>OW804097.1:40835797-41525797 GCA_942159475.1 Sthenelais limicola | reverse complement strand
TTAAATTCCATCTCACATAATACCATTATTTTGTACAAATATGTGTTGTTTAGTTTGTGACGTAAGTATATCCCTGCTGACCATGAGATCTGACCCTTCTGTCATACATAAATAGTTAAAATACTAAATAATAGGAGATAGGGTATATCATATGGTCTATTGGAATAGCTAATTTGAAGCTATAGTAAGTGAAATTTGGTTATTATTATCTCAAAATTATAGTTAATACCACCTGTGAAGTATTTTGTGACGTAAGTATATCCCTTTCTGGCCATGACATTGACCCTTTTCCAATGCCTAAATAATTGAGATAATATTATCAACTGATTATGGTATATTGAATAGTGTATAGGGTGTGATGTAAATAGTCTTTGTTTTGAAATGAAACAATTTTCTTTGACATTTTTTGTTAACAATGTAGAATTTTCTATAAATTTTGATCGATTCACAATTTAAGAACTGACTCTTCATGACCCAAGTGGTTTTTTCAACTGGTTTTCTGTCTAGCCCTAAAATCCATTCTACTAACTGTTGTTAATCTAATTAAATTATAAACAGTGAAGTTTCACCATTCTAATATAATCATTATTGTTTTCACCTCATGTGAAGTATTTTGTCTTTAGTCTGTGACGTAAGTATATCCCTGGCTGGCCATAGCATCTGGCCCTTTTTCCATGTATGAATAGTTCTAAAAAAATTCCAAGTGGATATATGGGACTTTGAATGATGTATAGGGTGTGCCATATTGTTGTTATTTCAAGTTAAAATAATTAATTCACCTGTTGTGAAGTCATTCATCCGGTGTGAATTATTTTCTTTCATGTGACGTAAGTATAGCCCTTGATGGCCATTGTATTGGACCCTTTTTTCATGTGTAAATAGTTGAGATGATCGTTTCAACTCTATCATGGGATATTTAATGGTGTATGTGGGCCATATATAGTCCAATTAGGCTATTGTAATTTAAGGAATATTGTTTCTGCTTATTGGAAGTTTAGTGTCTTTAGTATGTGACGTAAGTATATCCCTTGCTGGCCTAGAGATCTGAGCATTTTGTACTGTGCAAATGATTGAAGTAATAGTTTTAAATAGATATCAGATATTTAATGGTGTATCAAGTTGGACCTATATAGGTTTTATTTGAAACAAAATAATTATTCCTGAGATTTCAGATGAAAAAGTGGAATTTTGTACAAATTCCAATGAAATTCTGGGATAGAAAATGTCTCATTTTCATCCAAATTTATTTTCCAACAGGTTTTCTTAGTAAAATATATTCTGGAAACATTTGTTATCAAGTTAATATCATATCCGACATGATTAGGCTATTTAAATCTAATTAATTCAGCTCATGTGAAGTATTTTATCTTTAATATGTGACGTAGGTATATCCCTGCCTGGCCTAGGGATTTGGCCTTTTGACATGTTTATAAGTTGAATGATTAGTTTCAAATGGATATATATGGAAGTGAACGAGGTATGGGGTACATTCTTTACTGGTTTTATTGTGAAATAAATCAATAATTCATGTATCTTGGTTAAATAGTTGGAATTTTGGTCAAAATTATATGAATTTCAAGGTTGAAAGGGCATGCACTGTGAGCCAAGATCATTTTTCACTTGGCTTTTAAGGTTGTGATGATGCTACCTGAAGTTGAGAATGTATTTCTAATGTTACAAACATATCTTTATTCATTTCTATTTCATAAATTTGAAAATTCGAATTTTAAAGTATATGTGTGACGTAAGTATATCCCATTTTGAGGTATTTATAAGGAGCCCTAAAAAAATATAATAGGTTTGTGGCCTAAATTGTGAGCATGTACTATATAAAAAGATATGTCAGAAAACAGTACATAGAAATACATACATAGTCAGCTGTTTACTTGAAGAGTAGGACAAATTGGAATGAAAATTATTTTTAATAGCAGAAAACCCCTGCAAAAACAAGATAAAATGATATAAATCAGTTGAAGGCCACATTGTACATATTGCTCATGAGATATTGGCACTATAAGTACTTACGTCACAGTCTAATAAAAGGATTCTTTGAACAAAATATGGTTCTCATCTGAGATATCCATCAATGGAAATTAAGAGTTTTCAATAAATTCCAACAATGAAGGATATACTTACGTCACAGTATATAAGCAAAGATATTCAAAAGGCCCAAAAAGACAGACTTGCTGGTCCGAATTTGTTGGAATAAAGTTTTCCTGGCAGCTCAAACCTTGTATAATACCAACAGGGTCTCGAAAAACAGTTTAAGATATTTTCAAATTTGGCCCTTCCCTTACACCCCTATATGGCAAAACAGCACACTTGAAAAAACTGACCCTATATTATTATTATTATTATATTATCCTACAAATTAGTAGAATATATTTCTCCACTTAGGAGCTTCTGTGACTATCATTCCTTTTTTTTAAAAATCAAGACAGTTCACAGCCACAGTATGCACATGTGTTCACAATTATCCACAATCATGTCCACTAGTGCTGGAGGCCTTTAGGGGCGGCTGACGGTCCCCTAATGAGAGGCACTAAGGGGGGGGGGGGGAGGACAGGAAGGAGGAGGCTCTTTTTTCGATTGTACAATGTACTAAATATAAATCATATTAGAAATGTTTTCCTAGCTGTGACGACCATTTCGATCTTTATTGCATCAATTTCTGTCATCTAGAACCAAAGATATGAATGTTTTGACTGACTCTCAGTGGATTGAATTCACCCCCCCCCCCCTAATCACCCTCCTCCCGCCTCTCTCTCTCTTTTCATCAGTCTAGCACACATAAGTTCTCTAGATCGACACATACATGATGAGCAATTCCACCAATTGGTCGTCATTTGGGTGAAAGTTCTTATTTTTTTTTTAAAAATTGCTTCTAGTGGTTTATTATTTTTCGTACATAAACTAGACATATTGCTGATAATATAGACAAAATTGGCAATGTTAATGATGAATATTGTACTCAGGGCAGCTTGGTAAGTCTGTGACGAGAGTGCTGATGATAAGGGCACCAATGAATGGTACATATTTCTACAAAAATGAGGTTTTAAATTAGAAATGAATAAAACAAATATGCACATAATATTTTGAATTATTGTGTAATTTATAGGTCTCAACATAAGGGCCATAACGCTTTTAAGTTTGTGGAAATATTTCAAATATTTCAGAAAAGTTACATCCCCAAAACGATTCAGTAATGGTAATGGTAATGGCAGTTGCATGGGTTTTTCTAATATATTTTCCATCGGGGAAACTGTCAGAATTGATTAAAATACCTCCAGACCAAGATTTCTCATAAAAAATGCAAAAATCTATTTTATAGTCATACGTCGACCAATTGGTGGAATTACTCTTTTTTTAATTTTCTGCTGGTTAAAATAAATGAAGAACACTATCCACATGAATTAAACAAAATACCAGTCAAGTTATACATACATTCAAACAAATGTTCTTTGTTTAGTCGTGGCTCTTTTTCTTGTCTCCTATATGTTACATTTATGAAACTCGATCCTCTATCATGCATTAAGATAAAGACTCTATCTTGTTTTTACTTCTACAATTATATATATGTGGATGAGTGCTGATCGGTTTTGGACGAGTACCTGCATCAGTCCACTCGTCCAAAATACTTGTACTGATCCAAGGCTTAATAGGACCCCTGATTAACAGTGAAACATATCAACCTCTTTTCTCGCCTATGTCATCTAGAATTTAATTCCATAGCAAAAGGGTAACGATTAATTTATTCACAGAAAAAAGATATAATGAATACAGATATGATGCTTAGACTTTGATATTTTTTCCAAATGCCCTTATCGACGTTTCATGAGAAGTGCCCATATAAATAACAGTATGGGCTTATTTTCTAACTTTGGATCTATATATGGTAGGAATATGAATAAAAAAAGATTATTATCCTACAAACTGGTAGAACATATTTATTCCATTACAAAGCTTCAGTAACTATTATTCCTGATTCAAAAAATGTAAAGACATGCACATGTGGTCACAATTATTTCCACTACTGTTGGAGGGCTTTGGGGGCGGCGGAGGGTCCCCTAATGAGAGATGAGATAAGAGATAAGAGAGGATGGGAGAGAAAGAGGAGGCTCAGATTATTTCATTTGCAGGAGGACCAACGATGTCCAAAGACAATAATGTTTCCCCATACAGATCACAGGACCTCCAGGGTGATAATGACTCGCCATACAACTCAACCAACGCACTAATGCACTGGCATGCAAGTCCAGCCCAGTCCAACCCAATTATCACCAATTATGTCCAATTATCTAATTTAGTATAATGCACAGGGTGGTCATTATTATCCTACTAGAATCCTATAATGACTAGTTGTAATCATTGGTACCAGGTTTTCTGTGAATTTGTTCAGAATAAAGACGGGTAATAATGCCCCCAAACCCCCTAAAAGTGTGTTAACCCCCTTTATTGAATGGACAAAAAAAGAAAAAACTTCTCTGCTCGATGTTTCTATAGTCCTGAGGTCAGATAGCGACCAGTTCCCGGGCTACACTGGTGGTTAGTCGTCCACACAACCGCGAGAGTAATTATAATAATATAATTGTAATAAAGCAATGGATACGCATGCAGAAATACATTTTTGATCTATGACTACTGACATATATTATGTCAGTAGTCATATTCAGATTTCAGTTATTTCGCAAAGCACCACAAGTTTTGCAAATTTACGGTGTTAAAGCATCTCAGCATATCATTTGCAAAACCATGAACTAAATCGTCCAAATCAGGATTTATGCTCTTAATTAGGGACAACATTTATGTATGCCAGCTTGGTAGAGAGATCATTTGCTCCTCCAGATAAGTATAGCTTAGGTCATAGGGGTGTCTATTTACTTCCCACAATATTGTTTCTAAGTAGCGAAGTAGGAGTGGGATCGCTTGCATATAACAAAGGTCCCGGTGTGATGTTAACAAAAGAATAAAGACGGCTTTTGGCATGGATGGGCAACGCCCATGATTAACGGAGGAGTCAGAGATTACTTAGTCAAGCAGAAGAACCCATTTATCCTGCTGGTGAACCCGGGATTTAATATTATAGAAATAGACTCATTGTTCACTTGTGTTGTAACACGAAATGAAACGATTATTCTGCCTCTAATAGAATAGAATAGAATAGAAAATCTTGTATTTGTCTAATAAGTTTTACATAAAGAGAGACAAATGGGTCGACATACCTATGTGCCGAATTGCATCAACACATTTCTTTCTGCTGTTACCCTGGTTTTGAATAAATGTGTATTTAAAGGGTAATGTGTATTTAAAGGGTATAATATCTAACGCCTAGGGTCTGATCGCATAATAAGGTACATTACTATGCGTCACAACGAGTGAGTATAAATCATCTCGGGACATCACGAGCTTGTATAAACCACAGAAAATTAAGTAGTAAATAATAGAATCTCGTTATACTTTGAGATCTAGTAATTAATCAATATACATCGGAGAGTTCGAGTGTTCAAGAGCCATCGACTAAACAGTTTTTTAAGAGGCATGGAACTCTAACAAATTACTTTGAATTGTGGACGAAATCTTAGACGTCAATTTATTGACTTGAATTTGACTTGAAGTTCAATTATTGAAGTAAGCGTGGGTTGGTACATAAGTATTA
This sequence comes from Sthenelais limicola, assembly GCA_942159475.1. Taxonomy (NCBI): domain Eukaryota; kingdom Metazoa; phylum Annelida; class Polychaeta; order Phyllodocida; family Sigalionidae; genus Sthenelais; species Sthenelais limicola. Next base: position 41,520,141 of record OW804097.1, on the reverse strand, counting down.
TGCTATATTTAGTTCTCATAATGCCAATGAAAACAACCCATAATCAAATAATAGGTGTTATTTCAATATTAGATTCCGCCCATACCTATAGGCTTTAATAATATGAATTTAAATCTATATATGTGTAGGTGAAAAGGTTCACCAAGTATATTGGTCGGCGCCAGGCAACGCCCTCTGGCCACGCCCCCCTTCGCCACGCCCGGTCAACGGCGTGACGTCACAATGGTCACCCTTCCACGACCACAACAAGATGTGTTCCATCCCTCCACTTCTCTCCTGATCCCCAACCTGATCACACGTACCCTGGAATTTTTTCTTTACTCTATGTATGTATCTGTTTATGGTGAATAAACTACCATTTATGGTGGTCAAGGCCATCCCTTCTTCTCGTCATTTGTATGTTTATAGATTACAGCCTGCAGAGAACCAGATATATTATAAATATTACATAACTTTGGCCTGCATTTTGACTGTAGAGTGAATGGCGGCGACCACACGCCCATGAGTAACTGAAAAGAATTGTAACTGACAATTCTATATTCCTAAAGTTCAATATCTGTTTCATGATATACAATACAAACATGTTATTAAATTTACCTCTTTCATTACTCATATCAAATTCACCATTTCATCATATCTATTAAATCTATCCATACCATTAATAACATGATCCAAGGTGTATCAGACTGTATTCCAGTATGTGAAGATATGAACATTTCCATCAAGCTCCGGGTACCTCCGGGTATCTCCGGGTAGTACACCCAGGCACCACTAGGAGTCTACATTGCAACCCATGACGATATTTGCAGTTTATATAACTTGATTAATTCATCATTAATTAACCATTCATATTATTCCATCCAGACTTTAACCATGATGGTTATTACATATTCCACTATTTATGTTCAAGTTTGTACTTATTTCATTATTATATTTATTTAGTTATTCCTGATTTGTATTGCAAACATAGTCTGTTCTTGTGTTGAATATTATTGATATACCCAATGTACCTGTTCATAAATCGGGGTGAGGAGCAAGGTCTTCACCCCAGCACACAAGGAGAATATATGACAGAAGTATTTCACTCTTGATGTTATATCTCGGAGCTGCATTTGAAACATAGAATATTTCAACCCTTGGTCCTTTGGAACTTTAATATAATCTGGCCACTATAGTTCCTTTCCTCCCATCTCCTGCTATCGATATTCATAATATATTTATTCTCGAAGAAGTAACCTATACGATCACGAAATATCATTATTTAATATCGATTAATATTAAGCCCGGAGATGAAACACAGATGTGCAACGATGGCCACTAGACACTGGAAAGAACATAGGCAAGAGTCACAACACTGGTGCCGTGACCAAGTAACCTATACGATCACGAAATATCATTATTTAATATCGATTAATATTAAGCCCGGAGATGAAACACAGATGTGCAACGATGGCCACTAGACACTGGAAAGAACATAGGCAAGAGTCACAACACTGGTGCCGTGAGTGAGGGGAAAATACATAGTATTTTCTTCCCAGAACACTGGATTGTCTGCTGGACATTGAAGTTTCAAGGATTATACACAGTCTGCTTATTTTCTTCATTATCCGGACCTATCCGGACCCATTCGGATCCTTCCGGACCTCCAGGATCCTCCGGATCTGATTGGATCTTTGTCTCCATTTTCCTTTAGAAGTAACCGGAGCTGGAGATACTCATTGGATATTGTCTGGAGAGATTGAAGAAACCCGGAAAATTTAACTTGGGAATATTTTTGTGGGAAGAGTGATATATGGAAACTTATTTTCTCTTCTTAGACTCCTGGATGGGGTGTGCACCACTTTTTACCTTGTTGTGGAGATATTTATGATTTTCTCCTCCTGGAAGGACCAAGCAAGATTGGACCGCTTTTGGATCTTTACCTTGGATATTTTTTTTGTATTTCTTTTTCTTCTCATACTAGGAACATTTCAATTCTCGGGAAGGATTAAACTGGCTTGACTAGAGAATTGGTGGCTGGCATAGAACTCAAAGACGTGGATCCTGAAATAACAGATTATATTTTGGAATTTGCTGAGTCTAAGGAACATGTCCATGAAGATTTGGACTTAGTTCAATTTTACTTGGCTGAGATGGTCATTGAATGTGACTCTGCACTATCTGATATGGATCTCCTACATGATAAAACATCACAAGGAAGGAGGGACATATAAAGAAATTGCATTCTGATCTGCAGTTACCTTAGGACAATGTCGATGACCCTGCAAGGAATATTGATTATTGTAAAAAAAAAGAAAAAAATGAAAAAAAAAGAAGGCTCATACTGCTGAAGCAGAGTTGAAGCAAGCAAATGATCAATTCATACTGAGAGATGGCACTGACGTGAGGATTACTGACCTTTGGCGATCTCTGGATTCCAACACTCTATTTTCGAGTAATTTTATTACTCGACCATTACATGGAGGAGTGAAATATGTATCATTTCGGAGACAATCTAGAGATTCTCTGTCCCTTTGTCATGCTGTGGAGTTGGAAGAAGAGGATGTGATCTGCCCCATTCAAATAAAGGATTCAGCAACACCACCGTTGTCTCCAAAGTGGTCATAGTAACCCATATGCTGGACGCCCCATGCATTTGAAGGGAGAGATTGGTACCAGAACCTTGTACAATTTGAGAATATTAGCTTCAATGCTAATAATTGGTCTCAGGAACTGAGGATGAAAGTACTGTTCTCAGAATGTAATGGAGAGGCTCGGAGCGTGGTGGATGATTTCGACATTAGAGAGGGAACATATCAGGATTTGGTAAAGTTCTGTCTTGTGCAGAATCTACAGATGAGGTACTCATGAAGATCAAGAAGATACCCTCTATTCAAAAACACAAATCTCTGGAGAAGATTTGAGGGCATTTGCTGTTCATCTTGGATCCTCAATGATTTGGGCGTTTCCAGGGGAAAGTTATACTTTCCATGCACGCCCGCTTATTTAACAGTTCATCAAGGGCATTTTGGACATGAAGATTGCAGTGGAGGTTCATGCTCACCAGCCAAAGTCATTGTTTGATGCTCTGGACTTAGCAAATCGATATAGAAGTGGGAAAAAAAAACACTTTTCGGAGTTAATGCCAGCTCTGATATGTTGACTACAGTTGCTGCTGTTTCTCACACGAATGAGATTGAATTTGAAGAATCAGATGAGGAGGAATATGGAATAAATGCCATGGGAGAGAAAACAAAGTGGTCGGGCTATAGGAAAAGTGGACCCTGGAGGACTAAATCATCTCAAACTCCTTATTGCAAGTGGTGTGACACAACCGGACACTCTACCTTTCAGTGTAAGGGATTCTTTGATGCTGAACTTAGATCATCCGCGGTGAACAGTTCTGCTCAGTCTACCCTAGGGATTACTACTACTGCTTTAGAGGGAAACGAATAGTGGTTGGGTTGGAGAAGGTCAACGACTCAACCACCCTAATTCAAAATGGTTTTTCCAAACATACATACAGAAAGGTAAATGATTCCTCAGGAACCTTCTTCATTAGAGGACTGTACACCCTCTGGAGTTCCTGATTTATTACTGGTGACCCGGCCTGAGGAGGGGAAGATTTACTGCCTGCCTAACCTTAGAGGAGCGAGATGTTATGTCCCAGCTACCTTCGGAAGAGATTTGTATCACCTTTTAGTGGACACTGGAGCCTCCATCAGGTTGATCGATGAGGGAATATATGCTTATATGATCAATTCACCTCCATTGATTCCCACTTCTGATAGAGTTGTTGCTGCTAATGGTAGCAATATAAGTCTCTCAGGTGTTGCAAACTTCCATTTTGAACTTGGAGAAAAGTTGCATGTTTGGGGATTTTTCGTTGGACGCATCCATAAAGAATCCGGAATCTTAGGCTAAAATAGATTTCCAGATGGCAGTGGACAGGGCGTTTGAGAGCAAAACTGGGGAGGTTGATATAAATGGAATGAAGATTTTCTGTGAATTTGTGTCGAATAATGGAGCACTGAGGGTTAAAGAAAAGACCAAAATCAAGAAGAATTCAGTGATGATGGTTGAAGCGATCTGGACAGGCGCTACATATGATATGATCAAGGTTGAGTTCCTTGTAGAGCCTCCTATGTACATAGACGACGACAGAGGATTAGTGAATTTTCCTACCATGATAGGATACAATGATGAAGAAAAACCATATAAATTGCCTGTGATGAATATCACTAGCCAAGAAGAATTCATGAAAGAAGGCAAACTATAAGGCATTGCTGAAGTTTCACAGATAGAAAATTCTGAGGACATTGGGTCATTGATAGATGTCGAGGAGACTGATACTCCATGCTTTCTAACCTTGGAAGAGGAAGGAATTGCTGTTTTATTGGAAACAAATTCTCATCGACCAACATTGACTGAATATAATTTGCCTCAATATTTGGAACAGCTGGTATCTCAAAGTGATATAACCACTAAGTATGAGAAGGATTTGGTTAGAGCTGATCTATTGGATTTTTTTCAATATATTGTGAAGCATCACATTAACACTGGAGATTCTGAACCTATCAAGCAGAGCTATCGCCGCTTGCCTATAGATAGGAGAAAAACCGTGGAAGAAGAGCTCATAAGGATGTTAAATAAAGGAGTTATTTTGGCAGGGTGACTCGCCTTGGTCATCTCTGATTGTTCTGGTCAAAAAGAAGGATAATTTCATTCAATTCTGTGTGGGTTATCAAGTTAAACGAAGAAAGATGCGTTCCCTCTACCCAGAATCGACGAAAGTCTTGATGCACTTGGAAACAATATGTATTATTCTACCCTGGATCTCGAATCAGGCTATTGGCAAGTGGAATTGGAAGAAGAATTGAAAGTAAAAATCTGCTTTTGTCTTCCATATAGGCTTGTTTCATTTCAATGTGATGGCATTTGGGTTATGCAATGCCCCAGCCACATTTGAACGCATGTTAGAGAATATGTTGCAAGGACTGCGCTGGACTAACTGTATGGTTTACCTGGACGGTATTATTTCTTATGGAAGATCCTTAGAAGAGGCCAGGAACAACTTGAAAACCGTCTTTGAGAGGATACAGAATTTTGGTTTGATTTTGAAAACGTTTCAAACGATTTCAAACGTTCTGTTAGATTTCTGGGCAGAATAATCAACAGTAAAGGGAGCAGACCAGATCCGGAGAAGATTGAAGCTATCACTCTTTGGCCACAGCCATGAAATATCAGAGATATTCGTTCCTTCCTGGGACTTGTGGGATATTACAGGGATATTCCTGAGTTCGCAGAGAAATCTGAGCCTAGGTTTCAACTGCTGAGGGATCATAGAAAATTCTCTTGGAGTGAGACACAGGAGAAAGGATATCCCACTGAGAGTGATCTATTTGTCCTTGATTCCGATGCCAGTGATTGTTCTATTGGGTTGGAATGGAGGAGAAAAAGTTTGATCAGTCGAGTATAATTCCCCAACCTTGGAAATTTCATGGCAATGCCTATGCCCTTTCAAGAATGAATAAAATCAGGAAATGTAAAAACCCTGATTGTATCACATGCAAGGAGAATCTATGTGATAACAATCCCATGGGGAGTATTTCTGCTGCCTCTGTTGATGAAGGTGCAAGTGAATGGCAAGAGAAGGAAGAATTCGCACAGGATATTTTCCCTTGCTCAGAAGAGGAAATGGCTCGATATCAAGATAAAGACAGCGAGATTGCTAAAATTAAGTCATTGATTCATGAAGAAAAGGTATTAACCCCTCAGGAGATTCAAATGAAGTCACAGGAGTTTAGAGTGTTGTATCAATGTCTCAAGGAATTATTTCTACGCAATGGGATTCTGTATGTGGTGCATCACGAAGAGACTTTCTATGATAACATGGTACCCGTTGGGCCCTTGAAGACAAGGATGGCTATTCTCCACATGTTACATAGTTCTCCTCGAGGTGGTCCAGTGGAAACTGGGAAAACCACTTTGTGGATGGTAGGATGGTCCATCAAGAGGTATGAAGACATGCAATACATGGACTTATCTAATTCAGAAAGGCATGATGACATTGGCAAATACATGTGGATTATCTGAAGCCTGCCTAAAACCTAAAATGAAAGCACAGATAACAAATTGCCAGGAAATGCCAGGAGAACTAGAACGAGGGTGATTAGGGCTCCCACAAGATATGGTTTCAACTGATTTTTATTTTTTTTAAATGATAATTTTTCTTCAACTCTTACGGAGGAAGATTGGATTAAATTTGGATTTTTATTCGCTGCCATCAGGAGAGCCACACACACGTAATGAAGCCCCTGGTGAACAGAGAGAGAGAGAAGATATGATTACATGGTGGATCTACGGACATTTTGAAACCATGAAAGGATATGTTAAGAAGAAAATATTAACTTTTCTTCTATTTTTTTGGTTTTTTTCTCTAACATTGTATGTGAGAATTCATTGTAAAATAAAATTGTAAATATGTTTAAATTATTCCACCCGGATGTGGTATTTTCAGTGGGAATTTCCATCAACTGGATCTGTCGGTGATGGTCTCCCTCCTTGAAGAACTGGACCAGACTTTCTGAACCAATCAGGAGGACCTTTCTTTGTTTTGAAAAATGGAGGACAAATAACAAGTCTGGCCCAGGAAAAGAATGAAAGTTCAGGAGGATTGAAGAAACAGGATGGGAAGTCTGACAAAATACATTAAAGAATGAATCATAGCCCATAGGAAGATGATCAATGTGGAAGCCTGGAGGATAGATCTGTTCATTCTGATTTTACAGTTTGAAGTGGATTTGGATGCTTTTCAGGACATTGGTGAAGTTCATGGAGAGTAATGAATAATAAAGCAGATGAGCCAGTCAGAAAGAAGAAAACAGAAGGAAAAGAAGATTTCATACTTTGAACGAAGATCAGGAAAATAATTTCTCTGCCTTATAGGAAGATACTTGGAATCTATGTTGGGATATCTGACAGAAAATAATTCATTTTATTCTTGATATCTCTTGCATCGATCTTGCCTTGGGTTAAGATAATTTCAGTATTATCAGTTGACATGGAAAAATCCATATCAGGGACATCAAGAAATCTAGGAACAATTCAAATATTGAGACCTTGGAGGAAGGATCTTGGGTTCCTATCACATAGGACATAGACTTCCTGAATCGTAAAGAGGTGATGAAATAATGTGTTTCAATACACAGAGGATCTGGACTATTATGACATCAATTGAAAACAGGAAGAGAAGCCCCATTGCTTCTATACACCTGGCCATCCCAGATCTGTTTTCTGAGGATGCTATGTCTTGGTCCATTGAAAACAAGGACATAACTGATGCAGATCTGGAAATGACAATGGTACAAAAACAGAAATGGCATAAGAAGTTCAGAAGAGATCTGCAAAGTAAAGGGGAATTTAAAGAAGATCACGGGCGGTATCTCAGGACTATCAGAGAAGTGTCTGCAAAAACAGCTGGACATGGTAGTTGTTTCTGAAAGAGAAATTGCCAAGGAATTGCCCAATGCCAGAAGCTTCTTGGAGAGCGTCAAGTGTGCCCAGACAGAAATGTACATGATGGAAATGTACATGCTCCTGCCATAAACAGTGACAATGAAACAGCAGAAACCGCCGTGTTAATCCCTGGCTTCAGCCTAGAGCAGTCGATTGCGATCCGGGCGATTGTTCACAAGTGATAGACATTCTGTGCGATGATTATTTCCTGGACATGTTGTGTATATATTATGAATCTTTATTCATATATGCGGGCAACTTTTTTATGTTGAAGAACAGTTAATAGTTGGTATAGGATACCCCATGTTTTTTTTTGAAGAGCAATTGTACAAATGTACATATGAATCGTTTGTTTTGTTTTGTTAACATGTTCATAAAATTTCTCCAGTCATTGAATATGTTCACCTCCTTTTAAAATTTTATTTTCGTTGGTTGGGGAGGAGTGTAACGATTCCAGTATGTGAAGATATGAACATTTCCATCAAGCTCCGGGTACCTCCAGGTATCTCCGGGTAGTACACCCGGGCACCACTAGGAGTCTACATTGCAACCCATGACGATATTTGCAGTTTACATAACTTGATTAATTCATCATTAATTAACCATTCCTATTATTCCATCCGGACTTTAACCATGATGGTTATTACATATTCCACTATTTATGTTCAAGTTTGTACTTATTTCATTATTATATTTATTTAGTTATTCCTGATTTGTATTGCAAACATAGTCTGTTCTTGTGTTGAATATTATTGATATACCCAATGTACCTGTTCATAAATCGGGGTGAGGAGCAAGGTCTTCACCCCAGCACACAAGGAGGAATAAAGAGAATATATGACAGAAGTATTTCACTCTTGATGTTATATCTCGGAGCTGCATTTGAAACATAGAATATTTCAACCCTTGGTCCTTTGGAACTTTAATATAATCCGGCCACTATAGTTCCTTTCCTCCCATCTTCTGCTATCGATATTCATAATATATTTATTCTCGAAGAAGTAACATATACGATCACGAAATATCATTATTTAATATCGATTAATATTAAGCCCGGAGATGAAACACAGATGTGCAACGATGGCCACTAGACACTGGAAAGAACATAGGCAAGAGTCACAACAGTTATATTATGTAACCCCTGCATCATGTCTTGATCTAGTTTGCTATAGGCTTATATAAGCCTTGCCCTGAAGAACTAAAATGAGTAAAAATTATAACAACCCCCGAAACTAAATTTTGTCCCTGACTGATAAGTAAGTTCTGAAGGTTGCACTATCCATGTAGGACATATATCGCTGGTGGGGGGCTCGATTGAGATATGAACATAAGTATATGAATAACAAGGAATACATAATTTGGGCATGTCAAGGTCCAGGAAACGACCCCCTTTATTAAACAACAACAAAAGAAAAATCTGTGTGCTAATCTGGGTTGAAGTGAGCGAGCGGTGCCTGTGCAAGACTTTATATAGTACCGCGACAATGCCGCCCTCTGGCAATATAATATTCTACTTCATGAGAAACATAATATCGCTGGTGGGGGGCTCGATTGAGATACGAACATAAGTATATGAATAACAAGGAATACATAATTTGGGCATGTCGAGGTCGAGGAAACAGAGATATACATATAAAAAAGGTAAGCAGTTCTTAATACATAGACATCGAAGAGGCGACTAAATAATCTTTCAACAACCTAGTCTCAGGATCTGAAGATAAATACAAGAGGACACTGAGGCTCCTCCAATCACCATAGGTTTTGATATCGTGTAAGGGCATACCAATTTGACTCAGAAATGTAGCTGAGCCGCGTCTCAAACTATGAGAACTAAATTTACCTGATAATCCACAAGACTTAATTTTCTGAGTAAGCTTAGCAGAAAACCACTGATATGACATAGTTCTACCCAAGGGTAGAATAAATAAAGGGCCTCCAAGAGGCACATCAAACTCACAGAGATATACATATAACCATCGAACTGGGCACAATACAGAGTTCTTGGCAGCCACCACAGGAATTATCACTTTCCTTTGGGCAAACTGAATGGTCTTAGATGATCGTAAGGTAAGACAAAAACCGTAATCTGTAAAGGCGATATCAGAGGCATATATTACATGGCCGGAATCAGTAAAATTACTTTTACGTAAAAGGCATCTGAAGGTCAGGCATACAGAGGTCCAAAATAACAGGTCGTCAAGAGAGGTGAAGTCCAATACATTGAAAATTCTGAGCAGATGTGACGGAAGCAAGGGGTCACACTGTTCTACCGTATCACCAATAAGGCGTTGAGCACCTTGCATTGTACATTTAACCAAGAATGTATCCTTTGCTATAGGAGACACACCAACATATTCATGTAGGGCCCACAAGGAGCAAATATAATTTGTGATAGTTTAATACTTTACTTGAGAAGACAAGTATGTGATGTATAGACAGACAGTTTCTACTGAAGCAGGTGGCGGTTCAATATCATACAATTCACAAAAATCAAAAAATCTTGTCCATTGGGACCTACGAGACCTCCAAGTGTTATCGGACCAGCACATGGACTGTACTTGTTTACATTTCTTTTGTAGTTTCGACCTTGAGGCTGTTAAAACAACAAGCAGAGAACATACAGGGTAAACCATAACACATAACATTTGGCTTACGAGTGAAAACTCTAGATAAGGCATCTGCCTCAAAGTTATCTGATGAAGAGACATGACAGGATAATAATTGAATATTATAGATAGAGCAGAACCAAAAAAGTTTCCTAATCATATTCATAGCAGTATCATTACAACTCTTACCAGAGGAGATCATACATTCCACTTGGGTGTTATCGGTGTGCACGAGGGCAATTTTATTCTTTAGCAAGTGGTGCCAGCGCTTAACAGCAAGTAAAACTGGCCAAAGTTCAAGAATATTAATATTGGAGGAACTAGTGGAATCCAAAATTGGTGGATCCAGAGAGAATGGGGACAAGATTTACCTTTTTCCTGCCAACCTCCAAAGAAAAAATCGTCACCAAACACCCCCCCCGAACCCAGAAAGTGATGCATCTGTATAGATATGTTCAAGGTCTACATATCCTAATATAAGTCTAGAGCCATTAAACAATGGCAAAAAATTATTCCACCATAACAGGTCTTGGATATAATTTTTAGAGATTCTAACTCTCTTTTTACCTTTAGTAGCCTTCAACAAGGCATAGATGCGGTGGCAAAAAGTCCTACTGCCTTTTACCACACTGGAACAGTGGGCTAATAAACCACAAATTTTATACGTTCTAGTTTTTTGTAAGAACACCATCCTTTCTCTACTATAGGAGATAACTCTCCCAAAACCTTGTCAACCTTATCAGCAGGTAAGCATATACACCAATCAAGTAAATCTATGATAATACCTAAGTATTTTGGCTTGTGGCTAGGGGAGGTCACCTTTTTAGAATTAACTCCAAACCCTAGAAATCTCAAGAAAGAGATTAACACATCTTGGCTGTACTGGCATTGATCTACCGTAGAACCAGGAATGAAGAAATCATCCAGGTAGTTTACACATGGCACACCCCAAAAGAACATGTGACAAAATCAGTAATAGAGTTAAATATATAAGGGGCCGACCGAATACCAAAACAAAGGGCGTTATCTTTGAATAGTTGCCACCTACCATTCCACCACCAGAAAAAACCTAAGTAATCCCTGTGAGGAGGATATATATTCACCGAGCGATAAGCTGACGAGATGTCAACCACACAACCATAATCATTTTTACCCACAAGTGATAAAGCATCATCAATTCTAGCAAACTTGAACTTAATGGCTGTACTGTCCATATAGTTATTAACTGACAATTCAGGACGGGAACAGTCAGTGATCGGGCGTAATCTGCTGTCATGTCTGTGGATAGCACCTAAGGCATGAACACATTTAGGGAGATTCTTAGCAATGGAAACCTGACCTGAAATCAACTCATTTGAAACAAGCGTATTCATTTGACTCACAACTGTTTCATGTAATATAGACTTGTAATTCGGCATGTTATAAGTAATATCAACACCTGCGTCAACAACCTTAAAACCTCTGCAAATACCTGTCAATACAAATGAATCAAGGTGGGATAGACCGTGATCTGATCTGAAGGGAAGCATGGATGCCGCAACCCGACAAGGCATAAGTTGAGTTGGTATACAATCAAGGTAGTACATACACAAACAAGTACCGGAGAAACAACGTTGAGATAAATGAAGATAAAACTCATTATAAATCTTCAAACTACAAACATAATTGTCAGGTAAGTACATACGACGAAGTAACAAGTTCAGGTCTATCGGAAAATTGTAAGAATTTGAATCGAAATGAACAAATGTGCATTTGTCGGACTCTTTTGTACAATCCGAAGGTGTAGAAACACAACAAAACTTCCTTGGGCCGCCATCTTGGCGAATCCCCGGAAGTAAGGGAACCCCTTCCAGAAACTCCGGATGTAAGGTATCAGGGTCAACAATGGCGGATATGTTTACATCAGGAGTGAAATCAATCGATAGATTTTCCTCCGATCAGGGAGAAAAAACATGTACAGGTAAAGGTTCTGGAATAACATCACTAGAAACAATAGGAGGAGTAACATCCCCCAATATACCTTGATTGTGTTGAAATGAATCAGTATACATAGAAAAGACATCGCAGTTTTGATAAGAATTACTTGACTGCGTCACTTCGGAAGGAAGCTGCCTACTGGCTTTGTACTAAGCCGCATTCTGCTGGGACTGGGCATTTTGACTTTTAGCCAAACGACAATCTGTCTTAGGGTGATTACCATAGCAATAGCTGCATATATGGGAGAATTTGCAGTTATCAAAAGTACAGCACTCTCTATTAAAGGCCCAGCACACTGGTCTATAGCCAGCCGAGTCTTTCTTTGAATCTTTGACCCGTTTACCTTTAGCAACAGACGGGGAAGATTGACCTTTTTGAGCTTTTGCAGCATATTCATGGGACAAGAACCTCATAGACAATTCAATATCATCCCCGGTATATGACTTAAGGCCATGATCCCTAGCTTTATCACGAACACCTTCTTCATATTTAAGCAGACCTGAAGTTACATAAGATTTTGAGGCCGCCTTCTCTGCGATAAAACAATTATGTTTGAGCATACTGTTAATGTTATCCCTGGCTTTGTAGCGTTCCAACATAAAGGCCCCATGGCAGAACCATAAACGTTCAACTGATAAAGTCTTTCTTCTTTCCTCACATGGAATGAATCTCTTAATTTTGTACCTACATTTCTTGTCCCTAGATTTGGAGGACTGACGACGGCTATGGCTCCTACGGTGTTGGTGTTTATGGGAAGATGAGGACAAACTGGACGAAGAAGAAGATGATTCATCTGAATCGGAGGACGAGGAAGAGGTAGAATCTGAAACCCTTCCTGAGTACTGGCAGCGGCGACGAGACTGACTACACCTGTAGTCACTGGATTCGTGTCTACAGGACTGGCCCCGGGCCCAGTCACGGTCATCCTTCCTTCTGTCACCCGAGTCACGTCTGCGAGACCGGCCCCGGGCCCGGTCATGGTCACCTGTCAGAGCTTGAGACGTCGGAGGGTGTGGGGAACCAGACATATCTTGGCATAGTTTTGCAAGACAATTCTCTATGCCAGACAGCTTTTGTTGGACGACCCTTGACTCAGTCTTAATAGCTTCGAGCTTTATATTCATTCCCCAAACATCTTGTCTGCACTTTGTGTCAACAACCGGCGGGGCTTGCTGACCAGATGAAACATTAGAAGGGTTTGAGGGACGTAAAGGCGGGTTAGGCGGAGCCGGGTTATTCGGAATAACCCTCTGACCAAGCCCCGCTGACTGAGCCAACTTAGGAACTTTCTTAGCTTAGCTTAGCATTTGAAGGCACCTGGCTCCAACACTTGCCTTCGGGGATCAAGTGGAGGCCAGGCCTGAGCCTTTTCCGAACTACTAGCACCAACAATGTCTGTATCCACACCCCCTTCAAAATCAGAAACATGCTCACCAACAGATGTACCAGGTACTGCTTCGGGAACATCCTCCACGAGAGGGGGAGCTAAGGCAGGAGGACAAAGGCAAGTTGGTTCCTGCTTGAACCAAGAAGATTTAGGAGCAGCGTGAGGTACACTACTCCCCCAGGTTTTGCCTTTCTTCTTCTTCCTACCACCAGATAAAGTTGGGAACCATTTTTCCCAATCTATGTTATCGATTGAAGAAACACTGGCCTTGAGCTCCCCCTTAGTACACTTCATCCCAGTCGGCGGCTCATGCCGCTCATCATTGCACTTCCAACATTTACGATATACCATACTGTCATATAGGAGTCACCGGATGACCCTACCATGTGCAATGATGCGTGAACCAAAGTAACGATGCATGAAGCACAAGAAAAATCTGTGTGCTAATCTGGGTCGAAGTGAGCAAGCGGTGCCTGTGCAAGGCTTTATATAGTACCGCGACAATGGCGCCCTCTGGCAATATAATATTCTACTTCGTGAGAAACATAGTATAGATACTGAGTACAAAGTCCAGAGTCGTCCTGTCACACTCATAGTGAAATTGTGCGCTTCACATTTTGGGTCATGTTACACTTTTTCAATCCTTGTGCACGTCACAGGAAAACCCAACCAACAAAACCAACCTTTCAGTGTATTCCATATACGTATATGGGTCAGATCTACAGAAAATGCACAGTCGGCAGATCTACAGATTTAGTACAATCATTCTGCTAAGTTAGGCCGAAAAATGGTCAACACTAGGAACATCTGAATATATCTGATATTGCCTTGATTAAAAAATGTGTTTGTTTATGTTGAACTGAATCTTGAACCTCACTTTTGTCTTAAACTTGGGTTATTAGGGAGGATTGGGGAAGCGAATTGTAATTTTCTGACGATTTTACCCATATGCACCTACAATTTCTAATCCATTAAAAGGATCTCAAGTCCCCCCCCCCACCCACTACCTATCTTTACAGCGAACATTCCCTGATTTCTGCAGATACAAGGTGTGATATGACATGCTGATGATTGTCCTATAAGGGAGTATATCACCTATATTTATCTACCGGCAGATGGCTACCAGATGGTTGGAGGTGATACTCTATTGATCAGGGAACATGAGCAGTTTCAAAGGTTCTGAGTCAACTCAAAGTCGGCCACTCTTAATGCATGTACACAAATCTATACACACAAAGCCATCACAACACATTTTCTCTATTTGTCTCAAATTAATATGCGCATTTATTTCACCTTAGATAAGCTCATCGCAGTCAGCTTGTATGCCTTGCTAGCATTTTCATTCGTTCAGGAAAACGCAAGAGGTTGGCTGACAAACGAAACAATGGCCGCCCCCAAGGTGTGCTTTGGTATTATTCTTGCAAGATAGCAATATCATGATTATTTAGAATCAACTATGATGGTTCATATTTCAATAATCCCTGTCAGAGCTAGAGGTTGTAGCTGTATTTATGGCTCATACATGAATACATAACAAGGGGAAAGCACTCCTGCCTCCGTCCCCTATTGATGATGTGTATGCTATAAATACAGGGCCTAGTCTACTAAGCCGATTCTCATGCGATTCTCACAGAACTTAGAGGAAAAGGATCCACTGCAGCGCAAGGTCGCATGAGAATCGGCTTAGTGGACTGGGGCCTTATAGTTCAGTCAGAACAATCCTAATTCTAAATGAGTAAATGGGAATTACTAGAATGTCAGTCCATTATCTTTAAACATATACATAGTTTTGTCTTATAGCCTTTAATTTAAAGAGTACTTTCCAAATTGGACTACTACTTCCAGTGGAATGGAAATGAATATGGAGCTTGCTCCCATCAAACATAAAGGACAATGAAAAGTAGATCTATATGAATTTAAAATCGGTACCTAATGCAAACTCATACACATACATTGACGAAGATTAACAATGCTATTGATACAATTTAAAATATTTGAAACTTGCTACTTCGACGAAGGTGAAAATGTGGATCCTCCTCATGGTAACACTATATCCTCCTCTCTCGCTTACAATGATTTTCTCTTTCGTTAATTCATATTTACCACATGCATCAAATATTCATGGAGGTTTTGTATGACATAGGGTGGCAATATATCAGAACTAGCCTTATCAGAAGGTACTGGGAATGTATGCCCAGGTCAATTTAATGGGTAATGGTTAAAACCTTTCACAGTTAGCTATAAAATAGGAGTCACTCCAATTTCTTAAGTGGTTCGGCCACTGTCGACAAAATCGCTGGCGATGTGTTGGCGATGAGCTAGTCAATAAGAATGTTATAAAATTCGTTGCATCGCCTTTGCATCGTCTTGTCATCACTATTATATGGCTTTGGCACAACAAGCAATGACTGGCGATGAGTGGGCGATGTGACAATTGCATCGGCAAGGGTAGCGATGAACATGTTTCATATTTCCCGCTGATGTGATTTTGCACCGGTGCATTATCAATTTGCATCGTCTTGTTGACAGTGGTCGGACTGCTTATTTCTGATTTTGCCGTTTTAAAGTATTCCCGACTTGCGCCAGCTTAATTCAATAAATCTCCGTTTCCAAGGTGTCCGTTTCATGTAACCAATGGTCAAGTGGCAGTTTGTCATGTATATATAGTCTAGCGGCGCTCGACGCCTCCACTAGCAGTGGGCATTATCCGTGTGAAATCAGATCGTTCCAGAAAAGATCCAGATCAATGATTGACGTACATTATATGTCAAACGTATGAGACAGCTTCCCGTTATTATACATCATTTAATAGCCCGCAGAAATCTGTCTAAAAAAGGAGCATGTTTGTCCTTGCTCTGCCATTTTGGCTGTTGATAATGCATGTAATGCTTCATAATAATTATCGGTGGTTAACCACGTTGTGGTTAACCGAGGTTAGACACGTAGCACCTCTACCCTACACGGGAGCAGGGGCACGAGCCCTATAACATTATTATTTAATTTCATTGTAAAAGTCGTCAGGTAAATCTTGATTTATTGTAATTAATACGATCTACAGGTTTTATTTATTAGCTTCTCGAGCGTTAAAAGTGTGTACTACATTCAAGAAGTGTTTGCTGTATTTATTGTAGCGGATAGAAATACCTGGTTACGAACAACAATTATTTGTTGAATTTCCATTACCATAGATAGTCTGATACAGCTGGTCTCCCCCAGCAGTGCCTGGAGGGATTTGCAGCCACATCAGAAATCAAGCACACAACATTCTCATGGGCCCAATTAGATTTAGTTTTTTCTAAATCGAATTGCAAATAAAGAATTCACTGAATTGAACTGAATTGAATTGTTGAATGAAAATGTGTTGTCGAATCTGTTTTGGACCAAATCTCTTTGCGTTTCGCTAGGCCATAGGCACAAGATGAAGATTAACCAAATGTAAAATAACGTATTTCAGTTGTTGCTACCACCGTCACCACGCAGATTGAAGTTGTTTCTATTGACTGCGGTGCGGAGAAAAATATTGAAAGCATTTTTTTTAAAGCTGCATTCTCAGCTGAGATATTAGTAAAAAACCAATCGAATGTATTCAGAACTGAAGTTATCAATATTTTGCTGCTGTTCCATAGTTTATGCAAGTAAGTGTGATGTGTTATAGGAAAATGAGTCACAAGTTGCAAAATGGATATTTTTCAAAGTAATTTACATATGTAGTGAACCGCAGATTCGTGGGCACGAGTTTACGAAATTCCGGAAAGAATCACAAATACGAAGAGATTTGTTTGAACCTGGTTTATTTCCCAAAGGTATACAGTTACAAAGGTATTGTCACTGAAGCAAGGGTGCTTAAATTGAACAACAGAAGTATCTCGGTCCGCGGTGCGGCTAGAGTCCGTAGTGTTAAGCGAAGCCTGGATCCCCTTGCGGAGGTAGTAGTATCCTCCGCCTACCGTCCGTCGGAGGGTGTCTGCAGTGTCGTCTGCACGGTGGTGAATGTCGCCCCCTGACGGAACTGGCCGGAACTGGTGGTAGTCGTCTCCGGCGCTGGTAGAAGTGCCCCCGCTGTCGTAGCCTGGTTGGTGTTCGGCGATAGTCGACAACCTCGCTGTATTCCGGGTGGCCAACCCACTACACTGCCCCCTCACTAGTTGGAGTTGAGGAGGTCCACGATAACTAGTTATGTAGGGTCCGCCGTGGCACCAAGGAGATCCTCGTGGCTCCAGATCCTCGTGTGCAGCGGGGCAAATGTTATGCCACACCGCCGCACGGATCCTAGAGCCAGGCTTGCACTCGCCCCCAAGGTTCGTAGCCTTCATAGGCCTAAAGAGGCCACCGGACATGCCTGTCCGTCCCGATCTCGCAGCGCAGTACAATCGGAAGCGTACATTTCGTTTGTCAGCCCTCCCCTCGCTGTGAGATGAACCCACACGAGACTGCCGCCTCGGGGAATCGCAGTGTTGATCCCGAGCCCTATTGGGGAGTTCTAGACGAACTCACCCGTCTCCTTTGCCTCAGCTTCACCCTCCGTTTTGGAGATGCCGTGAAGCGAAAGATTCCCAATCAGGGCTTCATCGAACGGGTCGAAACGCGGATCTGGGACGACAACTACATTGTCTTCCTGTCCCAGATCATCGTAAATCAGCCCCGTATCGGAGTCCGACTCCTGCAGTAGCTCGTGCTCTTCCCCGTCTGATATTTCTACCGACTTGTCAGAGCCCGAGCCTGCTGTCACCGGACCGTCCACGGAGCTGGTACGCTCGCCCATGCGAGGCCATGGTAACGGAATTACGTCACCATTTCCCTCGACCTCTTCCGTACTCGTACCCGTGGGTGCGGTTACGGGAAGAGGTGCCGCTGGTTTGGTTGCCAACGGACCCTTCGTGGACGTATCCATCGAAGGTAGCGCTTCCTTCAACTTTGGGGAGGCCTCTCCGCACGGAGGTGGTTCCGGCCGTGCCACCAAAGTTTTCTCCTCTATAAAGGAGAGGCGCTTGGTCGCCGAGGAGACGTCCCCTCGGGGTGGTCTGTACGAGTGGGGAGTGGAGGAGGCAGCCGGAGTTGCTACTGCTGAATCGTCCGCTTCCGCGGAGTGGCTACCCGGTAGCATGTTAGGGCCCCACGTAGCTGCCGACATCCGCGGGTTAGTCCCCGTGTCCGTACTCACGCCCTGGTTTTCGCGTTGCCGAGTTAAATCAGTAACGCCGATGAGCGTGCCACCAGTGTCCATGGGGATCCCCGCAGGGTCCACTACCTGGACGGAGGGAGGTTCTATCCCGTGGGATAGGGGAAAGGCTGGCCGGCACGAATTGAGAGCCTCAACTCGCAGCCGACTTTCTGTTTCGCGGAGCTCCTGTATCTCCCGATCCAGTTTGGCCTGCTGGCGTTCAGCTTCCTCCTTCTCGTCTTCCTCGCGGAAGTACGCCATGTCCCAAGCCGACTGTTCCTTGTCTCGCTGACGGAGTAGAGCGAAAGCAGCCTCCCGCTTGGCCGTATCAGCTAGTTGCTGACGAGCGGTCTCCTCCTGTTGGAGTCGTCGCTCTTCCGCTTGCCGTAGCGCGGCCTCCTCCTGTCGGAGTCGTTGCTCTTCGGTTTGCCGTAGAGCAGCCTCCTCCTGTCGGAGTCGTAGATCTTCCGCCTGTCGTAGAGTTTCCTCTTCACGGAGTTTCCTCTCCAAGGCCTCTTTGATCAGGCGCGTCTCAGCTAGTGCAGTCTCACGTTTGACACGGAGCCGCTCTGCCTCGACCCGATCCTGCTTGAAACGACGCTGTACCGTCGCCTTTTCCTCCTCCTTCCGAGCAGTTGACCCCTCGTGGGAGTCTACATCCATCTCTGTTTCCGTGCTACGGAGAGGAGTCGCGTTAGCGAGCGCTGATGCCCCAGCAGTCGGGGTCACCTTCGTAGCCGCGACGCGTGTGGGCGCGCGGGCTGGGGTGTTGGTTGGAGTGCCACGACCTATACCTCCAAAAAAAGGTTTGGTGGTCTGACGATCACCCGGTGCGAAACCCGGAGGAACGGCCGGTGCTACGCGCAAAGCTCTGTTGAACTTCTCGCGGACCTCCATTTTCCTCTGTTCCAGCCGCAGAATCGGATTCTGCACTGGAGGAGCCGTCTCTACCCTTGGTGGCGGAGGAGACGCGGGTCTCGTAGCCCGATGCGCGGCCTGAGCCCACAGCAGAGTGACCTCCGCATGCAGCTCCTGGTTCTCCCGGCGAAGTCCGTTGACTTGCGTGTCGAGAAGGTTTACCCTCTCCACCAGGAGTTCCTGCTCATTGAGGGACCTGTTAAGGTCCTCCATAAGCTGCGCGATTTCCGTTTGGCTATCAACCAAATGGTCCACATTATCGAGGGGCCTGTAGGTCTCTGCGATATCCACACAGAAGCCTTCCAGCGACTCTTGTAGAGCCAGCCGGAGGACCGCTGCGCGATCAGCCACCACCTTCCGGGTGCGAGCGATGCCTACCCGGTCGATTTCGGGTGGGGGTACCCTTGCGGTAGCCGCAGGCCGTGACGGACCAGGCTGAGGGTCTGGCACGGGTGAGGTGGCACGAGGTGCTCTACCTTCCGCGGCTGCGGGTGCGGGGCGACGCGACTTCTGCAGGACCGTAAGTCCTGTAGGCGCGGGCAAGGCGGGGAATTCCTTCTCCTTAGAGGACGGAATTTTATACCCGTCTAACCAGGCGTTCTTGTCGGGAATTGGGGCGGGCACGAGTTTCGGACGTTTCTCGGGCCGCTTTTCTGTATCGGAATGATCCCATTTGTCCGACTTATCGGAGCCCTTCTTCTTCCTCTTGGTCTTCCCCGTTCGTTTAGGCTTTGTAATATCCTTTTCCAACGGGTACTTGGAGGTGAAGCCTTGCTCCTTCGCGTTCCTCAGAATGGCTTCCGAGGTTGCAGAGGCAAGGTGGAGCGTGCTTTTGTATCCCCACTGTGGGATATACGAAACGCCTGCGCGCTGGAGAGCCGGCATAATTTTGTCGACAGCCTTTTTACGGGCCATCTTATGCGGCTCCTTTGACCCGTGGGCCACGATGTCGGAGCGACGGTCCCCGGTTACGGGACAATACCCAATCGGACACCGCCAAACTGGTGTCACGGGGGTATGCACCTCACACAGATGTCTGGTGAAGAGAAGCCGAGATTTAAAGATCTGCGGCTTTCCGACGAGTGCCTCCGTTCTGCAGAGCAGGAACGGGCACCGCGAACCCTCTTCGTAGAGGAGCATAGCCATTTGAAGCTTACGATCAGCTTCAAACGAATACGCTAGGTCAGCCTAGTAGGTTTGTGGTACTCTGGGTAGTCGGGGAAGCGATCGACCTCCGATGGGTCACGGACCGCCTCCTTTCGCTCTCGCTCGTTTGCGGGGAGTAGAGATAGAACCGGCTTCTTCCCATCTCCCCACTTGAGCTTCTTCGCCGCTGCGTTGAGAGCTTTGTGCCGGCGGTACTTGCCGGCAGCCGCATCGGGGTGTTTAAGGCCATCTGACTGACCGTCCACCTCACGTTTGAGACGGCGGTCGCACTCACGACGAACACGCCGTTTGCGATTGGCTGCAGTCTCCTCGAAGGAGTCTGCGGCCGAGTGTTTGCTGTCATCGCTCATGAGGAGCGTGACCACGAAAGGCTACTCGATGGTAGAAGGGGCTCGTCTCGGAGACAGTCCCCAATCCGTATTCTCGTCCGTCTCCTCTCGTCCCAGAACCCTGTAATACAAAGTGGAACACTCAATTCACGGGTCACAATAATATCTCAAACACAAACGGCCTAACCAGTAGTCCGCCGAGATAGAGGAGTACGACAAACCACGAGTGTTTGCCGAAATTAATTACCTCTCTCTTAGTCTCGGGGCTCTTATATAGGCGGCTATCCGAATGAAACAACTCAATCACACCCGAGGTGTTGACATCGCGCGCGAACATCTTTGACATCGCGCCCGGCATCTTTATTACATATTTAGCCGGAGCCCGTACGAAAACACAAAACTGAACTAGATACACCCCACCTGGCGACAGGGAAATCAGCAACCGAAACCTTCGGCAGTGCAGAAAGGTCACCTCTACGCACATGGCGGCTTTCAGGTTGACGATCGAAACCATCAGATTTAAACAATGAAACAGCCCTCCCCGGGAATCAAAAGTTCCCAATTACTATTTCATCGCTTTTCCACGGCAACATTTTGCGAACATCGAGGACAGTTCCCAACGACCCATTCCCATATCGGAAAGAGGTTCATTGAGATGGTCGGTATTGACACCAGCCTCCTCTTGTTCTCTCGATGCACATGGCGGAATGTCTTAGCACGCTATATGGAAGCGGCCAGAACTCAACAATCGTAATTCATCAATGGTAACATAATGACATGGTTTCATATTCAATATCACAATGGTCCAACAATGAAAGTTAACGTTTGCTGCTACTTACAGTGAACTGGATTTCTCCTTGCTCTATGTAAAAGCCAAAAATGCCGTTGATGCGAGCCACTTACGTGTGGCCACCAACTCGCTTCTCGCTTGACTGACTGTCTCAGAGGCAGATGCTCTAAGATCAACGGGGCGTTGCAAAGACCAAACGGCATCACCTTGAACTGGTATAAACCCGTGGAAGTTGTAAAAGCCATTTTCTCTTTACTGTCCGGATCCATAGCTATTTGCCAATAGCCACTCTCCAGATCTAGGGTACAAAACCACGCATTGCCACCAAGCGCGTCTAGACAGTCGTTTCGTGTCACATTGTTCAGTCTCCTGAAATCAACGCAAACCCTAGTTGAACCATCTGGTTTCGGAACAAGAATGGTGGGGAAGGCCCACGGGCCATTTCCTTCCTCGATCTTATCCTCCGCTAGCATCTTACTGACCTGGGAGTCCAGAGCCTCCTGTTTTGCTAAGGGAACTCGACGAAAAGGTAACTTTATAGGCTTAGTGTCACCCGTGTCGATGGAGTGTAGAACCCTGTTCGTAAACCCCAATTGTTCACCTTGCAATCTGAACACCCGCTTTTTCGCATATATACCAACTCGCGCACCTTTTTCAAGGTTTCAGTATCTGCTACTTCAGCGCCCTCTATGATAGATTCCAGTTCAGGGATGCTAGTAATTAAACAGCTATCAGAGGTCAGCTTTCGCTTGCCCCCCCGTGCTGGACCTGTTCACAGACTCTGCTCTCGCACACGCCAGATGCGAATAGTCACCCGTGAAGTTTGCCGCCACCTCATAAGCGGATGCCACGGGCGTCCCGCGTGGCATGACTATTGCAAGTCCCGTTGAGTTCATAATAGGAAGCTCGTGGCAGTGAGCAGACGATACATATGTATCGCAACCCTCCACGAAACCGTCTACCTGTAACGCTACATTTGACTCCATGATATAGCCCACGTTGTTCTCGGGTAGGGAAACATCCACAGACGCGACCTTCACCTCGAACGCGGCCAACCGCACATCCTCCCGTAGGAATCCGGTCGATATCGCACCTTTCCGTCGACAGAATACGTGATTCTTGCCTCCTTCCAGGAGCATCTTGCCAGGCCCTGTCATGCTAGTATCATAGCGCCACATGAAGTCTTGGCCCAGCACGGCCTCCTCCCCGCCGCCTAGACCACTGACTACGAGACAAGCGTTCGGATACGAATGCCCTGCGATCTCAAAGTCAAAGACCGCATACCCCATCGTCTCTGGAGTACCACCCGCAAGTGGTTTTACCCGAACCCGCGAAGCGAGCAGGTTGGGCTTGCGAGCTAGCGATTCATAGAATTGTTTAGACACTAGTGAGGTAGTTGCACCTGTGTCGTATAAAAATTCTCCTCGCCTAGTACCCACCTTGACAGGTACATACCATCTATCCACTATCGCTACCACGTCGATAGGAATAGAGAGATCACGGCCGGCCGCAGAACTAGTCAAATTTTTAACACACGTTCCCCACCCATAGTAGAGCTAACCGTGAGCAGCGCCGTGCCAGCGTCAGTATAGCGACCGTCCAAACACATTCCACGATCGCGTGGGATGGCTCGAACGTTACTAACCGACTCATTCGACCAAAGTTTCGTGTCTGCGGGCTTTGTCGGGTCTTCACCCTCCATCACCCCAGTTTCCTCTCTGTTCAGTTCTGCCTGCATACCTGACGTCCCCAGATCATACGACCCACCTGGAGTTCCTTTGCCCGAGCGGGCTACGGAAGGGCTCCCCCCCCCCCCCGTCAAGAGTTCCGTCGAACTTGCGGGTCTCGTCACCGCTTCCTTGCGAGACCCACGTCAATTTCCCTTAGTAGATTTATTTTCCGGGGAATTGTCTTCCACACCCGTCTCTTTCGCGATGAACTTCTTCAGGTGATTGCAATTGGCTTGCAAGTGGGTTGTCTTCCCACAAAGCCAACAGGCAGGCTCTGGACGAGTCGCCTTCGTGTCCTTCTACCGATAGTCAGTTTTCGTGACCGTCTTCTTGGAAGATTTAGACAAAGTCTTGGTTTTATCCCACGACTTTTTCGTGCTATGGTCAGACTTCTTACCGTCTTCCTTTCGCACGTCCTTCCTCATTGCCTGGAAGGCCACAAAATCGGCTATTAAATCCAATTCCGGGACGTTGGTCGCAGTAGACGCCCCCGAAGTCTCGTCCGCCGACGAGTCAGAGTCAGACTGCGCCTCTGCTTCCGCAGCCGCGTAAGAAGCTTTCCGCTCCTTGTCCTTCCTCTGTCCGTAGAACTTATATCCTCTAGTTTTAAATTTAGAGGACTGTCCCGGCGTGGAACCCAAGACACGCTGATATGCTTCCGGGCCACCTGCTCGCACAAAATCTGTTGCGAGATCTACGCAATCTTGCATAGACTTTGGGCGATTTGTTTGCACCCACATGCCAAGAAATTTATCTTCCAAGCCCGTGCAGAAGATACGGATTGACTCCTTCATATGTTCGAGGTATTGTCCCTGGTACGCACGTTTGCACAAGGTAAGTAGAGCCTCACCATAGTGTTGAAGTGATTCGCCAGGCTGTTGAATACGGCTGCGGTATTCCTCCTGGCGTTGTTCTTCGGTCTTTGTGTCCAAGATGACACGAAGCCTCGTAACAACGTCACTTAAAGTTAGGGATCGTGAATTTCCCCAAGTAGACTGGTTCACATGTCGTGAAGTTGCCATAATCAGTTCACGCATAAGCGTTTCCTCCGGCCAACCGCAAAGTTTGGCGTAGTTTATCGCTGATGCGAGAAACTCCTCCCAATCCTCTCCATTACGAAAAGGTTTGAGATTTTTAGGTTTGGGATTTTCTCCCTTGCCCGTCGATCCGTATAAACGAACTTCCGCAGGGCGGTCTTCGTTATATATGACGCTTGCTTCCATTTCAGGCATCATCGAACGTCTACACTTAGCAGTGCTCGTTGGTACCGTCGTATGGCTGTCTGGTTCGCGACCAGCTGACAAACCCAGTTTGGGCTGTAGGTCGTTATCCAATAATGGAATCGAAACATTAGTCAACGAGTAGTTGAGACCATTGTCCGAAGGAGACGAATCTACAAAGTCGACTCTTCTTCCTGCAGTCTTGAATCCTGCCGGAGTACTAGGCAAGCGCGGGGCTCGCATTTCCGTGCTTTCCGTATCCTGCGAAGGCATTTGCACACGCGAATCCGGGCTACCTTGAGGCAGCATCGCAGGATATCTCCGATCCAACATATCGATCAGATATTGGGGGCAAGCCGCATATTCGTGTAGACCACGATATAGCCGCTGTACACGCTTCAACGGAAGATGTTCGTGCAGTACCCACAGTAGGTCGAATGTTCCTCGAATTTCACCTTCAGCGATTTCGCTTGGTGGTTTTCCCATTTTGTCGTAAGAACAAAGTACGGTAGTCAGATGGTCCATCATGACTTTTGCGTCGTCGCTCTGCCCCAGCGGGACTGCCGTTTCTTCGGTTTTCGGCGGCTTAATGTTGGAATGATCCGATCCATCCGCCTCGCCTGTCTCGACGTTGAAGCCCGCTCGCTCTATGAGCTTGCGAAGATCGTCCTCATTGTAACACGGGCGCAATCCTAACACTATAGCTACTAGTTTCTCAACCAAGCTTTGTGTATCCGGATTGACGACCAATCCGTCGGCACGCATATTGTCTATGTGTGCAACTACTTGCTCTAGTTGAGCAAATGAGTCATTCGCAAAATTTTGCGCATCGCCCTGACGTCTCGTTAACATCTGGGCGAGAGCCTCGCATGCTTGCTGCTCGGCTTAAGCCTTGGCCGCGGCCTTGGCTGCTTCCTCGTCGCCAAGAGTCATCGTCTGACTCTTAACATCAGGGATCCTTTCGGGAACTTCCCTACTCGGCCCTAGGCTCACGGCACCAATGTAGTGAACCGCAGATTCGTGGGCACGAGTTTACGAAATTCCGGAAAGAATCACGAATACGAGGAGATTCGTTTGAACCTGGTTTATTTCCCAAAGGTATACAGTTACAAAGGTATTGTCACTGAAGCAAGGGTGCTTAAATTGAACAACAGAAGTATCTCGGTCTGCGGCGCGGCTCGAGTCCGTAGTGTTAAGCGAAGCCTGGATCCCCTTGCGGAGGTAGTAGTATCCTCCGCCTACCGTCCGTCGGAGGGTGTCTGCAGTGTCGTCTGCACGGTGGTGAATGTGGCCCCTGACGGAACTGGCCGGAACTGGTGGTAGTCGTCTCCGGCGCTGGTAGAAGTGCCCCCGCTGTCGTAGCCTGGTTGGTGTTCGGCGATAGTCGACAGCCTCGCTGTATTCCGGGTGGCTGACCCACTACACATATAGGATTTCTTTGTTGGAATATTCTTACTTTTGGAATGCATTTCTAAGGTCATCTTATAGAGTATAATATAGCTACTTTACTAGTACTTGTCCACCAAAAAATACTGCAAACTGTTTTTTCAAAAATAAAAATATCTAACTTAGAATTTAAAATTTAAAATATAGAAATACTTATTAGATATCCTAATGTTTACCATCATTAGAATCGGCTTCATTACATCTTTTCAAATAATAATTATGATGGTATCTCAAAATCCAATTTTTGCGACTTGTGACTCATATTCCTGTGAAACATCACAATTGGGGAAAAAATGAGCGACGGTGGACCGACCAATAACTTTAAATGTATTGCAATGTACTAGTTATACTATATATGTTTTTACATATTAGATAGTTGAGAAGGTGAAATTGTGTTATCTTATTCTATCATTTTATAACCGATACTCATTTGCAACGAACCTTCATAGTAGTACACTTTACTTGAACAATAGCCAACATTTGTTTCCCGGACTCCTACAACCTACAATTACTTTTATTCTGGCTCACACCCAGTAGTTAAGGAACATACCTGGATTTTTATTCAGAAGTATGGCTCCTATTTGTATAACACCCTTAGATACAAATAAAAAATGTTTTGAATTGAATTGAATAATGGAAAATTCCCTCTGACGACAAACAGAAAGGATAGTTATTTTAAACTATATCCACCCTACTTTCAATTACCAGTAATTAGTAACGTGAATTCTTCAGTGTCAAAAAATATCTTGGTGAACATGTCATTTATATTTAGAATCAGTTTGTCAATGCAATTTCCTCATGTTTTATACTAAAGTCAAGATGTTTTCTAATCAATCTGATCTAATCCATTTATCTATCATTTGCATCCATTTCAGCTGAATCTATCCCAGCATGCAGAGGCAAACATGCGCAGTGACACAAGTAATTCATCTATTGGCGGACAATCTGGCTAACTAATCGAATTTTGCCCTGCTTGCAAATCAATTTTGACGTGAAACTTTTTGAACTACACTTTACACACTAATCTTTGGAAAGTGTTTACCATTCAGACAAACATTTAGACAAAAGGATCTTAAATACAAGGAATCATGCAAAAGTCTAATTATTAATCTAAAAACAGATCGTCCCTTTATCAAAACAGTTTCCTCTGTAACTCCAAGATAGCGTGGGACACACTATCTACAGAGTCTCACAACTTTGAGACCGAAATTTAAATTTAGAAAATATTCATATTTAGCAGTCTTTAGGTACCTGTATCTGATTGTGAATGATATATTTTCCACCTTTGAAAATTTACCTGAAGTGAAGGTATCTTTCACCTTGAAATTATGTACACTTTGGGCAAATAAAGTATTTTTCACTTCAATTTAACTTAAGGTAAATAAGTTCCCGATAATACTAAAAGAAGTGATAAGAAATATATGTTTCTACATTGGTTTCTGAATCCCAATTCCTAGAATGTCTAATTCGTTAAACATTGTTCCTTCATTCATGAGCTAATGCATTAGGACAGCTATAAAAGTCTAGTCCAGAAAAGCAGCCCATAGAACAGTGCTCAAGTAGAAATATGGCCTCGAATTAAGGCCAATTGATAGCTCTGGGCATGTTTTCAACGCTTTCATGGACGTGCTAGGGATGCCTTCAGGCACCCACACAGACATTTTCAATGGTTTAGGGCCCGAAGTGGACTAAGAAAGTTCCATAGGCATGGAGGTAGATTATAGGGAAAGATCATTCACTTTGTGCTCTAAGATTGGCCTCTCTCTGTCCATAGAACTGCATATGGGTAGACATAAGAGACTGGTATTCATGTTATATACCGACCAGTTGATCAGGGTTTTTTCCGAGAAGTTTTTGTTTATATTTTTTGTTAATTTTGATGTTGTAAGGAAAATAATAATTTAAAATAAAAATGATAAATTGTGAATATATGAGATAAATTGATAAATGATTTGATGCTAGATGATTTTAGTTAGATTGAGTTAGAGAATTCTATATTGTCTCCTTGATGCTACATGAACAAAAAGGTTGTGGCCGTCTCAAATAGAGGTCTACCCGGCCATGCCTACCTAATTTCACTTTCTTTGTTGCATAGCGACTCTGCAGTGTATCTCTTGTGGACGAACACTATACAAAGTTACAAGCACATTAGGGTTGCAACACTAACATTACCATATTAAAAAATTACCGGTATGTAAGTGAATCACTCTGCATCAATGTCTTGTAGTCAGATGGATTAGGTATAGAAGTGAGTACATAACATAACATAAATCAATATAACAACATTACATTAACTGGTGCAATGGCAACTGCTTGCCAAGTAAAAAACATGTGGCACATCATGGATATGCAATTCTTCCATCAAAGGTTATTTTTAATGTAACAGATGAACGTGAATCTGCCATCGATTTTACAAGTCTCTGTGTCTAGCATAAGGATAAGTAATGTAAGTGGGCGGAAAAAAAAGTGTGTAGTAGTTGAAGGTTGTCAGTGAAGTGGGGTGAGAGCTGCTTCGGGGATGTTATTAATAGATTAGTGTGGGTGCAAGGTGAAGGGGGAGCCATGCAGATGCATTGCATAATGGAATAGCATCCTTTTCTTCAGGATCTGTACCATGGAATACAACAGTTTCATGTTTCTACATTGCCCACTCAGCAGGAAATCAGGCCTGATATTAGATGTTCTCATTACACTGCATATAACAACCTCTATAGTGGTTGGTCTCAGAAACGGCTTCAATATTGGAAGACCTTTACAACCCATGGAAACAATGAATCCTGAATCATAAGCATAAAAAGACTGCTTCACGCAGCTATGATAAAGTTCAGCCTCTTCACTATGATCCGGAGAATTGGCTACAGAAAGTTATACTTGTGAGGCAAAGCTTGTTTTTGTTGGGGAAGAAATCCAAGCTTTCATTGAACATTCTTTCAAGCTTTCATTGAACAAGCTTTCATTGAACTTATAATCTCTGATATCAGAATGAACGAAGTATTTTCATATTGACAGTCATATGTAGTGAGTCCTTAGTATGCAAAGTTAAAAGCCAAAGTATGTATAAATGCTGTAGTTTATAAATTGGAAATATGAAAGCTTTTTTACTCTTACTGTTGTTTATAATTATTTTATTACGATTTTGTGAGAATTTATTTCTGAGATGTCATCCAATAGCAAATAAATATCTAATGTGTTTCAGGAAAATGAGTCACAATCGCAAAAAATGGATTTTGAAAAGATGAGATCAAGCCAATTCCAAAGATAGTAAACAGTATGACATAAAATATGTATTTCTACATTTTAAGTTTGATATATAATACTAAGACAAAAATGCCCAAGGGATGGAACAGGAAGCTGTATCGTCACGCTGCGGAGGTATCATTAATTAGGATGGAAAGTTAAAAACCAAAGTATGTATAAATGCTGTAGTTTATAAATTGGAAATAATGAAAGCTTTTTGACTCTTACTGTTGTGTATAATTATTTTACTACGATTTTGTGAGAATGTATTTCTGAGATGTCATCCAATAGCAAATAAATATCTAATGTGTTTCAGGAAAATGAGTCACAATCGCAAAAATTGGATTTTGAAAAGATGAGATCAAGCCAATTCCAAGGATAGTAAACAGTATGACATATAATATATATTTCTATATTTTAAGTTTGATATATAATACTAAGACAAAAATGCCCAAGGGATGGAGCAGGAAGCTGTATCGTCACACGGCGGAGGTATCCACCCAATTGCGCGTAGCACACGCGGGTGGATACCAAAGCCAAGCAACGATACAGATTTTCCGTGGGTTTTTTTGTACTTATTTCACCGTTACTTATCAAAATGTACTCAAGCTTGATAGATCAAATTGGTAAAATTAAATTACGTTCGTCTTTGTTTACATCAACATCTTTGTTTACATCATGACGCCCTCATGGGGCCGCCCATCGTGCCCTCAAGGGGCCGCCCTCATGGGGCCGCCCTCATGGGGCCGCCCTCATGGGGCCGCCCTCATGGGGCCGCCCTCATGGGGCCGCCCTCATGGGGCATCATGACGCATTTGTGTATTTCTACGCACCGTTTTTTCCGACTGCGAGGACTATATTTTAGAACACAAAATTATTTAATTCTGGACTGCTCTTTTACTTACTTTTTTGCAGTAAATTACTCTAATAAACGTATTCAATTATTTAAAAAAACTTTGCAACTTATTTATATGCGATAATACTATTATTGTTGGAGAACTATATTCATTCCATATCAGGCCTGAGGCTTGATACGGCCGTTGTATCGGCCTCAGGAGCACTCTCGGTGTCAACTCAATGGGCCGTACGTATTGACCACACTCAAAGGTGAAATAAATAGATATATTTAGTAAACAGTCTTGAAATTTGGTAAATGTATTCAAGCAAGCAACGTTAAGCACACCAAAAATTAAAGGATTCCCGCATAGACATCTTGTGATTAAAACACTTTGAAACATAAAGTTTGCGACTTCTGACTCATTTTCCTGTAACACATTACAAATATTCTATTTTCGTTTTTCAGTATTTGCCGAAAAGTGTCCCTCAGAAAGCCTTTTTCATGGCAACAAATTCTATGGAAACAGGGCAGAATTTTACATTGCTTAAATTATGTTAGCAATATCTGTTCCGTTGTTTCTCCGATGCTAGTGAGATGTGTAGTTCCAATTGGGATTCCGAATTTTAATTATCTAAAATTAGTTTGAAACTTCATAATTAGGTTTATGTATTTATGTATGTATCTGTTAAGGTATGATGGAAGAATACAAACGAACGTGTGGTCTTCGTGAGAAGAGCTAAGCAACTGATTTAATGAACTAGAATCTGTACATATGTTCCTACAGGATGTGGGTAAAGAGTAGGGGGCCGAGCCCTTATGTAATATCTATGGCTTAGCATGAATAAGTAGACTTGCACAGTACTGGGTAGCTAAGTATAATTAGCAATTTTAGTAATGAGATAATATAATTAATGGGTGATAATTAATAGTTAATGAGGTTACACAATGTTACGTAATGTTACATAACATATCCATATGGATTATGGATGCTAACTGCTTTACCAAGGGTTTCTAGCCAACATGCATGTGTCAAAGTGCACGTTGTCACTATGCATGTCTGTCCCTGTGCATGTCTGTCACTGAATGTATGCCACTATGCATGACTATCACTGTGCATGTCTGTCACTGTGCATGTCTGTCACTGTGCATGACTGTCACTGCAAGTCTGTCACTGTGCATGTCTGTCACTGTGCATGTCTGTCACTGTGCATGTATGTTACTGTGCATGACTGTCACTGTGCATGACTGTCACTGCAAGAGTCTGTTACTGTGCATGTCTGTCACTGTGCATGACTGTCACTGCGAGTCTGTTACTGTGCATGCCTGTTACTGTGCATGACTGTCACTGTGCATGCTAGGATAGATTTAGCTTCAATCTGACCTACACATATTCAGCAACATTCTTCGCAAAACCAATTCCCCAATATCAGACATAACACATGGTTATCTCCTATTGTAAATGGTCTACCGATTAACCAATTTCAATGATGAGAAATGGCTCGCTTTCATTAATTTTGCAAAATCTGAAGCCACCTCTCATGCTCGAATGATGATTACTTTGCCGTTACGTTTTTGCATTGTGCCACATAATTCTCAGCATCATTTTCCCATTGTTTGAGTCGGAGTACAACAGATGTAACCTAAACACCTTCTCCTCTGAGGAGCTATTTATCGGTGTGTTCTTCCAGAATGCATGACGCCACCAACACATCGGTTTCTATTTCATCAAATGCTAAGATTCTCCAGAAGAAGAATTTGAACGATGAAATGCATTATGAATGCATTAAGAAATGATGAATATATACCTGAAAATGATGTTTCAAAAGACATTGATACTACATTATGCACGTAACACTTGGACCAAGCTAGCTGGTTGCTCCACTCCTTAAACAGAGGTAGCATGAAAAGATGTGCATATTATCGCTCACTGCTCGGACATGGCGTGCAAGCAAGTTATGTTTCTTGATTAAAATAAGAAATACATGCATAGTACTACAGTAATAATGTTTCCCGGGGGTTCACTTAACATTATTTGACAGTACTACCACATTTAAATAGGCATTCCAGACTTGATGTGCAAAATATTTGACCCAATAGACTGCTGGAAAGCTAAAGACACTCACCTCTAATGGCTGCCTGTCTTGGTTGAAAATGTGTGCTCTCTGCTTCCATTTTATTCAGTGGAAAAATGGCAAAACATTTTCCCACTCTTATGCACATAACGTTTCTTATGCATGTAACACATTTGATGTTTTCTGAGAATTGACAGACTTTCAGTACACAGTTCTGCACCAAACTTCATAGAGATGATTATAAACCTCCGACTCCATAACGTGTAAACTTCCCATTATATTATCATTAAAATAAACTGAGGGAACTTTCAACTTCTCTCCAAAATGAATCATTGACATACCTACTTGGCTTTCTAGGTGACTCAGAAGAAACCGAAAAATTGAATTTTATATGTTCGGAAGCAAAATTCTTATGGAAGAGACTGAAGAACTCATTGTAAAGTAGTGCAAGATGTACCCGGCACTAGGTTCATAGTATGAGAAGAATGCCTGTAGTAAAACAGAAATATTTGAAATGTTGAGACAAGGCCTGTAGTAAAAAATAGAAATATTTGTTATGTTGACTTTATGACTTTTTGAATTTATTGTGTTTTTCTAGTATTTGAGGGTTAATGTAGACATTAAAGGAAAAAATACAAAAATATAGGGACAAGCTCACTAGAAAGTATGCAGTAGAAGTTGTTTAAAGCCTGTTGATACTGTGTGATGGAATTACTTCTATGATGTTCTTATGCTTCAGAAATGAACGGGCAAGGCAAAAGCTTTCCCTAAACCGTAATATGGGCAAAACGAAGACTATAATGTTCCTGCTGTGAATATCTACCTAGAAGGTCTAAGCCCCTCTCTGTCTAAAGTTGCAGACATTTCGTCATCTAGAAAACCGACACATCTCAAGCTTAAACTCAAGCTGAGGAGGATTATGCTTATCAGACAGGAATGAAATACATTTAAAACAAGAAGCAAGTGTATAAGGAATATGTGATGTTTAACGGGAAAATCACAAGTCGCAAGTCGCAATGAATTAATTTTGAGAAATCATCATTATTTGTAAAGATGAGATCAAGGTCATTCTAATGATAGTAAACATTAGGATAACTATTAAATATTTCCATATTTTAAGTTTGATATTTTTATTTTTGAAAAAAACCCAACATAGTTTGCTATATTTCTGGGCGGTCACTCACAATTAAAGTAGCTAACTATACTCTATAAGATGACCTTAGAAATGCATAGAAATATTTAATGCACTTGAAATTTGGTAAATGCAGTCAGGCTAGAAACAGCGCTAAACACCCCCAAAATGAAAACATTCCCGTAAAGACATGTTGTGAATAATAAAAACTTGGAAAAATATAAATTTTGCAATTTATGACACATTTTCCAGTAACACATCACAAACAGATGTAAAACAAGGATCAGGAATATGAAGCCAGTATTAGATGAAAGGCGGTCGACTTAAACGACTGCGTTACCCTTAGTCCTAGAACTATTAGTCAGGTTCACTATGTATTTTCGTTGGCATTTTTTGGAGATTAGTAAAACTATACATTTTTGGAAACGTCAGAACGTCAGCAATCAGAAAATGGATGATGTCATTTGCGCCAAAGTCTATTTTTGTGAATTATCAATATTTTTGTTAAAAAAGTGAAAAATATGATTTTTAATTAATGAAAAATTCTAAATCATTAAGAGATTAGTAAAACTATACATTTTTGGAAACGTCAGAACGTCAACAATTTTAAAATGGATGATGTCATTTGGATCGAAGTGTATTTTTCCAAATTATCAATGTTTTTGTAAAAAAAGGGAAAAATATGATTTTTAATTAATACAAAATTCTAAATCGTTTAAATCATTAAGAGATTAGTAAAACTATATATTTTTGGAAACGTCAGAACGTCAGCAATCTTAAAATGGATCTTAAAATGAATCTTAAGATGTCATTTGGACCGAAGTGCATTTTTCCAAATTATCAATGTTTTTGTAAGAAAAAAGTGAAAAATATGATTTTTAAATAATAAAAAATTCTAAATCATTAACAGATTAGTAAAACTATATATTTTTGGAAACGTCAGAATGTCAGCAATCTTAAAATGGATGATGTCATTTGGACTGAAGCGTATTTTTGCAAATTATCAATATTTTTGTAAAAAAAAGTGAAAAATGATTTTTAATTAATAAAAAATTCTAAATCTGGGTACAAAACTAATATTTTCATGGCATTTGGACTTTATAATGCAGTGACATGGTGGATTTAATTATACATTGATATCTTGTAAGATATTAAGGTCAAATGGGGTCACCACATAAACATTATCCATATATAAACTAAGGTACCATATCTGTTAAAGATTACAGTAAAGTTGCAAATTATTGGCAATGGTGTCAAAGAAAATTAATATTAGATATTATAGAAAACATGCAATAAGACTACTAGTTTTCCATGAACAAATGAAGGGTCTGTCTTCAATTTCTGCTGGATTTTATTATATATCAACCTGTGAATGCATGGAACACTGGCAAAGCCTTTGCACATTCCACACCAAGACATGTCCATCCTGGCTTTATTGCCACAACCCCAGATGCCAATGAAATGCATGTATTTCTCAGCAAGAGTTCATAATTGGCTATAACTAATATTAATACATCTGTGTCTGGGGAGAAGAACATCAGTGGTGCGTCCAAGGGGTTTCTCTGAGATGCCTACACTGCCTGGTGGATCAACACTGTGTCTGCTTCTTCATGGTTGTCTTCAAAATGTAATGGATGGTTGCTTTTAGTACATCCTGAGGCAGAAAAAATTACTACTTTGTTTGAGTCTTTGTTATATTTGAGCATCTTGGTAGCAAGATATCCTGTAAGGTCAGCATTTGTTTGGTTATGAGAAAGGAATCGACTCATTGGAATGTTTTTGATGCTTGTATCATCTTTTACCTGATACTGGATTGAATCCTTTCCCTGTCTTCTCTTCTCTCTTGTGGCAAGCCTTAGGGAATCAGCCCTGTAGGTGTCAAACACCAGAATTATCTCATCAAAGTCTCTTGTTAGAGATATCAGTTGGTCATTAAACCATTCACTGAGGTCCTTTACTGTCACAACTTAGTTAACTTCTGGACAACTACTATACCATCCACCAGAGCAATCTTGGGACTTGGATATCCATCATCTGTAGGAATTGCATAAACTGAGTCTGTAGTTACAGGACAGTACAGCAGGAATCCAGAATTTTGATGTGGGCTATCTACACTTGTCAAATTTTTCAGTGCATTGATTAACTTTGATTTGTCAGTGCATGGCAGCATTGCTCCATCCAGGGAAAATAGTGCCCTTGGGGTCAAAGTGAACTCATAGTTTTCTATGGCATAATTCTGGTTGATTTCTCGGTTGGATCTTGCAAGGACCATCAACCTGCCATAAAGATCCTTTGTCTCCTTCAAATCCAACTCTCTTGAGAGGCAGGACATTTCTGGTGAAGCCATGAAAAATCGCTGTCTAGCATTTGCATTGTTAGAAATGCCAACCAGTCCAGAGCGAACACATGCATGATCTGCACCAATAGACAAAAATGGAATGTCACCCTTGGATACTGAAGTTCCCTCCAAGTCTCAGGATGATCGATTCTCAAGTCCCACATGTATACAATGTATCAGGGGAAATACTTGACTATTCAGGGGACAGACACCAATAAAGTATATTAACTTAGCCCAGTTTAAGCAGATTTTCATAGTTTTTGTTATTTAAAGAGACAAATTTGTTGAGACCTGCAGATTTTTCAATTGAAACTTATCATCCTGATCTATTTTGGTCATATATCTGAATATTGGTCATAATATTAACTCTGACATTAAAAAAAGTGAAAAAAAGAAAGACAATCTTAACGATGCCAAATTTGAGTGGCAGCCTTTTTGGTTTTGCATATTTTTGTACTTTTCCATGCTCCGATTTTTTCCAACTTTTGGTATGTTGTTCAGAACATCTGAAATTATTTGAAACAATCATGAATAGGCTGTTTAACATGAAACCTTTAATTGAATTGCATTATTATTTTTCATTAAAATATTATTTTTCACTTTTTTTTTTACAAAAACATCAATAATTTGCAAAAATACGCATTGGCGCAAATAGTACTATGCATTTTGAGATTGCTGACGTTCTGATGTTTCCAAAAATATATAGTTTTACTAATCTCCTAATGATTTAGAATTTTTTATTAATTAAAAATCATATTTTTTCCTTTTTTTAACAAAAATATTGATAATTCGCAAAATATGCTTCAGCGCAAATGACATCATATATTTTTGGATTCCTGACGTTCTGATGTTTCCAAAAATGTATAGTTTTACTAATCTCCTAATGATTTATAATTTTTTATTAATCAAAAATCCTATTTTTCACTTTTTTTACAAAAATATTGATAATTTGCAAAATTGGCTTCAGCGGAAATGACATCATCCACTTTTGGATTGCGGACGTTCTGACGTTTCCAAAAATGTATAGTTTTACTAATCTCCAAAAAATGCCAACGAAAGTTAAAAAATGAACACAGTGAACCTGACTATATAAGAAATTTAAAATGAAGTTAATAGAAAGCATGCATTGGCTTCGCTTTGTTTTATTACATGTGCATATATAACTACAAGATAAATGGAATATGATATTGATTTTGAGGGATAAAGTAACAGAAGTAAGGCGCATTTTCTCTGGCAACACAATTCCATGGAAGGAGGGAAAGAGAGAAGGAAGGAGGGAGGGAAAGAGGGAAGGAGGGGGCATGGGGAGAAAGGCTAAGGACGAAGGGAAGGGAGGGAGGGAAGAGGGCAGGAAGGAAGGAAAGAGGGGAGAAGGAAGGAGACGCGGAAGGAGAGAGATGGAGGAAAAAAGGGAACGAAGGTGGAGAGAAGAGAGGAAAGGAAGAAGGTTGGGTAGGAGAGATGGAAAGGGGAGGAGAAAAAATAGGGCGGACAGGAAGGAGGAAATATAGATGGCAGGAAGGATGAATGTAGGAACAGGAAGCAGCTGCAGACATATTAGTGCTTGCTAAGTTTTACTCGGCCCAAATGGGTTTTATTCGTAGATCAGACAAAAAAGTATAGCCTTTGGTACTACCCGTGTAATCATGCCAAAATTAAATCATATTTGAATAGAAATGTTCGAAAATAGTTGTAATCATCGTACACCAGTTAGTGACAAGAAACGTGTCTTAATCATGTAATACAATGCTGCGAACTGAATGAGAGAAATAGGGGGGTTGTTTTGTATACTGCGCATGTCTGTTGAAATGCATGATGGGATATAATCATGTCACATTCACTTTTTATGGTGAAAGTTTCTGACTCTAATGTTCATGAAATAATCATAACATTGTATTAATATTAATTATGTGCTTCCCGTGTTTTTATTTAAGCACTAAAGCTCTTCAAACATCACAGCAGTTTCTTCCATTTCCTCTCCATATTTTACCAAGAATGTCTCTAATCATCGAGTGGGCGATAGCACTAGCTCCTTGATCTTATAATTAACTAATTTAGGACACACTAGTAGATACTTGGCCTCCAACCATCTGAGCGAATATAAATTTTAAAATAATCATGGTGAGGAAAAATCAAATCCAATTATCATTGGGGTAGTGGCATCAGCCTAATGAACCCTTCTTTTGGACTGTATTGTAAGGCATTTTACAAATTCAGACATAACAGTGTCTATCTTATGGCTGAAACTTTAATTTCCTAGATCTCTGAAGGTTATTTAGTTAAAACTTCAAAATGTTTTGTAATGTTATGAATTGTTTGAAGCCCTTAAAGCTGCACTCTCAGTTAAAGCTGTACTCTCAGTTGTGATGTGTTTCAGGGAAATGAGTCACAAGTCGCAAAAATGATATTTTCCAAAGTCATATATTCACAGATCTCTTTGTTGCAATGAGTTGCAATGAGTTGTTGCAATGACTTTTAGAGGCTTTAGCGCCCAAATAGGGGGCCTCCACTATTGGCAATTATTATACACGCATTCAATACCGAGGCCCCGACAGCCGCACATTACTTGTAATGTGGTATTGGACTAGTACATTACGCGCGTTGTCATGGCGACGCAAGTTTGGTGGCGCAAGATTGCCGACGCAAGGTTGCCGACGCAAGTTTGCCGTGTGCGAGGGCTTTCTTTCTCCAACATTTCAACTGTTTCTATAGTTATATTCCTCTTGTACGAACACCAGATATGGCAAATTATGTTAATGTATCTTTAATTAAGCATGTTTTGCATGCAAAACTAGGCATGTATAATAATCAACTTATAGGACTTGTTGCCGCACGGAGCGTAAATAAAGGACTCGACCTGCGGTCTCGTCCTTTATTTACGCTCCGTGCGGCAACTCGTCCTATTAGTGCTAAGTAGTGGCGAATAGAGCGGCAAATAGATTGTTAACAAATGGCCAGCAAGTAGTGGCGAATAGAAAATCTATTGGTAACGCAATTGGTAATGAGCTGTTCCACTGTGGCAAATAGTGGCCAATAAATGGCCAATGGCTATCTATTCGCCGAAGAAATCAAAACATTTTGATTCTTCGGCGAATGATGGCAAGTTGCGGCCAATGACTTACCACTCATTTGCAATGACTTGCCACTCATTTGCAATTACTTGCCACTCATTTGCACCACCTCCTCCACTATGGCAAGTGGTGTTACCAATAGAGCGGCTAATAATTGGCTGCTCTATTGTTAACACTATTGGTAACGCTACTTGCCGATAGTGGAGGTCACCTATAAGTCATATGAATACATGCATTAAATCTCAAGACAGTGTATGAAATATATCTTTGCATTTCTAAGGTCGTCCTTGGTCCTAAGGTCGTGGAGTACATTTAATAACTCTACCAGTAATTGCCCACCTAGAAATATTGCAAACTTTTTTACCACATCTACATATTAAAAGATCAAATATAAAATATAGACACTTTTTTTATGTCCCCAATGTTTACCATCCTTGGAATCGGCTTTTTCTCATCTTTTTAAATATGATGATATCTCAAAATCCTCCTTTTGTGACTTGTGACTCCTTTTCCTGTAACACATCACAGTTAAGATCGGTCAAAAACTAAAGATTTGCTACATTTTGTTACGTCTTTCTGTTGCATCTTCCCAATTATGATATTGGCAAATGTGCGGGAATGATGATAGGACTTAAAAAAAGCCAAAATACCGTCACGTTTCCCAAATGTGATCTGATTAGGAAGTCATGTAAGAAGAGAGAGTAGAAAAGAGTATTCTCATATGTTATGTACGACTTATTACTTTATTCACCTTGAGCTTTCCGAATGTGAATATTTCAGGGTAATCTCTAACGGGTTTATGGAGTCCATATGTGATGTGTTCTAGGGAAATGAGTCACAAGTCGCAAAAATGATATTTGTGATTTATTCACAAGATCTCTTTGTAGCAATATTCTGATCTTTGAAGGGTTAAGGACTTTTAGTCATATAAATACATGTACCAAATTCCACGACACTGTATTAAATATATCCTTGCGTTTTGAAGGTCATCCTATGGACTTCAATTAATTACTTTACTGTTAATTGCCCATCCAGGAATATTGCAAACCTTTTTCAAACATAAATATATAAAATAAAAAAAAACAGTTCTTAGACGTCCTTAATGTTTACCATTAATGGAATTGGCTTGATCTCATCTTTTCAAATATGATGATATCCAAAACCCATATTTTGCGACTTGTGACTCATTTCCCGTTAACACATCACATATTATCTTCAACGTGAAAACGTTTTAGCCTCTATTTGAGACTTGTGTCGCACCATTTACCAAGTATTGTTGCTTTACTCGAGACATTGTGCAATCAGTGGATTTTGTCAGAAATTCCAAGACAGATTTTTAACGGAGTGCATTTATAATCGTTTAAAATTTTGAAACTAGTCTTAGTTAAAAATCCTACGTCTATTTTCAAAATAGGAATTTACCATTGTGATTTATTAATCTTTGTGATTTATTAATCTTATAATTTACGATTCGTTGATTAATTTTTTTTATGAATCCCGAATTGTTTTTCAATCATATTGAGATGAGTTAACAGGTTTACAAATCCTTACAAACTTTACAATTTCTGGCAAAATATTATGCGGCAGCCCCAGGAAATGTGTAAGCTTTCGTAAGCTTATAATTATACTCTGACTCGGCTACTCGGTGACAGTTGGTGTGATATTGCTGCTGGGGTGGGTGTTGACTAGTGGGGAACCAGGTGTTTGGCCTTTAGCTTCTATAGTAGTAGATGTCAGGGCCTGGAGTCAAGCATGGTGTCATCTAACATGGATGCATATAATGGGTCAGCATAGCGAAATATTCACATTCATGTATGTTACACGATTTTAACTGTCAATACTGTAAAGGATACTTAGAGTTTTCAAGTTTTTGATTGAGTTATGTAACGATAACAAGCCTTGGAATCTGTATGTGTAGAAGGCCTTGTGAAGTGAGGTGAAGGAGTTATAGTATTGATAATTATGAACGGTTGTATGTATGCATCATTTCTGGAAGAGAGTTGGAGCAATCAACAGTTTATTGCGATAACAACTTTTACACTGTCCTGAAAAAGCGTAAAACTACGGCGGGGCACCTTCAGAATAAGTGTAATTGGCCTTTGCTTTGTCCCCCCCCCCCCTCACTTTGGGTAGATATACAGTGCAGCGCCGTAGATTAGCGCCCATGTGGGAAAGCTTGTGTAGCTTTTGTCATAACCTATGGCTATATATATCACCACCTATAACAAAGCATGAAGGGGTGGAAATGAATACACATTTCATTGTAGCATTGATGAACAAAAGAGCAGTGTCTGGTAAATGACATACATACACCATAACTATATGCAATATATATATAGTCCTAGCCATATCTCAGCAAATAAACACATTTAACTTTAAACATGTACATAAATTGGGCCCTTATTCAAGGTAATAAACAAGGTATCTCAATTGTATGTTCCCAAAACACATTTATAATTATTAACCTTGCCATTACAAGATGAATGGAAATATTGGAAAATTGCACCTCACTGCAGGGATACCTTTCAAAATAGTAATAATAAAGTGGGTACATGTATCATATGAATTTGTGGTGTAATGGTTAGTATGCTGGCCCTCAGAGCGGTAGTTGAGAGCTCGAATCTTGGCTGGTCTCACAGCTTTTTTTTCATACAGTACTTCTAATGTAGTGTGACCTGAGCTATGGTTCCTGAACTACACTTCCCCCCGCCTACGGCACACGCAACTACGGGACATGTGTAAATTTATGGCGGGGTGAATTACAGATTTGAAACACCTGCTGCCCGCCCAGCGCTGTACTTTTACTTGCAGAACGAGTACAGTGTAATTGGAGGTGAGAGTACATGGTATGGTGAACTCTTACAGGTGATATTGTAAATATATAAGATAAACTGCTGGCCTTGGAGAAGAGGTTTAAAAGTAGGTGAGGGTGGGAGGGTGAGGAAAGTGTGTGTGGAGAGGTGGCAGAGAGGAGCAGTGAGAGAGTGTGGGAGAGAGAATGAGTGGGAACACGGGGAGTAGGGGGACGCTATGTTAAGCTGCAGAAATGACAGTGCATGGCTAGTAAGTCATGCAACCACGTATGTCAAGTTATGTAGAGATGAAGTTGATATAGCTGATTGATCCGCAGCGAGAGCACGATGACGCGCTCCGCCCACATACACAAATAACCGATCAAACAATAGGATAACGAACCAAATAACACAAATGGAACGCTAAGTTATACGTCTAAACCTACCAAGAATACAATATCCACACTATCAAACTAAGGAAACTCCACAAATCGCGGATATACCACATTTAAAATCACCCATAGCTTCGCGCCACAACAATCAAAGATGGCGGCGTTGCTAACGCCGCAGGAAGAACAACAACAACCACAACCACATCAGGTATGGAAAATGCCAACGAACCTAGGACACTATGTCACACATCTTGCACAAAACAATGAAATAGGGAACAATGAATGGCAGACCCTAATAAATACGATCGTACAAGAGGTGAAAGAAAGTGTATTAAAGGAAATGAGTTCATACTATGGTGTTGGGGCCCGAAACACCGTACCTGTCAGTGCTAAGACAGCGAGAATAACAAAGCTCGAAGACAGTGTCAAAGAGGCACATATTAAAACGGCTGTACTAACAAGTAGAATCGGCTACACGCAAACTCAAGTCGACAACATGGTTAGAGACCAATCCGCGAAAGAACTAAACTTTAAATCTGAGTTAACCAGTTTTAGAACAAACATGACCAGCTATGCACTGGAAGAAGCACAAAGAGAATTAAAGATAAATAAAATCACTACAAAATTCGAGGAACTGACCGAATTACCAAACCGAGAAACACAAGTACAAAGCGAGAAAACAAAGAAGACGGGGTCTAGCATAACCCCCCCCAAATCGCAGACTACACAGGCACCGATGCATAACAACAACAAAGGACACGCCCCCCTCGCCAAGAGGCCAAACCAACACACAAATGGACAGCCCAGAAATAAGAACACCAACAACAACAACAGTAGTAATGTAAACTACCAGAGAAATCCAGAGATAAGAGATACCTATCTATTTCTGGAAGGAATACGGGAACCATGGTGCAATGAAAAAGGGGAAGTACCTCAACACATCACAAGTCGAGACCAAGCCCTATCCCACAATGAAAATGGACTTAACACAGCAATATTGGACATACTGAAATGCTCATACCCTTCTATCAGCGACAAAGATATAAAGACCGTATACAGAGTAGGGCGAGCTGAAGTGAACACCACAAGACAAGTCTTCGTAGACGTCCAACAAAAAGCCACCAAAGTCGCAATAATACGTGGATGGAAAGCAGTCAGGAATCAGGAGAAGCATAGCAACATCTGGCTAAATAAATTCCCACTGACTGGAGGTACCCAGGTAACAATTCACGTTAAATTAACGTTGATTCACCTCAATCAAAGGTTAATTTATTAACGTTAACATTTTGACGTGAACTTAACCTCAATTTCACGTTAATCTTTTTCACGTTATAATATTTGCGTCAATTTAACATTAACTTAATGTTAATTTCTAAACATTAACCTCTCAACGTTAAGTCAATGGTGACTCAACATTAATATATTTGACGTACGTTTTTTAACATTAACTTACTGATAAATCAACATTAATATTTTTTACATCAATTATTTAACATTAACTTACCGATCAATCAACGTAAATAATTTTAACGTCAAGTTTTTAACATTAACTTACTGATGAATCAACGCTGATATTTTGACATAAATTTTTTAACATTAACTTACTGATAAATCAATGTTAATATTTTTTATGTAAATTATTTAACATTAACTTACCAATCAATCAACCTTAATGATTTTGACGTCAGTTTTTTTAACATTAACTTACTCATAAATCAACGTTAACATTTTGACATCAATTTTTCAACATTGACTTACTGATAAATCTACGTTGATATTTTTAACAGCACATTCTTTCCAATTTGATGTCAAAGACATCATGACAAAGATTAGTAACTATAAAAATTTGATATGGTTTATACTAGAGCTCCTGGCATATTGAGTTGTTGTAATCTGGCTTTCAGGTAAATATAATTCAACAGAGGAATTCCGAGGGACAGAGAGTGGGGATAGAGAGAGACTAAGAGCGGGGATTCTGGGGGGCAGAGGACGGGGATAGAGAGAGACAGAGAGCGGGGATTCAGAGAGAGGGAGAGAGAGTGGGGGAGTGGGAATTATAAGGGAAAGAGGGCAGGGATAGAGAGAGACAGAGAGCGGGGATTCAGAGAGAGGGAGAGAGAGTGGGGGAGTGGGAATTATAAGGGAAAGAGGGCAGGGATAGAGAGAGACAGAGAGCGGGGATTCTGAGGGACAGAAGGCGGGGATAGAGAGAGAGACAGAGGGCGGGGATAGAGAGAGACAGAAGGCGGGGATTCTGCGAGACAAAGGGCGGGGATAGAGAGAGACAGAGAGCGGGGATTCTGAGGGACAGAAGGCGGGGATAGAGAGAGAGACAGAGAGTGGGGGATTCTGAGAGACAGAAGGCGGGGATAGAGAGAGACAGAGAGCGGGGATTCTGAGGGACAGAAGGCGGGGATAGAGAGAAACAGAGGGCGGGGATAGAGAGAGACAGAGAGCGGGGATTCTGAGGGACAGAAGGCGGGGATAGAGAGAGACAGAGGGCGGGGATTCTGAGAGACAGAGGGCGGGGAAAGAGAGAGACAGAGGGCGGGGATAGAGAGAGACAGAGAGTGGGGATAGAGAGAGACAGACAGCGGGCATTC
Organism: Sthenelais limicola; assembly: GCA_942159475.1. NCBI lineage: Eukaryota > Metazoa > Annelida > Polychaeta > Phyllodocida > Sigalionidae > Sthenelais > Sthenelais limicola. Next base: position 41,475,438 of record OW804097.1, on the reverse strand, counting down.
AGAGAGACAGAGGGTGGGGATAGAGAGAGACAGAGAGCGGGGATTCTGAGAGACAGAGTGCGGGGATAGAGAGACACAGAGAGCGGGGATTCAGACAGAGGGAGATAGAGAGAGTGAGCGGGAATTATAAGGGAGAGGGGCAGAAAAGTGTAATATAGATTTAGGGCCTAGAGAGAGAGAGAGAGTGGGGAAAAAGAGGCGCCATCATGTATTCATGTTTTATTCATTCAAGAATCTTACAATTTTCATCTTTATAAATAAATGATTAAAACCAAGTATCAAGCAGACAACGAACTTTTACCAAGGTTAAGCCAGTACAGTACTCAGGTCGGTGCAAGTGTCAAAAGGATGCGATTCCAGGAAGTACCACTGAGTCACATATGGTCAGTCCTCCAGCTTGGCAATAGATGTGTTCTGCCCTCTAGATAAGATTATTTTCATTTCTTTCCATCAAATCCTAATTAGGCGGATTGTTTAATGATGAATATATATAGAATGCATACCATTATTTATAGAGGGGTTTGTTAGGGGCTGTATCCATGGCAGTTTTGCAAGTCTATTTGGAAATCTTACGCAAATCATATTCCAAGCATGTCTTTGAAAATGTTCATGACAAATAGGGGGCAATGCCTAGTCTAAATCCCTTAGCATCTACCATTGCTATCACACCTACCTCACAGTAAATACTAACATTATAATGTCGCCATAGTGGAAATATCCAGACCCACCCCATGTGAAATCATTATTCATGGGTCAGATTTTCAAAAAATGTAGAATTGACAGCTGTACACATTGAGTAAATTCTGCTAAATAAGGCTGTAATTTTCTACATTCAAGTATATTTGGCATTGCATTGATTCTAGCAAACTGTTTGGTTAGAGGTTGAACTGTATTTTGAACTTTATTTTTGTCTGAAATTTGGGTTATTTGAGAAGATTGGCGAAGTTGAATTGTACATTTTCTGAAAATCTAACACATATGCCAAAGATACAATGTATTACTTTAACTGAATCCTAACTGGGTCCTGTGCTAGTCTATTAACTTAGAACACTCCCGCGCATTCCCATGAGATAGATCCGGGTCTGGTTTGACACTTGCAGCAAAAGTGAATGGACTAGGTCTGGATATACGTGTATTTGTTGGAATGAAGTTTTCCTACACCATATACTCTATTGAATCAAAAGCATCAAGATTCACCAACTTGGATTAGGACGTTTAGGACATTCTTCAAGGTAAGGGAAACCTGATTAAATTAAATGTGAATTTTGGGGCAGGAAATCTGAGGACAGTGAATATATAGGGCTAGTACATATCTCATGCTATTCAAATTGACACAGCCTTGTTTAGGTAATACAATCTTTCATATAATTATAGCAGAGACCAGACAAAGCCAGGCAGAGTTCTCTGAGAGTTGGATTTTGGTAAACTCACTCCTTGATTGTGTATTTATTTTAGGACATATTGTGTGCCTCCAACAGCCGCCACCTGACTGTAGACTTACAGGCTTGGCCTATTTTTATTCTAATATACATGTATAGTCATTGTCTCCCCATTTACTTTCATACATCTCTGTACATGATGGAACCTGTTAAACGTTTCAATCCATCAATAAAAGCAGGGTAGGGAATATCTTTTTTGGGAACTGGGATTGGGGCCAATTTTAGAACGGGAGTCGGGATTTAAAATGACCGGGAAGGGTTTCAGGACCAGATTTAACTTTTCTAGGTAAGGATTGCAAATAGAAAAACGGGATTGCAAATTAAAAACCAGTGGGATTCGGGAAATGGGACTTAAATACAAAATGGGAAACGGGATTTAAGGGTGGGTATTCCCTACCCTGAAAAGAGAGACAGAGAGCTTAAAGAACTGTATTCTCACAATATATTCTTTTTCACATATATTGGCCCTATTCTTTACAGAAGCTGGTATGAAGAAGTACATCAACAAGAACATGATGAACCTTTTACAGAAGCTGATATGAAGAAGTAGTACACCTACAACAAACTGATGAACCAAATGATGAACCGATAATTGATGTTAATAAAATGTATGGGATTGACATGCCAAATAATGTCAATATGTTTGCCCAGAGTTAGATCAACAATAAACTAGAGTAAAAGTAGGCAGGTCAAGTTAATGTTAATAAGATTCACCTAGATTTTACCTTAATCATAACATTAATCTTAACGTTAAAATTGAAGTTAATCTTAACGTCAATAATAACGTCAACCTTACGTTGATATCAATGTTAAAATTAATGTTAATATCAATGTTAAGATTGACGTTAATATCAATGTTAAGATTGACGTTAATATCAATGTTAAGATTGACGTTAATATCAATGTTAAGATTGACGTTAATATCAATGTTAAGATTGACGTTAATATCAATGTTAAAGTAAAACTCTGGGTTGGAACACTTGCTGGTCATACAGCTCAATTATGGTTGATAACTGAGGACCCACATTATAATACTGGTTTCTGGGCAATGATATTGCCAGAATCAATCAAGTAATTTCTTTCCCGCTCTCTCCAAACCCTGTCCTGGGTGCTGCCATATTGCCCTGTGTATGACACTAACTCGGGCCTCTTCATTACCGGTATGTGGTCAGTGCATGGTTTTCTGTGTGTCTTTGGATGGACGTGTTCGTTCCCCACTGGTGAACGTTGAGTGTGACTGAGTGGCTGGTTGTGTTCATATACCAGCACTTCCTGAAGGACATTTAATAATTTGTTTCCATCGTTATTTTAACATTTTTATCATTAGAAACTAGAAGGGAACATGTCTGACATTGAAACCAACATCAAACAAATTGATGTTGCCAGCAAATAACCATATTTAAAACTAAGAATTGAGGGTCTGTGGAACTCACATGCAGTTCCAAACACAACCAATTATAAGTGACACAATGATTCACACAAAGAGCGCTCTCTGGGTGTACCCTTGGAGAGTGGAGGGAGGACCATTAATTATGTGTGGCTAGGGGAGATGCAAATTTGTAATAGTTGTATATGGGGTGTGGGTGGGATGGGTTATGAGGTATGATTTTGTACTCTTTATTTTAGTCATAATTGAAGGGCAATAATTTGTTGTAAATAATTAAAGCTATCTTTAAGAGGCAAGTATGATACATATAAACATGGATTTAAAGTGATAAGGAAATGGTGAATGAGGTGTTTTGCATGAAGTTATAATATAAAGCTAGAGCGATTTCTACAAAAAGAGGTAGAAAAGAAAAGGTAGAAAGAAGGGTTTCTTTACCCCGAATGTTCTTGGAATTTGTTGTATTACAAACCACTTTACTGATCTGTAGAGGTCTGTCCCCCCCCCCCCCCTCTCTGGATGTCGTCGTATGTGGTTTGTGAAGGTATTTGGGGTGGAAATATGATTTTGAAGCCTTTTTTAAATCGGGATATCCACACTCTATTTATAGCCTGGGAAAGCCCCTGTGAGATACTACGTCAATTCCCACAAACTACGGCCAGGGAAACCTAACAACAGAGATGCCAAGTTTTTTGGAAATTTTATGATGAATATGGGTCATATTAGTCAACAAAACTAGAAAAATCCAGCAGAGGACGCAATAGCACTATTAGTCCAGGCAATCTATGAGAAATATTGGCTCAACCCGAAACAAATTACAAAAGAATTTATTTTTGCGGGATCCTCTTCCTTAAACATACCCTTTTAATGTGTCAAAAGTTTACCAAAGTTTGCTGCGGGGAAAGTTCCTAAAATCGCCACTAGAGGACCTGACTTTCACATTTATTTGTATAACTCAATAAATATATTTTCTACAGCTTAACTAATATCAAACCAATAAAACTAGACAAGATTTCCTATTTTTGGAGCTATATTTATTGTTTCATGATTTTATTTATGATATAATGTGTAATACAGACAAATTTTTTGTCAACTTGGTTGGCGTACACTCAAGCAGGAATTTGTGACATTATTATTGTACCATGGTTAAGTTGACCATAACTTAAAAAAGGCATATAGGTGGTCCTTTAGAAACATTTATGTGACCGTGCTACATGCAGAGGAGTGGGAGAGTGAAGAAGAGGGTGTAGGAATAGGAGAGGGGGAGTAGGAGGGAAAGAAGAGGGGGGAAAGAGAGGGTGGAGAGGATGTAGGGGAAGGGAGAGAGGGGAGGGAGAGAAAGCGGGCAGGGGGAGCATGAGGAAGAGGGGAGGGAGAAAGGGGGGGATCGGAGATGGGGTTGGGAGAGAAAAACAGGTATGAGGGACAGAGAAGAGGGGGAGGGAAAAGAGGGAGAGGGGGAAGTGTGGGGAGAGAGGGTCCCCGTCCAGAGGACGGGTACTTTGCTAGTATACTATACATGAACTCAGTCCAAACTTAAAATTAGCCCTCCCCTCCCTATACATGATGACCAGTAGGGAGAGCGGATGCCGTGCCTGTAGTAGCCTACACGTGGCTGTGCAGCCCAGTCAACATGGCTAGTCAACAAGGAGGTAGTACTGAGAATGAGGAAGAGGAAATTTATTTCAATCCTCTGGTAGGGGTTGAAGGCTACCAATTTGAGCAAAGAATGAGATCCATGGAGTCTTTCCTTTGCCAGAACTTCAGGTGTAACACCCATATGCCTCATAGATCAATCAAAAAATCAATCAATCAAAAAAAGGGTTTGGCCAAACACCTTAGGCCAACAGAAGACGGAAGTGTGCTAGTGCTCTGCTGACGTCATGTTCCCATAGCATTCTGGGAATATTGTTCCCGCCAACATACCGGATAATAGCCAGTTAGAACAAGACGAAATCCCTCCCCAATTACTTATAAATGATTGAATTACATAGTACAATGTACAGAAGATCAAATTGTAGTTTTTTCCAACGTCTGAAATGCTATTATACACAGTCCAGAGTTCCCCTTTAAGATTAACGTTAATATTAATGTTAATTTTGCGCAAAATTGAGTCCACACATTCACGTATATATTAACGTAAATCATTGACGTAAAGTTGCCCTAAATATTGACGTGAATTGCCGTTAAGTTAACCTCAATTTGTTACCTGGGTAGGAAGAACAAATTCTTACTCACAAACTGCTACACGTTAGTCCAACATAACCACCCCAATGCAAGACTCGTGGGGAACCACATTGTTATTGATGGGGATACTTTCGGCATAGCTGACCTAGTGCACCTTCCGGAAGGATGCACTCCCACCGACGCGCAACAGATAGAAGTAGGAAAAGAAGGGCTTGGCTTCCAAGGAGAAGCCCACTACTGTTCCAACTTCTACCCGGCCACCATTAACCACGATGGCAAAGATTACAAATCCGTGGAACACGCCTTCCAATCATTGAAGGCTAAGGCGGCCGGGTTCACTGACCTCGCAGCAAAGATAGAACGTACTGCTGCACCGAATGTCGCAAAACGACTGGGAAAGTCGGTCAACACAAAGCGAGCCGTCGACTGGGATAAACAAGAGGAACCATTGTTAGAAACACTGGTTAGAGAAAAAATGGAACAACACCCATTAATAAAGGCCAAATTCCTCAAACTCAGCGCAAATAAATTTTATGAAATTACGGCATCAAGGAAGTGGGGAGCTGGTTTGTGGCTTCCGCCAGTCTCCGTTACAAACAACAAGCGTAACACACTCACACCAGAAGCCTGTATCGGTGAAAACAAGTTCGGCTTGATTCTCACAAAGCTAAGAAAGGAGCTAAGTAAATAACCACTTCTATAACTATGAACATGGCACATAGGCTAGATGCGTTGATTCTAGCGGACTCGCGGGGAATCACCACTCAGGCAATCCTACACACCACCCACCCAGAGCTACATACCAAAACAGTAGCCGTACGAGGCGGAGGTATTGAGGACCTAACCAACGTCGCCATACCAATTGTAAGACTGCGCAGACCAAGAATCGTGTACTTTACCGCCGGTATCTGTAATATTACCAAAAGAAATAGAGCAGATCTTGGAAGACAGATAACCGTCCGGTACGACACAATAGCCACCTTCGAGGAAGAGACCTCAAATATGCTCACGCATGCAGCAGACAGGATCCGCAATGCAGTCATTATGGCGAACGAAGCCCCAAAAGTTGGCTTTGCGTCAATCCCTGGCATCAACATCAACACCTACAACCAAAAGCTAGCAGAAAGCTGGGGAGACGAAGTTGTATACAAAAGTACCCCCTTCACCGTCCAGGATACACTAAATAACCTCATAATATCATATAATAACATAGTGGGATACCTCAACGCGAGAGAAAATCTACCAACTCCACGGATTGGAGAAATGATCCACCGTTGGAAATCGACGCGAAAATCTAAAACATCAGGAAAGCCAAAAGTCATGCACTCATGAAACTTGGACCAGACGGCTGCCACTACACAGCAGAATTTCAAGATGCAGCAGTGGACCGCTTGCAGAGATGCATACACAGAGCCCTAGCTCCTACTCCGCCACAATAAAGAAGCTCATCACACCAACCCAGCGAGATTGAGGGACGGTGTTCGTTAGAATGCACCCAAAGTCTTGCTGGAGAGGTGAAAGGTAAAACTAATGCAAGAACAATCCATTTATTTACAGACTCAAGTAGTTCAAGGAATTCAAGCCTAGGCCCAAGCCCAAGAACCCAGAAATAGAAGTGTAGTTAAAAGTTTAAAAGTATATACAAATAATAGACCCACCAGGAAACAGGGGCCTGTGTTCGTTAAAATGCAACCCCAACCAACCTAATAGTTAATAATAATATCTTGACACGCAGGAAATATTCAATCAATCAACCAGTCAAGGAGGAATGAGTGAAGTGAAGGGGTAGCCCCCTTAATTAGATATATATGTGTGTACGTATGCACTAGCATACACATCTATCGGTGATACCAAGAAAAAGGTATGATAGATCATTAAATATAAATATAGGTAAAGGAAGAAAATACATGGATCCCCTGGGGCCTGTGTTTGTCAAAATGCAACCCCAACCAATCAACCACAAACCATCGACACTTCCATATGGACCTAAAAAGATCAACACCACCACCACCACCAAAAAGAAACATCCTCCACCTATGACCAAACTGTGACTATACAACTTTACCCATACTATCTCTTAACATATATACGCACAAAATATGTGCCGGTTAAATATATAAATAAACAAACTGCTACTTCATTATCTTAGATAACTCAAAAGAAACATTAATAGAACCGGAGTAAATACTCAAACAAAGAACTAAAAACAATGAACAATCACCCCTTAGATGGGAAAAGCGAAAAACATAGATAAAGCGTTCAATATAGATACTCATGTGTAAAATATAAGAAAGGTTCCATCCGACAATTGATATATTTGTGTGAATATATATATATAGTACGATACATATATACTATAATACTTTGAAATCGGGTTAGGGTGCTGTTGTATATATGTGTATGTATATGAGTACATGCATATATATATAGCATATACCCACTCTAGTATAGAAAACAACACACTCCCAGACAATGCCTGAGAGTGAAGAAATCGACGCGGCAGAGCTCGGGGAGAAAAAAGGAGTAAAAATCATCTCCTGGAATATCAGGAGTATCCTCCCAAAGCTATGCCATGTGGAAGATTTCCTAGTAGAGACCAAGACAGATGTCTTGGCGATACAAGAAACCTGGCTGAGCAATAATGTCCTAGACAGCCAGATCAAAATACCTTTGTACCAGCAATACAGAGCAGACAGGCTTACCAAAAGAAAAGGAGGGGGACTCATGCTTTACATAAAAGACAACTACAAGGTAGATGAGCAATCATTAGCCCACCTAAACGTGCAAAGCAAGGACCTAGAAATACAGGTAATAACATGTTCTAGGCAAAACTCTAAACACCTCACGATTGTGAATTCATATCGGCCCCCAAATGGGAGTCTGCCTGCAGCATTAGACTTGCTGAAAAACGTGCTAGGTAAAATCAGCACGAGAACAGAAATCTATGTCATGGGAGACTTCAACCATGAAACGAATCAAAATAGTTGTAGAATAACACCCATCTTGAAACCAAGTGGGTTAAGCCCCAAAATCAAACTGCCAACCAGAATCACACGCAAATCTTCGAAGATAATAGACCAAGTCTATACAAATTCAAAATTTATTAGTGAAACTGGTGTGGTGAACAACAATTCTAGTGATCACCTCCCTATCTTCGTAGTCAAAAAGAAACAAAGAAATAAATACGAACGATCCACGATAACAACTAGAGCGTGGAAAAATTTAGACATAGGCACCCTCTGTAGAAATGTAAAAGAGCAAAATTGGGCTCCACTATATCGTAGCGAAAATGTAGACCAATGCTGGACAGAGATGTCAACTAAAATTGAACATTCGCTGGACCAGATGTGCCCTGTCAAACAAATTGCTGGTGCAAAGGTAAAGCCACTTTGGTACGCTAGCGAGCTGAGACGAATGGCTAGGGAGAGAGATAGAGCCTTCAAAAAGGCAAAGAAAACAAACAAGGAAATTGACTGGCAATCAGCCAAAATAATACGGAACAAAATGAACTCTAAACTTTCAAGAGCTAAGAATGAATACATTGCTGAGAGACTGGCAGAGCACTCAAAAAACCCAGGTAAATTCTGGGAAATACTAAAGCCCCTAATAACTCCAAATAAGACCAAAATAGAGGAAAAAATAAAACTGAAAAACTCAGAAGGCAACTTTATAGAGAGTAAGGACGCGCCAGAGAAATTTAACAACTTCTTCGCTAACATAGGCCCAACTCTTGCTGCCCAAATCCAAACGCAACCCCAGTCTCCACCAGTGTATGAGCAAACACCGACCCATTCACTCGCCCATAATGATACCCCTTCGGAACCCGAGCATAAGATACAGGTACTGCAGTTTCCAGAGATAACCCAGAACAGGGTCTATGGCATTATTAGAAAAACTAAGCCAAATAAATCCTCAGGCATGGCTTTGATGCCAACCAAAGTCCTAAAACCAATACTTTTGACCCTATCTCACCAGTTTACACATTTATGTAACGTATCGATCAGAACAACTAAAGTACCGAAGGAATTTAAAGAGGCAACCATAGTACCTATATATAAGGCAGGACCTCGCACAGACCCTTCAAATTATAGGCCAATAAGTCTGGTAAAACTCCCAGCCAAACTACTGGAGAGAGTCATACAAAGCATAATTTACCCCCATTTGGAAGAAAATAGGCTCCTGTATGAATATCAATACGGCTTCAGAAGGGCCATTCCCTGGAGCAGGCCCACCAGAAACTGTTCGGGTACGTCTACCGAAACAAAGTGAAAAACAAACCTGTATCGCTCGTGTATCTGGACTTTAAGAAAGCATTCGATACGGTGGACCATACGATCCTTATTGAAAAATTACATAAGTTTCACCTATCGAAACCTATTATAAACTGGATCGGTCACTACCTATCAGACAGATATCAGAGAGTGCGAGTGAATGGGATAACCTCTGACAGGGAGAGAGTACGATGCGGCGTCCCACAGGGTACGGTCCTGGGACCTCTACTGTTCCTCCTGTATGTGAACGATTTACAGAGTGTCGTCAGAAAAGCGCAAATACAACTGTTCGCTGACGACACAGTGATATATCATTCACAGACAAATGAAAACGCACTAAAAGAAGATCTACAAAGTGACTTGAACATGGTTGGCGAATGGTGTAGAAACAACAAAATTTCTGTAAACATCAAGAAAAGTAAAGTTATGGATATTACATTCGGCAATACGAAACAGAAAACCACACCAAAAACACTGAGTTTAAACTCAGCCCCCCTAGAGTACGAAAAAGAATACTGCTATTTAGGCCTGATAATAGATCAAGCGCTCACATTCAACCCACATGTTCAAGCAAAGATAGATCAAATTACAAAAAGACTCAAAGCCACCTCAAAAATAAGGAAGTCACTATCGTCAGTAAACACAATGCTGGTATATACCACCATGGTGAGACCAGTCATTGACTTCTGTGATATCTTTTATCTCCCAGCTCAGGGAAAACACCTAGAGAAACTCCAAACTATTCAAAATTCATTTATTAGAATAGCCCACAACTTAAACAAAACCGAAAGTGTAAAAGAACTTCACATCACGAGCAAAATACCGTTCTTAAACGAGAGAAGAGAAGCACACCTTCTCCAGACTGCTTTTTCCATGAGCTGCGATGAGAACTTAACGGACAATAGGAAAATAAACCTAAGAAATCTGACAAGTGGCAAACTTTTGAAAGTCCCCATGACAAAAACTGAGAGGATCAGGAAATCATATTACATTCAGGCACCATATCTGTACAATAAACTACCCCCCAAAGGGAGGAAACCATCCCTAACGATTAGTGATTTCAAATCCTACCTGGAAGAAGAATTTTATTCTTACTCCCCAGGTCACGCCAACCAAAATGGCCCCTAGAAAACCAAAAATCCTAAATTTACGGTGCCGGGGCCGACCCCTGTGGGACGCAGACAATAAACTCAAACCCTACAACACAAACGCCCCTCGACTGCTCTATCTCTCTACCGCAACAACACCGACGAACGGACATGAGCTGACTCGACTGTGTGTTCGTCAGAATGCCATCGACTCAGCTCATGTACAGGTGGGCGATCGATTGGTACCATGAGTGTTCGTTAGAATGCAAAATGCGAACCACCCGACCGCCCGCCAACACAAATACATACATGTAATGTAATTATTATAGTCCCTAAGAAGACTAGTTCAACACTAAAGGCTGATGCGACCAGTGTTCGTCAGAATGCAAATCGCACCACGCCACACAGTGACACAACGTTTGTTTAGGCGGGACACCAGGAGTGTTCGTAAGAATGCAAATGGCCTCCCTAATGAACAAACAAGCTCACGCACTACATTGTATTATACTATGTAATAAATAACTACCGAATCTACCAAATAGAATAACTGTAATGTATATATATATAATAATGTAATTAGATGTAAAAGGGACCTCCTGGTAGAGCTATGATTAGCATAGAATGTCGTACCCATTTCCAGATATTATATTGTAATAATTGTATTGATGTAACTGTGATTGAACTGGAAATAAACAATATACATACATACATACAGAGAGTTGTAAGAAGATGATTTCGGTATCTGAAGGAGATAGAATTTGTTTTAATAGTATGGTACAATGTCATGTTTTAATTACACAGGCAACACAAATGACAAATGAAACATCCATCATGAAAATAGCGTCTTTTCTATTGTATCGATTATGAAATATTATTATTGGCCTCTAGTGAATAATAACAACACAATAGTTGTTAATCAGTCAAAATTCGTAAATCAATCAAGGCACAGCAATTAAAATAATACTGGCCAATACAAATATTCAACAAAACGAAAAGAAGGCACAACGCCAGCTGAGGTGTGTATCACAGGATATGGGTGTACCTAACCATGGCCAGCGCCGTACGTGAAATTTGTTCGCACAAAGAGAGCATTGCCTAAGCATGATGCTTGGACCACACATACATATCAAAGGCTTTGATATTTCTGCAGCAAACACATTTTACGTGTGCAGGGAATTTATAATTAAAAAAACTAACAACATTCCACCTCTCACCAAAAGTAATAGATTGGTTCCGAGACCTGTTACCTAAGTAACAGATACCAAAGAGTGCAAGCAAATGGTGTTACCTCCGGCAGGGCCAAAGTCACATACGGGGTCCCTCAGGGAACGGTGATGGGGCCTCTCCTGTTCCTACTATATATAAATGACCTCCACAGAGTAATCACACAGTCACAGATACAACTTTTTGCTGACGACACAGTACTATTCCACTCACGTCCAAGGGGAGAAACTTTGTACGAAGAACTCCAACAAGACCTGGAGGCTGTGGGAAAATGGTGCACAATGAACAAAATCTCAGTAAATGTACAAAAAAGCAAAGCCATGAGCATAGCCCTACATACACCAAAGTCAAATACAAATGCATTAAGCCTTAACAACGCCGAATTAGAGCATGTCACACAATACAAATACCTTGGCCTTGAAATTGATAGCAGCCTAACATTCAACCCACACCTAACCTCAAAAATCAAACAGGGAATACAGAGACTTAGAGCCACTGCCAAAACCAATCAAGCCCTCTCTAGTAAAAACACAATCCTTATCTATAAGACCATGGTTCGCCCTGTGTTTGACTTTTGTGATATATTCTATGCCCCGGCACAGAAAAAACACCTAGACAGGCTACAATTCATACAAAACTCATTTCTAAGACTAGCATACAACAAGAAAAAAACTGATAGTGTCAAGGAAATCTACTCAGAGATAAATATGGAATATCTGAATGAAAGGAGAGACTCACACCTTCTCCACCTAGCATATGAGATGAGTCGTGACAAAAGATACCTTGACAACAGAAAAATCAATCTGCGAAGTCTGGCAAAGAGTAAAGTCCTAAAAATACCAATGACAAAAACAGAGAGGATCAGAAAATCATTTATTGTACAAGCCCCAACCCTTTTCAATAAAATTCCACCAGCTGGGAGAAACTGCCCAACACTGGTGGAATTCAAAATATACCTTGAAGAAAACTTCTTCTCCCACATGGGATAATGGAGAGACCCCAACATCGATCTCTAATGGGCAGGACGTAAAAAATATTACTAAACTAGTCAAAAATATTTATACAATTGTGAAGGATGTGGATGCAAATTGGGGCCAGTGTTCGCCAGAATGTTACCCCACATTCATCTAGACCCTCTAGTCATCATAACATTTCTAAGAATGTAAAAATATATAAACAGCTGAATTTGAAAATGGGATATACTACCTGTACAAACACACAACCCATTTTCTCTCATTTTCTCCATCAAACTTAAATTAACCCAAATTTAACAAAAGGACGGCGTCCACAAAATTATACCCAAGGAAACCCAATACCATGGGTCACACCTTGATACAGATATAGCTAGTGCATCCCATTGCAGTAGTGTAGGTAACTAATCACTTTATACCTCTATATACCATAAGTTGTAACTTAAAAGTCTAGTCTAAGGGACCCTCTGGAAGAGCTGTGGCTGCCACGGAAGAGGACTGACCCATTTCCGATGTATATTATCGTATATTTTTATCATGTACTGTTTTCGGAAATAAACAATATACATACATACATAATGGACTGGAGCTGAGTACAGCTTTTCAGAAGATTTGTGCCAATTTGTGTGTGTGCCATCAAATTCTGATAATTGGGATGGGGTATTTTGTTGACGATAATTTTTATTCATGATTTCATTACATAGTACACTCATTCCAGAGGACATTTTCGTTGTACCCTAAATATAATATTGATATCAATATATATTATTGGTATTCGGTATTTAGAATATTTAAATGAGTTTTAATGGGTTACATCAAAATATTATAGTGAGTGAGTGAGTGAGGGAGGGAGGGAAGGAGATTGGTCGCTTTACGCTCTTATCAACACATTGAAAGGTTATATCAAGGGCGGGAGAGCTGAGAGGGAGGCAGTTTATGATCATACCCAGGAAATAGAGATAGAGACGAAGGGAGAGAGAGACGGAGAAAAAGAGACAGAAAGGAACTTTATAGTCATACCCAGGACCGGCCAAAATATTATAAATAAACAAAGATGAATGATGTGGTCAATAATAAATTGCGCAGGGTTAGAGTTAAGGTTAAAGTAATTGAGTATGAATACGTAACTCGCAAGCTAACACGCACAGCTTCTAAACTGACCTTGTAGGCGAGAGATATTCAAAACACGAAAATGAACTTGATATGCAAACATGAATACAAGTAGGTGAACCGATTTTCAACATGCATAACAGTGGAAGAATATTCAGACCTTGTAATGTCAGGAGTTTTAAACTGTGTAGTTTCTACAGTATCATGCAATATAACCGTAATTACGGAAAATTTAACTACTTACAGAGGTAACATAAAGTGCCTATGCAGCACATCTGTTGTACATACTTTTATCGCCTTGCTCATGCATAAATTGACATTATTTGCTATATGTGTCGGAAATATATATACATGCTTGGAAGACAATACATGAACGCTTATCCCATAAAACATATTCCTGCTCCATAGGTGAGATGCTATCATTGATCTTGCAGGTAGAACCACTAACATTAGGCCTCTATCTGATCTTATTTGGGTAAGGTTTCTATAGTTATATTTAAAAGCTTTGACGCTTTCTTAAATCATCACAATGTTATAACTAGTCTATGAGCTAGTTCTAGAGATGGTACAATGGACTACATAGACAGACCTACATTCATGCAGTCTATAAGCTAGTTATAGAGATGATATAATGGGCTACATAGACAGACCTATATTCATGCAGTCTATAAGCTAGTTCTAGAGATGGTACAATGGGCTACATATAGGCAGACCTACATTCATGCGGTCTATGAGCTAGTTCTAGAGATGGTACAATGGGCTACATTGGCGGACCTGCATTCATGCAGTCTATGAGCTAGTTCTAGAGATGGTACAATGGGCTACATTGGCGGACCTACATTCATGCAGTCTATGAGCTAGTTCTAGAGATGGTACAATGGACTACATAGACAGACCTACATTCATGCAGTCTATAAGCTAGTTCTAGAGATGATACAATGGACTACATAGACAGACCTACATTCATGCAGTCTATAAGCTAGTTCTAGAGATGATACAATAGGCTACATAGATAGACCTACATTCATGCAGTCTATAAGCTAGTTATAGAGATGATATAATGGGCTACATAGACAGACCTATATTCATGCAGTCTATAAGCTAGTTCTAGAGATGGTACAATGGGCTACATATAGGCAGACCTACATTCATGCGGTCTATGAGCTAGTTCTAGAGATGGTACAATGGGCTACATTGGCGGACCTGCATTCATGCAGTCTATGAGCTAGTTCTAGAGATGGTACAATGGGCTACATTGACGGACCTACATTCATGCAGTCTATGAGCTAGTTCTAGAGATGGTACAATGGGCTACATAGACAGACCTTCATTCATGCAGTCTATAAGCTAGTTCTAGAGGTGTCACAATGGGCTACATAGACAGACATATATTCATGCAGTCTATAAGCTAGTTCTAGAGATAATGCAATGGGCTACATTGGCGGACCTACATTCATGCAGTCTATGAGCTAGTTCTAGAGATGGTACAATGGACTACATAGACAGACCTACATTCATGCAGTCTATAAGCTAGTTCTAGAGATGATACAATGGGCTACATAGATAGACCTACATTCATGCAGTCTATAAGCTAGTTATAGAGATGATATAATGGGCTACATAGACAGACCTATATTCATGCAGTCTATAAGCTAGTTCTAGAGATGGTACAATGGGCTACATATAGGCAGACCTACATTCATGCGGTCTATGAGCTAGTTCTAGAGATGGTACAATGGGCTACATTGGCGGACCTGCATTCATGCAGTCTATGAGCTAGTTCTAGAGATGGTACAATGGGCTACATTGGCGGACCTACATTCATGCAGTCTATGAGCTAGTTATAGAGATGGTACAATGGGCTACATAGACAGACCTTCATTCATGCAGTCTATAAGCTAGTTCTAGAGGTGTCACAATGGGCTACATAGACAGACCTATATTCATGCAGTCTATAAGCTAGTTCTAGAGATAATGCAATGGGCTACATTGGCGGACCTATATTTATGCAGTTTATAAGCTAGTTTTAGAGTTGGTACAATAGGCTACATAGACAGACCTACATTCATGCAGTCTATAAGCTAGTTCTAGAGTTGGTACAATGGGCTACATAGACAGACCTATATTCATGCAGTCTATAAGCTAGTTCTAGAGATGGTACAATGGGCTACATAGACAGACCTATATTTATGCAGTCTATAAGCTAGTTTTAGAGTTGGTACAAAAGGCTACATAGACAGACCTACATTCATGCAGTCTATAAGCTAGTTTTAGAGTTGGTACAATAGGCTACATAGACAGACCTATATGTCTATAAGCTAGTTCTAGAGATGGTACAATGGGCTACATTGGCGGACCTACATTCATGCAGTTTATAAGCTAGTTCTAGAGATGGTACCTTCATGCAGTCTAGAGGTCGTACAATGACCTGCGTATGTAGATCTACATGCATCTCCTAACACAAAGTGTAATACATCATCACTTTTCACTTTTCAAAATGTTTGAGAATACTATTAAAGTCTTTTTAGAGTTCCAAAATACCATCAAAATGATTTTGTAAGTTTTACCACCTAGTACAGTAGTGCTTCTCAATATCATAAATAGTAAAGTTGTTCTATTTTGATCTTATTATTGTAAATAGAATCTTAAAACTTTCATTATGTAATTCGTACCATCAAGTAAGCCCTGTTCTATTGTTTTCACAGTACTGTAAATGGCATACATATGAGATGCAACTAGAAGTAGCGTCTCGTTGTTATATATAAAGGTTTTCCCTGACTCATCGTTTTATAGCATTAGCCCGTGAGATAAACATCAGGTGGAACATCAACTAACTTTATCTACAACACCGAAATATGCATCATGTTCACACAAATCCCATGGAACCTGTTCATATTATGGCAATTGCTGCTGTCTATCTTGAAGATGCATGTGTAGAAAGTGTTATAGAGAACAATTTAGCCAGGAATGCTCAATACCTTTCAATAACTTTCTGACCCATGCAGACACATTACCTTATGCCATTGGAAGGACAGACCCATACAGACCATGTAGAAGAGAGCCAGCCACTAACCCGACCCACTCTTGATCTTAAGGTTGCTAGACTACATCCCGCTTTGCTTCCCACCCTCTGTGGACCCCTTCAAACCTTTTAAACCTGAACCTTACATGTATGCCAGACATGTTTTTAAAGATGCATTATCAGCTGTGGAAGATCCTGAAATGAAATGACTATCCTTGATATAAACACTCAAAAGCTATCATATGTCCTGGAGAAACGATTTAAATGAAGAAAAACTGATTAAATGTAACAAAGTCGGTATCGGTTTTTGCTCTGCATAGCATTGCATGAGTGGCCTGTACATGCCCATTCAAGACTGGAGGGCTAGTGGGGAACCCCTAGTCATATATAAACATGCATGTGCGCAGGGTCTATTTTTATATAGTATTGCGTGATTGCACCTCGAAATAAACGCTTCTGCAGAGCTGAATGTCAACAGATGGGCTGGACACTAGGATCACTGTATACATATGATATTGTATAAAATGTATATTTCTCATTTGACTGCTTCTCTGTTTTCAGTTTTGTGCAGCTTTAAAATTAAGCTAGGGCATTTGTGTTGCAAAGAACACAAGAAAAACATTCATATATTACTATGAAAAAGGACTTTATATATGTACTTTTATGTACACTTTATCAACTGTATTCTAATAATGGGGCTTGGAAAAGCCTAAAATTTAGGCAAATGAATTCAAGTGTTGAAACATTGATATATATAGGTCAAAGGGCCTGAAATATCATCACATGGACTTGAATCCTTAATCTTTTAAATGGCCTTGGAATGTTCGGAGATTCTCAGTTTACAGAGGTGTGTGTGAGAGGGGGTGTAAATAGGTTATGCTTTTATGTACACATTATCAACTGTATTCTTATAACAAGTTGCACCCTCACAATCTAGGACAGACGTAAACATTTCAAGTTTAAATGGATGTAATCATACTACATACTAGGTCACCTCAATAATAATAGCTGTTCAGAAATTTAGTTGTAAAGATATACCTATGTTTGCATGTATGTGTATGGGTCCAAAGAAGCACGGTTTATAAAAATAGGCTTCACAGTTTCTAATAGGCAATCAAGTTATTGGTCACAGTTAGAAACAAACAAACATACCTATCAGTTGGGTCTGACTATGGTCTGACGATTGGCACTTAAAATTCAATCAATAAGTCCAATTTACAACGAAAATAACAAACATCTGTTTAACATGTGGAACGGAATTCCACAAAACGTTGCACTATGCTAATGAGGTCAACTGTGATCATTAGCATATAGTGCGCCCTCATTTCCAATATATGACATATGCTAACAAGAGAGAAATCCCTGTGAAATCTCTGGTTGAGAGACGCTCCAATGGACGTCCATTCGGTGTGCACTGATTGAATAATGCACCACTTCTTTTGTTATTTACATGCTTTTAATGGATTCGGAATTCTTAGATATTCAGGGACATGTTTGGGTTTGTCATATACTTGGACTATGTGGTAAAAGGAAAAATTGCGCAGTTTTGCGCATGCATAGCTGATAGTGCATTTTTAAAATAGATGATCACATTATACTTAATGCTCCTCAGTCACAACGATCATGATAGGTGGGACCATAAAGTGCTTAGTCCACTAAGCGGATTCTCATACGATTCTCACAGAATTTATTGAAAAAGAGTCCTCTGCAGTGCAAAATTGTATGAGAATCAGCTTAGGCCCTTTATGCTTAAGAATAAACCCCCCAACTGTCTTGCCAGCATAATAGTGCAATACATCTCTGTAATCAGTACACATGTATTCTGAATCAGTTTAGAAAAGCACCAATCTCAAATACCAGATTATGATATCTATTCCAATAATTATGGGTTTGCCTGTCCAGAGTGATACAAAGCGCTGGGCTGGATCAACCTCACTTCAACCACACCCAGGCACTAGAGAAAGACCTGGGGGCCGTTGTATAATACAATTTTACTGAAGACTTTACTTCCTTAGCTTTCCTTTTGTTGCATAGCAGCTGGCAAGGATTTTGGGAAGGAATTTGTTACACACACAATAATGATTATTATTCCAACAGTAGGAAGTTTCTACCTAAGAAAGGAAACATAGCTTAGAAAGGAATATTTTAAGTAAGGATTTCTTATGCAACAGGCTATATAATAGCTGAACTACTCCATTAAAAGTATGAATTTTGTACGTCTTGTTTCCTGCATGTTAGCTATTATCACAGAAGCCCGGAGACATGAGAAAACAATTATTTCAATAACCTATCAATATTAATGACACTATATTACGCTTGAAATTAATGGAATGCGGTAGTTCACAGGCAATACATTATGACAGGGGAATATCTCCTTATATATGTATGCAGGCCTTTATTCGGACATACACAACCCCCATAGTTTCCTACGAATCGAGATTCATGATGGCATACATGCAAATCCCGTATTGTGCCACCTGTACTGATGACATGGTTCATATCGCCTCATTGCAATGCCTCAAAGCGATCAAAATGATCGTAGTATTTAACAGATTAACCTGATTTATATGATAAGCTAAGTACATTATATTCATGATGCAGAACTATCATCTAGATTTAAATATTCGTTTGACCATTTGACCATTATCTATCCCCTGCTCTTCTTCTTCTTCTTCTTTTTCTTCCTCTTCTTCTTCTTCTTCTTCTTCTTCTTCCTCCTTCTTCTCCTCCTCCTCATGACATGTTCGCATAGACAGTTTTATCTTGACTATCGAGCACCAGGGCGTGCGTGTAACAGGCCTGTGATAGAAAAGTCTGCGCGTGGCAGGTCAAAGTATGGCAGTAACTTGCCCGGCTGATTGTCACGCTCCACTATTAGCATGTCATAAGATTAAGCAAGATTATCAACAATATACGTAATTAAATATGGCATTTGTGTTGCGTAGGAGTTGGGTTGACGAAATCTGGATCGTTTCTGGAGAGCATATGGGTGAAGTCTACCAGAAAATGTCGCCAGAAAATGTAAAATTCAACTTCACCAATCCTCTCAAATAACCCAAATTTCAGACGAAAATAAAGTTCAACTGTTTCAACCAAACAGATTGCTAGAATGCAATGCCGACTATACTCAAATTTACCTAGTATTGACTTTACTAAATGTGTACAGCTGCCAATTGTACATTTGTGGTGTCTGGGGTTTAGTCATGCTGACTGGCCTTGGTACTCATTCTCTACAACTCCTTCCCTATATAGGCACCAGGTGTAGTGACTGTATATTCCACTGGGGTTTCCAGGACAGTGCTGTATATATAGACCACAAGAGGTCACTCTTATGCACTGCAGTCTTGTATGTGTGATTACTACTGTATTGTCTTATGTGATATGTACCCTGTATTCTCTGTATAACATGTATATTGTGATGTGACACCCTATGTGTGGTGTATGTATTTTATACACTAGTCCCTGTGAGGCTAGTTAGGAGGTTCAGTTTGCAGTACTGACCTCCTGAGGTGTTGGAATGTTGATGCTTGTTGGAATAAAGATGGAGTTAGTGATATGTTCGTTAGTTAGTGCGGTACTAATTAGCAGGAACCACAATTCACTACTAAGTGTCATTATTGCTATTTATTATACGCGCATGCTATATGGGAGGTGCTATAAGTGGGGTGCTATAAAAATATTCATATAGGACGCGTCCTATAAAAATGTAGTTGTCTAAAAATAGCTCTGTTGATATACTTCGCGGAGCTTTGGCTGTCCGCGAAGCATATAAACAAATTCCCGCGATCGGTAATCCACCCGTGATTCTGGTACTATAATTATAACAAGAAATTTTGGCTGTGACCAAGGAGAAAACGGTTTCCCCCAACTAATTCCGCGGCCGTCCAGCGCGGTAAAAAGCGTCGTCAAGTAGTCTGCAGTGGGCGTTGCTAACAACATAACATTGTGTAAATTAGAACACGTCACGATGACCTGTACAATATTGCGTCCTGTACGGCATATCGGTAGGTCTATATTTACAAAAGGAAATCAGTGCAGTTTCCCTCATATCTTCCTTAAATGTTGATAAAATGAGATATATAGGGGTAGAAAAGCATGCCCTTTCTGAATTTTAACATCTTGGCAATGTATTTTGATTAAAAATAGCGTTTTTTATCATTTTACATCCTGACTCAATAATGGGGCCTACTTGTGGCGATCTTTTGTTTACCTAGGCCTACTGAAAAGTTTCGCTCATATATGCCTTACTTAAAAACTGATCTTGATATAACCATATATTTAGGGGTAGAGAAGCATGCTCTTTCTGAATTTCAACATCTTGGTAATGTATTTCCAATAGAAATAGTGCTTTTTAGTACTTCGCGGGAGCGTAATTTTCCCGCGATGTGCCTGCCACAACCCAATAGGGTCAGGTTGTCAGAAAATGAACAATTGTCAGCTCTACACATTTAGTAAATCTTGCTAATTTACTCTTTCAGCTTTGATCTAGCTGTGAATCTGGTTGGTTTCCTGCTGGTTGGTGGCAGTAAATGGCCCTGTGGTGTTTCCCATGCATGAGTAGGAAGGAATGGTTGGAATGGGAATTTGCCGAATGCCGGGATGGACCGAATGGGCCGGATGAACTGAATGAAGTAATTGCAGATACAGAATTGCTGGAGCTATTGTCACCCGCTTCATTTGTAGGAATGGTACATGGCTCAACTCCACTATTGTGGCTGTGGCTGGTGTGAGGGATGAGCCGAGGATGCCAGTAGAAGTTGTGGCAGCTATTGAAGTAGGGAGCAGCAATAGCCTGTCTAATGATGATGTGCTGGTGGGATTCTTTGCGTTGGAAACCAAGTCGGAAACTGCTGCAAAAAGCAGGTTGACAGAAAAGTCGGAGCCATGGCCCTCTGTGCGCACCGACGGGTATATGGTGTCCGAATGCGAACAGCCAGCTCTGCAAGTGGTTTGACGATATGGTGGCTCAGCCGGCAGGGAATGTTGCTAGTAAATCACGCAACCCTGTCTGCCCCTCAGGACAATAAGAGAAGGGAGCAGGGGGTAATACACATGCCGCATTATGCATTGTTTTGAAGAAAGCGTCGACTGGAATTCTTGAATCTGAATGCCCTCTCATGAGCTAGGGGGACGCCCATGTTTTTAGCGTTGAGGGGATGGTTTGCATCGGTCATGAAGGAATGTCGGATAGGCTATCATGCTTTGTGGCAGTGTACACCTTTGTGTACCAAAGCATGTCGGATAGGTTATCATGTTTTGTGGCAGTGTACACCTTGGTGTACCAAAGCATGCTTGCTTGCCGGGGCAGATTTTGGCGAGCAAGGCAAGTAAGGATATGGCCTGTGATCTTCGAGGTTTTGTTATAAGTTTGGTAGCCCCTGTTGTAATTGCAGACCGAATATATGCGGATGTGACTTTTGTCAATGTCACTGGCCAATTGTTGGAGTATTGTGGCTCTCATTGACTGGTTGTGCTGAGATGTCAGTAAAACATTGCCTGATACCGTGCCGGGTAACATGTTAAGCTGGCACAGTGCTTGACGTGGTCACACGTGGTTGTGTACATATGGCTCCGGGATTAGGTGGAGCTTGGTATGCTCTCACCTATGTGATTGAAGGTGGTATGTGGAGAAGCTGGTATACTTTGCATGGATTTTTGTCCTAATGCACAGGTGTTACTCAGATTGGTCCGGTGAATTCACCCTTAAGGCAGGTGAGCATTATGTCGGAATTTGCAAAGTGGATCCCTTAATTGCAATGAATATGAAGTTATCTTTCTAGATGCTTTCGCCAGTGTAGTTGCGTGGATTTAGACCGACCGGTGAAGATGTATTCTTTGAATCGGATAAATCTGAGTTAGGATGTTGTGTAGTTGGCAGTCGTAGTTGCTGGCGACTAGGATGTTGCCTCTGCACACTCCTACCGGATCTTCATAATCAGCCGGGCTTTAGCCGGGTTGAGTATGGCTGGTTGAACGTGGAAGCTAGGACCGGAGGTACCGTTGCCTCTGCAATAGTTTCCCATTGGAAATGATAGTATTGGATTCTGATCGCAGACCAAATGAAGTATGTTGGGGGGAATATCGGAAGTGATTCCGGTTCCCGGGGGAAACCCCAGGACTGAAGAATATAGTTAAGCATGTGGTTGACATGGGGGATTCTGCGCCGATTAAGTGCCCCCTACCAAAAATGAAGATGCCAAAGTGCGGATCCATAATATGCTCATCAAGGGATTCATTGAACCCAGCAATGGACCTTGGGGAGCGGGAACTGTTGGTTGGTAAGAAAGATGGTACTAACCATTTTTTGTGCGGATTACCTGCCATTGAATCTGGTGACCAAAAAGGATTCGTTCCCGCTACCTAGAATTGCTGAGTGGTCTAGTGATCTGTATTGAATTTAAGGTGATGAACTTTGTTGCTATGAATAAGGAAGATGTTGGAAATAGTCCTTCTCCTGATAAGATGTCACTGCTTGCGGAGGTGGATGAGTTCTGTTTTTACAGTCCAATTCTGTCTCTGTTAGTAGTTAATGATGATTTGTTGTGTATGGAATGGGCGAGTGGTAATCATGTAATTTATTACAGAGCAGCAGTACTGCTTCAGCTCATAAGGGAACTATTCCATACTTTGCATGGTAACAAACTGACACTTTCATGACAAAACCTACCAAGCTGCTTTGCAGAAAGTTATCTGGCCCGAATGCTTAGGGACATTACCAACTGGGTGATGGGTGGTGAAGTTTGTGTGTCCTGTGAAAGTTGAGGTAGTAGGGTATCACTCCCCCATAAAAGGAGTTATGTGATTTAAGTGTGAAGGTGATCTTGAATACCATGCCTCTGGCACGGAAAAAGGCATCAGCCAGGGTGTGATGTTCCTTTTTTGGTGATCAGATGTGTGCAATGATCAACCTATGAGCTCCAAATGTCTGATAGTATTCTCAGGTGGAATGGAAATTTACTTAAGCTGGTTGTTGATGGCTCTGGTTGCCCGGTCTAGTCTATTGTCTGGTCCTGACACCCATAAGCTGAATCCGGCCAGCAAAATAGTTCATGATGTAAAGAAAAGAGGCAGGCCACCACGAGTTCCTGTGCCCGCTGAAGCTGAGTCACCAGCCGGGGCGGCCGGAGAGCCGGAAGGGAGAGCCGCCGGTGTATGCATCTGAGGAGAACAAAGTCGTTGGGGTGTACAATAGTGTTGCTGGTATGCCCATAGCAGGGCCAGGGAGCCCGGCTACAGGGGCCGGGGAGCCCGGATCCTATGTTGATGTATGTTCATTTGTCTGGGAGGCCCCGCCAAAATGTAAAACCTCCGGACAGGTATGGCTATGGGGATAATGGTGGATATGGTGCAGGTAAACAAAAAATGACACAACGAGAAGTATTGTTGCTAAAAGTGGCCTAGGCATGGAGCCATGGTGGAAGGCTAGGTTACATTGGTATTCTTAGAAGCCCTATATTGGTTAACTTTGTTAATTTTACTCTGGAAGTGAACTAGCTGGCGAGTTGGTCTCCTCGGGCTGCCAGACCTATTGGGAAATGAAGTAGGGAGAACCAGTTTTGAATGGTTTCCTTCCAGGGTATTATTTGCATGGTTTTTTTTTGGTTTTTTTAAGTGAATATGTTCTGCTCGGGGACATAAGGCATTGGTAAATAGGTGGCAATGTCTCTTGCTAAAGTGGACTCTTGCATGTCAAATGTGTTGCTATTGTAAATGTCATGCAGGAATTGAGATCACTTATGTTTTTCAGCAAGATGTTTTTCAGCCCCTGAATGGTGTGGAGAAAATTGGCTCTCTATGTGGAGCAAGATGCTGTAATAAGAAGGTGAGAGAAGTAAGTCGGGTATCCGGACGGCAGCGTGGGAGCGCTAGTATCCCAGCGGCTAGCTACGCCGGTTGTCAGCCCGGACAGATGCAGCCTTGGTCCTTGTTCCTGCACCCCTATATATATGATGGTGGATGTTTTATCTCTTCTTGAACTGTAATGGGAGAGTATACTTCTTCAGTACTTCAATATCATGGATACTTCTAGTTTCATGGATTCTTCAATAGACAGTGTGCTACTACAACTTCATTACATATCAACTGGATGTTGCTGGACTTTGTATGACTTAATTTACACGGACTGGTGCGCATACTTTCTTTGTGCTTTGTTACAAAAAGTCTTTATTAAGGCTACATCAAGCAAACTCATCAAACACGTATGTTGTATGTTTTCACCATATATTATCACCTTTGATTATTTTGAGAAATTTTTCTCAACCGTGTATTATGTATGTGCATTGTGTGATTATGTCAATGTTTTTATATACATTTTTCCAGCATGGATTCCTGTTTGTACTGTCTATTTTTACTGTCTACTTTACTGCCATATTACTGTTCAACCTTATTGTTATGTCACTTTGTGCATTAGGTGGTTGTTCTCTCCTTTAAAAATGAGGGAGGGGAGTATTGTGGTGTCTGGGGTTTAGTCATGCTGACTGGCCTTGGTACTCATTCTCTACAACTCCTTCCCTATATAGGCACCAGGTGTAGTGACTGTATATTCCACTGGGGTTTCCAGGACAGTGCTGTATATATAGACCACAAGAGGTCATTCTTATGCACTGCAGTCTTGTATGTGTGATTACTACTGTATTGTCTTATGTGATATGTACCCTGTATTCTCTGTATAACATGTATATTGTGATGTGACACCCTATGTGTGGTGTATGTATTTTATACACTAGTCCCTGTGAGGCTAGTTAGGAGGTTCAGTTTGCAGTACTGACCTCCTGAGGTGTTGGAATGTTGATGCTTGTTGGAATAAAGATGGAAAGCTGGCAAGGACCAAGAACCTGAGTTAGTGATATGTTCGTTAGTTAGTGCGGTACTAATTAGCAGGAACCACAATTCACTACTAAGCAATACTTCAATAGCAGACACTACACATTTTCTGAAACTCTTACCCATATAACCAACATGTCACTCTTTGGCTGGAGCATGTGTATTCTTGTTATTGAAGTCTGCTTCTTGAGTGGCACTCAATTTGAGTGAATCTCAACCAATTAGAAAGTCAATTGGATGTTAATTGTCCATACGTATGTAAATATCTCATGGGTGAAGGAGTAAGCAAGGCACTTTAAATGGCCGACACTTCCACGCTTCGAATTTTCAAGGGCCACTTTAAGTACCTTAATGAATGAATACCGACAAGATAAAAGCATCAATGCTTGCATTATTTAATTTGACCGCCCACACATATTTTAAAAGGGTTAGATGACACTGCTAATTTTTACACGAGGCCATTATTGTTTTTCTACGAACTTGGCCTTTGGCCTCGTGTCAGAATTAGCAGTGTCAACTAATCCCTAATTATATTAAAGTAGACGTTTTATTTCAGCACTAATGTTACCTCTACTTTCAGGACAGGTGCTGCTGGAGGAAATCATATTTGTGGCTAAAGGGAGTTTTACTCCGTCTTTGAGCAAGTTACGAAAGTTAAATTGATTCCAACTGACTCTGCTTCGGCACTGCTTGTGCTGTATAATTGTCTCACTTTGCTTCTACTGACAAAGTTGTGAGAGTTGTGAGGATTTAAATGTAATAATAGAAAGGAACTTAGAACCTTTTTAGGACCTTATACGTCCATGAAACATGGGAAGGTGATTTTAATGTTAACTTCTTTACTTCTATAAGGTTATTATCTTTTACCCACAGCCCTGAGCCGATGCGGGAGGGGGGATGAAGGGCGAATGGCACAATACATATATCTTATTAAGATTGTACGTACTACCCATCCATGTTATATACACGGATTACATTGTACCGCATATAAAGTGTTCAGCCAGGAACCATCGTGCTATTAGAAGAACTGCCCCATCAATTGGAAATATCTGGGAGGAGTTAACTTTTCCGGGGAACTTTTCCACTATGTATTATTGTTACCTTACTACCTTAAGTCATTTCAAGTGGTTAGGGCGGCTTAGTGGTTCGCAAAACCATTGTACAGATTGGAAATATGATAAATATCCCCTCGCTCCCACTCCTCCACCACCCCCGTCCCCGTCCTCCTGCTCCACCTCCTCCCCCATCCTGTATAATACCGCCACCACGACGTTTGTCGAATACCCCCACAGATGGCGTAGCAGTGTCTCTGCCGCGCCGCAAAGCAATGCAGCTCGTCACGCGGCGCT
The DNA here is from genome assembly GCA_942159475.1 of Sthenelais limicola. Classification (NCBI taxonomy): domain Eukaryota; kingdom Metazoa; phylum Annelida; class Polychaeta; order Phyllodocida; family Sigalionidae; genus Sthenelais; species Sthenelais limicola. The sequence continues at coordinate 41,448,570 of OW804097.1, read as the reverse complement.
CACGCGGCGCTGAAATGATGCGGTTTGTCGCGCGACTGCGGTGAGTAGTAGTAGTAGGAGGAGATTCCCTTTCTCTCAGTCTATCACTCACATCTCCACCACCCACAAGCGCCCTCCAGTTGCCTCCAAACTCCAGGAGACAACACACAGCCACCAGGGCGCTAAATACCAGGAGGAGAAGGCATTGGGGGAGAAGGAGCAGGAGGAAAAGCCACAGCCAAAACACAGGAGGAGTTATTACCATTCTGCTCTAATCAAGACCAATACAACTTTTCCATCTATCAATTCTTTCATCAACCAACAGGAAAACAAACTTTCTCTGCTCTTTTTAGGCAAACATAAAGTCTAATTTACAAACACATTCATAGCAAGGCCTGCGGACTGCGATCATCAAAGTAAATTGAATGATTGCTTTAGGCCGGAGGACTCTGCAAAGCGATAGATAAATAGAAAGATAGGTTCGTCGATGGAGGCGAAAGGTCTTGAAGCTGGAGTAGGAGTAAGAGGTGCCATATCTATCTAAGGACTTCGATGAGACTTCTGGGGACTGGGCTAAGTGGCTCTCTCCATAAATCAACACCAAGTTTCAGAGTTTGGAGATAAATCTCACCATTTCGATCACCATCCCCACCAGAATCCTTTTTAGCGACTTAACATAGATGTATGTGTCTCCCAACCGACGTCCATTTAACAGTCTGTCGCGCAGGAGTTTAGGCCTGGAGTTATAAAGTGGAAGTATCTCTACCAGTGTCCAGTTGGTCACGGTGCACTGACCATTGAACCGACCGCTTTGAATCCCAGAGGGGATATATAGTTTGGTCAGAATTTCCGATATTAAATTGAATCTCTAGTTGGACTGATCTTTTTCTTGAAGTGAACTTTGGGCCGGAACTGGTTGATTCTTAGTTGCATTCCTTCCTTAGCCGCCAATTCACTAAGAGCTATCTGGAAAAGGCAATCTACATTTGCAATAACATTTCTGATTTATTACTTATGATTAGTAAGGAAGTAGAAGAACCGATGATATTTACACTGAACAATTTGAGTGGAATATACATAATGGTGTCATGTTAAAGCTAAATGCATAGGACTCGTGAAAAGTATTGTTTTCGTCTTGGAGTTACGTCTTGGTCAAGCAGTGAATTAACAAATATATTATACATAACATGTATTATCAACACTAGAACATCGACACTGTTCGGTTTACCTAAGATAGTTAACAACTGAGACTGTATAGTTGTTATCTTCGCATACATGTGCGGATCGTCTACTAAAAGTGGAGCTTCTATACTTTAATCGTGTCATTCAATGGAAGGCACTCTGAGGGGAAAGGCATCCTGATTTGGCGCTTGATGTTTGGACAATTTTAAACATACTTCACAAGGAATATTGACAAGGACAACAGACAAGACAGGTAGGTGAATATCACAGAATCAACATGTCAGGCTGGCTTGATTTATTTCTTTAGCAGCTTTATGAAAATGTCCCAAACTTCAAGAACCTTTTAAGGACAGAAGACTTAAAAGTCGATGTTATTTTGCCGTAAATTTTGCGGTTGCTAAAGGAAATTGACAGCCCGCCATAATACTTCAATATATGCAGTTGAAACTGCTTTTTTTTTATCTGTTTTCTTCTCAAATTCTTCATTTCATATAGATCTATCATCAACAACCCTGTGTATGCTGGTAGTTTAGGCAAGAAGCCTGACAACTTACCATATTGCATCAGTGTGGTTGGACCTCATAAATCATCAACGTTTCGTCTAAAAATCAAATCAAATATCTTATATGTATATAAATATTATTCTGATTTCCTGCACCAACCATGCTTGAGGATAAGATATTAGAGGATATAGAGATGTTCCTCAGAGATGGGGTTTCTTCTCACTGCAGTTGTTAAGTTACTACAGTGAAGCCTTTTAATAGCTGGTCGGATAAGTGGATAGTGTCTTTGCATTGCATAGCAATTTGTACAGGCTGTTACATCCCATTTACGTAACACTGCGTAAGCGAATCATAATATCATTAATTATCTGATGGAAAACAAACACCACAATCCACAATGTATCGCGCTTTTCTTTTACCTTTGGTTGGTTTCGGCCTGGCGTTTGATCTTTGTCGATTGTTAATCATTAATTAATAATTATCATTATTATTAATGAACATTATGTCATCAGTGGTTCCCAGTAACTCGCGGCATTCCTTCCAGTGATGGTCATTAAACAGGAGTTTCTTGTTATGAGATGTTTTATTCAGACTAAAATATCCGATATTTGCCCTTTGAATTGCTTAAGAAATTCCTACTAAATATTTTCCTTCAATAGCCACCTTTCCTCGCTAAGCAGCCTATAAGGAACTTTTAGGGAAGGAATTTGCTATACACACAATGCTTGATATTATTTCTAGCAACGACAAATGGCTTAGCAAGAACAATTTTAAGTAAGTATTTATTCTGCGACAGGTCCCATCATATAAAGGGGAGGTTCACATGGGGCCACAGGTGGCGGTAGTGTCCTTCTGTCCTCCTTACGGAATCTGGGTTCAATAGTTTGAAAGTAATGATTCTCAACTTCCGCTTGCTCCTTCCCTCTCAGTCCTTCTTTTCTTCATTTTTAAGAGATATATTTCTTATTCAGTGATCAATTATTCTTCCATAAATATTGTATTGGATAATTAATTTATTACATTTCCATTCCATGACATTGGGAATAGTAGCATTTCAAGGTACTGTTCCAACAGTTAGTTCTATCTCTCAAACAAAATACAAAACTCGTTCTATAATCAAATTTCCAACTTATGAAATATGATATCTATCATTTAAATTTCTTAACTTGATACTAATCTTTTGTAACAAATAATACAAATTAAATACTTCCAACTGATTCATCAAACCCACCAAAGGGGAGGCCAACATACAGAAGGATTTACCCATGTATTGTTTTGCTTTCTCCTCTCGATTGATCACAAAATGAAATATTAGAGAGGCGTGCCAGTGTTACAAATGAAATTAAATGTCCCAAGTCCCAGTCCAGTGCTTTAATTCAAAGCTGTATTCTTAGCTTAATTCCTTTCTATGTTCTTTCATACAAACAAACATTGATTGTTAGAATTTAGAAGTAAAGGGCCTCTTGTCCACTAAGCACATTCTCATGTGATTCTCACGGAACTCAATGGAAAAGAGTCCTCTGCGACGCAAAACCGCATTAGAATCGGCTTAGTGGACTAGACCCTTAAGCAATGTAATTGTGGAAATCCTGAGGGAGAGCGGGCGATAATAAGTGTCTGTAAACAGATCCTGAAGGCAAGTGGGATTTCGGTGTACGCGGAAATGAAGTATCTGGACAGTATATGTGACCATGAAGTGCAAAAAAAGTATAATATAATCTTCTAAACATTTGGCTACATTACTTTCGGTTGTGCTGAAAAAGAATGGACTGGTAGACATCTTTTTAATCAAAATGCATTGAGAATGCAGCTTTAACATTTGATGCAGATCTGCTAACAACTGGTATCAGATAGCAAGTCATCGCGACCTTTCTCGAAGCCCATCTATAATTTTCTTAATCTTTCATTGTTTCTCCTTTGAGATCACAAGTTGGGAAATGTAGAACAGACCTTAAGGCTCCCTATTTGCTAAGAGTATAACATATATGTCTGATTAATGGTTATCAGTGGGCGGATCGCCCTCTTTGTCTTTTTTTAAAGACTTTTATTTTCTTTAACCTGCCGTCTGGGTTTTTACAATCTTAAATCTGTACTACCTACATTCCCTGTTGGGAGAAAAAATAAAATATAACCTGTACATAATTCCTAAAGGAAAAATCAATATACATTATCTTGAGTCGAACATGAATATTCGTTTAGCAATATGTCAGAAAGGGAGAGCGTAAGGCTGGGCGGATCGCCTTTATCCAGAGACATTGCGTCAGCTCTCCGAACAACATAGACGCTTTGCGTTTAGATAGAAGTTTGACCTTTGTAGAAGCCAGTGATATGACAAATGGCATTAATATATAGTTGTGGAGAGTTAAATGGTAGGGTTGGCTGCCGAGAGGTATCCTGAGTAGAGGAGTTTACATACAGCAGGACCCATAAAGGAGAGCCGGTAGATCGCCTGGGCAGCAGCAAATCAGAAACGTTATCATTTTTTGGATTGTTCAGTTTGATGGTCAAAACATGTTCTAAAAGGGTTAGAAGTCTTCCTGCCCTGGTAAAAAAACAAACTGTGTCAAGTAATTGTCTATAATGATGTGTTAAAGGAAAATGAGTCACAAGTCGCAAAAAATGGATTTTGAGGTACCATCATATTTAAAAAGATGAGATCAAGCAGATTCCAATGATAGTAAACATTAGGAAATTTAATAACTATTTCTATATTTTAATATAGAAATATGTCAACCCTTGCAAAATATTTCCAACAATTGTCATTACAATTGTGAAAGGAGGAGTGTTGATATGTTCCATTGTGCTAGGTATAAATCAAAGAAGACCCTCAAGCAAGAGTTCTATATAAACGTGTGCGATATTTTTGTTACATTTACTAGTGAAGTAGCTAAATATACTCTATATAGGATGACCATAGAAATACATGAATATATTTAACACACTGTCTTAGAATATGGTACATGTATTCATACGACGTAAGGCGCTAAGCAACCCAAAAAGGAAAACATTTTCACAAACACATCTTGTGAATAAAACACTTTGAAAAATATCAATTTTGCGACTTGTGACTCATTTTCCTATAACACATCACATATTTGGGCAATTTTTAGTTCTAGTTCTGACAATTAAAACTTGTCAACCCTTGCAAAATATTTCCAACAATTGTCATTACAATTGTGAAAGGAGGAGTGTTGATATGTTCCATTGTGCTAGGTATAAATCAAAGAAGACCCTCAAGCAAGAGTTCTATATAAACGTGTGCAAGCACGTGGAGGGCAATTAATTATACATTCTCTCATTGTTATATTGAATGTCACGTACATTGCAGCATGAATAAAAGGGAGCTGATCTGTTCAGACTTCATCCACTCTTACACACAAGCTACGCGGTTTGACTCCATTTTTCCTATAGTGACTACAACTAGTGAGACATAGTCTATATTCCTCCAAGGAATATTAAAGCTAAGCTAAATAGATTAATCCATTAAACCAAGAGATTAACAACTGGTGGAGAACCTTTTACAGATAGCATTGTATCTAAAATATGTATAGAATCTACCCAGAAAACCAACTTCAAAGTACACCACAGGCATTTAAACAAGTCCGGCTTCTATTATTTCCATGTGCCTCAACCCATGGCCCTTTTCTTAATAGTGTGTGCAAATATCGATATATTGTATTGCAATTGCAAGTGGGATACGTTTCAGGAAAATGAGTCACAAGTCGCAAAATTAATATTTTCCAAAGGGATTCACTCACAAGATCTCTTCGTTGGAATGTTCTCCCTTTTTGGGGGGCCGGGGCGGGGGGGGGGGGGCGGTGTATCCAGCATTAATTGTAAGTCATATGAATACATGTGCCAAATCCTAAGACCGTGCATTAAGTATATAATTGTGTTTCGAAGGTCATCCTATGGATTATATTTTAGTACCTTGCCCACCAAGAGATATTGCAAACTCACATAAAATAGAAATAACAAACCTAAAATATTGGAATAGTTAATAGCTGATCTTTTCAAATATGAGAATACCTCACATTCCAAATTTTTGCGACTTGTGGCTCATTTTCCTGTCAAGGACAACCCAAATTACCTGTTAACCGGGAAATTAGCTTGGGCGTCCATTACTGTATAGACGCTACAGCAATCTCTTACCCTCTCCCCTAATTGGAACAAGAGGAATCTTGCCCAAGTACTATGCATGGGATGTACTCCCCTGGTAGTTGTATAATTATGTCCACTGCGTCGTCTGCATAGGGCGAATGGCCCGGGAAATAGCATTCTTTGCTTGATCATAGTTTCCTGCAGATATCAGAACCTTTATTCAAGGCCATGAAGAATATACGAGATCAGTAAACAGTAATCGAAATCCCCTGTCAGCAAGGCTGCGGTAATGCACTTGTCAATTGAAACCCCCACCCCCCACCCCCCACCCCCGGGGAAGTGGGGGAATGATAGGGGAATGTCTGAGAAAACATGCTCCCACCCAGGCGGGGATTTCCTTTAGTTTACAGCAGTATGAACTGAATAGAGGTGGGGGAATGTCTGTCAACTCCAGTATAATTTAAAGTGCCATTTCAAGATGATGTATTACATAAATCCATGCATTTCTAAGGTTATCCTATAGAGTAAATTTAGCTACTTTACTAGTAATTGTCTACTCAAAAATATTCCAGGCCTGTTTTTCAAATATAGATATATCAAACTTAAAATACAATAGTACTTATTAGATGCCCTACTGTTAACTATCATTGATATCAGCTTGATCTCATCTTTTCTAATATGGTCATTATCTCAAAATCCTTTTTTTGTGACTTGTGACTCATTTCCCTGAAACACATCACAAATGTGTGATACATTGTGGGAGAAAGGAGTGGGAGAAAGATGGATCTCCACTCAGGATTCTTCTCAGAAATATATGAGAGTGTAGAGGGTCCAAGCTACCATCTAGGGGCCTGAAGAGGACATGACCCCCCAACCCCCTACCCCCACCCCCAACACCCCCCAGGATTTCACAGTTACCTTTAAACCCATAATATACCCATAGTTCCGATAATATACCCATAGTTCCGATAATATACCCATAGTTCCGATGTTCTATTGGTATAGCATTGGACTTTTCCTGGATAGTTGTAATGTGCCCAAGTAACTGGGCAGCTCAGGCTCTGCTTAGTTCAGACATTCAGCTATTGCCTACATTGCATATATCCAGTATAGTTCAGGGGTGATAGTCTGACACACAGCTGTGGACATCCAAAACCCTGCCATGTTCAAGGGTGACACTCTTCACACATATATTGAGGGAGGCTATCCCCAACTTGCTGCTCTAACCTCTGGGTTGTGTATGCATCAATTGTGACTGGGCAGCTCAGGCCAGGTGGATAATTTCTATAATAAGAAAAATGTGCCCCATGGGGTCGGGGAATTTACACAAATCTCTTGCCCTGGGGGGTCAGGGATTTCATCATATTTCCAAAAACTCCCAGGACATTCCCCCACATCCCCGGGGGTGGGGTGGGTGGGGGGTGGGTGGGGGGGGTTGCAATTGACAAGTGCATAAACTCAAATCCAAAAGGTAGTAGGATAAAAATGGTTTGGTTCTTCACTACTCTGCAAAGGATTAACAATTATGTCAGCATCTTTATGGAAAGTTGTGAAAGTTTTTGTTAATTAATTCCAAGAAGCTTAGGACGAACTTAGAAATGCTGAGAGATATTTAATAAACAATCTCAAGATTTGGTGTATATACGGATACCACCGGGACCAAGTGCTGAACACCCCAAAATTCAAATCATTTCTAGAAAGAAATCTTATGGAAAAAATACATTCGAAAAATATCATTTTTGTGACTTAAGACTCATTTTTCAAGCGTGGGAAGGTCTATCTAGTCCGGGAGCCAGAGGGTTGAACCTCGCATTGTCGGATAAAATTTTTTTTTGCTGTTTCATGTAACCTAGGGGTAGGTAATCACAAATCAGGGGGGTGACTGTTCCCACCTATTGAGCAATTTTAGATATTAACCCTTTCATCCCGGTCATGCCAATATACCCCAAATACAGGATTTTGTAGGATTCATAGCATTCATTTATTCTGATCTGAATAGTGCACTTTGTGACACCTTTTTGAAATTTGGTATGCTGTTAGAACAGGTCATAAGGTTTTTAAAAATTACTGGCTACAAGTTGGGGGAGAACCCTGGTGGCCGGTAGCTGCAAACTTCAAAAGGGCTGCCACCAAACATCAAATGCACCATAGTTTGGCTTCTACTGGCTGGATTTTCAAGTGTGATACCACTTTTCAGATGTTTTTAAGTATGAGAAATTCATTTCTGTGGACTGTATTGAGTTTCAAGGTCATTTCAAGGTCAGAATCCAACATGGCTGCTGCCATGAAACTAGAATGTCATAGCTCAGCTCCAATTAACCACACATACTTCTGTAACACCAGTTTTAATGTGTTTTCAGGAGTGAGGAAACTATTTCTAAAGTCATTTCTCTCTTTTGAGGTCATTTTCTAGGTCAAAATCCAATATGGCTGCCATTGAGGGGCAAGAATGTAATATCTCAGCTGCTATTTGCACTATAACTGTGTTAGTGAGGTAGCTTGAGGCCAGATTTGAGATAGATGTGGATGGATCAAAGGGCCAAATTTACCCCACATGCTGTCCATGTACTTTATGATTTCTATATGAACCACTCTTGTATATTATGGTGGCCATCTTGGATTTTCAAGGTCACCATTATGTAAAAGCCTATATCTACCAATATCTCAACTTCTAAGCCACCCAGGGTCACCATCTTGGTGTCTAAACATACATTGTCTTGGTCAAGGAATACAACTATATCATTTAAAAAAAGACCAGGTTGGCTTTAACAACTGTATTTGACAGTATATTCTCATCAGGCCCTTTTGGCCGTTTAAGCTTTCCTCACTTCTCAAAATTGGCAACAGGAGACTTTTGTGCACTTCCAACATGCCCACATTGTACCACATTCTCTTTCACTCTTTGACACACCTACTGCAGTTCACTGTAGGCCCCACTGTCCACAGATAACATGTCCCACATGAATACATAGTTCTTGCCCATTTTCTACAAGAGAGCAGCTACAATAATAATGATCAGACATAGAATGAATGTGCTGCATTGGGCTACATACTTTTTCCACCTTACAGTTGTTCTTTTATTGTACATTTCTTGTCTGACATACCTATGAAAGACATTTATATATATCATACCTGACATTTGAAATGGCTATGTGAGCTGTGTTATACTTTCTTTATTATAGTAGTGATAACCAAACAGTAACATTTATTAATTCATTCCTAAGTAATATCACCAATACTAATAATAAGTTCACATCCCTGGAGAAGAAAGATTCATATCCATGTCGGGTGGACTGTACATAATAACAGTGAGATAAGATTACAGAGACTACTTGGAGGGATTTCAATGGAAGAATGGACTTGCAAAATCAGCCATTGCATAATCAGCCACTTGTGACTCTTGTTAAAAACCATGTAATGTGGCTGTTTTGGCTCTTGCAAAGCTCTGGCTGGTCCCCTCCCCTTCTCCGAAAAGGTACTTATCAATGGAACCATGGAGATAGGAAATGGTGTAATAGAGTCCAATATTCAAGTGTTGGAATGCTGTTCACAACATGGAACACCTATGCCTTATCTTCATCACATTGCACATTGAAGACATGAAGGTACTGGCTCTATGATCATGTTGTTCTAGAACACCCCAGCTGACATTTTGCATGACCCAGCCAAGAAAGATGAACTTTTTGCCACTGTGGATTGGACAATGTAATCGAAATCTCATGGTGGATCTCAATACACATCTGAGACATGGAGAGATTACCGACCTCCATCCATTCTCAAAGAGTCTGACTAGCACAGTCACTGGGATTTTCACAAATCTGCCAATAAATTCTTGAATATACCAATTTATAAAGCCCATACACAATATAATGAAATGGTCAAGTGGTCTTGGGGTATATAGTCAGTTTGACTGGGAATCCTTCCGCTTTCAGAATCCCTTGCCTCTGCTCTATTAGATGGTGAAAAATTGTACTTCAGAAAGACATCTAATCTGCTGAACATTCACACCGAGGGTACCATCCTTAATGTGATGTTTCTTGATGGAGTTGATGTGCTGCACTTGTTTCCTATTGATAACACTATAATATTTCTTAAGCATGATGGTCAGGTCTTCTAAAACAACTAGAGAACTCAAAAAAGGTGTTGAACTTAGTAAGATAAGGGTCTTTGAGAAAAGTGATAAGAACAACCAATCTGGCTGACTTTGTGCATGACCCAACCAACAATCTGGAGTCACAAATCTTTTATTGAAGAACTGATCAATGCATGGCACAATGTGATTATGAGTAAGCTGGTAATGGCCTTTGTACAGGCAAGAACTTTAGAAATCATCACATTGATGCTAGATCTACAATTACTTGCCTGGGGTTTCAAGTCTACATTCTTTTGTAAAGGCAAGTAGTGGTGCTTCTAAATGGAGGTTGGTGCTCAATATTTCCAACTTCTGGAATGGAACACTTCATCTAGTCAAGAAGGTTTGGGCTGGTCTATAAATGAGGACAGTCAGTACTGCACTGAACTCTATATTTGTCATTTTGAGAAGTGAGGCAATGTTAAATAGCATGTGCCTAATGAGAATATATTGTCAAATACAAATTGTGTGTTACTAAAACCAATCTCGCCCTTTTCTAAATGGTATAGTTGTATTCCTTGACCAAGACAATGTATGTTTAGACACCAAGATGGTGACCCTGGGTGGCTTAGAAGTTGAGATATTGGTAGATATAGGCTTTTACATAATGGTGACCTTGAAAATCCAAGATGGCCACCATAATATACAAGAGTGGTTCATATAGAAATCATAAAGTACATGGACAGCATGTGGGGTAAATTTGGCCCTTTGATCCATCCACATCTATCTCAAATCTGGCCTCAAGCTACCTCACTAACACAGTTATAGTGCAAATAGCAGCTGAGATATTACATTCTTGCCCCTCAATGGCAGCCATATTGGATTTTGACCTAGAAAATGACCTCAAAAGAGAGAAATGACTTTAGAAATAGTTTCCTCACTCCTGAAAACACATTAAAACTGGTGTTACAGAAGTATGTGTGGTTAATTGGAGCTGAGCTATGACATTCTAGTTTCATGGCAGCAGCCATGTTGGATTCTGACCTTGAAATGACCTTGAAACTCAATACAGTCCACAGAAATGAATTTCTCATACTTAAAAACATCTGAAAAGTGGTATCACACTTGAAAATCCAGCCAGTAGAAGCCAAACTATGGTGCATTTGATGTTTGGTGGCAGCCATTTTGAAGTTTGCAGCTACCGGCCACCAGGGTTCTCCCCCAACTTGTAGCCAGTAATTTTTAAAAACCTTATGACCTGTTCTAACAGCATTCCAAATTTCAAAAAGGTGTCACAAAGTGCACTATTCAGATCAGAATAAATGAATGCTATGAATCCTACAAAATCCTGTATTTGGGGTATATTGGCATGACCGGGATGAAAGGGTTAATATCTAAAATTGCTCAATAGGTGGGAACGGTCACCCCCCTGATTTGTGATTACCTACCCCTAGGCTACATGAAACAGCAAAAAAAAAACTTTATCCGACAATGCGAGGTTCAGCCCAAAAATGGCCTTTGGCTCCCGGACTAATCACAGATCTTAATGCCACTATGGTTGGCCTGTTGCTCCAACATATCTGGATTGAATTGCAGAGTTTAAATCGCAAACCAATCGAAGACCAATTGCATGTGATTCTCTTTTTATTATACATCCATTGCTCTGAAAACAACGTATCTAGAGTGAGTTACGCATCGTGCGTATTTCACTAGTGAGTTATGTTGTCATGGCAAATTTATTTTTTCTATTTTCATGATTGAAAGCATATATAATACATCTGTTAATTAACTGGTTGGTTTCAGTCGCTTAGAATATTGGACTCATTGCTATGTAACTCGTGCAATATTCATGCTCCTTCAACCAACTCGTTAGGTAACCTGTATGTAATTAGTTTGGTCACTCTTACTTAACAAAAGATGGGGAAATGTTGCTTGCGGTGTAGGCCAATTGAAAATCTCATCCACAGACAGTAATCCCTCAACCTGAAGAAGATATAATTTAAACAAATGGTATGGTGGCAGCAAACCAGAAAATTCTGTATTCTGTGTAGTATGTTAGGCTAACCATAGAGCGCTGGATATGGGTGTCGGAGGCACTTCAAACAAAATCTGACCTATAACAACTAAGAAAATAACACACTATCAGTCCTACGTATTGTATTCATGCACACCCTAGGATATGTGCCGACGTAGTGGATTCACCACTCCCTAGCGGTGTGGCTGACATCATAGTGTGCTGAGAACCATATTCTCCGGCCTCTAGCGTCATGACGTCGTCTGCGACGTCGGCACCCCATGACGTTAGTATAGCAACCGCTGGACTGCGCATGCGCATGCGTGTGAGGGCGGTTAGGTCTCTTACAATAGTCTTTTGTAACTTACAACCTTAACACACACTAACACAGGGCTGTTGGAAAATTCCAACATTATTTTGGGTATACACTTATTAGGGGTGGTGGTGCTTAATGTGGAAGAATAATTGGTAGGGAGGATTTCCTACACCCTTCCAACAACTTTCCACTGGAATAATGCTCCAACCCCCTATCCTTTGTCTCTACCCACACGTTTATTGGATGACTTAATAGATTAATGGACTTTGAAATGAATTGTTCGGATAAACGATCCCAACAGTGTGCACAGTAATTATTTGTAAGAGTGAGGCAGCTTGTGCTATTATGGAACGCCATTGAGTCATTTATTCAGTATTTTTGGATATCTGAAAATGATTTTTAGATATCAATAAATCATTTTCAGATATCAATAAATCATTTTCAGATATCAAAACCACCTTGTAAAATAAATTGCAAAGAAACCCATTTCTTGATATCAAGAATTGAATTCTTGATATCTATAAATCATTTTTTGATATCAAAAAATGATTTCTTGATATCAAGAAATGGTTCATGCATATACATTTTAGGGTAAAAAACAATTTTCTTGCAATCCTCATTGTTACAACCAACCTTATAATTTGAATTTCGGATATCAATAAATCATTTTTGGATATCTGTAAATGATCTAGAAATGTGCAGATCTAGAAATAATTTATTGATATCAAGAATTGATTTTTAGATATCCAAAATTCCATTTTTTGATATCCAAAAGTCAGAAGAAGCAGCAGAAAACACGCCCCTTGAATTATGGATATCTGAAATTCAATGCAAATGAGCCTTAGATAAGTAGCCATCTTTATTGATATCAAGAATTCAAGAAATGATTTATTGATATCAAAAAATGATTTATTGATATCTAAAAATCATTTTCAGATTTCCATAATTCATTTTCAGATATCCAAAAATCATTTTCAGATATCCATAAATCATTTCCAGATATCCATAAATCATTTTCAGATATCCATAAATCATTTTCAGGTATCAATAAATCATTTTCAGATATCGGTAATTATTTTAGATATCAAGAATTCATTTCTTGATATCTGAAAATGATTTCTTGATATCTGAAAATGATTTCTTGAAATCTGAAAATGATTTCTTGATATCTGAAAATGATTTATGGATATCTGAAAATGATTTATGGATATCTGAAAATGATTTTCAGATATCAATAAATCATTTTCAGAGACTTTTAGATATCTGAATGCAAATGAATGCAAATGCAATTCAATGCAAATGAATGTTGTGTCACTCAACTCACCTAATTTGCATAGATTTCTTGATATCGAAAGTGCCTTTTTGGATATCAATAAATGGACTTTTTGATATCAAGAATAGCATTTTGGATATCGAAAAATGCCTTTTCTGATATCTGAAATGCAATTCTTGATATTCAAAAAGGCATTTTTTGATATCCAAAAGTCATTTCTCACTAAGTTCAGAGCTAAGCTGAATTCTAAAATTGAATCATTGATATCAATAAATGCATTTTTGATATCAATAAGTGCAATTCTTGATATCAATAAAAGCATTTCTTGATATCAAGAATTCAATTTTTGATATTAAGAATAGCATGTATTTATTGAAATAAAGAATTGATTTTCAGATATCAAGAATTGATTTGTATATATCAAGAATTGATTTTCAGATATCAAGAATTGATTTTCAGATATCAACAATTCATTTATTCATATTGATAAAAGCATTTTTGATATCAATAAATGAGTTGCTCCATTTTCCGATATCAAAAAATACTGAATTAATGACCCAATGGCGTTCCATATGTTATAGTAATTGGTCCCTCGATAAGGATAAATAAAGGTGCCTTTTTCAATCACTCTCAGTTACTGTAATCACTCTTTGATTACATTTAGAACGCACGCGAAGGTGTTTGTACAGCTGCAATATTAATTATCCTTGGTTACCAGGACGTGGCAAATTCAAACAATCTTGACTCATTCCAAAACTGACTTTCAGTCGGTATAGCTGGTTTTTCATCCTCAGCACTGACGCGACGATTTTGATGGTGAAAATAAACTAAAAAACATAAGGAAATTAGGGCGAAGGGAGACAAAGAGGGAGAATAGAGAGGAAGAAAATGAAAATAGGAGAAACATTGATAGAAGAGAAAAGGGGAGAAGAGGGTGGGAGGTAGAAGAGAGAGAGAGAGAGGGAATAGTACGATGAATAGAGATAAAAGGCCACCTGCTAAAGTTATTGCCTTTTTTTCTGAACAGTGAAGCCACATGGAAATATTGTCAATGAACGACAAACATGCAATAGTAAAGTTCGTCAACAGAGGGACAAAAATCAGTTGAAAAAGCATAGAGATGATCTATAAATCCTAATAACTAGGAAGGTCCAGCAAGTCTAACGTATATATGTAAACGTATCCGTATCTCTGATATACAAACATATGTTAAAAGGAAGAAAGAGGTTACAAAACAAAACATGGCGGGAAAAACGTAACGTAACATACCAAGCAAAATGTTTCCTCTCACAATTTATTTTGTATGCATAAAAATGCGACGTTATTGACAAAGAATTTACGGATACGGTTACGTAATTGAGATAGGTTTGCTTGCTGAACCTCCCTAATAATATGTGGCCAATTCCACCAATTTGACAACATTTGGCCCCCAACCGTGGAAAGGGGTTAAATGGGCTTAAATCAAGTTAATCATCATTAATTTGATTATTTTTTTTGATTGGATGGTTCTACCAACCTGTGGAACAACATTTTTGGCATTTTTAGCCCAATTTTTTTTTTTTTTTTTTATTTCAAAATCCCATTTTGGAGGCAAAAATCGTTTTTTTTAACAGCCATTAGTCCGTGGAATTGCTAAATTTCTAAATAATCTTCAAAATTGAACATTTTTTTTTATATGTTGTGATAGTAGGTTACGTGAATATGATCTGTGTGAAAAAAAAATGCAAAAAAAATATTTTTTGGCCAAAAGTCATCAAAAATCAAAAATAATAATTGTGGGTACCCCCCATGTCGTCTTCGTCACGCAGTGTGCCTAAGGTGGAATAAATAAATAAAAAAAAAAAAATGTCATATTTTGATGAATAATGATAGAGTGCATCGGATTATATAGGTATAGAACATCAAATGTATTGATTTTAGTTTTTCTTGAATCAAAGCAGAGAAATAACATGGCAGCAAAAGGGGGTGGGTACCCTAGCTCATGTCGTCTTCGTCACACCTATTTTAGGGGTTTTTAGAGCCTTTCAAGGCATAAATTTAATAATAAACTTTAAATTTGACATTTATTATTAACTTTGCTTAATACCAATCTATGTAGACTGAACTTAAGAATTTCCGAGTCATTTTTAAATGATTTTCATGGGAAAATGCTTAAAAAATCTTCGTCACGCTTTTGTCGTCTTCGTCACGTCGTCTACGTCGTCTACGTCGTCTACGTCACGTCTGCCGTCACAAAATGTCAGAAATGGTATCCCTCACATATATATAATATCAGAATCTTTATGTTTAAAATTTTTGCCTCTAAATACTTAAACAGGACAGGGACAATCGATTCAAGTATTCAAGTCAACTTAAAAAAGTAAACAAGGGTAATAAATGTTATATATATTCTAAATATAATGAGTTATATAATGTGTATACATGCATAATAATGTGGGCAGAGGGTCAATGACCTGTCACCCTTGCCGCTGCCATTATCATTACCATTACTGAATGGTTATTTGGCTGTAACTTTTCTTCTAGTTTGAATATTTTCACCAAATAAAAGGTGTTATGATCCTTATGTTGAGACCTATCAAGTACAAAATAGTGCAATACATTATTAGTCCAGTCAATCTAAGTGAAATTTGGGCAAAGGTAGGAACAAATTGCAAGAAATCATTTTTTTGCTGGATCATGTAGGGATGGTAGAGGACATTTACCAAAAAAAAGTCCCGTGCCCTGGGCCTCTGCAAAGGTTCCCAAAATGGCCGCTAGGGGAACCCTCTTTCACTTTTTATTTTATAACCGCCGATATATGAGATCTAGAGCTTAGGTCATATTAAACCATCTTTAGAGGACTTAATACTCTTTCGTTTCATATATAACATGTGTCTCTGGCCTTAATAGTCACTGAGATATGATACCTCAAAAATTAAGGTTTTTTTTCGAAATATTTTTTTATCAACAATCAACTGGAAATATTTCATAGATGACGAATAGTAGCAGCCTAGGACTTATAAATTGTTTGTAGGGAATAAAGTGACCTTTCATTTGAGCTATAATTTATGTTTTTATCAGGAGAATTCGATTTTCTAGAATTTTTTCCCCAAAAAAACTGTTGATCGATTATCTTGGATTTTGGTGGGAAATGGAGAAATTCCATATATATCAGCTATAATTTTCATAATATTCAATTGAAGGCATCAATCTTTCTGTTTTGAGTGCCCAATAACCTATTGATGAGCTTCATTCTTTATTGAGACCAGAGATGCCCAAAATCCAAAATAGCGGCCACCCGAAAGTTGAAATTTTCGATTTTTGAGGTGAAATCTTGGGGAAAACATGAATGTATCATTTCTAATATGGATTTTTTCTGAACACAATCCACTTAGAAAACTTTTAATATGTGTAGACACTCTTAATTATTCCATTTCCAGTTAAAAAATCTACAGTCATATGAACACACTGTGTGTTTTAAGCATGATCGGGCATGATCGGGCAGTAATTCCGCTAAATCAGTGAATATTTAAGATTAACCACAACTTTCATTTACACTGTATTTTATTATCAGAACTGTCATTATATGCTGTGTTATCAATGATTATATCTCATATCATATTAGAAATAATATCCATTGTCATTCAATGACCCAAATGGCAGCCATCTTGGATTTCAATGCAAAAATACAACATATATTCATTCAAAATTGTTTCTTTCAAGTTCATACCTTATATGAAGTTATAGTAGCTATATTCTGTTATTATGTACAACCCTTGCTTAGATGTGAAGCATAATATAGAATAGAAATAATTAAATGTCATTAAATTCAAGCTCATCCTCTTCATTCTCTTCAATCTGCACAAGGGCCTTACTGTTTTGGCAAGCATATCCTTGGCAGCTCTTGCACATTTGAGAGCAGTTAAGGCCATGTTTCCTGCATGTACACTTAGCCCCAGCACAATCAGATGTTGTGTAGGAACATTTGACTGATTTGAGCAGTTCTGGAGGTCCCACAGGCATATCTGTAGGTATGGGCTCATATTGACCATTAACTAGTTTTCATCCCCAGTCAGCAGGATCTACATCCTTTTCTGTCTATTCCTGAACCTGACAATACACTCTTTCTGAATGCCTGGACATGGCAGCTTTGGTAGGGGGCAAGTCCTTAGGGTGTATGAATGTACTGGTTTTCTTTTTCTCCTTGTACTTCTTGTAGCATAGTTTATCAAGGTCATCTCCTTTCCTGCCTTTATGAACCTTGACCATTATATTAATGCTGGCATTGTGTACTTCCTCTTTGGAACTGTCTGTACTTGTAAAAGTGGCTTTATCTGATTGAGAGTTCTTCTTGGTGTGCTTGTGTGTGCACATCATGCTATACTGTACCTGCTTCTGGTAATGGCTTAATGGTAACGAGACCCAATCAGAGCCTTGAGGTTAATGCTAATGAGTTTGGAAACGACAACACTAACAATGGGTATTGTGGTTACTGTTGCGTATGCAACTGTCCTGACTCTTCCCCTTGGACACTACCTGTTGAACTTGTGCTATCCGAGCTGGTGGCGTGCTTTCATAATAAATTGGAATCCAACCATTCCACCACTTTCTTCATATTGGCTCTGTGAGAGAGCTGGCTATCTTCTGCAGACAGAGAGGGGGAGGGGGTCCTCAGTCCACACAGCCCTTGTGCTGCTAGAGTTACATCGCTATCCGGAGCTGCAATTGTGGTTTCTTGATAAACCGTCTCAGTGGTGAGCAAAGGTGTCTGATTGGTGGGAGCTGGTATTCCCAGCTGCATTTTCTCGCCATCTACACACGTCTTAATGTCCTTGTGAACTACTCTTACCTCTCCCCTCACAATCTCAGGTACCATTGCATCTGATCCAACTCCTCCTGGAGACAATGCCTCTGTCTTTGGCTGGTAGCACCTGCACCTTATCTTAGCTGGAGGAGGTGTAAAAGGAGGAGCCGGAATGGCGTCAGCTGCTGTGGGTGGTGCATTCCTGAAACCAATTCTAGACAGGTGTTGCCCCTCTGGGGTAGCAACCCTCCCTCTCCGACAGGTTATGACCAACACATCAGACATGGCTACGTCCTCTTCCATGCTATCTTCATGTGCTGTCCTCCTATGATTTCTCATATCCTGTTGGTGGCCAGTCCTAAAAATCTTTGCACAGTCTCCACACTTTTTCCCCATTGTAAGGTTCTGATGTGTCCTCACGTGTTCAGCTAGTTTGCTGGCGCTGGGAAAAGTCCTGAGACACCCTTCATAATAGCAGGCACAGACCTGCTTCTTTCCCATGTCTCTTGAATATTCTCCCATGACCTCAGGTCTACGCGCTTGAGACTGGCCTTCACAAGATCTGCGTGCTGTTGTTCTTTGCTCCTGGTGTCTGTTCTCTTTTAGGGGTCAAGAGGTGGTGGTGTAACAGGGCGCCCGTACTGGTCTTCACTTGGTTTTACGGTATCTGGGACCACCCTGGCTCCAACATGAGCTGGTTTAATGATGTCACCGTGGACAACCTTTTTTCTCCTTCCTCTCTCCACCCTGTAAACCACATCACCAAGTCTCTCTATCACCCGCCATGGGCCTGTCCAAAACTTCGTAAACTTTGGTGACCTGCCAACACGTTTTATTGGCTGGAATATCCACACACTTTGGCCTTCACTATACTGGACTTCCCGCACATTCATATCACAGTATTCCTTTTGTCTAGCCCTGGTTGTTTGCATGGCTTCAAAGGCTGTTACATGTGCCTTCTCTAACCTCTCCAGCAGGTGGAGGGCATATCCGCTGGTGGTCTCTGCTCGCTGGCCTGGGGGGTTTCCATAAGCCACATCCCAGGGCATGTTCATCTCTCGACCTAGGGCTAAGAAGTCTGGGCTGAAACCTGTGGTTTTGTGTGCTGTTGCACGGTAAGCACTGGTGACAAAGTTGATGTAATTATCTCAATCTGTGTGTGTTTCATTTACTAGCCCCGACATCATGGTTCCAAGAGTTCTATTAAGCCGCTCAACAACCCTGTTTGGAGTGGTATGGAGTGGAGTGGGTGCGCCAAACCTCCAACAATTTGGCTACTTCATTGAATAGGTTGGATTCAAAATTTCGCCCCTGGTCTGTATGCCAGATAAGTAGTGTTCCATATCTGCATACAACCTCTGTGACTACCACCTCAGCCACTGTTTTAGCTGTGAAGTCAGGTATGGCAAACGTTTCCACCCATCGTGTGAACAGGTCACACACTACCAGCACATATCGATTTCCTCAAGGAGTCTTTGGAAAAGGGCCAGTTATGTCCATCGCCATCTTATCTCCTCCCAGGGCCCTCTCAATGGTCTCTCTGCCTGTGGCATCCTCCTGCCTCTGGTTGGAGGTGTCCTCCTCTGACAGCCTGTGCAGGTAGCCACATACAGCCCCACGTCTGTAGAGAGGGCGGGCGAATATGCTGACCTCCTGACCTTATCCAATGTCTTATCTCTCCCGAGATGGCCTCCTAAAGGCCTCTCATGCATTTCGACGAGATACTGTGCTGATGGTGGAACGTATGCTCTCCACTCCCTATGACCTCCTGGTGTCCACCTCAGAACTCCTAGCACGCCTTCCTGATCCAAAGTTCTGTTTGAGCCACAGCCAATCTTTCCCTGGTACTCCCAGGTGGCAGCAAGAAAATATCTTCCTTTTTTGGTGGCTGTCTGTTGTATGTCTAATTATCACTCTTAAATGAATGCATATTGGTTTTGTCATATATATGAAGGTTTCTAATGACATTTTATCGATATAAAATATAAGGGGGACACATGGATGTTTTTTAAAAAAATATCGTAAAAGGGAAAAATAATTGATCAACATTTTTTCAGGAAAAAATTTCTAGAAAATCGAATTCTCCTGATTAAAGCGTGGATTATAGCTCATATGAAAGCTCTCGTTATTCCCTACAAACCATTTAATAAGTCCTAGGCTGCTACTATTCGTCATCTATGAAATATTTCCAGTTGATTGTTGATAAAAAAATATTTCGAAAAAAACCTTAATTTTTGAGGTATCATATCTCAGTGACTATTGAGGCCAGAGACACATGTTATATATGAAACGAAAGAGTATTAAGTCCTCTAAAGATGGTTTAATATGACCTAAGCTCTAGATCTCATATTCTGGCGGTTATAAAATAAAAAGTGAAAGAGGGTTCCCCTAGTGGCCATTTCGGGAACCTTCGCAGAGGCCCAGGGCACGGGACTTTTTTTTGGTAAATGTCCTCTACTATCCCTACATGATCCAGCAAAAAAATGATTTCTTGCAATTTGTTCCTTGCAAAATTTTAGTTTGACTGAACTATATACATGTGCATATTTGTTTTATCTATTTTTAATTTAAATCCTCATTCATGTAAAAATATGTACCATTATTCCGAATGCTATTTTTAGCATTTTTACATATTTGGGATCTATTTTTGACCCCCCCCCCCCCTGTAAAAAAATTACTAATAATCAGAATGGTTCCAAACTTGACAGTTTAATGTGCATATATATGAGGTTGATAGAAAATAACAAATCAACTGATGAAAGTAAAAATTATTTTTTGGTATTCTGGGGGTGTCTAGGAGCCCAAATATTGTCAAATTGGTGGAAATGGCCATGTATATTCTGATACCAATGTACGTAAGATGTGAAAACAGACTGACTCATCTGTGTAATATAGAATTGCATTATGTAGAACAAACACCATGAGTAAATAGAATAAAATGCTAATGAAGTGCAAACCATCTCATCTCGGTTGAAAATCAATTAGAATCAATGGATTTATTTGTTCATATGGCTTTCAACTCCTAAAGTCCATGGGTGGACAAATGGAATTACGCTCTCAGAGCTGTCTTTCTACACTGTTATTAATGGTGGTTCATTGGCCATTGCTAGATTGTCTCCTTCCTACCAAATGATGGTTCCTTGGGTTGCTTTAGGATCCTCAGGCTTCTCTTACTACACTGTTGGGAATGAAGGTGCTCTGGGGCTACTACATGAACCTCAGGCGTTTCTTACTACACTCTAAGAAATGAAGGTTTTTAGGGGTTCCTATATAAACCTCTAGGCTCTCTTACTACACTCTAAGAAATGCAGGTTCGTAACGGTTCCTATACGAAACTCAGGGTTCTGTTACTACACTCCAAGAACTGAAGGTTTGTAAGGGTTCTTACTTGAACCTCGGGGTTCTCCTACTACACTCTAAGAAATGAAGGTTTTAAGGATTCCTATTTGAACCTCAGGGTTCTCTTACTACACTGTAAGAAATAAAGGTTTTTAAAGGTTCCTATATGAACCTCAGGGTTCTCCCACTACACTCCAAGAAATAAAGGTGTTTTCTTCCTCGGGGAACCTCAGAGTTCTCTGAATATGACATTTTGCCTCAGGTATATCTTAAGGTAACATGAGATAAGATAATTTATCATGCGTCAAAGATGGTACAGACAAAAAGTTTCTTTGTTACATGAATCTAATTCTACCTAAACTACGTATAGAACTTTCTGACATCACATTAGGAAATATCTAATAAATCAAATCATCAAAAGTGATAACAGCAACGATAACACTATAACACTCATGGAACTTTAGAAGTTGCAACTAGAGTTCTAATTGAATATAGTCAAAATAACTAATGGCGTTTCAACATCCTCTCCTCTAATGTTACTGTACTAATAGCCACACTTCACAAAATTATTTAATACTTTATTAGAGATAATATGTCACGAACTAGGACATGGACAAAACAATAGCTTCCTCTGGGAAACATCAGCTACTTTGTTCTATAATTGACTGTGTTATCAAAGCATGAAATATCGTTTATATTTGATTTAAGAAGTTGTTTTTGACTCATGGGGCCCTGTTTAGATCTATTTGCTAACCTGTTTTGACCAGCCCTCCCTGATACACATCTTTCTTCATATTGCTACATCCAAAGCAGTTTAATTGGATATGACAGATCATTTAGACAGAGCTTTTCCTGATTATAGTGTTTATGAGGTATGATGTATCTTGATTAGATTTGCATTTTTAATTGTTGGGGCTCCTTATCCCAGAACACTATGGAAAACGATTAATTAAGATTAAACTAATTAAGATTAATTAAGAGTTTTTAAATGTCTTATCATAAAACTATCCCCGACCCAGTGCTGCTAATCAGAATACAGTGTTTCATCGTACTATAAGTGATAATATTGAAGGGGAACATGACTATGGGTAATCACACTGAAAATGACTCAGCTTTCCATGAACTTTTCTGTTCATGCAAAGGTCAGGGACTGCAGCAGGTGAGAAGAAATTCCTTAAAAATAAAGAAAATCATCAAAACGTTATAGTCTGCCATAGTTCCCCCAACATTGTTTGCATGCATATGTATAATAAGTGCCTTTGATTCTCGGCACACACCACCTACCTCAGCATAACAAAATGCATAGCTATAGATCATGTTGTCGACGTGATACAAAGCTCTCTTGTGATATGTAAAATATGCAAGGGCAAAATGTTAAAAATGCACTATCAGCTATGCATGTGCAAATCTGCGCAATTTTTCCTTTTACCACATAGTCCATGTATATGACAAACCCAAACATGTCCCTGAATATCTAAGAATTCCGAATCCATTAAAAGCATGTAAATAACAAAAGAAGTGGTGCATTATTCAATCGGTGCACACCGAATGGACGTCCATTGGAGCGTCCCTCAACCAGAGATTTCACAGGGATTTCTCTCTTGTTAGCATACGTCATATATTGGAAATGAGGGCGCACTATATGCTAATGATCACAGTTGACCTCATTAGCATTGTGTAACGTTTTGTGGAATTCCGTTCCACATGTTAAAGATGCATTATCAGCTGTGGAAGATCTATGCAGAGCAAAAACCGATACCGAATTTGTTACATTTAATCAGTTTTTCTTCATTTAAATCGTTTCTCCAGGACATATGATAGCTTTTGAGTGTTTATCTCAAGGATAGTCATTTCATTTCAGGATCTTCCACAGCTGATAATGCATCTTTAATAGAAAATGGAAACTCTGTCCCAGAGCATCCCCGATCATGCATAAGTCAGGAAATGTAGCCGGTTAGAAGAAATTCCCTATAAATAAAACAAATCCTCAACACGTTTTAGTGCGCCATTCTGGATTGCGCTTCCCAGTGTTGGGAGAAGGTAAACCTGCTATATGTTATTTCACTATTGTATATTATATATTTATTGCTTGTGGTATTGACCCGATGCACAATAACCGGACCGTTTATGGACGGACTATGATATATACACATATAATATAATACCACGAGCAATATTGTCCATGGACAATATGCGTTTCCGGTGTTTTCATTGGTTGACAAAATGAAAGTAGCTAGCAGATCAATCTGACAACAATGGCGGCCCCCACGGCGTGCTGTGCAATTATTTAACATAGAAGCGTTGTTATGCATAATCGTCTATTGGGTCAGATCGTCAGAAAATGTACAATTCGTCTTCACCAATCTCCTCAAATATCTCAAATTTAAGGCAGACATGGGCATCAAAATACAGTTTAACAGATATTTTAAAACCACATAATACAAAATATACTCAGATATACCTGGTATTTACCATTTTTCAGCCTAATTTAGCATACTTTCCTAAATGTGTAGAGCTGCCAACTGTACATTTTCCGACAATCTGACCCTATTATGTATGAGGATTTATATTGCAACTTACATCTTTGGCGTCATGATATTTGATTCATTGAATATCACTGCCCCCCTCCGAGCGGTCAAAATTAGAGATAGAGATTGGCCAGTCTCCTATACTTTGTTCAGTAGAGTTAGGTCAGTATAGTTAGGTCTAGATAGACACAGCAGTGGGCGGAAGACCGTGATTATTCTGTAACGAATTATCACCCGTGAGCCCATATCTCAATGTTAATGTCTTCAATTGATAATTATAACCTCATTTTACACTGTACTTGTTTGATAATAACTCGACTGTAATTATTACAGAAGATTTTGCTCTATAGAAATACTAAATAAAAAAAAGAAAAATAATAGTATAGATGGAATACTGCAACCAACATCAAAAAAAAGTCTGTCCAATAAAACTGCAGTCTCAGTTATATTTGGTGAAAAATATAGATTTTCTATGTTTTGTTTCATTTTTTCCCAAACCAACTAAAAGTCATTTGACCAAAGTTTCGGAGGAGTCTTAGTCCAGATATGTACCAACATATTTGTAATATATTAAATGATTTGAAGGCAACCAACTCAACTGAAACAAACCATGGTATTGCGTTTTGTATGTGTTTTATTTGGCGACCCTGACGCGTTTCGGCATTCTTTGTCTTCTTCAATTTTGAATTAGTTTGGTATCGGTTGGGTAGAGTCAGCATCACAGGTGAGTGTTTATCCGATTAGTTTCTTATAAATTCAAATTGTTTGTTTTTGTTTTACACCTTTCTAAATTAAAAAACCAGTACTCAAAACTATCTACATGTAAACATACGAATCGAATGCATATAAGGCATCTCAATACAGTCTAGTTAGTTTTGTTTTCAGTGCTTCTTTAAGAAGTCGTAAATTTAACACACCCTGCTAACAGTGTTATAAAATGATGTCAGACACACATTTGATTATTTCATTTATAGAACGGTAACCAAATTAGCACTGTTCTAATTGTAGTAACCTTGTTTCATCCGAAATCCATTTATTTTATATTCGACACTCATGCCGCCCTAGTATCCTCTTGGGAAACTAATTGAATTCCAAAGTGATTAATTTATTTGCCCTTTTACTTTTACTGATCTTTATGCATTTGGTAATACGAATTAAATAAAGAAATCAGTTCTAAAAGTAAACGGGTCGAGGGTTGAGTATATTCTCTTTTTAAACGTTCTGAAAGAGCCTAATACTATTTTCTGTTCGTTGTAACGAATGATTTAATTATTTGGAGCTTATTTGGAGGCGTTTCTTAATAACTGGCTCTTGTCCTTTTGGTGGAAAACAACCGAGTTCCGTGCGGTAATGATGTGTAGCGCTAAAGACATTCCGTTCCAATAAATGTGAATGCACAAACCAAATGAACTAAACCTATATTCACCCTGATTTCACATGCCTCAACATTGCTAATCCATGAACATCTACGAATGCAGCTATTTTTACCGGTTTTTCAAGTATATATGTTAACAAAACGGAAATAAAATCTATTATATAATGGTTGCAAAACAAGAATGAGCGGCACAAGAAAGACATCAGGGATTTTAATAGTTTTTAGATTTCCACTCTGTTCCAAGTGTCCCTACTTCACTGATTTTGGGAGATATGAGGAACATACTAGTAGGTCATATATTATTGTAGTAAATGCCATGAATGGTTATTGGGCTATAGTCACCTTCGGCAGAGACTAGGTATGGGTTAGAAACTCATTTGTTTTGTGGCCGAGGTCATTGTTGTTTTTTGACAGCTGAGGCCGAAGCCGTCAGAAATTGCTTCTCTACCTCCAACCAATCACAGGCAGGTCGTAGATCAATTATAAGTGACCGGTTAATGGGGTCCACAAAGGCCCAAACATATATGCTAAAAGTTTATAATCGTCATTTCGGGCCTGCTGTTGCACTTTTATTGGTGTGGGCGAATAGAAGTCATGCCAAGTGACCCTAAATATATTATTGGTCCAATCTTAGTAGCTAATTTGGACAGCTGATGTCACAGTATTCAAGATGGTCTTCAGGCAGGGAAGTATTAAAGGGTTAATGACTTTGGAATATGTTTAGGCCATGACACTCAAAGATGCAAATACTGCTACCTTTACTTTGTGTGTATTCATTCCATGAGGTAGTTAGATTGGTCCTTTAGGGTCCGCCATTTACATCACCTCACTCCTCACACAATTGTACATTTCCTGAGGCTCTGATCCACATCGCCTTTTGGCTCTTTTCAATGTCAGTCCATCTGTGATGTGTTTCAGGAAAATGAGTAAGTCATAAAAACTGAATATTGAGATACCATCATATTTGGAAAGATGAGATCAAGCCAATTTCAATGACATTAAACACTTCTATTTTTTTAGTTTAATATTTTTAGTTTTGAAAAAAAAGTTCCCAATA
Source organism: Sthenelais limicola (assembly GCA_942159475.1). NCBI lineage: Eukaryota > Metazoa > Annelida > Polychaeta > Phyllodocida > Sigalionidae > Sthenelais > Sthenelais limicola. The sequence goes on along the minus strand of OW804097.1, from coordinate 41,422,048 downwards.
TTTATGGGTGGACATATATATACGAATAAAGCACTTTTGTATACACCTTTAAGATGACCTTAGAAATGCATAGATATATTTAACACACAGTCTTGAAATTTGGTGCATGTATTTATATCTCATCCAGCGTTAGACATATCAAAATGGTGAACATTCCTTCAAAGAAATCTTGTGAATATAACACTTTAAAAAATATCCATTTTGCGACTTGTGACTCACTTTCCTGTAACATATCACAATTGTCATTTCTGATTTGCTGCTACTCAAATAGTCTTGACGTATATTGATGAAACAACCCTTCTTATGCATGCAGTTCTACTTCAAGCATGGAATCAAAACAGTAACATTTACTTAGCATGAATGGTGTGGTTCTGTCTATTGATAAAATCCTTAGTTCACCTGTTTTAGTACACTGGTAACTATTGCTTTTGTACCTCCAACCAATCACGGGCAAGTCATCGATTACTAATTATTGACCCACATCCAGAAGCATATCGCCAAGGTGGTGTACCGTGTAACTGTTTGGCTGGTTAGTTTAGTAAGATTATTGTGCTCAGGATCTATAGCCTCCCCACCCCCACCCACCCTCTCGCACCCACCCACCCTCTCGATTGTTATGTTGACATCGTTGGTCATGCTCTGCTGAGCCTGACCAACGGTAGAGGGTTGATAGGTAGTTATTCGGTACTATTCGGAATACACCATGAGAAGGTACGGGTAAACATATTTTTGGTTCTTTTTTAAATAAGGCCGTATGAAACATTTCATTCTGTCCAAGTTGTAGAGTGACATCGTTTATGTAGATATACAGTGATAATAGCGTAGTTTTACGGGGAAAATACATCGGAAAACGCAGATCCCCTTGATGGGCCCTAGTATTATACGAGAGACCCGATTTACGGGCATCATTCGAAATGTTCTGTCTAATAGCTACGCTATGTAAACATAGGCGATGGGATGCCGGCTGTCTAGGGCCGAACAGGTTCAAACATAGTCTAAATATTTGTGATGTGTTACAGCAGCGACATGAGTCACAAGTCGCTAAAAATGGATTATGAGATATCATCATATTTGAAAAGATGAGAGTAACCTGATTCCAATGATAGTAAACATTAGGACAGCAAATAAATAATTTCTATGTTTTAGGTTTGATATTTGTATACTTGGAAAAGAAGTTTGCAATATTTCTAGGTGGACAATTACTAGTAAAGTTGCTCAATATACGCTTTTTTTAAAACGTATTTTATTCAGATTTAAGACAATTCAGTCACACTCTCACTAAAAATAGTGTTTTTCGTTGTGTCCTGGTTTCAATCTAAATAACAGTATATGTAAACAATTGAACTATGGGTAAGTTCCAGACTGATTCCAGAAATTAGCAAAACTTTTGCAATCTCTTTTGGATGATCGTAAGAATGCAAGGATATATATATGTACTTTCCTTTTATTTCATCTCTTGTTTTTTAATCATGATTTATTAACTTGTATGGCTTTAATTCATTTCCTGAGGTGTTTCTGAGCATATATGCACCTTTTCTAATACACTTATGTTATAATTGAGTCCACCATGCATCTTACAACTGTGTCTAACAGGGCCTATGGACGTTATGCTGCTTGTAAGAAATCAGCGAATTTACAATATACCCGCTAAATGTTTGAATATTCAAATTTTGGATTTACATTTTGGGGGGGAGTTTGTTTTTATTATTTTTTTTTTTTTAACTTCAAGTTACCATTGTATAATCTTCAAGATAATAGGACAATTTGAGTAACTAAAACAATGCAGGTATCATGGCAAATGGGTTACAACAGAGGAATAGCTTTTATTTTATGCTTGCCCATGTATAATTCTTCTTACAGGCCAAGCAGTCAATGGTCCAAAAGGGGCCTATGGACGTTATGCTGAAGGCTAAAAATGTATGTCATCAAGTAGGACATCATTTATCTGGGAAATATTCATCAAATCACATGGAATGATTATAAATGATGGGAAACATATTTTTAGATGTTTTTGATACCAGAAAACTTTAATAGACGAAATATTTATCTTGACTTCACATAATTTGGGGTAAAAAATTCTCATATTCGAGTGTATTTTCAAACTTTTGACCTCAAAAACATAAATAAATTCATGTCCAATCATATTCAAAAAAGCTTCTCTCCACATCTATACATGTTTCCTTGAAGTAAAACCAGTTACATTCAATATCAAATACAATATAAAGGTACCAGACCACTCAATGTTATCCCCATATGAGGGCCTATGGACGTTAGGCATAACCCTAACATCCATAGGCCCTCATATAGGCCCTCATATAGCCAATAATTGGCCACTCTATTGGCAACACAAATTTGCCACTACTTCCCGATAGTAGAGACCTCCTATTATATACGGAAATAATGATAGTGAATGGATAATATGATAAAAGTACTGAAAGTCACCCAAAAAGTATTTTTCTTCTGGGCCAGACATTAATTTTCAAAGATCACAGTTTTGGCTTTGAACAGGATAATCAATGGATCATTTTTGTGTATCCAAGGTCTTATGTGTTAGGCACAGTGTGTGAATATGGCTGTCAAAATAAGTAAGACAAGTATTTCGGGATTTGTGCTCCATAACATACCAAAAGATACCAAATGTCTCGGCCTAATGTCCATAGCCCCTAGGTTTAGACCAAGTCATAATCAATATTATTTTCGTTAACTATCCCAGATAGCAAAGATTTATTCAATATATATTAACAAGGAATAGTTTGCCTCAGATTACACCTAATATGAACAAATATGTCATAATTTAATCTTTGTTAACTTGGAAAGTAAATATTGCCCTAACGTCCATAGGTCCTAGATTCAGACCCAGTCTTAATCAAAAGATCTTTCATTAATTATCCCAGATAGCAAAGATTTATTCAATACATATTAACAAGGAATAGTTTGCCTCAGATTACACCTAATATAAACAACATGTCATAATTTGATTTTTGTTAACTTGGAAAATAAATACGGCCCTAACATCTATAGGCCCTTTGACTTGGGTCAGTACCGAGTCAATGCCTAACCACAATAAAGTGTACCTACGATGACTTTTGAAACTATTTTTCATAATATTTGATCGATATAATGTATAAACAATGCATGTTGTCTGCTAGCAAAAGTTTTGAGCGTAGGGGCAGGGAGTTTAGAAGACTGACATTTTTTTAAATGGGCTATGGATGTTATGTTAGGTAATTTTGCTAATTAATTTGAAAAATATTCGATTCACAATTTTTAACTTTTACAAGCCCAAAGATATGTACTGATGCAATGCTTGTAGGGATATTTCAATCAATAATTAACATTTCACTTTTGAAGATGATTAATTTAGGTGCCCTAACGTCCATAGGCCCGAAAAGTTGTAATTTTGGAGTAAAAGACATGACCAGGCATTATCACAAAACTTGTGAATCTTTTTAAAAGAAATTTGGGGTGTGTGTTGATAAGACATACTGGTTTAAATTCAATGGGAATTTAGCCACTTACATTCAATATTTATGACCCGAGCATGGGTATAAATAAAGGGCCTATGGACGTTATGCTGATAGTTGGAAAATTTAAAGGGGTCAGAGGACAGGAAAAAGATTCCAACTTGTGCCAAAATAAATGTTGTGGAATAGATTAAGCCATAGGGTATGGATAAAACCATAAAGACTAACATAGAGAAAGGTCAGAAGAAAATAACAAATGTTAAATTTAGATTTTGTTTGTTTCATAGTCAAAAACAGGACAAAAACAGCATTTTTGGACTTAAAAATGTAAATAATATTGACTCCACATACATTAAAGTATGGTTGGAATGAAAGCTGAGATGGAGAGGAATCCAATGAGATGTACCAATATTAGAGACTAGCTATATTGAATAGTATACTGTGCATAAACCTCCATTTTTGCAATTTAGCATAAATGAAAAATCTACCCCATATGCATCGTGGAATTTGGTGCATACATTTAGTGATTTAAAGCAGTATAGATACCCCCAAGATGATAACATTTCTACAAAGAGATCCTGTGAATAAAACACCTTAAATATCAATTTTGCGACTTTCAACTCATTTTCCTTAAACACATCACATGTATATGTTATTGTATACTGTTAAGGCATTAGCAGGAAGAAATGCATTTTGTGGATGTTGTGTTTTCCCCACATGTCTATGTTATAACGAAAATAAAATCTATCAAACAATCAATCGTCAGACCTGTAATATAGTAGCGCCCAAGTAATCCACTCATTTTTGTTTGATTATAGTTATTATGATTGACATTGTTCAGAGAGGCCTATTATAAAACCAGTTTCTTATTTTTAACCATAAGTGTGCCATATATAGAGAATGGAACCTGGTGCTACAATAATCAGATATTCATTGCATGGACGGGATTCTGATGTAGTGAGACAAGGAAGTAACAGCTCAGAGGCATGGTATTTTCATCTTTCACTTAGAACACAAGTTTGGGACATTCCCAAGTATAATAATATTATAAGCTATTGGGCAGCTAACAACTTTCATGGGCTAATATTTCGTGGTTGAGCATTTCAAAACATTTTTGCGGAGAAAAAAATTCGCAGTTGAGTGCCCCCATGCCATAGAAATAATATGTAAAAGAAATAATATGTAATATGCGAAAAACATTCCGTGGTGAAAGAGTTTATTTCTCTGAATTCGCGGTATCTTAGCCCGCATTTTCTTTAGCGGCACTACTTGGTTATTGAGTTATTTATCTGGGCTCAGGGCCCTGTTATATAAGCTAAGCAAGGAATTTTTTCTGTAGAAATTTTTCCCTCCCTACATTCATTCCTACATGAAATTCCCAGCTCGTAGGAATATTCCTTGCTGTAAAGGTGTGGGTCAGCAAGGTAGAAGGTAAATAGGATGCATAGGATTCACTCATTTCTTGGGTTTAAAGATTAATAACGCATTTCCTTCAATTTGAAGTGGTAAAGTGGGCAAAATATTAGATACTTTGATTCTTATACCTTTAAATCTGATGCAGATTATCCAGAATGGATTAGAATCTAGATCCACAGGCATGACCTAGAAACTAACTCATTTAGCTGTGGGAATTTCCTACATTGATACTTGTAGTTGTTCCCTATGTAGGAATTTCCCTCAGAAGTTTTCCTATCAAAGTAATTTCCCTCATTCTTTCCTCTGAGTTAAAGATGAAAAGACTGGAAATCTAAGGAACACCTTTTAGGTGTTCCCTCAAAAATTCCTTAGGATTTATTGACTGCAAAAATATGATTTTTACTAGTCATATATATCTGCTATTATGATAGTACAAAGTTTCTGCTGTTAGATGATTTTTCTGTTGATTATTAACATAATTTGAATAAATCTGGCTAGAAAAAAGAAGCCTCCCAAGCTGGGATTCGAACCATGAACGTGAAAGGGGAGCCTGTCTGGGAAAAAAACAAGCAGCACTGGGTGGGGATTGAACCACCAACCTGAGAGTTTCATTGTTACCAATCAAAATTTGTCCTTGACCCAGTTTGTCTCAATTGTTTGTGCCTCGAGAGTGTTGATTTCTAGTGAGAACAAGGCATGTTGCCTCATTTACCATGTACCTTGAAGACTGTTGTTTGAAGTAGGCAGGGGATATTGAGTGATTCAAGGAGGGAATTCTGTAGTAAATTCCTACATGATTACATCTGCTTGGTGGAAAGGAAAAGTCATAGGAAAATTCCCAGAGAAACATAATTGAAACTGTATGGGACTGAAGGAATTCCCTCAGTTTTCCTTGCTTAGCAGCTGGGAAGGAATGGTTCAGGGAAGGAATAGCCTATACTTTCAATGCTTTTTAGCATAGGAATTTCCCAACGAAGTAAAGGAAAAAAACGTAGGAATTCCCGCAAAAAAATCCTTTCTTAGCTTATACAACAGGGCCCAGGCGCTATCCACGGAAGAACTGCATTGAATCTTATTTCTTCCCATGGTGTTTGCTATTGTTTGGATTCGGTCAGCTTCTCACGTACATGGTCGCTGGCAAGAGCAATGTATGTATATGAGATATCTATTTGCTATATTCAAACAGTCACTCTCATATATAGTCCACCATGTTTACCTACACCCTTCTTGTAAGACTGACTTCTTCCAGAATGACTATGAAAAACAAATACTTGGTATGATATTCCAAGTTTAATGAGGGAGGCTTATTTAAATAGACTTAACGTTGTATTCCCAGCTATCGACCAACAACTTTTTTCTCATTTGTTTCTTTCTTTGATCAGTAGTCCTGTTGACTGGAAGATTTCAATACTGGAAATGACAAAAATGAATTCCTGTTGTCATAAATTCATAGCTTTTTCCTCTAGATTTTCATTATTTCCTTTTTTATTTTACTATTTGGGAATTAGGGGTTAAAATGAATTTCAAGTTAAAATATATTAGACATTGCTATCCTAATACTTTTTTTTGATTGAGATATCAAATTTAAAAAGATGAAAAGGAGCCATATTGAAAATAGTTGGCTTTTGGTGTTCCTCGAAATGAATGAATTAAGTGATTAGCTCTGGTGCCAAGAAAAACAGGGTAAAAATCCATTAATTTCCATATATATGTGATGTGTTTCAAGAAAATGAGTCACAAGTCGCAAACATTTTCAGATATCAACATATTTGAAAATATGAGATCAAGCCGATTCCAATGGTGGTAAACATTAAGGACACCTAATAAGTATTTCTATTCTTTAATTTTAATATTTTTACTTTTGAAAAAAAAGTTTGCAATATTTCTTGGTGGGCAAATACTAGTAAAGTAACTAAATGTACTCCATACGAAGGCTTTCAAAGCGCAGGGGTAGATTCAATACAATGTCCTGAAATCTGGTACATAAATTCATATGACCAAAAGTGCAAAACCTGATTAAGATCAGAACATTTCAATAAAGAGATCTTGTGGGGAAAAAACCCTTTGAACAATATCATTTTATTGCGATGTGTGACTCATTTTTCTATAACACATCACATACTGAGATTGGCAATGAATAAATTACAAAATATAAAACTCATATATTTAAGGTTTCAAGATTTGGGTGCTTTACAAAAACGCCTGCGCCCTCAGTATGTAGTTATGAAAAAAGACTCAGTAAAGCAATACTTGAATTAACCCGGCCTAATTCACTTGATTGTATCACAGTAATTATAAATGCTGCTGTGAAGTAATACAGCATGCTATTTTCACCCAGGATACATCCGAAAGCTAAACAAAAAAATTAGAAAGCGCTTCTTCTAAATATATAGTGTTTACATTCCCCTGCCCCGTAGAACGAGTACCACAAGTGTATTAGTATATATGTGCCCTTTTCTGCCTTAAGACGTTTTCATTGTTCATTTGTGTGGATTATTACCAGAGGAATCACGAGAAACGAATAAAAAAGTCCCGTTGATGTAGGACTAGTTCTACATACCATCACATATATGGAACCCCCGGTTGTAGAATGCTCATATATTACTACTAATATAATAAATGAGTCCAGACACCAGGTAGGAAGTGTTAATAGTACTTGGGATATCGCCGAAAATATCATATATGGACATACAAACTGACAAAGAGTCCCTAAACATCTACGGGGACAGATTCAGCAAAAACGAATTTGAGGCAGATAAAGAGTGGTTAGCAATATAGAAAAACCAAGAACCACAATCCGGAGGGTCGGTGACTGGAAGAGTTTGAGAGACGTGATTGCCATACTGGATGGACCTAATTGATTGAACCAATTCCCGTGCCGCAGCACCAGATGATAGGATGTGTATCTCTTTTTATTTTTCAAAATGTTTTATTTGCGACCAGTTTCAAGATAACCCGATAATCTCATGTTACACACATCTGAAAAGGTAATAAAATAATCTAAATAATAATGGATGACTCTAGAATGCAATCTAATTTTACTAATTTTAAATTGTTTAATCATGTTAACAGCTTTACATAGCGCGTTTCATTCTAGTTGTTTCATTATTACGGCCATTGTTAAGGCTCAGCTCATATACATTCATATCTTAACATATATACATAATAGCAACACAGGTATTATGCAGTACCGACCACAACAATTATATCGGGATATCTAGAGGACTCTGCAGGCTGTAACTAGATGCATAATAATAACAGTGAAGAAGGGATGGCCTCAACCACCATAACATGGTAGTTTATTTCACCATAAAAAACACAATACATAAGAAAAATTTTTCGAAGTACGTGTGGTCCGTTGGGGAGAAGGAGCAGAAGTGGGCGGAAGGAATATTATTGTTTTGACATGGAAGGGGGAGTCATTGTGACGTAACACCGTCGCTTGGCGTGCGCGGAAGGGAGCGTGACCAAGGGGCGTAACCTGGCGACGTCTCTAATATACGCGGTGACCCTTCACCTACACATATCTAGAGGACTCTGCAGGCTGTAACTAGATGCATAATAATAACAGTGAAGAAGGGATGGCCTCAACCACCATAACATGGTAGTTTATTTCACCAAAAGAGGCCAACCCGGAGTCACAGAAGTGATAAGTTTTCCGAGATGAAAGTGTCCACTTTTAGCTTGGTCTCCATAGAAGGGGAAATGTAAGAATTGACACAGTCCGAGCGCCAATTACCCCTGGATTTGATGTCAGACATCGACGCACCCACAGATGCCATGAATGTGGCGCCTCCCCTCCTTAGGGATTGAGGGGAGAACACGCCTGACAACTTGGCACTAACACAACAGTCTTGTAGAAAGCACTTGAATTCATCGTAAGAGGGGTTCGCCCTAGACTTTGTGGCGAACAGAAGGGAGCTTGAAGACAGTCCAGCTGATAGCACATATTTCTTAAGCCAGTATACCGCACATAAGGTGTGGTCTTTGAGCTTCACAATGGGAATGTCAAATGGCGATGACGAGGTCTTGGATGAATTCACTGTCACTACTAGGCCCCAAGACGTCAGGCATATGTCCCGCCGATGAAGAACATGGGGGGAAGGAATGATGTGTCCTACTCTCAGAAGAGATCTGAAGAGGAATAATAACATTGTCCATAACACACATTGATGGTTTGAAGAAAAGTCTACTTGCTGTGACATAAGTAACAGTTGAGCAGGTAAGATGGGATCCGATGGGGTCGGAGAGGAGCCTGGTAAACGGCTGATGCCACGAAGCACACTCTTAATAGAGGGATGAGATAGGGCAGGGCATTGAATAAGGCGAAGTCTTGCACCAAAGACCACGCCACACAAGTAAGTAGTAACCGATGAACTCTTCATAAAGGTCGATAGAAACGCAGCGTACATGCACAGGGCCTCTACTGATATAGGGGCACATGGAATGCTGTTCTTCCGAATAAAGTCACTAAATGAGTTCCACTGCCGCTGGCGTTGAATCAGCGTGGAAGGTGCAACCGATCTGGTTTGTAGCATGGCAACCCTCTTCATCCATTTGTCCATGCCTATTAATAGTAGATGAAACATATGAAGAGAAACAACATAAGCCTGCTTCGGTCAATGTAGAAAAGTCACAATCTTCTCCCATATAGGGGAGACGAGATAAATAGTCAGCGACAACATTATGCTTAGTGTTAATATAATAAGGTGAAAGTTCAATGCCATATATAAATGTGGTCCAAAACAGTTCGTAAAGCCACTGCATACACGTTTTGTTGCAGCTTATGCCTGTAGTGAGCATGGCAATCACCTGTGTATTGTCAATAAAGCATTTCACACAACAACCCTTAAACCTGTCCTTCCACCTCCTCACGCCCAGGAGAATAGGGTACAGCTCCTGGACGTTGATGTTGTCATGCTTAAGGTTCTCCATAGGCCCAGAAGCTAAATGGTTGCAAGCAGTATCTTCCCAGGGCACAGTGTAATGTTGAAATGGGCCTGCTATCCAATCACCGCCCAGAAAAACACCGAAACCCCTGCTTGAGGCGTCTGAGATCATAGGCAATTCATATTCTGGTTTTACAAGTAGGCACACACCATTGAATACCTTACAGAAAGCACTCCACCACTTGATATCCTCTCTGAATGCATCGGATATCAAGGAGCGGCTCAATCTTTTCTCCAGCATCACTTTATATAAGTCAAAGAGGCGTCTACAAAAAGTACGCCCGCCCTTGAAGACAGACGCACAGTGGGCGAGATAACCACATAGACGTTCCAGCTCCTTTTTAGATATGTACTTAGCCACTTGGACGTCTTGAAGGATGACACGAAGCTTGTCCAGTTTCCCATTAGGAAGGCTCAAAGTCATTTGGAGTGAATCAATTTCGAAGCCCAGGTAGGTGCAGGTGTTGCTGGGAGTGGTCACTTTGGGCCACGCCACATAAAACCCAAGGAAACGCAGGGTAGCAATAAGGGAGTCACGGGCTTGGGTACAGGAGGGTAGGTCTGGGGTGCAAAGGAAGAAATCATCTAAATAATTCACCACACGTACATTAAATAGATTAAGCATACATTCAGATACCATAGTAGAAATGCGATAAAAAATGTAAGGGCCTATCCTGAGGCCGAAACACAGTCTGTTATCAGTCAAATATCGTTCTTTCCCATCAATAATCCACCTGAAACCGCACAATGTCCTATGCTTAGGGTTAATGGCTACCGCCCTATAAGCGGATTTAATGTCGACGACGCTCATAAAAGAGCCAGAACTAACCATGTCAGTCGCCATATCAATGTTATTATAAGAGAAATTGTGAACCAGAGTATCGCAATGAAAGTTAACGGAGTCACGATCCGGACGGGAACAATCTGTTATCGGTCGAATTCCGCCGTCCGGCTTGAAGATAGCTCCGAGAGAATGAATGCATTTAGGCTTAGTTTCAACAATAGAAATACAACCTTCGAGTAATTCGTTTTTAACAATGTTATCCATTTTAATACGAGCTCTGTCCTCCAGAATAGAGGAGTAGTTTACGCAGTCGTATGCCTGTACTGGCGAGTCCACCACATCTATACCGTCAATGACTCCATTAAAAACATCTACATATCGTTCAAAAACAGAACAACCCTGGTGGAATAATATAGCCGCAAAGCGACACGGTTTAAGCTGAACAGGCAGATCATCAAGTTTATGTACACAGTCGCAATTACCAAGAAAACAACTACTAAAGACATCAACAGATCTACCATTCTTAGATACAGGGGTAGAAAAAACAGCCATATCGGGCGATACATCAACATTACCACGACGAAAATTCATAACAGCATCGCAAATATCTCTGTACTCACATTTACCGTCACAAGTCGCACTAATGTCATCACATGGGGGAGAATCGGGAGGAAATTTACCTGGCGAATCTATCGATTCGATCAACACATAGTCATTTGCGTCCATGTTGCCATCGTTTAACACCTTACTATCTGAAGAGCTACACAACTTAGCAACCGGGTTGCACTGTAAAACATAGGTGTCAGCACCCACCCAATTCTCCATATCATCCTATTTGGCGACTTTTCCCGACACACATGACTTGGCGCCATGATCGAGAGATGAGCACGTAGAACAACGATGGGGATAATCACAAGGGCTCCTAGAACAACCCCCCGCGTTAAACTTGAAGCAAATCTTGGCGTTACTGCTAGCAGAAGTCTTGGACTTGCTTGACGATCCAGATTTAGATGCCACCGCTTTTCTTGAATTCTCATAGGAGTAATACCGAAGGATCTCCTCCTGCTTCACATCACTAAATGCAGAGAGACCCTTCTTGTTAGCCCGGCCTCGGACTGCCTGATCGTATAATAACGACGCCTTCAAAGTGTACATTTGTGAGGCGTTTTTCTCGGACATGGTAATAACATGAGATAAAACCCCGGCTAACTCATCTTATGGTCTACAGTCTCCAACCATCTTCTCCAACATATGGAGGGAAAGCAACGATAAATTATCAAATGTTTCTATGCTCTCACCCTTGTCCAAGTGTTGGTCTCTGTCGAAGGGGCCTGACCGTTTCCTGGAGGAGCTCCTCCTACGACGACTGGAAGTCGATACATTGTAGATTGAGCTCTCCCGGCTAGGAGATCTCTCTTCATGAACTATCCCACGTTGAGAAGATCTAGACGAACGAATCTTCACCTCTGAATCGGAAGAAGAAGCCTCTGATTGTTCAGGAGAAGCAACATTATCGGTGGTTTTCTTCTCAAGACCCTCCACAGCTGATAGGATCTTCTCAACCATGCCCTCAAGGCCAGATACCCTCGCGGTAAGTGCTGTAGTCTTCTCTCCTTCAATCGCCGTAACTTCAGCGATTAATCTCCTATTACAAAGTTGACCCGTAGGAGGCTCATGGGCATAGCCGCATGGTTCGCACTGTTTTGCTTTCCCCATCATGAATAAATCTTCAAATAAACGACTCAAGTTCACAACGAAAAATAAAAATTTTCGAAGTACGTGTGGTCCGTTGGGGAGAAGGAGCAGAAGTGGGCGGAAGGAATATTATTGTTTTGACATGGAAGGGGGAGTCATTGTGACGTAACACTGTCGCTTGGCGTGCGCGGAAGGGAGCGTGACCAAGGGGCGTAACCTGGCGACGTCTCTAATATACGCGGTGACCCTTCACCTACACATATTAAAAAGATAAAGCTATCTGTTAGAGTGTGATGTATATATTTATGGCAAGGGAAAATACATTTTAAATCTTAAAAAGGAAATTTATATGTGTGTATATGTAGTGGCCTAATTACTGCAAAACACAAACCAAATATTCGTTTATGGAGTGACATTCCTTCCTTATCAAACTTTTCACATTCAATTTAATTCAATTAAAAAAATCTTTACTGCTGACTTTGATGTCAGCTCTTCCGACGAGTGCCATTTTATAGAACTTAAGAGTTGAGTTGCAAATAAACTAATGGACTAATTAACAACCAGTTTCAGTACAAGTGAATGATGGAATAGTTAATTATAGTGAGTGAGAGTATGGTACACATGGTAACGAGTTATATAGGTAATACAGGTGATGATAACAAGTAAGTACAGTGGTGAAAGTAATACATTTGGGCAAGTGTAAGGCGAACAGTATAAAGTCAGTAAAGTAAAGTAAAATAAAGTAAAGTAAAGGTTGTGCGGCAGGGACAAATGTTTGCACCTCAGAATGGTGTCAGCAGTTTATCAGTGAATTTTTGTATATCCTCTATTTTATGGGCCACCATTTTCAGGCCATTTCATCTGGTTTGACATTTATATATAACTGAGTTAATGATTTTTGTTAATTTTTTATTTTTTTTATTTAGTATTTTTATACAGCACATCTTCTGTAATAACGACAGTTGAGTTATCCAGTTATCCAATTTTGAATTTGTATTTTAGGTTCTTCTTCCATTTAGCATGGCTCCGAGTTGGTAGCTCCCTGTTGAGATCTCAATTAGGGCAAACCTTCATGCATTAGTACCCAACTACAAAAATTGCCTGTTATTAAATTAGTCACATTGTCACGCGTGTCAGACTAAGGACAGCAATAATTCCAGTGGTTGCAAGAGTTATATAGAGAAGGATTGGGAACAAGCAAAAGGAGGGCCTACGATGTGGGAACTGTATCATTAAGACTCGATACACATGTGCTATGGCGAATAGCCAAGCAATGAGCAATACTAATTGCTAGACAGGGTAAAGGGTGATACTCTCCGAGAACTATTGCCTGGATAAAAAGTAATATTTAAAAGTAATGTTAATAATGTACTCATTGTAAATTTAGCAGGATTGTAGATGTCCTAGTGGGGTAATGTCCGGGATGCTCAATGTCCTGCGGGTAGTCGATAAGAATTTGACAAAATTCCTATCGACTAGCTCATTGTCAATGCATCGCTAACGATTTTGTTGATAGTGGCCAAACCACTAATAGGTTATGAGTAGGATGCATCATTTAATTGCACTTTCATAAACTGCACCTACTTAATATTTTAATTTAAATAGCAGCATTCAGTTCCAACATGTTGATAGCCTCCCTAAGACCTGTGAATGAAAGGTTAGCTGTGTTAAGCTAGGGCGTCACCAGCCCTTATAGCACAGATTAAGCTGATGGAGATGTATACATAGATTTCACATGACGTCACCCAGTCGGCTGGGGTATCACAGTGACCGCCATTTTCAGGGGCATCGCTACGCTGGCCGTCTATGGCGGGGGTATCAAAACAAAGTTGATAAAACTCACAAGAGTAGATACTTGGGTAATTCTACATTAAAGGCAGATTATCTAACCTATCATGAAGGTATTGTTGTGTCAGATTAAAACTGGTAAAGGTTAAAACAGCCAGAAAACGATATTTTCAAGTATCGCAGCATACATAGCCATCTATCTTGACCCCAAACATGGCCAGGGCCGTGACGTCAGTGAAATCTATGTATAGGTTGAAGGGCAGCAGGATTAGGTAACATTACGTCAGACTAGGGGCGAGCTGGGATATTACCTTGCCTCTGACCTACTAGTGACACGTCTATTACGGGTGAAATCTTCAAAACATGTACACTTCGCCTCCACCAATCCTCTCAAATAACCTAAATTTAAGCCAAAAATGAGGTTAAAAAACAGTTTTAAAAAGTTCAACAGTTCAACTGAATAGATTGTTTGAATCAACCTAAAACCAAATACTCTCAGATATAACTAGAATTGACCATTATTCAGCCTAATTTGCCAGAATTTCCTGTATGTGTAGTGCTGCCGATTGTATGTTTTCTGACGTTCTGACCCATATATGACATATATCATGATATTTGAAGCAAGGTGAAGAATTGGTTCTCGATTTTCTATTTTCAGTATCAACCTTTATATAAAAAAATGTATTGTACTATTCAAAATATTTAATTACATTTAGCATCATGTGAAAGATGAGTAAATTTGGAAACTGTTTTAAATTTTACCATTATTGGCCTATGGCGCGGGAGGAAGCGATGTTCTAATAATTATCATCCCATATCCAAATTATGTAATTTTCTGATGAAGTTTACTGAATATTTAGAGCTGCCGATTGCAATCGGCAGCTCTATAGATTCAGTAAACTCTGTTACGTTAGACTGAAAATGAGTTATAAAGTCTAGGTATATCTGAGTTTAATTTAGCATTGCGTTGATCATAAAGATATGTTTGGTTAGGATGAACCTACCAGCTGGGAGGGAATATTTTTCCTTCCCATTGATTTTTTCCCTTTTTTCTGGTGAAAGGTTTCCCACAAAAGAATCCTTTCCTTAGCTTATACAACAAGAAGCCCCAGTTCACCGCTATGTGAGACCACAGCAGAATAAATGAGTAGTAGGAAATCTCCGAATTCCCACCAATTCCCACTTCATACTCTAGTCTCTAGGCTATTAAAACTAAATATTGGGATGAGATTTTGAGAAACGGACACATATGACTGGCTGGTGACTACACCTGACTCCATAATCTGATAGATCGACTGACCTTAGATGGAAATTTTTGTGATATTAAATTGTTTTCTATGAACCTCGTACTTAGATGCTCGGCGTTTATAATAATTTTTTTGATAATTATCACCTTGTAGTATCATACAGTTTCTTATTCATATACCGGAATTCAGAGAAATATGTTATGGTAGATTATCTGCTAGAACAGTTTTTGCCTTATATCGTATGAATTATTGCGTAGATAATGAATACTTATAATGTATATCGTAGTAGTATCAATGATTAGTTATACAAAATCGTCTCTCTGAAACTCTCTGGAGCTGAGAATAGCATTATAATGATATGATGCTTATGGAAATAAACAATCAAATCAAATAGATTGGCTTGCTCTCTCGTTCTCCTTTTTCGTTTCTCCCCATCCAGCCTCCCGTCTATTTCATCTCTTTCGCTCAACTCTCCTGTAGCTGTCCCCCTCTCTCTTTTTGTGTGTCTCCTTCTCTGTGTATGTCTGTCTATCCCTAGCTCTCTCAGTCACACTCTCTCTCTAACGCTCTTTCAATCGCCGTCTTTCTTTCCCTAAGTCTATTTGTCTGGAGAAAAAATGGAATTAATCCACCCAC
The DNA here is from genome assembly GCA_942159475.1 of Sthenelais limicola. Taxonomy (NCBI): domain Eukaryota; kingdom Metazoa; phylum Annelida; class Polychaeta; order Phyllodocida; family Sigalionidae; genus Sthenelais; species Sthenelais limicola. The sequence continues at coordinate 41,406,069 of OW804097.1, read as the reverse complement.
AACAGTCAATTTATCTAATTCAACAGTCGGGAGTCAAGTTAAGTTTAAATAGCAAAACCACGAAAAGGTCACCTTGTTTATGATCAGACAGATCCTTGATTAGAATTATCTCTATAGGCCCTATATATCATATATATATATATATATAAATATATATATATATAATATATATAGTGGACATCTTTTGCGAAACTAGTAAATATGTGATGTGTAACAGTAAAATCAATCACAAGTCGCAAAAATGAATTTTGAGATATCATCATATTTGAAAAAAAATGAGATCAAGCAGATTCCAATGATGGTAAACATTAGGAACTTTAATAAGTATTTCTATATTTATGGGTGGACAATTACTGGTAAAGTAGCTAAATATACTATATAGAGTGACCTTACAAGTGCAAGATTATATTTAATACACAGTCTTGGAATTTGATATACCCATGTATTCATACGACTGTAATCGGTACATACTCCAAAGATTAGAACATTCCTACAAAGAGATCTTGTGAATAAATCACTTTGGAAAATCTCATTTTTGCGACTTGTGACTTGTGACTCATTTTCAATCTTGATCTTTTTATCTCGTCTGCCTGACTTTGCTTCTTGCAAGATTGTAATAGATGAGCGAGAACTAAAGCCCATGCTTGATGGCATGATATTGGAAGTCTAGGGATATAATAGCCTCCACTATGGTATATGCTGACATCTCATATCAATTCCATCTGCTGCTGTGTAGTCTGTAACTTATATACATCCCTGCTTATGCCTGTCACCCCAGCCTTCTCTCACGGGTGTCCCTCTCTATCACCAGTCATACGTATATATATTATATATATGGGTAGAATTGCCAGAAAATGTACAATTTCCCTTCACCAATCGTCTCAAATAATCAAAATTTAAGATAAAAATCAGGTTCAAAATTCAGTACAACATAACTAAACAGATTGTTTGCATTAAGGCAATATTTATAAATACACCTAGTATTGACTATTTCTCAGCCTAATTTAACACAGTTTACGAGATATGTAGAGCTGCCGATTGCAGATTTTCTGAAGATCTAACCCAGGAATATATATGATATATACCAATTGACTCCATCCTGTCCTTGACAAACTGAAGCAAGTCCTTGTAGTTGATGGGAACCAAGGTGGAACCCTTCCTCTTCAAATATAGTGGTGAAGTAGAGGGAGCAGGGAAATTGTCGAAATGCTCCAGTAACATGGTTGCAGCACACAAGACCTTGTTATTAGTATAATAAATAGGGATTCGTATAGGACGATCAGTCAACCTTAAGGTCTTGGAGGATAAACAGGTAGTATAACACCCTCAGAACACTTTTCAACGCAGGCCCTGTTCAAAACATGTGAATCCACTGATCCATCGGGAACAAGATTGGACTTCCGTAGTAGTGATCTGAAGCCGTGGATAGTCAGACCCCACAAGGACAAATTCAATTCGGTGACAGGCATCTTGAAGAACATTTGGACTAGCTGCTCAGGGGTGACAGCCAGTTTCTGTAGGGGAGGGGCACCAATCACATTCTTAATGCCAGCCATTAGGAGTTTCAGGGAAAATTGGGACCTGAAATCGGCGTCATAACCATAGAATGCCTGTAGAACTGTGATTGCAGAGAGGTAGTTATTGACTGTAGTGTAAGCACAGCTCTCCGAGAGATGTACCAGAAACCTCATGACGGTTCCTGTTGTACAAGGCACAGGTGTAGCACCAATATCCGAGCAGAAAAGGATGCACCATTTCCACTGAGAGTTCCTCACATTAACGGTCGATTTTGACCAACCAGCCGACATCATAGAGGAGACTGCACAGTCCAATTCAGCTAGGTTCACTGCAACATAAAGATGTGTAGAAGATACATTCAATGGAGTTCGAGGAGTAGATTCTAGACAACATATCGGCAATGATGTTCTCTGAGGTTGGCACATAGTTCATGGTAACAAAGCAATCATTCACCACCCAAACCCAGAAGATGTCTCTTAAGACGGATAGGCAAGCATCACTAGTAGTAGAACCCTTGTTAACTATCAACGTTGCTTGCATATTGTCAGTAAACCCAACAATGCGGGTGCCTCAGTAGGAAGGGCATAGGCGGCGCAAGGCTTGTAGAATAGCAAACAATTCCAGGACGTTGATATTAATGTCAGAGTCAGGGATTCCAGGACTAACAGACTCCCAATGACTATGGCTTAGAGTCAAGCAAACAGTAAAACCCATAGCCATCTAAGCATGCATCACTGTAGAAGGTGGGGCCTTGACCGTAGTTGAACTTAACAATGGTTGCAGAGCCGTTGAAGATGGCAGCGAAATCCTTCCACCAACCAAAGTCTAGTTTAAATCGAGAAGAGAGAGATATACAGGGGTTGCCTTCACCCAACCCTTTGAGTAGATCCACCACATGATGAGAGAATATTCTCCCACCTCTTACCACTTTGGCACAGTGGCAAAGTACACCACAAAGACGTTGCAGTTGTCTCTTTGTGGCTTTAGATTTACCATCGAAGAACTGTAGCTCAGTGAACAATTTCTTTAACTTGTCAGGCGGCAGGGAGAGGGTCATGTTGTCAGAATTCACAAGAATGCCAAGGTATCTAGTGATTTGGTTTGGCGAGGCGCATTTCTTCCACGAGACTCTGAACCCAAGTCCCCTGAGCTATTTCATAAGGGCAGTTTGGGCTTCTAGACAATCTTTCTCTGTCTCTCCTATGGTGATAAAGTCATCGATGTAAGAAACGACTCTGGTAAAACCCCTCCTGAACATGCATTTGCAGACAAAATTGGTAATAGCAGTGAATATAAAGGGGGCACAGCTTATTCCAAAGCACAGCCTGCAGTCTGTATAGTAGTGGGGGCCCTGACAGAAGTCCCATTTAATACCTTGAAGCTTCCTATGTTCAGGGAGGATAGACACTGAACGGTAAGCAGCTGATATATCGGTCACCGCCATGTAATCAAATGGCTGTAGCATCTCAGTCACTGTGTTGATGTGACAGAAGGAAAATGGTAACGCTGTAGTTGACATGAAGTTATTCACAGATTTGAACTAGGGGTGTTTGCAGTCAGTTATTGGACGGAAGGTCCCATCAAGCTTGGGTACCGCGCCCAGGGCGTGCACACATACAGGCTTAACTGAAGATTCCACATATTTACCTTCTAGTACCTCAGCACGTAACAATTCAGAGACAAAATCATGGGGGGCCGATACAAGAACACTGTCATAATTATTAGCCTCATATGGCTCAATAACACAACCATCATCGACAATACCAAAACCGCATTCAATACCATTACTCAAGTAGCGGCGTAATGTAACATTATCTTCCCATTGTAATTCATGTTCCCAAACATCGAGGTTCATCTGGGATCTCCAACCTCCAACACAATGATGTGCTATAGCACGATCTGCGTAAGGATAATCATAAACAGCAGGGTTTAATCTACACGGTTTGGGGGAGATCCAGTTTGCACATTCAAGTGGAAGGGTATCAATACAATTAGGAGACAAAGCGATGAAATAAAAAATATGTTCAGCACAATTATCTCTAACGTAGTCAGTGAAGTCATCAAAAGAACAGTAATCAATACCTACACAGCTAGGTTCAGTACCATACTCGTTGCTACCAGTTATTTTGTCATGGACACAAGCATTGTGAGCGAAATTATCAACATCTACATCAGAAAGGTCACTAGATACAACCAGATCATCACAAACATTAGGATAATGAACAAGTGGTTCAGATACAGTACATACATAATCAGAAACACAACAAGTGAAATCACAATTAGCAGGTACACACAATTCTTCTGATGTATTGAGGTGGGGAGACAAGTCAAAGCCACCATGACACTTTGTTGCTTCCGGCGGGGCAAGGCCAGAATGTAACGGACCAACATGGCCGCGCCCATACAGTCAATCTTTGTTGGGGCAACCCGGCGCATGATGGCCAATGTTGCGACAAATACGACAATGGTGGTCCTTAGAGCAAGAACCAGTACACTTCTGGTAGTTCCAATCATAGCAAATGTTGGAAGGGAACCCATCGGGAGGATTGTCTGAACTGTATTTCTGTTTTGCTTTCTGCTTCTTCTTAGAGTTGCAGCGAACATTCCCCGAACCGGAAGAGTCGCCATCTTCCTCTTTGTGAGCAATGGCCGCCAAATGAAGGTTTACTGCTACCACTAGCAGACTGCCAGGGACAAAAGTATCAGTTTCTCCTAGAATTACCTGATCACAAACAAAGCGGTCGTAGTTGACGATGGCAGAGTCTTGAAAGGATTTAATACGAGCTAAGCCAGCCACATAACTCATATGCTCTAGATATGCGGCGACATCACCCTTGTTTTGGAGAAGAAACTTCAGGACTTTCGTTTGCCCAAACCACAATTCAAGCACATTCAATTTAGTATGGTCCATGGATTTTAGTTGGCCCTTATCGATACCCAGACTATAGGACTCCGGTCGGAGCAACATACATTTGGTTTTGATTGTGGCCGAAGGGTTGATGGCTTGTGACAACTGGATCATGGCTGAGGACAAGGGACCAGAGACTACATCCGAAGCAGCAACTGTAGTCCCCGGCTGAGACAATGCAACCCCGGCCGGTGCCTGGATCGAGGTAGGGGAAAACACACTCGCTTGGACCATGGTCGGGCCAGTTACAAACAACTGTTGTACTGGCTGTAGTATAGGTTGTTGTACGAGCTGTGGGGGAGGCATGACGGGAACTGTACCAACAGTTGGAGCACTATGCGTTGGATTGGAGTTTAACACAGAAAAGGAAGCAAACTTATCCAATAACAGCTGGATTTGCTTCTGTTGTTTGTTGTTAGTGTCCACTAAAGCCTGCACCACAGGACTCAGCTGCGTAAGTGGTTTCAACTCTGAAGTTGACCCACCGGTGGTCCCAGATACACCGGACGCCATTGCAGGTATTGCGTCGGACTCCTCAACATCGGACAAGTAGAGAGGGTAGTCAGATTCTGGATCTGCTCCTAATTCCTGGCACTTGCGAAGGGCATTTAGTCTATACTTACAAACAGTGAGACCTCTTGGACGAATATGCTCTCGATTGCACCCAGGACACAAATTGGCAGACATGATTCCAGGTAAGAAATTTTTTTTTTCCAAACAACTGGTCCGATTGATTCCAGTGCATCGAGTGACGAGAGTGGGGAAGCAGTCCCACAGTCACACTAGTGCTGCATTACCCACTAGGTGGCGGTACCATCAACCTTTAGATTATAAACACATTCCCTGTAGGTAATATGGGTATATATATATTATATATTATATATATATATATAATATAATAGTGTGACTGTGGGACTGCTTCCCCACTCTCGTATATATATATATATATATATATATATATATATATATATATATATATATATGTGAAGGTGAGACGTCACCGCCCATATTGGGATGGGAGCAGAGAGCAGTTCTTAGACAAGGGTGAGACAGTTGAGAATTTTGATACACTTCTTCTTATTAACCTTCAATTGTTGGAAAGAATGATCAATGATGCTAGGCCACATGATGAATTAGCTGGGGTTCTCTCCCATTGCATCACGATGACGGAGAAAGATGCCTCTTCCATGTATACCTTGAAAGCATCCATGCTCTATGACGCCGCAGTACGAGTGCGTGCCAACAAGAAGGGTTTGTCGGCATTCGGAGATACTTGTCAAGAGGAGGTTCTGAGGCACTACTCATTCGAGAATTCCCGGCGAGCAGTTTCAGCCAAGTCTTCCACAAGTTCTAGCAAATCCCGGAATGGAAAGGATAGGATTTGTTACAAATTCAACGAAGCTGGATGCAGTCGTTCACCCTGTGACTTTCCACATAAATGCTCGACGTGTGGAATGTCCGATCACGGCGCCAAGAATTGCGCTGTGGCCAAATCTAGCAAATAGGATGCGGCAGAGAGTCGGGTAGGTGCCGATGGTGGCGACAACTACTGTATTTCTAGTGAAAGTTCTTGTAATTCTCTTGTGTTGGAGAGTTGTAACAATGCCAACATGGCGGCTGTCGTTAAGGAACACGGAACTTTGCTTGCTTCGTCGATGGATAATTCCCCCGACTCTCTCCCGGTAATGACTTTCCATTATTCCTGCCCTGGTGATTGTGATTACAAAGTTATATGTGATGCTGTTGCTCAATTTTATCGTACTGGTGTATCTGATAATGTGGATAATGTGGTATTTACTTCTCCTGTATCTGCTAGAGGCCGTTCGGTCAAAGTTTACAATAAATGTTTTTCTGGCGAGTGTGATTGTATTCATGCATCTGCTAGAGGCCGTTCGGTCAAAGTTTACAATAAATGTTTTTCTGGCGAGTGTGATTGTATTCATGCATTGGGCGGCTTAGCCGTTCAACTTAAACCTTGCCGTTTTGCTGCATCAATGTTTAACCAAGGTTGTGATGTTTTTGCTAAGTTTCTCAATGTGTACATGTATGTTATCGATGGAATTGATGTTGTCGATGGGCCAGTAGAGGCCTACGATTGTCCCAATTATACTTCCGTTTTGGAAGATTCCGCTCGCCAAAAAATGGATAGAATTATTTTAAATGAGTTGGCGGAGGGTTACGTTTCTATTGTGAAGGAGAAGCCTTCTTGTATTCACGCCTTAGGCGCTGTTTTTAAACCAGATGGAGGAATTTGCCCAATTACGGACTGCTCTCGTCCGGATGAAGAATCCGTTAACTTTCACTGTTCTAGCCTGATTCGCAATTTTTCGCAATTCGCAATGTGGTTTTCGCTGGACTATTGATGGTGTGGAACACTATTTAACAGACAATAGACTGTGTTTCGGCTTACGCATAGGACCTTGCTTTTTTGACAATATTTCTAATCTTATTGCCGATTCAATGTTTAATATTTATGGTGTGCGAGTGGTCAATTATTTAGATGACTTTTTCCTGTCATCGACATCCCTCCATTCCTGTACCCTGGCCCGAAATGCCCTAATCTCCTTTTTGAGATATCTAGGTTTCCATGTGGCTTGGCCAAAAGTCACTACCCCTTCTACAACTTGCACCTACTTGGGTTTTGAGATAAACTCAATGAATATGACTCTTTGGCTCCCTGCTGGTAAAATTGAGAAACTTCGCCTTCTGCTGGAATCTGTAAAGGAAGCTTCCCACATCTCCAAGAAGGATTTAGAGAAAGTATGTGGTTACCTTGCCCACTGTGCTTCCGTGTTTAAAGGTGGGCGCATGTTTTGTCGAAGAATGTTTGACTTATATAAGGTAATGCTTAACAAGAGGTTGACTCGTTCGCCTATTTCAAATGCCTTCCGTAATGATATAAACTGGTGGCAAGCTTTTTGCAAAGTCTTTAACGGTGTAGGCTTATTATCAAAATGTGAATTCAACCTGCCCATGGTGTCAGATTCATCCAGTAAAGGCTTTGGCGTGTTCTTGGGCAAGGACTGGATTGCAGGTGCCTGGGGTACTAACTCTATACCATGGACGGACACTAGTTGCTCTCATATCGCCCCAGGTCCTACTAAGAATGTCAAGTGGGACAACATCAATGTCCAGGAACTGTTCCCGGTGCTCTTGGGAATTAAACGTTGGAAACACCTTCTCAAAAACAAGAAACTTCATTGCTTTATCGATAACACCCAGGTAGTCGCGATGCTAACTACGGGTGTAAGTGGCAACAGCATGTGCATGCAATGGCTCTACGAGTTGTACTGGGTCTCATTCATCTATGGCATTGAGCTAGTCCCGCATTATATTAACACTAAGAACAATGTTGTGGCGGACTATCTCTCGAGATTACCCTATATGAAACAACCTGTCGATTTTTCTATTTTGTCCAATGCTGGTTTGTGCTGTTTTACCAATTCTGACTATCATTATGACAGGGTTGACAAAATGGATGGCCAGGGTGAGAGAGCTGCAAGCCTTATATGTCGCCCCCTCGACGCTTCAACAGAGAGACCGCCAGTGGAAGGTCTTCCAATCCTTCATTAAACAGAATAACCTGCCGTCTTCGTCTATTCATATAGAGACTATGTGTATGTATGCCTCATACCTATCAGCGTTTATGAAGGTGTCATCTGTTTCTACCTACCTTTGCGGAGTCACCTTTGGGGCGCACTTGAGACTTGTGAATTGCCCGCCTCTGTCCCACCCAGCACTTAAATCGGTGTTGAAGGGAATAAGTCGTCTACCAGGTGCCTCACCTTCACCTTCGGACCCTCTTCTACCACGCCATCTGTTCAAAATGTTCAAGTTTATTGACTGTTCTTCTCCAGTGGATGTGAAAATGTGGGCTATGATGGTTTTCCTCTTCAGAACACTTCTTCGAGTGGGTCACCTAGTAGTGTCTCCTCATTCCCTCTTGCGTGAAGATGTGACAGTTCACCCATGGGGTCTGGTGATTGATGTCAAGTCATCAAAAACTACTACTACACCCTTCCGGATCCCCATTGTGAAACTTAGTGACAAAACTTTATGTGCAGTGCACTGGCTATTGAAGTTCTGGGCTTCTAATAAGCTCCCTTCGTCAGCGCTGCTATTTGCTACTCATCGTTGCCCCAATCCGACATATGAGCCATTTAAAAAATTTCTTGGCCATTTGGTTTCATTATCAGCCATTAAGGGACTATTTTCTTCCCAATCACTTAGATGTGGTGGAGCCACACACATGGCTGCAATAGGCACCAACATGTCGGATATTAAATGTAGAGGACATTGGGTTTCCTCTTGTGTGGATTCATATATTACCCCAGATCTGGAGCTAAAGCTGAAGGTAGACACCTTTACCGCTATGAACTTAACTGAATAACTTCTCTTCGGTTTGGCCTGTTTTGGTATAATAAACCTCCATGTCATTGGTGGTTCAGGCCAACCCTCTGCAGTTATTATATATCTTCCAGCGGACATCCAACATATGTGAAGGTGAGACGTCACCGCCCATATTGGGATGGGAGCCTGGCAATGCTGCGCCACGCCCCCTTCCATGGTGACGCCATACGTCACAATACACGCCTCCTTCCATTCTCCCATAACATAAACACTCCAAGTCTGTTACCTGACCGCTCCACACGCACAAAAAAACTTACTCTATTGTATTGTATTATGGTATAATAAACCTCCATGTCATTGGTGGTTCAGGCCAACCCTCTGTGTTTCTCATCATTCCAGTTATTATATATCTTCCAGCGGACATCCAACATATATATATATATGGTCGATTCTCACGAAATGGGGTCACTTGGGGCTATTTTGGGGTCAAATTTTAAATTCATTGAAACTTCTAATCCTTTACATCATCGATTCTACACATGTTTAACAGCCCAGATCGAAAATTGGGAACACTAATATCTAAAACCTTCCCTGTGGCAGCCAAAATTAAGAATAATATGAATTGCCTTGTGTTGCGTTCCAACGCCCTTAGATATAACAGTGAAAGTGAGATGAACAAAATTTTAAAATTTTGATTAAATATCTTACCATTAAAAATACCTGCTAAACTAAGTATACAGCTGAAAATATGGTGTAAAAGTAGTGTTTTCTCCATATTTTATTGAGATATACATTTCATGTTTTTTTTGAGTTTTTCTTGGGCGTTGGAAAGCAACAATTAGTGCTGATATGCTATCTTTGATTTCAGGCACTTCTCTGAAATTGTTTTTATTTCTTTGACCAGTAAGTGTTGATAAATAGTAAATTTTCATTATTATTAGTCAATTACTTATTTCTGAGGAAAATTGTGCAAGCACTGCAACCGTCTTGCAGAGGGCGTTGGAACCCAACAGGGCGTTGGAACGCAACGTTTACACTTTGATTCAGTCTAAAGAAGTCATAAATTATCCCTGGACAAAATTTGAAAAATTATAGCAGTAATATTTATATAGATGCTTTAAGTGTTAAATTTCCATTGACTAATCTATATATTTGTAGACACTGTATTGCAAATGGAACCCAACGTTAGGAATTCCCCAACTTGGATTTTTTTCACTCATTCTGGTCGGATATGAATACTGTTATTTGTAGATCTTTTTTTAAGATTTTAATTCAAAGTCAAACTCTTGGGGAACAGGATGGGCATATTACTAATAAATAAATATATATCTTTCATACCTATATGAGCCCATAAAAAGGGCGTTGGAACGCAACATACAGAATTCACAATTTGTGAAATGGAATTAGAACAAATAAAAAATATTTTATGAGAATATATTTGTGTATGGGTACATAGCCAACAGATAGAGGTATAGTTAAAAACAGAAAACTAGATTATGTGTAGTACTGTATGACCTGGTGATAATCATTTTCATACAATTTTGCATATCACCTTTGAAAAATGACTGATTTTAGCCTGTTTATTGGCCATAAAATATTTATTATTTATTCTAGACACACAAAACCATACCTCCCCTGAACGCCCTATCTGCGCTGCATCTGTTAATATAACTTTTATTTAAAAACTATGAAACTCTATTGATATATTACCCAAAGACTTTGGGGAATGCCTGTGGGCCCGTTTCGTGAGAACTGACCATATATATATATATATATATATATATTTATATATAATATATGGGTTAGAGCGTCAGAAAATGTACAATCGGCAGGTCTAAAGATTCAGTAACACCTGAACATGTATTATAAATACTAGGTATATCTGAGTATACTTGGTATTGCTCTGATCTCTAGGACCTGTTTGGTTATGTTGAAATGTATTCGAATCTCATTTTTGTCTTAAAATATTAAATGTAATATATTGAGAGCATTGGTGAAAGCCAATTGTACATTTCCTGAGGCTCTAACCCACAGGTCTACGCCGCTCTCTGTCTGTGTCCATATCGCCTGTTGGCTCTTTATACTGTCAGCCCATCTGTTGGTCTCTCAGATTGTGTCTGTTTAGAGCTGCCTTTCCCCCACCGCTCTCCCCCCTCCATCTCTCTCCTCTCACGGTCAGCAACTTTCTTCATTCAATACTCCCAACCTCTCTCTAGCTCTCTTTCGGTCTCTCCCACCTATATCTTTCTCTCTGCCTCTCTTCTTTGTCTCCTTCTTCTGTCGCCACCACTGCCCTTTTCTCTCTATCTCAATATTCCAACCTCTAAACTCTGAACCTCTTCCCTTCTCCCTCCTGTTTCTTAGTTAGGGTGTCCATAGACAAACATTCGTTATTATTTCCCCACTCTGTTTACAATCCTTCTGACTGGACCTACTTCTGCAGCAAAGCCTGCATGACGGGAACCGTACCAACATACTCTGTGCAACTATATTCTATATCTCAACACTTATGGAAAGTAACAAGACTGGACCATATTGGGCTTAGTGACATCCCTGCGTATGTCTGTCAAGCTCGCCTCCCCCCCCCCCCCCCCCACACACACACACACACAATCTGGGATCTGTGTTTGATACACGGTGGTAAATCATCTGCCCATCATCATCAGGTATCACCACATTTTATTTTCACTGAAGAAAATCCAAAAATATCTTATATATGTAAAATGTACCGTAGGTGGTCAAATAAATTATGTATAAATAGACTGTATTTGATGCGTAAAATGAACTGATACGTTACCGATATCATATAAGGTTTGCGTTGAAGATAAGTAACCGGGTCTTTCTCCTATCTCATCATAAGCTGAGAAGATCAATACATATTGAAAGCTTATGGAAATAAAAGATAAACAAACAAACATTCACAGATGCGCAAATGTCACGATACACTCTCCCGCCCGCCGTATCCGCGCAATACGAAATTGGATACGAATTTCTTGTCCCCACTTTTGATACGATTTTTTTCGTCACAGCGTTTTTCGTACCCGTTTTTCATACTTGGGAAAGCTAAAGGATTAGTCTCCTCCTCCCTCTGGCCAGTGCCAGACAAGCTGGCGTGACCATTGATCTATGACGGCCACTAGAGTAGAACCAAACAGAGAAAAAAAACTTACCCATGCTTGGGTTCGATCTAAGAACCTTGGGGTTCACAAGCGAGCATCATAACCACTACACCACAGAACCAGCTGTGTGTAACACCTGTGTCACGCCTAAATACTCGTTATAAAGCAGCCACAACAAGACATACCTGGCAGTGCTCACTCACCTAGCATTCACACTTACTGTCACGCACCTGACACGCCATTCTCTGACACTCATACTGACTCTCTAATAGCAAGTCAAATTAAGATTAAGAAACCCCTACACACAAAGCTAAATGATGTACACCTATTTATATGACTATGAGGAATAAATCCTCCAGAAACAGGAACATTCCAATAAAGAAATCCTGTGAATAAATTACTTTGAAAAATATTGATATATAATAATGATATAAAATGCATTTTATATCGGTTCGAACGACTTGATTCGGCCGACGGAAATAATTATTTACGAAGAAAGTAATAGCCTGATTATAAATCTGAAAACATGGCTGTCTTCCTGACATTCATGGGGTTCGGGGATAATTTTTATATTCAGATCGGACGCATTTTGAGGGAGTTATGAGCAGAAAGCAGAAGCAGAAGCAGAAAGAAATATTGTTGAGTTTTTTTTCTATTCTGGCACATTTTCCTGTAACTCATCACACATATACCTGGATATATTCAATATATATATTCATGAAAAAAAACATTCCCTGCTCTTCCTCTCCTTTCCCGCCCATCTCTTTCTTACTTTCTTGCAATCCTCCTGTCTGCCTCTCCCCTCTTTCTCTTTCTGTCCTTGTCTCCAACGATTGTAGAGATTCAATGAATTCTATTTTTTCTAAAAAATTCTTTAGACATTTCTGTACCTATGTAGTTCTCAAAACTCAATACGAAAAACGGAGCGCGAATACGGAGCATATCATATTTCGTCTTCGTGATTCAAATGACCGTTTTTCGTATCAGAAGTTCACGCAATTTCGTCACCACAGTTCACCAGTAGCGTTTGTGGTGCTCGGAAGACAAAAATCGTCACACTGAAGACGAAAAAGCTTGCCGCTCCGTATCGCCCGGGTACGGTGCACGGGAGAGTGTACTGTCAGAAATACTGTCATAAATGTATCCGTTTCGTGAAAGGTCAGCTACATTATTGACATTTTGTGCTTTAAGTGACACTTATGAGGGTTGTGTTATACATGCTGCTGGCTGTTCTGCTGCTATGCATGCTGCTGGCTGTTCTGTTTTTTTCTCATTTGTGATATGTTACAGGAAAATGAGTCACAAGTCGCAAAATGGATATTTTCCAAAGTCTTATATTCACATAATCTCTTTGTAGAAAGGTTCTCACTTTTGGTATGTTTAACGCCGGACGAGATATGAATGAACGTACCAAATTTCAAGACAGTGTATTAAATATTTTCATACATTTCTAAAGTCATCTTATAGAGTAGCTACTTCACTAGTAAACGTCCACTCAGAAATATATATATGATGTGATGTGTTTCAGGAAAATGAATCACAAGTCGCAAAATTGGTAATTTTCTAAGTCATCTATTCGCTAGATCTCTTTTTTTGATTGTTCCCATTTTTTGTATCTAGTCCTTGAAATCGCATGAATACATGTACCAAATTCAAGACAGTGTATTAAATATATCCATGCATTTCCAAGGTCATCGTAAAGAGTACAGTTAACTACTTTACTCGTATACGTCCACCCATAAATATTACACACTTTCTTTTCAAAAATGAAAATATCAATCTTAAAATATAGAAGTCCTTATAAGATATCCTACTGTTAAATCGGCTTGATCTCATTTTTTCAAATATGATATCTCAAAATCCATTTTTTGCGACTTATAATTGTGACTCATTTTCCTGAAACACCACATGTCTTTGTCTGGATTATCCTTAATCCTACGTGCTTCTCTCACTTCCATCACGCCTTTTAACACCTCCACAATAATACATAATTATAAATACATTTTAATAGTATACGCATTGGTCTGAGAACAACGTATCTAGAGTGAGTTATGCAAAGTGCGTATTTCACTAGTGAGTCACGTGTGGTATAGTCATGACAATTTACCAATTCACTTTATACCAAGTTTACGGTCGAAGTTCAGCTTCATGTTGTTGCTGGTTCTGTAGGTGGAGTGGGGTGGCAAGGTCCTACCTACAAGGTTCACTGGCCAATGATCTGGTTAGAACCTAAATTTAAAAAAAATAAAAGTAGCCCTGGGGAGGTGGAGGTGGTTGAAGTTGCACCTTAAGACTAAAAAATGTTTCCTATTTATATCGTTGAAAACTTGATAAAACAGTAAACTAACTCATTGGTTTCAGTCACTTAGAATATTTCAGTCACTTACAACATTGCACTCGTTGCTACGCAACTCGTGCAATATTCACGCTCCTTCAGCCAACTCATTAGTTATCCTGTATGTATGTAGGTTTGAAACATTATCATCTCATATCGTCTCATGTCTTATGTCTAGAACTTTGTAGGACGTTGCCCTCTTGATTTACAGATTTGCATTTCGGCATTTAAGAAAAAATATGTCGATGCAGTGAGTTTAGTTATTATCGCTTACTTTCTCTCGTCTTTCGTTCTCCAATTTACTCTAAATATTCTTAAAAACGTGCTAAGTAACACATCAATAATATCACTCCTACGGATCGAACAATGTCTGGATAAAGACGAAAGGTTTTATTCATATTAAACTGGGAAGTCACGCTCAACAGACACTAATTGGTATGTATGAATATCTCAATCTGTGTCTCTCATTCTTCTTCCTTTTCAGATATCTGTCCCTTTCGTTCTGTCTCTTTCGTTCTCTTTTTTCACTTTGCCCTTCATCATTCAATACTTCCTCTTTCACGTCTCTCTGACTGGAGCATGCATATTCAATCTGTTACATCCATCATGGCTTCTAAAAGGGGGTTTGCATGTGTCACTGTGCATGTGTGTTAGAGTGCATTATCACTGTACCGACACCTGTCTCTGTAAATCGAATTACATGGGTACCAGGGGAATTCAGCTCCTCTGTGTTTTCTTTCAATTAAAGTTAAATGAATGGTTTAATATAAAATCTGAATCGGCAGAAATATAGCTTGTTTAGAATGAAATAGAGTAGGCTATATCATGGCATACAACTCCCTCATAATCCCAGATTAATCAAGGACACCCAAACGGTGGATAAGCAAGTCCCCTATTGATCCCCAATTACAAATGCCTGCTGGTTGAATGGGATATATGTAGGTCTATCATCCACTAATGACGTGGCAAGAGGACAGGGCCATGAAATATGATATTCCTGGATACTGGATGTCATGCTATACACCTCATAAGTAGAATCATACACTAATCCGACATCAGTTAATATTGATCAAAGATATGAAAAGAATCTTTGATAAGAAGATGATTCCGTGACAATTACCGAGCAGAACAGCAAGTTATCAAGTTGTTTTGAACCCTGAGTGGTTTGTTTACCACGAAAACGTTGTTCCATTGGTTTTTGAATATAAAAATGTTACTGTTATTGGAAGATTATTGTGAACTAATAAAGATACTGGTCTCTTACTACCTGTTAATTGTATCTTACAAAAAAAATACATAAATGAATACAATTATAAATATAGTTTTATATATTTAAAGTGGCTAAGATCACTAGGTGGACTGAATGTCAATTTTAAATGTAATTGCTGATTTCCATGACTTACATAGGCATGATCATTTGGGTGGATTATCAAAGTTATGTATTCATTAGATTATTTGATACTTGCAAATATAGTTTGAATGGATTTGAGTCGCTGGGTCTATTCAAATCAGAAGGAAGCAGCTCGTAGGTGCCAACTGACTATGGTTGGGGACTAGGGGAGAGTCAGTCTGCTACCCGCCACAGATACTTCAGTCCCATCCTGTTGGTGTGACACAAAAAAACTATTTAAAGTACACAATTAGGTCAGCAACTGTCTCCTATTTTGGAGAGGTTTACTGACGGGCGGCTCACTTAGAATCTGAGTTTTAAATCCTTAAATCCTCCAAATTCACTTTTTCCTAGCATTAATCATTCCGGGTATTGATTACTGATATAACAATCTAGTACATATTGGAAATTCAAGCAAACTTTCCCAAAAGAGGGAGCTCAGTGGCATGTATCACTAATATGTAGTAGAAGGTGACTGCCTAGGGAACCTAATCTACTCTCTCTGACCCCAAAGGTAACATTTGTATGGTTCATGATCACTGCACTGACACCGATCATTATACTTATTAATAATGATAATATTTATTCTATAATTGTTCCTTGGGTTTGACAAAAAGGAGATATCCTTCTGGAATGTAATCCAGATCTTCCCGGACAAACCTAGCACCGCCGAAAATTTAGAAATTAATCAATTATATTTATCATGTTATACATCGTCAGCCTGTAACAGTTTATCTTGGCAACACACTACTTGATCTATCATTCAACATATGGGCTGAATGTATAATTCCTAAAATGTTGTTCATAGACAAGCCGACACAAGTCCCTTAATTAGGCCTAGTATTGCGCTATTCAACACCTTCTTTCTTACCCACGATATTTTTTAATACTTTATTTAACCAGGAGGGAATACTGTAAACATATCAATATTCGCGCAGAATTTTTTTTCGGGGATTTTTCGGCTAGGAAACGGAGAATTTCGGCCGAGAAATAATTTTTTCGGAAATTTTCGGACTCACGAACAGGTGTCAAAGTACTTAGTGCGCGAAATTTTTCCGCGTGAAAATAAATAGGTTCACAATATAAATGTTTGGCCTCTGCCCTCCTATTTGCGAGGATCATGAATCTAGCCCTTTTATTCACCTCGCACCTGGTTAAGGTTCTCCTTACATTGGTAATACATGGAAAGTTATGTGTGGAAGGTGATGTGATGAGATGGAAATTGAAGTATGGACCATCCTTATTTCCTTCGTGGATGGATGGATGATGTTGAAGGGGGCACGAGATTAATAGGAAAATGATATTCATTCATAAGGGAAACAAACTTTTTTCGGGTGAGATAAGACGAATGCTGCAGGTATGTTGGAGGTAAACCTAGTGGTTCCTCTGCTGACGTCACTACGATGGAAGCGACGCTGACGTAGGGCGACAAAAAGGTTTGTGCAAAATTTCATGACCTCCCCTACATCATTTAGTTCTCCCCTACATAATTGTAGTTCTAAGTCTGTGCAAACAAAGATGCCGCCCACACACACTTTTAGAGTGTGTGCAAAAAAGGTGGCCCCCTTCAACGTCTGTGCAAAAGTAGATGCCCCCCCCCCCCTTTCAGAGTCGGCACAAAAAAGTTGGCCCCTTTTATTAAAGTAAAGCCCCTTTTATTAAAGTAAAGCTTTCAATATATTATTAAAAATGGTTTATGTGATTGAGCACGGCGTCGGTGGTGGTATATGTTTTTTAACCTGCTCCAAAGCTCTCACTCTATTAATTGTGAACTGCGAGGTGACCAGTTATTTTTTAGCATATATTATATAAAATCAAAAAATTGTTGTATGTATATAATCCATGTCGGATAAAATTGTCTTTATAATTGTATCTAATTGTATCTATCATGTCGTATGGAATCTAATTGTTAGAACTATTGACTGTTGAATTTGAGAATTTACATATGTAAAATGTGTCGATATCACATGTGTAAATTAATGAAAGGACATAACCAAACACGGGGGATGCCTTGAGCCGGCGATGAAATCACCTCTTTATTTAAGAGAAACAGAAAAAAAAAGCAGGTGCAGGCTGTGAGAGTACCACGGGAGAAGTGACCGGTTCTAGGTGGTACAGTCAGTGGCTAGGTGGCGGAGCGGTCATTTGTATTTATTTACAACGCCATCTAGAGTAGATACCTAGCTGTAAATTAATGAAAGGACATAACCAAACACGGGGGATGCCTTGAGCCGGCGATGAAATCACCTCCAAATCTCCAAACCTTTTAGAAACTATTACACACAAGTCTCTCAATCTGAATCTTCCAGTCGAAAGGAGTAGCAAGGTAGAGCAGTATGGCAAGGCTTTTCCAATTGCCACAACATTTTATGTCCTGGAGAGGAACTCCTAGGGAGTGTAAGTAGGTGGCCCCACTACGCCGAAGAGAGTGGGTACCGACTGAGGTAGGGTCAATTCCAACCGATATGCATCTGTCCTTGAGGAAGGTAAGTAGATCTCTGTAGGTTACCGGTACAAACCTAGTACCCTCCAATTTCAAGAAGATAGGCGAACTACCAGCTGCTGGGAACTGGTTAACATGGAGGATAAGCATCGAGGCTACACAGAAGGTCTTATTAGCCAGGAAGCAAAGGGGTATTTTGAAGGGGTGGTCAATGGCCGATTGGGTCTTGGATGAAGGAACAGAGACGACCACACCATCTGGGTAGAAGGAGAGGCAGTCCCTGGTCAAAACATGCGAATCAAACCTGCCATCTATCACAAGGTTTGATTTACGGAGGAGGCTCCTGAAACCAAGGACCACAATGGCCCACATGGTATCATTGTGAACACTTGGAGGCATAGAATCAAACATCTGAGTAAATTCGGCCACTGACAAGGCCCTACTTTGAGTTGGAGGTCTGCCCACAGTATTCTTCAAACCGGACAGTAGAAGCTTAACTACAAAGTGTCCCCTGTAATCCTCGTTGTTGCCATAGTACTTCTGGAGGGTGATTACCGCAGATAAATAATTGTTAATTGTGGTATAAGTGCAACTATCCGACAGATAGGTAAGGAAACGTAGGACAGTTTGGACAGAACAGGGAACTGGGTTCTGACCAACGTCATCACAGAAGCGTATGAACTTCTTCCACTGGGAGTTCCTGACTGACATAGTGGTTGAGGCGTAGGCTGCTCCTATCATCTGTGACACCTTTTGGTCCAGACACAAGGTGAGAGCTGCAACACAAGTTGAAGATACCTATATCAGCTACTGAGTTCTTAACTGAGAACCTGGAAAGGAGATCAGCAATTATTTTGGACTTCCCAGGGATGAACCTCAGAGTAATGAAACAGTTGAAGACTACACAGGCCCAGAAAACCTCGCGAAGTACTGACAAACAGACAGGGCTGGTTGTTTTCCCTTTATTAACAATGGAGATAATCTGGAGGTTATCAGTGTAACACACTAAGTGACAGTTCTTGTTGGAGGGTCCCAACCTGTTGAGACCCTGGAGGACGGCAATCAGTTCCAACAGGTTGATATTCACATCTGTAGGATCATAGCTAGACAGTGATACATTACGCCAATGGGCGTGGTTGGGGTCCACGACGGAGATACCTTCAGGGGTAATATTGGAGTCAAAGTATCCCGCCTGCCAGTCGTCTCCAGAGACCAGCCCATACCCGTTAAGGCTAGCGTCAGAGAAGAAGGTGACCCCATCACCAAAGTTATACTTGACCATTGATGCGCTACCATTGAAGATCGAGGCAAATGACAGATTCAAGGTAGATTCTTGAGGAGGGCTAGGATATGATGGGAGAAAACTCTACCCCCTCTGACCACCGTGCTGCAGTGGCAGAGAATGCCACACAATCTCTGTTGTTGATTCTTGGTGGCCTTCTTACGGTGAAGGAAGAAGGACAGTTCACGATGAAGCTTAGCTAGCTTTTCCTCCGGGAGGGAGAGGGACATCTGCAATGAATCAATGATGATACCCAGGTATTTAGCAGCCTGGCTCGGCTGAAGGCATTTCTTCCAAGAAACCCTGAAACCCAATGATCCGAGGAGTCTGAAGAGAGTCTGTTGGCCCAGGATACATAGATCCAACGATGCACCAAGCACTATGAAGTCATCTATGTAGGAGACCACTCTAGGGAAACCACGTCTGAACATACATCTACAAATGAAATTCTTAATGGCGGTGAAAATAAATGGCGCACAACTAATGCCGAAGCATAATCTAGTGTCAATGTACCAGTGATCCCCCTCACCAAAATCCGAGGAGATCCCTTGGAAGGTACGATGTGCAGGATTTATGGAGACGGAACGATAAGCACTAGAAATGTCAATGACAGCCATAAAATCACCAGGGTCGAGCATCTCCACCACTTTGTCAACGTGGGCGTAGGAGAACGGTAGGGCAGTTTGCGCCATGTAATTGTTTATTGATGTACCTAATGGGCGTTTACAGTCCGTAATAGGACGGAAAGTACCGTCCGGCTTGCTAATGGCACCAAGGGAGTGAACACAATGGGGTTTGTCATGGACTTGCAGATACTTCCCTTCAGACAGTTCTTGACTGAGGATCTCAGTTAGGTAAGCATGGGCTTGAGGATCATAAACACTACGTTAATTGTGGCAAACATAAGGATCGAAATTGCAACCTTTGTCAACTATATCAAAGCCATAGGTAACTTCATTACATAAGTAGTCACGTAACAAGGTATTACTCTCCCATTGTAGCTCATGAACCCATCCCTCAAGGTTCATCTGGGACCTGAGACCACCAACACAGTGGGAGGAATGAAGTCTATCTGAATGAGGTAGATGATAAACATCAGGGTTATAATCACAAAAAGCAGCTTCAATACAGGCACCATCAACTTTGAGAGAAGTAACAAATTCAGGGCATACAGGTAACCCATTAGAACATACCAGTAATTCATCATGACATACATCTACACATACAGGTAATTCCGCAGAACATACAGGTAATTCATCAAGATATATATCAGCACATACAGGTAGTTCATCGGCACATACATCAGTATAACCAAGTGATTCGTCAGAGCATACAACTAATGCGTCAGTACATACAGGTAATTCTACAGAACATACAGGTAATTCCGCAGAAGAAACAGGTAATGCATCTAGGGAACAAGGAGCAATAGGAGCAAAATCAGGATCGTAATCATAGTCGTATTCATATTCGTAATCGAGAACGGAACAATCAATAACATTGGCACTATCCACGCAGTCAATAGGTTGAGAATCAATACGTACACGCACATCATCATGAGCGATAATACAAGTATCGGCAGAATAAACAACAACAGGTTCATCAAAAGCATGAAAACAATCAACATTACTGATACCAGTGTCCAAGTCCAATAATTGGTCATTAGGCCGTAGACAATCAACAATTGAGTCCGGATGGGCTTGAAAAGCATTTGTCGAAATCTCCGAAGAACCAGCAAGGCGGCCGCCATGGCCGGAAGAAACAATGGTGGCCACGCATGGGCCCTGTCAATCCTTAGTCGGGCATCCGGGAGAACGATGACTTTGTTTATTACAAGTACGGCAAACATGTTCCTTATTACAGGCTCCTACACATTTCCCATAATTCCAATCATAGCAATTTGAGGTGGGATAGCCATCTGGAAGATTAGAATTGCTGTATTTTGCCTTATTGCCCCGTTTCTTCTTGCCTTTGCGAGGCCCAGGGCCACCGGAAGTATCGCCATCTTCTTCCGGCTTGCTCGGAGCAATGGCCGACGCGTTCAAGTGAACAGCAACACCGAGCTGATTACCAGCTACAAAAGTCGGCATTTCATTGGAAATAACTTGATCAGTGACGAATCTGTCGTAGTTAATGATAGCTGAATCATTGAAAGATTTAAGACGAGCAATACCAGCAACGAAAATCAAATGTTCCAGATACGAAGTAGCATCACCATGTGACAACAATGGGAGCTGTCAAGGGAACAGGAGCTGTCACATTACCAGGCGGAGATATTACCGGCATCAGAGGAACCTTGGAAATACCACCAAAAGTGCCGACGGCGCCCAAACTAGCAGAAGGGGTTCCTGCGGGGGCTCCCAAGGCATTAAACCTCTGAATGAGGTCTGTTATTTGCCCCTGTTGCAGCTTGGACAAATTCAGGAGAGCTTGGACGTCAGGACTCAAAGGCTGACCCAATGGCTGTAGTAATGGCGGCGAAGACATAGTCTCTAGGTCCTGCGGTTCAATGTCAGGTAGGTGCAAACTCCATTCAGTCGCAGGATTACCCCCTAACTCAGTACAAGCCTTCTCCGCATCTTTCCTGTATTTACATACAGTTTTTCCCACAGGCCTTGCATGGGCGCGCTCACATCCACTGCAAGCTGGCATGGTAACAAAAAGCAGGTGCAGGCTGTGAGAGTACCACGGGAGAAGTGACCGGTTCTAGGTGGTACAGTCAGTGGCTAGGTGGCGGAGCGGTCATTTGTATTTATTTACAACGCCATCTAGAGTAGATACCTAGCTATATTTTTTGTTATTTAGCATCTCTGGTAATGTTCTTTTTGGTAGGTCAGGCTGTCCTGAAAATATTTGTACTGTATGTAAGAAAATGTTCAATGTCCTGAATAATATATTTTTAAATCTAAAAAAAATCTAAAGATCTAATATTTCGCCTCTACCCTCCCCCCCCCCCCCCCTCCCCGGTTAAAAATGAACAGTGCCTACCTGCTAAGGAACTTGACCTCTGTAAGGTCTGAACCTCGAGGAATAAACACCTGTAACTACAGTCCCTCTGTGGAGTCGTTCAACAACACGACCTAGACTTTATGTGTTTTCATCACTATCTCCATTTCCCTCGTGGACAAGTTCGTATACTACTTGTCCGTGTAATGGTGTGACCTGCCTCCGCCCCCTCTTGGCCTTAATTATCTCAACACCACCATCGAGGACTTGGAGGACTTGGGAATTTCCGACGCTGCTAATATTTGTCTAAGATGTGATGGGTTTCACGCAACCAGTCGCATGTTGCACGTACACAAATTGAAATATTAGGATTAGGGTTGGTAATTCTACCATCCATCAATAAAGCAAATGTGACGTGTTACAAGAAAATGAGTCACAATTCGCAAAATTGGTATTTTTCAAAGTGTTTTATTCACAAGGTCTCTTCGTAGTAATGTTCTCATGTTGTTTTGGGGTATCAAAATCTATACAAGTCGTATGCATGAATACATGTATCCAGCAGGGGCGGATTTAGGGGGCGCGCGCCCTCCCCTTTTCAAAATTAAGCTAAGGCATTTGTGGAGCAAAAGACACAAGAAAAAATTTCATATAACACTATTACTATGCAATAGGGTATACTTTTATGTACACTTTATCAACTGTATTCCAATAATGGGGCTTGGAAAAGCCTAGAATTTAGGCAAATTCAAGGGTTGAAACATTATAGCATAACGGTCGAACGGTGTCAGATTTTCAGAAAATGTACAATTTACCTTCACCAATCCTCTCAAATAATCCACATTTAAGACAAAAATGAGCTTCAAAATGCAGTTTAACATAACAGAACTGATACTTTAAATCAATGCAATACCAAATATACTCAGATATACCCCGTATTCATCATTTTTCAGCCAAATTTAGCAGAATTCATTAAATATGTACAGCTGCCAATTGTACATTTTCTGAAAATCTGACCCATGGGCCTGAAACATCATCACATGGCCTTGAATCCTGTTGGAATCTTTTAAATGGCCTTGGAATGTTCAGAGATTCTCAGTTTCTTACAGAGGGGTGTGTAAATAAGTTATGAAATAGGTTGGTTATATAGTTGATGACATAAATGCACCTTCAAGTATCAAAATATATAGAACACAAACTATTTCATGAAACCTTAATGTACACATAGCACTGATTTCTGATCTTTATTATCTTATACAACTTAAATAATTCTCAAAAGCAGGCAAATGTGACTTTGGAGAGTTCCCCAATGTTACTTTAATCTTTAGAAGTAAAATTGAAAATAAAACATATTTATGAAATTGGGCATTACGGAAAATACTTGAATACTCTTAAAATGAATTCTTGAATGGTAAGGAGGCATAACTAATGCTGTATTTAAGAAAAGTTCAAAACCAAAACCCTTAAATTTAACAAATAATATTTAGTCATGTATTCCGTACAGAATACAAATTCTATTTGGGTGATTTTAAGATTATTTAGTACTTTGTTCATGGTCGGTTTTAGGGTTGAAATAAGTGAGAGGCATCTCTAAATATTTAAAGCATTGCAGAGCAATAGTTGAGCAATTAATTAGAATGTAACATATAAATATGTTCTTTAAAATAAAACTTGAAATCGCGCCCCCTCCTTTTGAAAATCCTGGATCCGCCCCTGATCCAAGACAGTGTATTAAATATTATATGCGTTTCTAAGGTCTTCCTGTAGAGTATATTTAGCTATTTCATTAGTAATTGTCCACCCTAGACTTTTTTTAAAAAAAAGAAAATACTAAATTTAAGATATAGAAATACTTATCAAATGTCCTAATCTGTATCATCATTGGAATTCGCATGATCTCACCTTTTTAAATAATCTGATGGTATCTCAAAATTTTTTTTTTGCGACTTGTGACTCATTTTGCTGTAACACATCACACATGTAATGAGTGTTTCATATGTATACCAAGTTTTAGAATCGTCTGATGGATAGAAATAATCAATAGTGTAGTATAACTTGAAACATGTTGTTTATGTTTTCTTTAATGAGAGAAAGATCCAGAATGAGATTAATGGCAGGGTTTATCAACATTTTCCTATTAATCTCATGCCTCTCCTTCACAGACTCCGCCTGATTAACATAAGTGATGTGTCACAGGAATACGAGTCACAAGTCGCAAATGAATGGAGAGATATCACCATATCAGGAAAGATAGGATCAAGCTGATTCCAATGATGGTAAATATTAGAACATCCAATAAGTGAGTGAGTAAGATTGGTTGCTTTACGCCCTTATTAACACATTTAATATGGTTATATCAAGGGCGAGAGAACTGAGAGGGAGGCAGTTTATGATCATACCCAGCAAATAGAGATAGTGAAGAAAGAAGAGAGACAGAGAAAAGAGACAGAAAGGCATCCAATAAGTACTTCTATATCTGTTTGTATGCATGCATGAAAAAAACGTTAGCTATAATATTTGATGGTCAACCACTAATAAATTAGTTAAATGGTGCATAATGGCATTTGAAAATTCCATTTTTGCGACCTGTGACTCAATATTCTATAACACATTACAAAAAATAATATACATATTGGATTGGATTGGAATATACTTTATGCCAATTTTATAGGTAAAGAGGATGACAAATGGGTAAGCAGGCTTCTGGATAAGATCCAGCTCTTCCAGCCGTTACCTTAAAAGAATGATTTGTTAGGCTATTAGAGAGGCTAACTACATGTAGTATATAACATGATATAAAATATATAAAGGGCAAAGGCAATGCCCAAAGTTAAGTCCACATTCCCCATAAAGAATTGCAAAGAGGAAGCGTTGGTATGTGATAATATATATATGTGAGTCTACCCAGGGCCTGCGGCCATGCTAGCATAAAGACTGCGTTATTGCCAGTGCCAGGCCGATATTGCCTCTAAAAGCAAATACTAACATTAAAACTGATTCTATTTATAGGATTCCCCACTAAGAGAGGGACTTTTATCGCACAGGACATGTGCTGAGAACCTTATTAAAGTATGGCTTTCTTTTAGTGTCTGGGTTTTAAAGAATGATTCTCCCATACCGATTCTTATAATTAAGTACAGAGGTAAACAGTCTAGGCCCAAAGTTGAGACAGTCCCTTCAAACGAAGGGAAACCGCAAAGTGCCATTATAATTCTATTAAGACTGCAAAATGTCATTATATCCTTGTAAAGTGTCCTGGCCGATTTGCAAAGTAGGCTCACAGACTATTCTTATCTGCTCTGAGGGAGTGGATAAGCTTTTCATGCATAAACTATAATATTGTGCTGATATATTTGTCTTTGGAATTCTCTGGAATATTTTTCTGGAATTATTCAGCATAAACCTTTGGAAATACAATAAACTAGTCTCGGTAAAGAAAACTGTTAAGGGATAAAACTTGGGTGATTTACACCTTTTTGTCCTGGGGGGAATTGTCCGGGCGGATATTGACCCGGGGGTTGGGGTTGTCCTAGGTGGGTTTTGTCCTGGATATTGTCCTACAACCGTCTAGGTGCTGTACCATGTCTCACCAACACAAGGTTAATCAGGGGGCTGTTGCACAACGAGATTCAAAGAACGAACAGGATCCCACATTCGTTGGGGCCTACGAATGACCAGAGGGGTGTTGAACAACGCCTGTTCGTTGCATATTCGTGGCTGTTTATTGACTCTTTGTTTATTGAAATTTGTAGAAATCCCCACTCGTTCTTTGCCCTAAGAACGAGAAAATGTTGCAGAGGGCTGTTGCACAATGCTTGTTCATTGCAACTTCGTGGCTGTTTTTAGCCTTTCTGTTGCTCAATGAAATTCGTAGAAATCCATGCTCGTTCTTTGTGCAACAAACGAGAACCTGTTGCACAACCAAATCATCCATGCTCGTTCGTTGGGATAAATAATCCCATTCAATATTTAATCAATTTAATCATTCATACAAAAATAAAATGACAATGATTCTATATCAAACCTAGACCTCACTCATTCATAAATGATTCTGAATTATTGTTAAAGCCTAAGTGCAAGAAGTTTTGCTAATAAATATTTACGAATATGAGGCATTCTATATACATTGATACTCATTGACTGACTTAGAATGACCATTAAAGGTCAGAAGCTAGGTCGGAATATCCACTTTGAGTGACATCAATCTATGGAATATCCCCAGTTTTAACTGGGCACACATCTTCTAGTTGAGTACACCTATGAACGAGCAGCCATATGAAATGTGAGCAAAAAATTCTGTTGCACAATGAAAAGTTAGGACGATCTCTAGGGTTGTCCTAAGTCTGCTCGTACCTAATTTGAAGGTGCCTGAAATGTATTTATTGATATATATGAGTTCCTAATGAATATAAAAGGGTTTCTCAAAGGTTTTTCACATTTGTTATTCTTTTTTTTAATGTTTTTGATATTCGTGGATATAAGGCTTGCTCATGGCAGAATTCTTTATATCTGCCTTAGTCCAAGTGTGTGGCCTGTCAATCAAACCTCTACTCAATGTCCTTTACTAACTGCCTCTAAATATAGAAGAGTACATTCCCGAGTGACACGGCACCCGCCGTCCGATGCGGGAAAAGTACCAGAATACTACGTCTGCTGCCTGGCTGTATGGGCGTCGCACCAGGACGCCAGTCCTAAGCTTGAACACCTACCGCTGGTCTAGTGTGCCCGGCGGCTGCGCTAACTTTTTTGTACAGCCGCACTACATGTTTTTGCGCGAGGGGGCTGTAATCTTACTTTTATTATAAAATATTGTACCAATATGGAAAATGTACCTGAATATAAATTCCTTGGGATGGAAATCGATGAAAGAGTGAATTATAAGGTATTTCTAAGGTGTATATATGACCGATTGTCATGACTGATAGGCATTTGGGTTTTTGAACAATATCAGGTTAAAAAGTATGACGGATTTAAAAGTACTGAGACTGGCTGGGTATAAATTGTTGAAATCTTTCTTGGGAGGTGTGAGCAGTATACACTAGGAGGATACGGGGCATGCCCCCCCCCCGCCGAAAATGTTAAAAACTAGGTGTGAAATGGTGTATTTCGATCAGGGTCATTTTAACATTATATTCTATAAATCAGAAAGCATGAACCGATGCTATTGAAAAGAACTTTTTCTATTGCAAAGTTGAACGATGGTTATTGGGGTAGCAAATAATTATTTTAGACCCATCACAAAATTATAATATGAATTTGTCAATCTAAACATGATTAAGGATATTTTTAGGCAGTTTTCTAGCCAGCTAGGTGCCTCACACATTTTTCACCATTATTATATTCCTAAATCATATAATTCAGACGCTAGTTTATGAACAAAAACGTGTATCCTTTGTCTTGCATAACATAATACCTTAACCCCCTCCCCCCCCCCCCCCCCCACACACACACACTCTTTCAGCTTGACCACCGTACCGCTGGTCTAGTGCGCCCGGCGGCCGTATTTCGGTGGCACGTCCGTCGTACAGCCATGGACGCAATACCTGGCACTGCTCACTCACCTAGCATTCACGCTCACTGCCGCACAATTGACACTACACTCTCTGACACCCACTCAGTCTCTGACACCCTTATACACAACTAAACAATGTAATTAATGCTACCTCCATATCAGCCAAATATTTTAAGGAAGCTTCCAACTAGAAGTCATGCTCAGGGGAAGAGAAATCGTGTAGTTCTTTCATCGAAATCAAATGAGGTTCTTAACTCTGTAGTATACAAGTGTCAAACAATTAAAGTGGAACGATTTAAAGCCCATTGCTCATAAGATACATAACAAACAGACTTTTAAGAAGTACACTGAATGCCTCTTAGCCCCAAAATAAATAAATATTTATTAAATGGACACTGTTGGTCCACACAGTTAATTACAACATGGGTTACACACTCAGTCCACTCTCATCTTGCTATCATTCTACTCATGTGTGATTATTCATATGTAATTAACCAACAATAAAGAATGTTTGAATTGAATTGAATTGAATTGAAATAATTTATACTTCTCCCGCAGATTCAATTCACCCTTTTATCATTCCCACCATGTTTTACATCTGAAATTAAGTGACTACTACCCCCCTCCAAAAATCACCAACGATTATATATAAATATGTATTATTTCATAACTATGCCAAATATGCGTAACGATTACGCGCAGCGGTAACGCATGCCTGCTACTAGAGAGATCAGAATGATGCATATGGTTGAATTCCTTATTTCCTCAGCTTTCTGTAGATATAAAGTGTGTGCATGTTAAAGAATATTTAATATGATATAGTAGTTACCAAAGATAATCATTTTTATTTCTTTTGTTGGACAATAATAAGGATAATAATGGCCGAACATGTTCGTTGCGAGGTTACACCAGATCATCCAATTGAGTATATTTAGCTACTTTACTGGTAATCATCCACCCAGAAATATTGCAAACTTTTTTTAAAACATAAAAATATCTTACTAAAAAGATAAAAGTACTCATTAGATGTCCTTAATGTTTACATTCATTGGAATCGGCTTGGTCTCATCTTTTCAAATAAGGTGATATCTCAAAATCCATATTTTGCGACTTATGACTCATTTTCTTAAATTGGATGACAAGTGGTAGCAACTTAATTAGCACTCATAAAACTATTTGGGGGAACAATACAAGCTGTTATGTGAGATATAAAACATGTTTCATTTATGAGAATTCAATTTTCTACGAATTATTCCTGAATAAAAGAGTTTTTAATATTTTTTTACATTTTATTTTTTTATTTTAATTATTTCATCAAACTGCTTCACCCATTAAAAAAATCACCTATATCCTGAATATATCAATGATATTTATCTTTTTGGACAACAGTGTGAATAATGAATACTGACATAATTATTTACTTAAATGATGGTTTCAAAAGTTATGAGAATTTATGATTATAACATAGTAGCAGAGACATATCATATCATTAATTGACTGGGCTGATCATAGACTATTCATTGTGCCCAATCCTACCATTCACTTACTATTGTGCCACTTTTTACACCAGATGGCGCCGGCGCCATCTATAACACTAGGTGGCAGCATAAGCCAGCCCTTCATTATTACTAATTCCTTTATATTGAAAACACTAGTAAAGCAATTATATGATATTTATGCACCTTATATATTTATCATCCTGTAATTAAGAACATTTTGGATATAATTATCACATATTCTAATTGTGTATTTCATGTATGTGATATCTTAGAGAGGGTGTGATAACAACACCCTTCCATCATGCACATCCAAATTGTATAGTATCCTAAGTGGCATCAAGTTTCATCATCAACTTCCATCATTAAAAGATGAGAGCTGGATTAGACTGTGAGCACACAGGGCCAGCGCTGATGATAAATGATGAATAAAATGATGCAACTTATGCTGTTATACCTTTAAAAGCTATCTGGGCTATAGATGTTCAATCTAAAGTTGCCTTTCTTTGCAACTCTGACTGTACATATCTGGGAAACAGCACTTCCTGGGAACGGTAGAGGAGTAAATTTATACTAACAAATTATCATAATAACAATTAGTACACTGCCATGCCTACACCTGCCATACTAAAAAATGTCCTGCCGATTTGGGCAGCCCCTTCATATTCAGCTGCAGTGTAAGTGCAGCCGGATGTGCAACCCTTGCGCAGCCATTGCACATCCAAGCCAACTGCAGCCAAAGTGCAGCCGGATGTGCAAGGCTGGCTTACACTGGCTGCACTTTTCCCTGAATCCGGATGTAGTCCATGACTGTGCAAGGGCTGCGCATCCTAAGTGCATCCGCGCAACCTGGGTTGTGTCCACTGGGGAAGTGGAAGTAATAGGACCAATTATAAGCCCTCCACACAGACCCTGATAATTGCAAAACAAACAAACAAACAGGTCAGCTAGGTCGGAATATCCCCTATGTATGACATCATTCTATGAAATACCCAACTTTTGACTGGGTCCACACCTCTTATATTTAGTGGAGTACACTCACGAATGTGTAGACTTGCAACGAGTAAGGTTTAGGACAAAGCATTGTGCAACAGAGTGCTAGTTGTGGCTGTTCTTAGACCCTACGAGGAGGTTATCCTGTTCGTTTGTTGAATTTCGTTGTGCAACAGCAACAGCCCTCAGAACTAATTCATAGCTGCTCCTTCGTTGGGACATAGACACACTTAGGAGCACCCTCAAGGTCTTTCTAAGTGTTTTAAACTTTTATTTATTGTGCAACAGAGGCTTAATCGTGGGTATTCCTACTCGTTCATAGGCTCCAATGAGGATGGAATCCCGTGGGTTCGTTAAATGTCTTTGTGAAACACCCCTCTGGAATAGCCACAATCAACTCTCTGTTGCACAAAGAACAAGCAGGGATTTCTACGAATTTCATTGAGCAACAGACCAGCTACGAACAGCCACGGTTTTTTCCACAGATATTTTTTATTCAGGTAAAGCATCAGTTGCAATCTTACAAATTCATGTGATTTTCATTTTGCCCTGATGCATATTTCTTTTTGTCATCCCGATGTGCAATGGAAAATCAGCCAGTGCATGTAGAAGTGCATCTGAACAGTCATAAAACTGCAACCCTCTCGAAAAAGCAGTTTTGCACCTGGTTCTGCACCTGGTGAAACGTGCATCATCTGATACATGTCGAAATGGGTATCAAAGTTATGTATCTAAATCAGGTGTAAATGCACAAGCTGCATGCAGTTGAATTATTTTATCAAGTGATGTACATGTAAATATTTGTACTGATGAAGAATATTTGGACCTTTACTACATATCCTATGTGATGTGTCACAGGAAAATGAGTAGGAAAATACATATTGTTCAAAGTGGCTGATTCACAGGATCTATTGGTTTGAATCTTTCATTTTTGGTGTGCTTTGCACTGCAAGCAGTAAGTTTATATATATGCCATATTTCATGACAGTATATTGAATATATCTATACTTTACTGACGTTATCTGTAGGAGTATTTTAGTTTTTTTATACATATTATTCTCATATCTTTTCATAATGAATTTTTATTTAGGAAGAAAACATTTACAGTTACACTCTTACCGTATAGTGTTTTTCGTGTCCTGTTTCATAGGGAGTTTGAAAACATGCGGATTGATATAGAGGTAACAATTGCCCTACTAAGTGCATCATAACTGTGTCATTTGACCTGGTCAATAGTCCATCGTTGGGAGCATCAGAATTAGTGCATTTATGAATCGGTTCCATAGAGTGTATTGTATTTATTTGAGAATCTTAGATATTAATCTCCATATCCCACATTTCTTAACAGTTCTATCACAAATAAAAGTTCAAACCAAATCCGCACCCACAACAACCATAAAATTATGCAACACAATGAAGCCACAACACACCACAATACCTGGCACTGCACACTCACCTGGCATTCACAGCTCACTGTCGCACAGCTGTCACTCCCAACTAGCCCACACTCATACTCACTCTCTGACACCAAGTCAAAGAAACCCCTATACATAAAGCTAAACGATGCAAACCTGCTTCCATTATATTACCCAAATATTACTTCTCACACTGAAATAATTCTTCCATCTGAGATTAAACTAAATTTGCGCTCATTTGCGCTCATAAATTTAACGTTAAAAGGCAGTATATCCCATTAAGATCGGATTTTACCAAACAACTGAAGATATGTATAGGGTCGATTCCAGAAATTGAGATTTTGATGTTTTTCACTTTTTATTCATAATTGAGATAGGCTTCTATTTGAGATAGGCCTGTATTATTTTCGTGATGCATGCATTTTCAGTTTCAAGAGTGCTAGAGAGGGACTCAATAACAATTAAGCATGAACGATGTCATACCCATCGTAAATTAAATTAATATTTCAAAGGGAAATTGACTTTGGACATAATAATCATTATTAGACATAGAAAACCAGACAGACCCGGCTAATATTTGAGACCCCTGGCTTATATTTGAGAGAGGCTTTTTTATTGTTTTAATGGGCCCCAAATACCCGGCCTGTATTCGAGATAGGCTTATAAACAGGTCCCGGATTATAAAAGGGCCACTACAGTATTCATTTTATTACTATACATTCATTGTGTTGGAATTTTTATTTTCAATAATTATTGCATAACGGCGACGCTATAGCGTAATGGCCACATTGGTACACAAACTCTCCTGAATTGGACAACATCAATATTTAAACATATTTATGTCTTTCACCATTTTCAAGCAGGCTTGAATAATTATAAGGAAGGTCGAAATTACACGAATTTTTTTATATTTTTTTAGAATAAATATCGGAGATGTATCACATTATACATGTCGTAATGAGACATAAAATATTCCCATTCCAGTTCAAGGAATTTTATGTAAGGGAATAAAAGATTTCAGAGACATTGTGGGCTAGTAACTTTTATTTTAACCATATATATATGTGCATCCTTTCGTCAACAAACACTAAACACAATTTAATATTAATGTTTTGTCTGAAAACGCACTTTTGTCGATATAGTGATGATGATTTTGGCAAAAGAGCTTTGAAAGGGGGGTTCCCACAGCCTTATTTTTGCCAAAGAATTAAAATAAAATGGTTATAAGTATGTGTGATTATCCCAAATAAAGGTTGTGGACACCCTAGGTTGGAAAACCAAATGACACCCGATCGGGAGAATTACTCAAATTTATACACAATTCCATATGAATACACCATTGAACTGATTTATGGAATCGTTTATTCGTTGGAAACGCTCATAATTGTTACATTGGGTTTTATACCTTGTTTATGCTTTGAACGTATATTTGCAAGAAAAGGTATTAAAAATCCACATCTTGATATCTGCAGTATTAATGAATTGGGTAGCTCCATACATATACATGTATTCGTATTGAATCTTTGACCAGACACCAATGATTTGGCGGCTTGTATTTTTGTATATCTACCAAAAATTTCAAAATCGCACTAGAATTTCTGGAATCGACCATTATAGATATCTTCAATCAAGTCTTCAGACTTGATACATTCATGTACAAGGGTTTCTGTATTAATCAAAACACTTTTGAAGAATATAAATTCTGCGACTTGTGACTCATTTTCCTGTAACAGATCACAAATCTTCTTTATTTACACCGTTCCTAATTATCATTCATTAGAATTTAGGCATAAACAATATCCCTTTTGCTTCCCTTACTTACGACCTGGAGATACATACACCACCAATTATTATCTAGTCAGTACATGTGGTGAGACTAATGTGCCACTTGTTCTCACCAGGTGGCGGCACTCTTCACCAGGTGGCAGTTCATGTCATTTGTGTGTATTTATAATTTGTTTTACAATGGAAACACATATATTACACTTTTGTGACATTTATACACTATGAGTGTTCTCCATTATGTAATTAGATATATTATAAGTGATATCCTTCTATAGATAATTTGTGTAGTTTATCTGTCTGATGTTGAAAAACGTTATCATCCAAACACCCCAATAATTATACATATAGATTGTCCCTAGTGGCTTGGTTGAGGCATAGTGAACAAACAACTGGAGTACCACATGGATGCCTGCATGCCATACTCTAAGCAGTAAGGCTTACAAATAGGATGGTATAATTGATGAAAGAAAACGATGTATGCTATCCTCTAAACCTTTGAAAACCTTTGGGAAAATAGATATCCTTCAAACCTTTCTTTCAGCAAAAATACACCTCTCCTACAGAGCAATAAAAGTGCCTCACTGAGTGCATAATAACTGCGTTTTTTAACCTGGTCAATAGAGCATTATTGAGAGCATCAGAATCACATTAAATACACCTAGTCAGTAGTGCATCTTTGAGAGCATCAGAAGTGTATTTATAAATCGGGTCCATAGAGCATTGTAAAATCAAGTTTGACCCTCAAAATCGTTTACGATTTCCACCAGTAAAGCACCAGGTCAAAATCAGGTCAAAATTTCCAGGTCAAAACTAGGTCAGTAATGTAATCATGCACATCAGGATTGCATCCCAGGGAATTAACATAGGACCATTAAGTGGTATCACGCATTATTTAATTTAACAGTAATAATCATTGATATTCTAAACAGCTAACATGCTCATGCTCATGATTATTCATGATTATAATGCATTAGTTATGCATTGAACACTAAATGCTGGATGGGAGTAGTTGTGTTTTAATCATTAGTTGCTTGAGGTAAATATTGTGAGTTACATGTAGAACAGGTAGGAACATGATTTTGATTAAATGGGGAATAGATAATAGATGATAGTATAATATAAACACATCGTCTATTTTGTGGCAGCAGTCGAATAAGAGGTGTTATAAGAGTCTACTCCTTGCCCCTTTTATCCATTGTTCGTAGGCGTGGGTGGACGGGGATGTGCCTTAGCATGGTGCTGGAGGAAGAGTGGTCAGACAAGCAAGTCTGCGCATGCCGGAAGTGGCTGACCGGGTCTTCCTCCAGCGTTTGCTCAATGCAGACCCATTGGACCAATGGGAGACCCATTGAACACTAAACGCTGGATGGCAGTAGTTGAGTTTTATTCATTAGCTGCTTGAGGTAAATATTGTGAGTTACATGTAGAACAGGTAGGAACATGATTTTGATTAAATGGGGAATAGATAATAAATAATAGTATAATATAAACACATCGTCTATTTTGTGGCAGCAGTCGAATAAGAGGTGTTATAAGAGTCTACTCCCCAAACTTCTGGACGTTAGCAACACTCTTGAACGCCTCAGCGGCTGATGCCTCAGCCGTATCCCTGATATACTTAGTATACGCCTGTGACCTCCACCGGCCATATAAATGTATATGGTCCTGAGATTTGACGAAAGGCTGTAATGCTGAAGCTGCACCCTGACGCAGGCTGTGTAGGGTGTGACCTTTCAGGTGCAGGCCTGCTGCCTTGATTGCAGCATGCCAACCTGCAAGTAGGTAGTGAAGTGTGAGAGGGGCCCCATTCCTTCGGATGAAGAGAGGGGCAGACTCACTTGCTGGGCGGTGGTCAATCATGTCGTAATACGCCTGGAGGTGGCCCGGTACCATGTTGTCCACATTGTCCCTGTGTGTGTTTGGCGTGCTGGATGACCTGCCGAAGGGGCGCCTCATGTTATTCAGGGGTGGAGATTCAGCTCTGGATTTAGCCTAATTCATCATTAAATCCACTAGTTGTTGTACACTGTTCTCCAGTTTAGTGGTCCTCTCAGCCATACCTTGGGATGTGAAGAGGATCTCGCGTTCTTCTCCCTCCACGTGCCTTGAGGATTATCTTCTCCATCAGGATTCTGGTTCCCTTGATCTTGATTCTGATCTTGGTTTTGATCTTTCTTAGATTTTCTTCCCCTCCTGTTACCAGTCGTAGTTTGGTTGTTTCGTCAAGGAGTGGCTTTGGACCTAGTTCTAGGCATGTTGGCTTGTAAAGCGAGATTAGCTGAGCGGTCAACTGAGCGATGTGCCTTAGCGTGGTGCTGGAGGAAGAGTGAGGGAGATGTCCGTTGGAGTGGTCAGACAAGCAAGTCTGTGCATGCTGGAAGTGGCTGACCGGGTCTTCCTCCAGTGTCTGCTCAATGCAGACCCATTGGACCAATGGGAGACCCATTATGTTTCAGTCTAACAAATGTTTAAACATCATAACAACTGCCGGGCTATATCACATAATTTCAAATGCTCTCGTAATTTTGATGACATTTGTGTAAATAATTTTATCAATTAGGATAGAATTCACATTTTCTAGGCATGTTGAAAAGATGAAGCGATTCAATGCGATTCAATGTGATTCAATGCAGAACATGAATAGTTTCAGTTTTCAAATATTTTTTCAAATATTTTTTATTTAAAAGAGTATATTCAGGAAGAGATACATTTCATCAGAGATGATATTCTCAGCATTGTGATTAAAACTAGATTAAATTATAATAACATTCTATCCTATTACACAGAGTGAGATTATTATATGAAAAACGCTCATTAATTAATAGGAAACAATCTTAGTTTAGATGAAATGAACATTTAGAGTGGTAAGGAGAGAGACATATCCACACTTCGACATTATCGTCCTTGTAAGTAGTCTCATTTATATGAGTAAAAAATCATGCTAGGAAAAATAAGAACACAAGTTGCAACAAATTGGTAAGTATAAAAACATCAAATACATGCACTGGTGATGTAACATCAGCAGTAAAATCTTTTTAAAAACAGAAATATCGCGCCATGCTGTTACATACGAACCATTGGGTATTACAAAGTCATTCGAGGAGAAGAAATAAACACTAAATTTTGTTGGGAGTATATTTTCACCCAAGTAAATCACCATTACATGCAAATGCATCGTACACAGGTCATATAGTATTTATCTCACAAGTAGGGTCGAACATAAGTAAATGCTATAAAGCAAATAAACAACAAAGAAATACTAATCACACTTCAACGAAAATAAATGACTGATTGACTCAACCTGTTCAAATACCCACTTAGGAGCATTGCAGTCGAGCAGAACAAATACAAATAGAAATTTTACATTTCTACATGTCCAGATGTTCTACAAGCGATTGAGGTAATGCTTTTAAGAGCTGATTTGAAGGATTTACCATCCTCCAAACAATGTCCATGATGTTTATTATGTTACAAAATTGAATTGTCAACTTCTAAAAGTTACAGAATCTTGCAACAGGTAAGGAGCATATCTAGAAGGCCGGGCCCATGGCTCGATCCAGGATGACAAGATGTAATATCTAATGTAACAAGACAACATTACGTAACCCAGTGGTTCACATGCAATTAGGGTGTAATCAGCTTGATTAATATATAATAAGGCCAGAGGCTACGGCCCTTTAGGGCATGTTTGGGAGCCTGTTATGTACAATGTTCACAATTCCTAAATTCCGCAGGGTGCTTAGCGTTGCCTCACATGCATAAGATAAGATAAAACGAAAGGTATTTTATTTGCAAAATGTGATGCGTTGTTACAGAGTCGCAAGTCGCCCAAAATGGATTTTGAGATACCATTATTTGAACAGATAAGATCAAGCTGATTCCAATGATGGCAAGCATTAAATGTAAATGCCAGCGTTCAATCAAAAATGAATGAATCATGGAATTTTTGTAAAACTTTGGATTTAGAAAAAACATGGTTGTGGGAACCCAAAAAGCCGAAAAAACATATGTCATTGGATTAGTTTTTATTTCAGGGACCACTGAAATTTACTACTGTTCACCATAGAAATCTATGGGACAACGGGTATTTTCTGCATTTTCTCCAATAGCGGACGATTGAATCATACAATTTTCTTGAAAATATGCATATACATAGCTGATATGTTATTCTACCATGCCAATTTTT
This sequence comes from Sthenelais limicola, assembly GCA_942159475.1. NCBI lineage: Eukaryota > Metazoa > Annelida > Polychaeta > Phyllodocida > Sigalionidae > Sthenelais > Sthenelais limicola. The sequence goes on along the minus strand of OW804097.1, from coordinate 41,368,397 downwards.
AAAAATGGGGGTCATTGAACTAAAAAAAAGTTATTCAGCTGAACGTGTTACGCAGTGAGGTTCCCCCATTGAAATCAATAGTGAATGGAAGTAACCTTCACTCATCCCTAAAACACAGAATAATATGATAACATCCCGTTTTTTTTGCTTTCTGTATTCCCCCAACCATGTTCTTTCTGAAGACAAAGTTTGAACAAAATATTGTCACAGGCGTATTTCATGCATTAGTTCCTTGCATTCCTGCCTGTCCCAGTGCTGACGACGCTGGCATTTACCTTTAAGAAAGAATACGCGTATGTCGATGATCTATTTAACTTCCGAAGCTACTTAGAATGTTAGTATATATGTTTGGGGAAGAAATATAAATCGTTAGGAGTTTAATCTAATTATATACTTAGCTCAATACTAGAAACTTGGAAGAACTGCTCGGAAGCAGAAAGCGAATCCAATTTCGAAAGAAGGTTTGCACCATTTCTGGGTGGGCAATTACCAGTATTACCATTATTACCAGTAATTTAATTTAAATCTACTCAATTGGATGACCTTCGAAACGAAAAGATATACTTAATACACTGTCTTTAGGTTTAATGCATGCATTCATATAACTTAAAGCGCTAAACCCTCCAAGAATCAGAACATTCCAACAAAGAGATCTTGTGAATAAATCCCTTTGAAAAATATCATATTTGCGACTTGTGACTCATTTTCCTATGACACATTACACATACGTGTGGGTGGTATACGGTAGCTTCTGGTAGAATGAGGTAGACTGAGGTAGATGACTGGTAACCTGACATTACACGATATCGCCACTAGGTGTAGCCTGACCTTGACATTGACTCCATACATAATTTATAATGTGTATATTAACCCGGGGGGTTATTAATATAGGAACCAGTCTCCTGGGTTTGCCGTTTCAGAAGTTTCTGATATGTATATGTACATTGCCCAGGAGTTTGAATATTTTTTTCGTAAGTTGTAATGGCAAAATGGCAAGAAGACAATGTGTTGATAAAATTGAATAGACTTTTGTCCTGTTGCCTTATATATATAGGTAGTGAATGGATATAAGAAAGGAAATGTTATTTCACCCGGAATTTATATTCGGACTTTCGCTAATAATGTTAGGAAAGTTCGTGGACTAATCCATTGGTAACTTACTATTTATTTGTTTATTCCTTTTTTGTACACATTTATGTATTCAGGATGTTACCAAGCTATTGCACGCTCATCCGTAGATGGTTTTCGTTGTGCCCTGAGATTATAAACAAGTTTTAAACGATATACAGAGAGGTATGAGTAATGAAACTTAGAAAGATCAAACTAATCATAGTCGTATTAACGTATTATAAATACATCAGATTGGTAAAATGAATGGAATGGATTGAATAGGTTTCAGCATGGCTATTCAGCTAAATTCAAAGCTCTACAATATATACAGGTGTGAGGGGGATAGAAGAAAGACCCATTAGAAAATTGGAACATATACATAACGATCAAGGTATACATACTTCAAACCAGCAAATGTCTCAAAGAGGATCGAGGATAGCATTAAAGAAGTAAAGTCATCGACACAAATGTACAGAAACGATGTGGTGAAGAGGACAATATTAAACATCCAGTTATATCCTTTGCTCCATCGGAATTTAGTCTATTGAAATATTTACTTTGCTGGTGGAAAATAATTTGTCCAAACTGTCGATAGTTGGCTTTAATAAATAGTTGGAATTGTTAGGTAGCCATGCACTCTATCACCCATCAATTGATATCTTCTAAAGCTGAGTCTATCTGGATTGAAGGCTATAGTATATTGGTAATCTAAACATTTAAATTTATATAATACTATCTTCCAAGTTATTTCCCAATTCCCACTGGAGTGAATACGGTACCTGTACTAAATAATCTTTCTAATTATTTCAATGCAAGACGACACTTATTACATTTCAGTGTTAGTTCATATTTCCTATATTTAAACATACATGCTATGTTACACGGAATGGAGTCACAAGTCGCCAAAAATGGATTTTGAGATACCACCCTATTTGAAAAGATGAGATCAAGGTGATTCCAATGATGGTAAACATTAGGACATCTGGGAAGTATATCTATATTGTATGTCTGATATTTCTATGTTCGAAAAAAGGTTTGCAATATTTTTGGCCGGGTGGACAATTACCAGTAAAGTAAATAAATGTACTCCACAGGATGACCTTCGAAATTTAGTACATTTATGTGATTTAGTACATTCACATCACTTAAAGCTTTAAACCCTCCAAAATTAGAACATTCCTACGAATAAATCACGAATGATTGTATGTACTGAGTAACCCATTGCGAAGGAGTTTCCCGGTGAAAGTCCTCTTCTTATGTAAATAAACCTGAAATTGCTCACTACTTATCTCCTGTGTTTTGGAACGGCTAATTATTTCACCGAATAAAGAAGAGGAGACATGCGGCAGTAAAATAGAGGCCTTCATTCTGTTGTCATTGCCAAATACATCATGGCCATGTTGATTGAAATTTTATCGCCAGCGGTTTGCCGGCATTTATTGGTCTTGTTTCACCAAGCACATCTGAGGAACCAGGTCCAGTAACTGCTAACATCCCATTTTAGAGAGGAGGGTAGGTGGTGGTGAAGGGGAGTGGGGGTCTGGGTCTGAGGAGGAGAGGGGGGGGGGGTTAAGCATAAGAATCCATCCTGCTCTGCCCTCCCCCCCCCCCCCCAGTTGTTGAAAATGAACAGTCCCTTAGTTTGGTTTGGAAATTCTAAAAAAAACAAACTTTTCAAATCATAAATCTATGATGATCTAACATGGATGTTTCGTGTGTAGCCCTTTCTTACCTCATGAATTGATTACATAATTATGCCCCAAAAGACAATCAGCTCACTTTGCTACATCTAGAATTGGCCCCTCTCCGCACAGGGCATCAGTGGGTCAGAAGCCTCAGTTTGATATCAAAAGCGATCACCGAATCAGAATCAAGATCTCATAAGGAATTTGGGGTGGATGTCATAGGAACAAAGAATGTTGGGTCGATCCTGGTTCATAAGGTAGAATGTCAATAAAAATATGGTAGCTATGCTACGAAGACAAAAATGACCAAGGGACGGAGCAGGAAGCCACATTGTCATGCGGCGGAGGTATCCAACCAAGTGTTGGATACTGGAGCCAAGTGATGATATGGCTTTCCCGCATATAATAGTCCCACGGTTTTTTGGTATTTATTTCACTGTTATTTATCAACATGTACCCGAAAATGACAGAAATATTGATAGAATTGAATTAATGTTCGTTGTGATTGACGTTGACGTCTTTGTTTTAGAATGCAACATTATTTAATTCGGCACTGTCATGTACATTTATTTTACCAACTGCTTTGCAGGAAATTACTCAAATAAATGTATTCAATTATTTTTTTTTAATTTTGCAACTCTTTTATATGCGCTGATACTATTATCGTTGGTGAACTATATTCATTCCATATCAGCCTGAGGCCTGATATGGCTGTCGTATCAGCCTCAGGACTGAGTTGCCCTCTCAGTGTTTTACTCACGTACGTATTGACCACACTCAAAGGTGAAATAAAAACCCATGGCTGAACCTCTTGCGGTGATCAGGCACACTTCGGGCGAAAGGATCCAGATCATCATGAGTGACAAAGTGATTTTTTGTTTTTTATTATTCTATTGACAGACGATTAAACCGTGGCAGTTGCCAACCCATTCAATGAGGATAAGGAATTATTTTCTGTTTTTTACCGCTTCCTGGAATAAAACCCTTCTTATCGGGCTAGATTTAGGTTAATCCATCATGGGATGAGCGGGTAGGCCTAGTTAAAAAGTGTGAAGACTGGTGAGGTGATAAATGGCTACATTAAAGAAATTCAGTTTGGTTATGTGCATAGTGGATACAGTGCTGCCCCTTGTCAACTAAACCGACTGTCACACCCATTTTATGCTCACCTATTACCTCATTAGGGTTACGTAACATTACGTAACATTACCAACACTAATTAACATAATTATTAATATTCATAAACTATATTATATATCCATAACCATGTTTCACATATGTACCATATACATGTTATGTAATACAGGTGACATGTTAGTTCACAACATGCTCGCCAGGTCAACAGGTCAGGCACGGCTATCACGTGACCTACCTGGCACTCATTGGCTAATGAGCCCCGCATATATAATGGTAACCATGCTGCGGCCTGATTGGCCCACATTGTCATGTGACCTTAATGTAACCTTACCTGCTTTATACCTACTGAATAAAGGATCAGTTCTTAATGAACAGTTGTACTGACAACTTCTCTTGCTGTTCTCATTAGTGGGCTAATGACCCACCTAATTACTTATATTCAAGAATCAGCCACCTTCGTTCCCCTGAACTAGCTCTACCATCGATTCTGTATATCCAGAGTAATCACTGTATATCAAATGGTGGAATAACCCTAAATCCTGGAGAATCACGTGAATCTAAGGAACAGGAGAGTGGACTTCTATGAACGCATACCACGCCAATACATAAGACGACGCGATCGCATACAATTGCATCCAGTGCAGGAAGAAGACAGACCTGCTGAGATGGACGCAGAATTGAGGCGGGCGCTAAACGACGCCATTAGAGAACAGTTAGATGCCGACCTACCCACCAGAAACCAAGCTCTGCGAGCTGAAATTGAATTAGAAATACAACGCAGAATAGAACATGAACGAGCACAAAACATTGAAGCAGAAGGAGCCCAGGAACCCCCACAAGGGAACAACGAGCAACTAGCCTTGGCCCTAATAGCCATGAGGGCACAAGACCCAAATCTCCGAAAACCAGAGGTATTTTCTCATCCCACTGTTACTATTATGACGAGATCCTTCCTGGACGTATACCAACATTATATTAACCTTGCATACAACAATGATGCAAACATGCTTCCGTGATACCTGTCCACATACCTGGGAGGACGCGCAAAGCAATGGTACGACAGGTTCGTCAGACAAAGGGAAAACAATAGAGACAATTATGAGGCCATCTCAGCAGCTTTGATAGCACATTTTGCCTCAGACGAGAGGAAGCTGAGAATAACAGGCACAAGAAAGCAGAAGAAAGAGGAATCAGTCGACACATATTCTGCAGAAATCAGAGATATTGCTCAGACTCGTGGTCTAAACGAAGAATCAGCAGTTGAAAAACTCATAGAGGGGTTAAGACCAGAATTAGGAAGAGTTGTGCTAGCTCAAAACCCAGTAACCTTAGAAGCGGCAATTACACAGGCAAGAACTGCAGAAGCCGCCTATGTTAAACCTCCCACTTTTGACGCAACAGACATTTCCAGTGCAGTAGCAAGCACCTGCAGTGCTTTTACTAAAGCAGCGAACGACCAACTCAAAGCTATGACTGATAAGTTGGAAGAAATTAGGGAAATCACCAAAAATAGCGAGGAGAAAGTAACCAAGGTACAAACTGAGGTAACAGAGACAGTCCAGTCCATGCAAGGACAGAGAGGCGGAGGACGCGGCGGAGGACGCGGCCGAGGGCGCGGCAACGGCAACGGCAACGGCAATTGGTATAATAATGGAGGAAAGAAAAACTGGAAAAATAAAGGAGGTAATAATAACAATTGGAACAACAACGGAAACAACGGCAACTGGAACAACCAGGGCCAAAACCAAGGTTTCCAACCTATGTGGCAACAACCGCAGTATTACCCCCAGCAACAGCAAAATGATCAACAATTGTGGAACAAATTCCAAGCCTTCATGAACTCGAGGAGGCAGGGAAACGGCTACAACACATCCCAATAGGGCCAGAGAGGTGTGTTCAGCCAAAAATACCTGTCGGGCAAGGTCAAGATGTGATAGAAACGACGACGAAAACGGCATGTCCCCCGAAAAGCATAGCTTTTGAAATTCCCATTGGGAATGAAACTGTTTCCAGAACTACAAGGTTACTACATAGTGCTACAAAAAGATTCGGCTCGTCACAACCAGAAGCAGCCATCACCCTACATCCAACAAACTCTGAGAAAGGTGAGATAAGACCAATTACAGCTGATATTGTTGATGGTAGCCTAAAATTTGTTGGGTATAATTACGAAATTCCGGCATTAGTCGATACTGGCGCTTCTGTCTCAGCCATTAGGGCGAAATTGCTAATAGCAATTCAGAAGAGGGCAGAAATTAAAACAAAATGAATCTCTTGGAGAATATATGTAGCAGACGGCGCAGTCGTTCATGTAAGGAGAGTAGCAACCTTAACTTTCAGTTTACAGGGCAGTTCTTTCACTCACAACTTTGTGGTCATGCCTACCATGAATCGACCAATAATCATAGGGGTTGACTTCTTTAGAAGAAATAGGGCAAAGATCGTGTTCAATGAAGATATATCAAATACCCACATGCCAGTACGAGCAGTCAGATCAGTAACAATCGCCCCACAATCAGAAATAGCTCTCACAGGAGAGATCACATGTCTAGATGACATTAAATACGATGGGGTAGTAGATAACTTGCAAAGAAGGGTAGAGGTTCCCTTCCTCGTCCAACGTAGCATAGTTAGACCCAACGATCTAAATAGACATCCAGTGGTACTTCTAAACACTTCAGCATCCCCATACAAGGTATACAAAGGTCAAATAGTAGGTATTCTTACCAAATCCACAGAAGATGAGTTTATCAAAGTTCCAGCAGCATCTGGAAATAAAAAGGTTTCATACAACGAAGACGAGGAAAGTAACATATCCTCACAAACCGACTCAGAATCATCGGTATCAGATCAGGATAATTGCCACGGCTATATCCCAACATGCGAACCAGGGGAGGTCGCAAAAGAAATACACGCTTTTTCTAGCGCAGCTCATGATACAAATATTGACAATTGCCCAAACATTCCGCCGAAACAAGTGTTGAGTGATACAGGTAAACAAAAATTAAAAGAATTGTTGACAGAATATGACGATGTTTTTGTAGGGACCGACAATAAGCTAGGTTCAACCAAATTGTATGAGCATTCCCTCAAACTAAAGCCAGAAACTGTCCCATGCCACATGCTTCCTTTCAGAACCACCTTAGAAAAAGCAAAACAATTCAACAAAATATGTGAAGAATATGAAAAGCAAGGTATAATTGAAGAAACCACAAGTGGGCCTTGGTCTAGCCGCTCTTTCATGGTACAAAAATCCGACGGTGGACTGAGACTTGTGACAGATTTTAGGTATCTGAACACCAACCTAATAAATCAGGCATTGTTATCTCCTAGGGCAGATGAGTCGATAGAGTATGTGGGAGACCTCCAACCCACTATATTTTCTAAACTTGACGCAAAACAAGGTTTCTTCCAAATTCCACTAGAAGAGAAGTCGAAAAACCTAACAGCCTTTTGCTCCTATTCAAAGAAATATAGATACAAGGTACTACCCATGGGTTTAAAGACTTCTCCACAAGCGTTTTGCGCCCTAGTCACTATGATTCTGAAAAACCTGAGATACAAATGCGCAATTCCATATTTGGACGATCTATTGATTTTGTCTCGCACAGAAGAAGATCATTTCAGGGACCTCAGAAATGTCTTTCAGGCCCTGAGAGAGGGAGATCTTAAACTAAACAAGAAAAAGTGCGAATACTTCTTAGATAGGATAAACTTCCTAGGCATGGTGGTAACGCCACAAGGGGTCCAACCCTGCCCAAAGAAGATAGAGGTTTTAAAATCTTTTCCTAGACCAAAAACTGTTACTCAAGTAAGATCTTTCAACGGCCTTTGTCAATTTTTCAAACGTTTCATCAGAGATTTCAGTTCGATTATCAAACCTCTATATGAGCTGACAAAATCAAACACAAAATTCCATTGGGACACAAAATGTGAGAATGCCTTCAATCTAATGAAGACCGCCATTTGTGAAGACGCATTGCTCCACTTCCCAAACTTTAACAAAGAATTCATCTTAGCAACGGACGCAAGCTCAAGATCCGTGGGATCAGTGTTATCTCAGCTTGATAATGAGGGTCTAATTAGACCTGTGGCTTTTGCAGGACGATGCCTGCGCAAGCATGAGACGAACTATAACACTACAGAAAGGGAACTTTTAGCGGTGGTTTACTCTGTACAGCACTTCAGACATTATCTGGAGGGGCATCATTTTAAATTGTACACAGATCACTCAGCTTTAATCCCACTCCTGACAAATAAGCAGAACAAAAATAGAATGGCAAGATGGGCGCTGGAGATCCAGCAATACTCCTTCACAATTCAACACGTGAAAGGGAAACAAAATATATGCCCAGATGTTTTATCTAGAAGGGACTATGATCTAGAACCCCCAATGACGGACCCACCCCCACCCCTAAAGAGGATAAGGGTCGCAACAAGGGTTAAATTCGACGAACATCCAAAGGAGGAGCTATTCTCAGCCTCAGAACCTCCAAATAAAATTCTAAGATCAGTATCAGTCTCAAAGGGTATTCTAAAAGAATCTTCCCACCACTTCTATTGCCACTGTGAATCGGAGCATGTAACACAATTCCCAGAAAACGACTATAATCCAATCTCAGACTCAAAGATCGGCGAAAAGATCTGTAGAAGATTACTAGAAAAGGAACACGCCAAACCCCCAGAGGAAAGAGTCCCTGAATTACAGTCAATTAATACAAGATCAAAGAGTCAGGTTAGAACAGAAAACTCCGAAATAAAGAAGCAAGCAAGCCAACAATTCACGTCAATGGCAGAGATCCTACAGTCTGTACCAGACTATAATTTCACTATGACAAATCTCAAGCGGTCTCAGAAAATGACACCTTATATAAGGGACATGATTATTTTTCTGGAGAAAGAAATCCTGCCAGACGACAAAGCAATCGCAAGCTTTATTCTAAACAATCACAAACATTACATGATTATAGACAATGTCCTGCTTCACTTTTCCTTAGCAACATGGAAGAAATACGGTTCACTGCAATTACAGGTAGTAGTTCCAAACGACATGATAGAGAACGTACTAAGGCTATACCATGACGACCCAATAGCGGGTCATATAGGCCAAGTCAAAATGATAGCAGCCATGCTCCCAAAGGTACATTGGCGCTTCATGAACAGGGACATAGTTAAATACGTCTCCACCTGTGATACATGTCTAAAAGCTAAGAAATTGAGCTGTACCCCAAAATCACCTATGACAGTGAGACAACCGGCTACCAAACCCTTTGAAAATGTGTGTATAGACGCAATCGGGCCCCTCCCTTCCTCAATCAAGGGACATCAATATGTTCACGTAATAGTAGATTTCCACAGCAAATTCTGCATAGCGTATCCTACTAAAACAATTGATGCAACCAGTGCAATTGACGGAGTAATACAACATCTAATTTGCCAACATGGGGTCCCATCCACTATACAGTCAGATAACGGGTCAAGCTACTCAGGAAAGATTTTTAAGAACATATGCCACAAATATAACATCAAACAAATCTTCTCCTCACCATATACACCACGTTCAAACGGTTTAGTGGAAAGATATGTGGGATCAATTAGCACAGCACTGAGAGCTTTTGCAATGAAAGAACAGACGAGCTGGGACCTATATCTGCCTCAAATAGTTTTTGCGCTAAATACCACTATCAATCAGACTACAAACTACAGTCCATACTTCCTAATACATGGGAGACACCCAAGAACAATCCTAGACTCAGCAATCCCAGGGATTACTGATCAAACGAACATGGTACAATCAGTGATGGACATGATAAATGCTCAAGACCATGCACAAAAACAGGCGACAAAGAACACCACCTCAAAACAAATAAAGAACAAAGAAAGATATGACTCAAACGCAAGACAATCTCAAGTTGATATAGCGGATTTAGTTTACATTCACGTACCAAGCCTACTGAGAAAAGGTACATGCAAGAAACTACAAAGTGTCTATTTAGGCCCATATCTAATATGTCGTTTTCACTCAAATGTCACGGTCATTCTTAAAGACATCAATTCGGGAAAAGTACTAAAACACGCAGTACATGTAGACAGGCTCAAAAAGGTCCAAAATGTAAGAAACAATAAATTCTCCTACAGACTGTTAAACAAAATTCCCGACAAAGTCAAAAGAGACTGGAAACTAGACAAAGGGACAATTACACCCTCAGAGAGAGCAATTGAAACAGAGCCAACAATTGTACCCAGACCAAGCCATTCAAAGATATCAAAGACCAGACGCTTTAATAAACGCTAAAAACAGACGCGATGTAGCCGCGCAACGGGGAATAAACATCCATCAAAGCCAAGTCGGCTTAATTACAATTATAATCTGACAGCTATTGTCTTAACGAACACAGATGGTCACCCAAGCTTAGACAGCCTGGGCCGATAAGCAATTACCGACATTTGTCTGATGTAGCAAGGTAAACCCTCCACAAACAGAAACCCTACCCCCATAAAGATGTGTATTCACACAACATGCAAGAAGGAAACAATAGAAGGTGACAGAGGCCGCCGCCGCTAATCCGGAAAAGCGCCGGTTGGATTGTCGCACTTGCTGGTCGAGGCGTCAATGCCATGGCAATCCTAGCCTACAATAACCCTTGTCACTGATAACTTAAAGCTACACTTAGGAGCGATGCATGACACGCAGGCATAGCCAACCTGACGGCTCTGACACTAGGAGCAGACTCACAAGGTAGCACACAACAATCATAACTTACCATCATTTTCAAATAGCAAGCCATAGAGGGAACATCTACATTCAGACAAGAGTAATTTGCCAAATTACCATCAGCCCAGAGCCACATTCTTCCAAGCAAAGGTAATCATACCCAACTCACAATAATCTTATCCTTTCCCACACAATAGTGGTACAACTACAAGACTATTCTACAGAATAGGTCTAACATACGGAAGGAATTTGAATTTACAAAACCAATATAGGAAAGCTCAAGTAAAATCGTCTCTCATATAACAACATATTTGAAGACAGTGATCGAGGTAAAGCGACAACTACAAGATACCTCCAAATAGATATCAGTATATTATTTACATATATCTAATGATATATATATAGGGTGGTCCAACAAGGACACACATTTGTGCACAAAAATATTATACAAGTCGCATGTTTTATTACAGATGTTACTCATCTTCGGAATCCTCACTTGGTCGCTATGCCAGGCAGCGACACCCACTATTCGCCAAAATGTTGGCGTGATTTACGAGCCTCTTCCAGCACCAATCGTGAATGGACACGATTTCTCAGAGATGATTCTGGCGGTACCCTATAACATTCCAAAACCCCCAGCCAAATCAGTAAAATACAGACCAGAAGTGCAAAGATTCGCCTACCGTTCAAGGATTCTCAGAGGAGACCATGACTCTAGCTCATTGATAAATCAAGCAAACGCTTTGGACGACTTACTAAACTCAACAGAATACCACATAACGGACTCTCTAGAAACACTAAATTTATTTCTCTCAAATCCCATAAACTCAAACCAAGAACGTATCAAACGAGAAGCAGTATTTTCTTTTCTGGGAGACGCGTTTAAAGGTTTATTCGGTTTAGCTACAACTAAAGATATATACAATCTAGTAGGAACCGTACAAAATATTGACCATGTACTCAAAGCATTCGCAACCCAAGATATCCACACTGCAGAACTATTGGAAAAAGTTACTGACAGACAGGATAAGTTATATAAAATGTACATAGAAGACAGGAGCGCGACAAGCTCCCTCCTAACAAAGATGGCCACAAGCTTGGACCATTGGTCAAAGAATATAACAGTACATTTTGGGAATGCACAGGCAGACGCCATAAATGCTAGGGCACAAACCACGTTAATACTAGAAGCCCTAACCTTATTATCAAACAAACTTCATTTCCTTCAATCAATGAACACAATTATAGATGCAGTAAGGCTATTATCCACAGGCATCCTTTCACCAGAAATTGTAAACCCAAAGGATTTCTCAAAATATCTAAAACAAATAGATTTAAACCTGAAAGTCACCTCACCAGGTTCAAAAGTAGCAATACTAGGCACAGACTACTACTATAGCCAACAAGTATCAATGTTTATCTATTCAAACAGCCATCTATACATCAACGTACGTGTAGTAATAACTTCAACTGAAGCTATCTTCGACATATACCAGATTATAACCATACCAGTCCCCATCCATACTAACTCCACACCAACTTCAGGAACGACAACACTTTCAAAGGAAATTGACTTCCTCGGAGTATCAAGAGATGAAACCCTATTTTTGGAATTAACAACAGAGGATCTACATGCGTGTGTAGGAGACTCAATGAGAGTGTGTAGCAGGACTATTCCAAGGATACACAAGGAAAGACCAACATGCATAGTTTCCATATTCCAGGATAAGTCCGAACTACTGTACCAACTATGCAAATTTACTATAGCACCTACTCAAGCTCCAAACACAAGAGCTATCGCCCTTAGCCAGGAGGAATACCTAATAACAACGAACTCAGATAAGTACAATATCATATGTCACGGCCGCCCACCGACCGTACATGAATCCAGATCATATTTCATCTTAGGAATCCCCTGCCCCTACCCAACGCAAAACTCATGTGTAACACTTCTAAATCTTTCCACTACGAGTTCCATACGACAAATCTCCCAATAATGACGGCTTTACGCATTAACATAGGACATATAACGCCCAGTACTATAAACATGCAACCGTTCGAACTCAGAACTCCAAATATAAGCAGATTTATTGAGGAATTTAGAAATAACACAAAACTGGACTCAAGTCTACAAATAGATCTATTACCCTTTGCTAGACAATTGTTATCCAATGCATCAAAATTGACCAGAGCAACAAAGAAGTTAGAGGGAGATGCAATGACATATCTACAGCAATTCGCTAAGAACCCAATATGGTCACTATTAGGACCCATCCTATTGATCATCGCCACAATATTGTCACTATTGGCGATATATAAAATACACTGCACAGCACCGGCAGCAAGTTTCCTACCAATAGCCCAAAGGTTTAGATTATACAACAATATCGAAAAGAAACACTTTACACTGCCCACAATGCCAACACACAACCTATCTATCAGACCAACAATAGCGGTAAAACCAGCTCCAATAGAGGCGGCATCAATATACGATGGCAGACTGCTAGGAACCAACGATACACATAATATCTTTATATTAATGGTAATCCTAGTAATAGCCTATTTCGCCTTCAAAATCTTATGCACATGCAAATATTTCATACTAAGAAAGATCGGAAAAATCCAAACTGGAGAGAAGACGAACCCAGATGTGTGTGTAAAAATATACCTAGGCGCGGAGAACTACATAATTCCCATCCTAACCCTACCTCACGAATGGGATAATATCATCGCAGGGGAATGCCCCTTAGCAAACGACATCTTCTACAAAGGATGTCCCAAACCAGCACTACAAGTCACCTGGTCAGGACCAATCCGCATAAAGCTCAAAGAAGGACCCGTCAAATATTCCCTCCCGTCAAATATAAAACTAACCTTCAAATCACACTTCACCATCATACCAGCCCTACGAGATCCAACAGTAACTACAGCCATAATATTGTATAGCAAGTCAAGAGGAGTTGTGAGTCTAGAACAAAATTCAAAACTAGAGACAACCGAAGAAACAACTGAGATGAATCTACAAGGCCCGGGAGGCACAGTCCTGAACGAGTTTGCAAAGGCACTATTTTCAGTTACCCCTACAGTAACGAACGAGGTCTAATTTCCAAAATCATGAAAATGCCCCCTAAAAGCTACATATAACATCTACAAGCGTATAAAACGATCAAATATCAAAAACAAATCAATCTTGCAAATGCCCAATCGACTATGATCTATGCCAAATGATTTTTATAGAACTGTCACATTTTAGACATCGAGAAATACCCAAAATATGGTGGCTACCATTTTTCAGCTATGGGTCTTATCTCGCTATTTCATTTAATGTATTGTCTTGATATGATCTAAGAATGTGTAAAAATTTGATTTACTATCATAACTTTGAATGAACTCCTTTCCTATACAGATTAGCACACCTAAGAGTCTCAAGCTCGGATCGTCTAGACAAGTATAGGTATCAAAAAGGGACACTGTATCTGTAAATATGTTCATGTATTATTACTTCTAGAAATCATATGGGGTTAACAAACCCAAAGGTCTATACAAGCGTAACTCACCAACAGAAGAAAGTTCTACTCATATCATTTACCGTAAAATATATCACTTAGCGATACAGTATCCAGTGAAAATGTTATTTCCACATAGAGGAAAAGGTATAAACAACCATCTAAAAAGGTATGTTAACGATATAGAGGAAAAACCAACAATACGAACTAAAGAATGATATACGGACAAGCCCGGCCCTAAGGAGATCCGATACATTCAATAATTCCAGGTTTTAAAGAACGTATCTTTATAAGACATATATTAGTAATACCACACAGGTACTTTGGGAAATCAAAAATCATCCCTAGTAAAAGATACATACGCACATTATAAACATTAGACATTAGAAAATTTCCTCCTTCAAGGATAACCTTGACCAATGTTTATTTTTACTCGTAATTAAGGTAGCAGGTAGTTGGAGTGAACTCCTCACAGGAGAAAGGTTACAAAAAAATAACCAACCTTACATTTAAGATGTTTCTCAAAAAACTAAAAAGGTCAGACAACAATGGTTCCAGACATTTATGGTATAACAAAAAGACACACCAAGTGTATCCAATTCTCATACTTAATAAAACTAAATAGTTGTGTCTACGGAGAGACACTCGTCAACTCCGGGGTATTATGTCACACCCATTTTATGCTCACCTATTACCTCATTTGGTTTACGTAACATTACGTAACATTACAAACACTAATTAACATAATTATTAATATTCATAAACTATATTATATATCCATAACCATGTTTCACATATGTACCATATACATGTTATGTAATACAGGTGACATGTTAGTTCACAACATGCTCGCCAGGTCAACAGGTCAGGCACGGCTATCACGTGACCTACCTGGCACTCATTGGCTAATGAGCCCTGCATATATAATGGTAACCATGCTGCGGCCTGATTGGCCCACATTGTCATGTGACCTTAATGTAACCTTACCTGCTTTATACCTACTGAATAAAGGATCAGTTCTTCATGAACAGTTGTACTGACAACTCCTCTTGCTGTTCTCATTAGTGGGCTAATGAGAACCATCGATTCTGTATATCCAGAGTAATCACTGTATATCACGACTCTCAAGCGGTTTTGTCCCACCACACCATATACACGCAGTAGTTTCCACTGTCATCATGACAATAATGATGAAATCCTTAATTATAATCTAATATTGATTATGATCTCTGATGATTATTTTCATACATGTCAGAGGTATATACATACTGAAACACACATGTAAACAATGTCCCCCTTTAATTAGATTCGCCGTATGTGATGAGCTAAAGCGGGTTTTCTTGATTGGTGTAGCCACAGTGAATACAGTATCCTTGGTGGGCATAACATTAAAATAAAAAGTACCCAAGGACCATGATCAGTGCTCGGGTTATGCTTTCATTGGGCCTTTCAAAGTTACCAAATGAGCATTTAGTTCACAGTAGTGGATAAGCACCCAAGGCACTTTTTACCACCGTGCAAAAGTCCCACAGTAGCCATGCTTAAATATCAGATCATTTGCGAATCAGATCTTCCCGCATGGCCATGGCCTCTGGCAAATGACACTTCATCCCGTGTGATCCTACTGCCACTTCATGAACCAGGGTAAAAAAAACTTGAAACTTTGTTCAAAGTTTATTGTAAGACTAGTCCAACTACTTTTTAGCAAAAGTCAATACGAACTAGGCTGAGATCATTTCCTTGAAAATGGGATATGCTGAACTCTATATTTATAATATATCCTACTTTCTACATATCTTAGCAAATGAGGGGTCATCGCCTAGAATCCTTAAGATATTTTTAAAAAATCATTTTGATATATTATTATATCTGCATGCCTGTTGAGAGGTGCAATAAGTGGGGCGCAATAACAAATTTGTATCGTATGCATACAATTAAAATGTAGTTGTCTAAACGTAGCCTCCATGCTACATGGAGATCCGAACAGCTTCTTTAAGTTGTTAATTTCATAGTTCTATGTCTTATGAAATTAACAAGTTAGACAAGCGGCTTCGGGTCTCCGTCAACAAATCCATTTGCATAGCCATAGGCCTACGAGTTGGGGGTGCTTGCACTGTCACAGACTTTTTTCACTGAGTCGGCTACTTTGTCCGTGTTATTGATGATTTACACATGATAATTGATAACATTGTATGCACATATAATAAATATAAAATGGACTCGCTGTTGTAATCGAAAATGTATTTGACGAGATTTGTCTGCACAACGAATCTCGTCCAATACATTTTCAATTACTGGCGAGTTCCATTCTCTCTCTATTTATGAACTATGTTTGCTGCAGTTATAAGCAGTGGCTAATGCAAATGCCCTATTGGACATATAAAGGTTTCTGGTCAAATATTCCCACGTTTGGATGACAAATGATGATTGATATTGAGTATTTAGGAGCTCTGCACATCCACTCACTATCCCTCCACCGCTCACACACACTTGCACTCCCATGCGCATGCTTCCTCCATCTTTGTCCATCCATCCGTCACTGAATCCATTAGCTCAAATAAATGAAGTCGTTTGTCTTCAATGATAATAGCTGGGAGAAGAACTTTAATCTTTCACTTATGTTCAATCAGGATCATTAACGTTGCTCTTTCATGATTCATTGCAGCTTGTTACAAAACCTCAGCAATAATATTTTGGTCGTTTATCGTTTCTTTGCTCACTAGGATCTGCATTAATTTAGTCAGAATTGCATCGTTCTGTTTTTGGCAGAAGGGCTGTTTTTGTGTGTGAATCAAACCACCAAGTGTTGCTTTGTAACTTGCTAAGTGTACTAGACAGTTGAAAGTTTAAATGCATGATTAATGACTCCATAGGCTTGTTTCGTTTTCAATGGAGTCAGTGAACTCCCTTTATTTCTTCATTAACATCATTAATGAACAAACATTCATTAACACATGAAGACCACATTAGTTTGTTAAGCGTATTTTGATAATTTGCTAAATGTATGGCAAATAAAAACAAATCATGTCCGAGATACAACTGTCCGTTTAACTATATATGTGTGTATAGCGTATTCTCACAAGACCCAATTCTTACTCAATGAGTTTTGGCCCCATGCAAAAACCATTTTCGCCGAAAATAAACACAAGCATATAGTAATGCCACCCATAGATCTGGTCAGGAGAACCATGATATCCACAAACCCCATTTATCTCACTTTTCTCACTCAAATCGAGCTTAGCCCCTCTAATTCTTTCACAAATCGAAAGGGAATGACATCAAATGCGTAATGTGCGAGTTTAAAAGAAAACCGAGCCCCAGATGTAGTGCTGGCTATAGAGAGCATGCATATTTATATTAATCACTAGGCATACATATATTCATGCATCAAATTTTAGCTTTACTTTAATCCCCCATTTTCCTCATGATGATTGAGAAGAAGGGGGAGAATAAATTATCCATGAAGTCCCCTATGTCAGCATCAGGCAATTTAATGATTCAAATTATTCATAAAAGTATATCTTACATCTGTGATCTACTTCTATAATATTCCAAGGCATGCATTCTGGAATATTTGTCAAAAAAACCCACTCAACACAGGCAAATTAGCTAGTCCGTTCTTTATTTACTATCTGGAAAGCACCAAAGGAAGTCTGAGACTTCCACAGCTCTGTTTTGTCCAAGCTACCTGTGGATCTTTAGTCTGATCCGAAAATCATATACAAAGGGTGTCTCACTATTACGCAGCTTAGGATAGGGTCAGTGAATATTAACATTAGAACAGAATAGAGCATATGAAAATCGGAATATGAACGAAGGTTCTAATTGATCATACAAAGGTCTGAGGTAAAACATGAAGGTGAAATATGAGATTCTTAATAAAAGCAATGCCACCTAGTGCACTCACGCAGTGCCCATAGCCAAACTAGGCATGCGCGAAGTAGATAGGTACAAAACACATGTGGTTGTATATATAAATATGGTCTTTATATAAATATTGGGAGCTGAGTATTCTGTTCCAGATTATGACGGGAAACCTGATGGGAATATTCCATGAACTCAACTTTTAACAATGGACTATATTATTATATACATAAGGGGTGGGGTGGGGATCTTAGCAATACACTTCATCCATAGGGGTAATTTGCCATAAAATAAAATCAGTATTTTGACGGTGGTATTTTACAATACTAGTCATGTTTAACGTTTTACGTCATGATTTTGTAAACATTTACATCAATTTGATAGAGACTTGCCTTTCAGTGTCTGGTCCTTTCCCTTTTAGACTTTGACACTTTAAAAGCTGTCTCAAAATATTGACGTTGCCAACTCGACATCACGAATGATTTCAGTTCTATGGATCAATGGACAAAAGCCATGTGCTGTTTTTCAATTTCATCTAATCCATCGAAGGCAAGCCCTCAATATGAAATTAAAATCATAACGTTAAATATTCTCATTTCTATCCTATTTCCATGTACAAACCACAATAAAATGCTCTTGTGTCGAAGAAAAGCTGAGAGCGGACCTGTTTCGATATAAATAAATTCAATTTCGAATTTTTCATCGACACTTAAATCCAAAGAATGCTAGGAAATCATTTCTATTCAGAATTATGATCATCTGGAGAATTTCCTTTATTGATTCTTTTTTTGATGATGGCCAACATATGGAGAATTGAATTATTTTTAACGTCCCAATAAAAATCTTTCAAGGTATTGAAGGACATTCTCGAATTTCAATCTGTTTTTAATAAAGGATGGCAGTACTGAATGATTGGAAAGTTTAGAATACATTTGGTATCACATAACAGCTGAGATTGTATTCATTTTTAAAAAAAATGGATTATTATCAATCATTTGTAATTCTGTACAAAATGTGTAAACATCTGCAATAAAAAAATTGTTATTATGCATAGGGGAATTGTCAACTTATTTTGCATGATGAATTGAAAGGGTATGATGCTTTTGATTATCAACAGAATAGTAGATAATAAATTAAATTCCTAATCATCCAGTGTCTGCCCGAGCATTATAATTATAGATTCAAGAAAAATATCTTGAGAGATTTAATATACAATCTTGTAGTTTTGTACTGAAACACTTAGTGGTACTGCAATAGGAATTCCAGTCAGTAAAGTCAATAAAAGTTACTATCAAATCAGAGTGGTACTGTAGACTGAATCATTATAAGGCGGAAGACAGAGATTTTATTTAGATGTTTTATTTCGTAGTGGGGAACGGATTTCATTATAAAATATATGTATATCAATTTCAGGAATAGTCAATGTCTGTTGAAATTGTTGGGCACGTCTGAACAATGTTCCTTCATTTATGTGAGTTTATTAGGGAGGTGGGCGGGAATAACAATTTTCCCTATTGATGACGGGAATATTGAGGTGTGAGAGGACGTCTGTGTGAACGTGACAGTCGGTGTGACGTGAGGCTGTGACGTGATGTTTGAGAGAATCTCATTCTCCCGCCATAATGACTGTGAATTATCCAACAGGACAATTCCCTAATCATTATAAGACGGAAGACAGATTTTATTTAGATGTTTTATTTCGTAGTGGGGAAAAGACTTCATTATAAATCGATGATCAATAGCGGCGAAGGAGTAAGACGTGTATCCGCACCGCTCGTAGCGTGAATCACTAAAAGGCTTCTCTTACATGGATATTTACTACCGATTGCCTCCGATCGTTATGAAATGACTATACTAGTTGCATGGAGAGCAATGCTACCAATATTAGATCACTAAGATCACAAAGGGACCTTAAATCACTGAATTTATTCAACAAGGAAGATCTACGTAGTATGGCTAACACCGCGCACCAAGCATCGATACACAGTGTACCGATAAACAAAGACAATTCGCGGAATATGCACAGGCCTATGTGTCCACCCAAAGACAATTCGCAATCGATGAATGGAAATAACTTCCAAGGACCACCTATGCAGACATTTATACGACCAAATACAAATTTCCAAAATGTGAATTCTGTGCCTCAAAACCAATCCTACTCAACAGTTACAATGGATCCTACAGCCCAACAGCAAATGGCTCCCCCCCACCGGCATTGCAGATGACAGTTCAAACGTATCAACAACAGCCAAATTCACAAGCTCTACAACAGCAATCGCCTGCACAATTCCAGATAAGTCAAATGTATTATGACCAGTTTATGCAGTCAGAGTTCATGATTAAATTTGTACAAAGAGAACAAAAACTAGATGAGGTATTAAATGGGTTCACACAAATGCAAGGCTCAATGAATCAAATGCACGCTCTAGCTACGTCAAATCAAACGCAAATAACTAATCTGACTACCAATGTGAATACAATTACTGAGGCCCAAAAATCACTTGATAACACTATAAGACTAAATCTCAACAAATTGCATGAGAAAATTGAGATCACCGATAACAAATCGATGATCGAAAACAGAAAATACAATTCTCACTTCCCCGCAATGAACAATAACAGAACAATGTTTGCCCAATCAGCCCAAGGAAATGCTCCCACATCGAGCTCTAATGTACAAAACATAGATTCCTCGTATCCACCCTCAAATGAAAAACCAAGAGACATGAGGATAATTATTAGAGGGCTTGATGAAAAACCGAATGAAGTTTTAAATGATGTATTGAAAGAGCTTTTTGACAATTTGGAAATTAACATGGATTTCTCCTTCCCCGAAAGGTTAGGTAGATATAGGGCCAATGCAAATTACCCTAGACCAGTAAAAGCCACATTGCCATCAACTAAGCTCAAAATTGAAACCTTCAGAGCAATCAACAAAAATAAACACAAGCCTCAATTGAATAACATAAGAATATCTTCTGATTCGACCGAAGAGGAGCAATTGTACCTGAGCGAGGCTAGGACAATTGCTAATGCCGCTCGAACAGTCCACAAGCTAAATGCTTGACCCAGGGGCTTTGACGTAATCATTGAGGGCGACGTGTATAACAGGGATAGTTTTGACAAACTCCCAAGCGGTATCACGAAATCGAACGCAGCCACGATAGAAACAATAGACGGAGTAGCCTTTCAGGGGCATATGAGCCCGTTATCGAACATGCACGAATGTCAAGTCAAGTATGACGGTTATATAGGAAGCTCAGTGGAACAGCTGTTCCAAGTCAGAAAAGGCATATTCATCGGAGCGGACAAATCTCTGTTGGAAAGGATCAAATCAGTTAAAAACCCTTACTCTGCAAAGAGACTGGCAAACCAATTCCCTGAGTCAGAGGATTGGAATAGGATTTCGGATGAGACTCTCCTAGATTGTATGAGAAGAAAATTTACACAATCGAGGGAACTAAGAGACTATCTACTGCAATTCAAAAAGGACGCTTTCTTTTATGAAGCAACCCTCGACCAATATTACGGGTGCGGGTTCCACCTTACGGATGCCCCAACAATTTCTAGGGACAAGGTGAAAGCTCAAAATGTTTGTGGAGAACTGATTTCTAGACTGAGAGCTGAACTAGACAACTAAAACCGCAAGTTATACACTATTTTTCTCATTTACTATAGACTGATATATCTCTCTGAACAAGTATGCTGTACTTCGAAATTTTGTTGATAGGTGACTCCAGACTAAAGAATTGGGAACTACCTTTATGGAAACTCCTGAGAACCTAGAACTGTGATGATTTGAATATCACCATCCTCCCAATACCAGGAGCCAGACTGGAAAAGATTGGAAATGAAGCGATAATCAATTTTGAGTTTAAACAATTTGACCTTTGTTATGTTATCGGCGGCATAAACGAACTAACAGAAAAAATACGAGGCAGAAATATATATTCGCGCTTTGCCTCAGCTCCTGAAAGTATTGAGCATATCAATCGTGAATTATATAGTCTGACCAGAAAATTAGATGCAATTGCCAGAGCAGTAATAGTAACTGAAATACCAGGAATCTCCCTGAATCAATATACTAAGGGATGGATAAACTCAGCTAAAGAACAAGATGAGATCCACAATGCACTTAGCACTGTAAATACCTAAATAAGAAGAAGAAATAGGAGAACCAAAGTAATCGGTCCACACTTTGAAGGGATAATTCACAAAAAAAGGAAAAGATACATAGCCCATCGCTATTTGTCAAAAACCCGGGATGGGTTGCACTTCAAGAGAGAAACCATAGAGAAATTCGCCCGCTTAACCTTTACAACTTTCTATAAGAACCTACATTCAACATGCAACTGAAATAAGGACAACCAGTAAACGTTTTCCTAAAAATAATTACTTGTAACATACTAATGTGTGGCAAACAAGTACTTCAACAAGTTTCAATAATTTAAAGCTAACTCCATCTCAATATATAACTAGAGTTTCTATCTCCTAAAGATACGGATCTATGTTTTATTCCTTCTATAATCTCAGGTACCTAATCTTCTTCCCTCCCGATCTGAATTCAGAAATACTCGTAACACATCATATCTGTGGCAAACGAGTAAGATCGAAACAAATATGTGTAAAAACTGTAGACAAAAAATTTTCACTGATCTAAAGTGTCTATAGAGAAGATTGTTTGATTAACAGTACAGTCGAGATGATATGATAGTGAGAATGCTCCAGAAGGGAAAATCACATCATAATGTATTATAATGTAAAATGACGAGAAAATGCATGATTTACAGTAAATGCATGTTATTACAATTACTAAATAAGAATGTTGACTGAATTCTACAGTCCCTCTGATAACAAGCAAGTAAACTGAAATGCCCCAGTGTAAGTCAGAAGTCAATTATATGGTATTCCAATAATCACTCTACGTTAGTGGCAAATTAGATACTTTAAAAAATCATTGTATATAAAAGGATTCTTTTGTTGATCACTGAAATGTGTATATATGCTAGTTAGTGGTCTCTTTTTCCATGATTTTGGTGAATTATCACTGCGGGTGGTGCAAACCCCATACTCTGCCTTTATACCCCACCTCCATAACCTAACAGGCTCTATCGCCGCAGTGCCTGTGACCTTAAAAATAGGCTGAATAATAATGTTAAGTAAAAAAGGCCTATCCATAGCTCATCTAAACACTCAAAGCCTACCAGGCAAATTTGACTTATTTAAAAATGAAATATCCAATTTATCACCTAAAATAATAGGTTTAACTGAAACATGGCTCCATGAAAAAATAACTGACCATGAAATTGAACTACCTATGTATAACATAGAAAGACTAGATAGAAACTGGTATAAGGGAAACAAGCAAAAAACAAAGAGAGGGGGGGAGTAGCTATTTATGTAAATTCCAATATAAACTACACACCATTACCACTTATGAATATCAGCAGTAAAGACTGTGAATGTATATGGATTAGAATTAATCTCAACTTCTCGAAACCCATATTTATAGGCTGTCTATATAAACCACCGAAAGCCAACCATGAAGTTTCTATCCAATATATTACCAATAAAACGGCTGAAATTACTGCCAATAAAAAGAATGAAATTTTTATAATGGGTGACTTTAACATAAATCTTCTAGAACCACGGAATAAAGAAAGAAAAGACGTAAAAGAATTTGAGGAAAATATGAACCTCACACAGCACATTAAAACCCCAACTCGCTTCTTCCTAAATGATCAGAAAACCCTAACTGGAACTTTAATAGACCACTTTTATTCAAACTCCAGCATTATCATGGAATCTGGAGTACACAATGTATCTTTGAGTGATCATGAACTAATCTACATTATCAGAAAAAAAATGTACACCTAAACCTAAATCAGAAATAAAGCTAGGAAGATCAACCAAAAATCTTGACCTAAACAGATTCAATCGTATGCTAAAAGAGGATTTTAACTGGAACACTTTCTTCAAAATAACATCATGCGAGAAAGCATGGGAAGTAATAATATCCAGAATAACTTTAACCCTGGATAGACTAGCTCCTTTAAGGAAAATTAAAATCAGAATCTCAAATGACCTATGGATTTCAAATGACATAATTGACTTGATTAACAAAAAGAATAGAATAATAGGAAAAAAAAAAGAATAGAATAAGAAAAAGAGCTGCCACATCAAAAAATAGCACTGACTGGAATGAAGCAAAAAGAATTAGAAAACAAACAAACCAAGCTATAAAAAATGCCAAAAGAAATTTTATACTTCAAGAGTTAGATGAAAATTCTAAAGACCAGACAAAATTTTGGGAAGTAGTGAATACCTTAGCTCCAACAAAAACCAAAAACAAGACAATTAATCTCACAAACTCCCATGACCAAATTATAGATAACAAAGACCTTCCTGACTACATAAACGATTATTTTGGTAATATTGCTACAAATTTAACCAAAGACCTCACCCCCAACTGGACACCAAACTCTCCAGCCAACCCAAACTCAATTGAGAATATCTATACTAATGAAAATGAGATTCTTACCCTTTTGAGAGAAATAAACACCAGCAAATCCTCCTCAATTGCAAATATACCGACGAGAATCCTGAAAATAGCCCGAATAACATTACTTAGAGAATTTACCCATTGCATAAATCTTTCTCTTTCGACTAGCACCTTTTCATCTTCATGGAAGGTGGCAAACGTAATTCCTTTATTCAAAGGTGGCGATAAGAGCAAAATTAACAATTATAGACCAATTTCTTTACTCCCAACACCTAGCAAAATAATAGAAAAAATCATACATAAAAGAATTTACGAATACCTTGACGCAT
Organism: Sthenelais limicola; assembly: GCA_942159475.1. Lineage (NCBI taxonomy): Eukaryota > Metazoa > Annelida > Polychaeta > Phyllodocida > Sigalionidae > Sthenelais > Sthenelais limicola. The sequence continues at coordinate 41,343,549 of OW804097.1, read as the reverse complement.
TTAATATACTCAACAAAGAGCAATTCGGCTTTAGGCCAGGGAAGTCAACAATCGAGGCCCTTACCAATGTAACAGATAGTATAGCATGGCAGCTGGATAAAAATATAGATACATTAATTTCCTTCATAGATTTTAGAAAGGCTTTTGACCTTAATCATCAAAGTCTCTTAAATAAATTAATGCATATAGGAATTAGAGGCAAACTACATGACTGGTGTAAGTCCTATCTCTCTGATAGAATGTAGAAAATAACTGTGAACAATATTACCTCCAAAGAATGCAAAATTGAAACAGGAGTCCCCCAGGGATCCATACTTGGACCGTTAATGTTCATTATTTTCATTAACGACCTGAAAACATATATACCCAATTGCAGTTTATCACTCTATGCTGATGATACTATTCTCTATGTACATGGTAACGACTTAGACAGATTATATAACGAAATGCAAAAGGCCATAGATAATCTCTATTTATGGTGTAATAACAACCTATTTCTTGTGAATGCATCAAAATCAAATACTATGTTCTTATCTAAGTCAAAAGCTCATACAATTAAGAGTAATACTATGAAGATAAATTACCAAAATAGCCCTTTAAAGCCAACAACTACCTACAAATATCTGGGTTTTACGTTAGACTACAAATTAAACTATCATGCGCAACTGCAACAATCTATAAAAACCATTTCACACAAAATATATCAAATGCACAAGATACATAGATACATTGATGAAAGCACAGCAATTAGGATATACAAAACAAAAATTCTACCTTTCTTTGATTATGGCGATATAATAATACATAACTCACACAAACCTCTGATAGATAAATTACAAAAACTCCAAAATAGAGCACTTAGACTAATTTTTAACCTCCCATATGATACACCAATAAACCATCTTCACACCTCAGCCAAAATCCCCCTATTATATAACAGAAGAATAACACATCTCAGATTTTTAGCCTTTAAAAGGAAAAATGACCCAATATACACTGAAACACCAAACAGGGAAACCAGACAGAATGTCGGGCCGACCCTAAAAATCCCCAGATATAAAACAAAAATGGGCAAAAATTCTGTGCAGGTAAAATGCGCCTCAGCATGGAATGAATTGACACCCAAACAAAGACAAATAGGAACTATTGAAACTTTCAAAGCAAACCAGAAAAATTGGCTAAACACATTATTTCTCTAAAACTCACTAATCAAGTATATGTTTTCAGGTCGTTAACTTTGTTAACTTCAACTTCAAGATCTATATGATTTTTTATCTTTTCTAAAATTATCATAGAAATTCTTTAGCTAATCACAGAGTCCAGAATTCTCTCTACTCCTTGTGGCAAAGCTATCAGAACAGAAAATCAAGAAATAGGAAAATTGGAAAGTGCCTCTGAAACAAGTGTTATAATAGTAATTACTCTCTGAGGGTTGTCATAGTAAATCTTATGTGTGAATCGGCATAGTAAAATCAAATCACAACACTCAACCAGTATGAATTAGAGTGGCAAGTGATATAAAGATTGACTTGAAGTAAATTAACACATGTGATATCTCCGAGTCACAAACACTCCTCAGTATAAACTGAAAGGAAACTGGCAATGTGACAAGGAAAACATAATTCTATAAGTCTCATTGTAAATGCTGCTATTTATCTCTGGTACCTAGTTCTATGAAGTAACTAAGAGATGCTATACAAAAGGCTGTACATATATGTATATATAACATGTGTTTGTTTGAGTCATGGACCGACAGAACTAACCCCGAAAAGGGCAACCCAAGATAAAATAAAATCTTTAATAAAAAAAAAAATAAAATATACTTTCAGGAATAGTCAATGTCTGTTGAAATTGTTGGGCACGTCTGAGCAAGTCCCAAACCTGCGTCAGAGTTGGAGGAATGCTCTATGGATGAAGGTAATCTGTGAGGGCGTGGGGGTTAGATAAGAAGAGAGAGCTTCAGTTTTCCATGTGCCGTGGGTCTTGACATCATGAATGGACGCCCCCTGTGTATGGAACACGAAGTACGCCCCACCTCGACAAAGTGAATGTTGAGAATTGGCTGATGGGTCAGCACCCACAATGGTTAGCAGCTCACACCACTGTCTAGCAAAGAATGTGGTGGTCATTGGATTGCCATCAGAAAAGGCAAAGAGGGGATCCTCCATCCTTGTCCCTTTTGAAGCCAGAAAGTGGGCGTGAAATGCATTGACTGGGCAGAAGATGTTGAGTCTGACGAGAGAGATTATTGTGGGGGTTGCTGAGACTTGCATTGTCTTGGACCATTTGACGTTGATGAAGAGCCTGTTGTGCCTCACTCGTAGGTTGCCAAATGTGAGGTGTCTTGATGAATCAAACTGGCTGACGGATCTGGGTGCCAGGTTTGACTGTCGCAAGAATGCTTTAAACATTAGGATTATAGCTAGAGCCATATCAGTTGGATATGGACGAGAAGCCGCCGCTGATAAGCACGCCGCAATGATGTCTGGCATCACTGGCAGCTTAGGAGAAGGAATATAGTGTACTGTAAGCTGTATTCCTCTAAGGGCGTTGGCGACTCTGTGGTCATTAAATGGTGAGACGTTGAGATTGGAAGCTTTATAGAATGAGCGGAGGAGGCTGAGAGAGTTGGCAATTGTGGGAGGAGCAGATCCGTTAAGTCACAGGTATTCAGCGAACCAGCATATGTGGCATGGTGACGGTCTTTTATAGTCGATATGGAGGTGAGAACAGAATGCCAGGAAGAGTGTAGCTGCCGACTGCCTATTTTTTACCATACCTGGCCGAAGGGTGGACCGCTGCCTCTCTTGTGCTGCTCTTGCCAGCCTGGCTGCCGTTGATTTGCCTAGTAGAAATCAGAAAGAGAGAAATATTCAGGATTAATGTCAACACTTTTAAGGTGATTTTTGATGACAATATTGGCACATGCCTGGACTCTGATAAGGCAGCCTGGGATAAAGCATCTGAGATCTCCATATATACCCCCGGGACGTTTATATATCTGAGTACAATTTGGGCGTGTGCTGCGGCGTACCATAATGCACTGGCACACGCCGCGAGGGTAGGATCTCTGGCTCTCCCACCTTTGAGGGTCTCAATTGTGGCGGTGTTGTCGCAATGAACTACAACTATCTTGCCTGCGTCAGATTTCTGGACAAACCTCCTCACGGCAGCAACACAATTAACAGCCTCGAGGTGATTTATGCTTCTGGCCTGTTTATCCGCGTCAGTGAAGATGTAAGAATAGCAGCTATGACCATCAGTAGCACCTGAGCCGACCAGGCATGCATCCGCTCAGATCTGATGGCCGACCTCTGCTCTGGGTATGATAGTTCTACCGTTATATTCAGGAAGGAATGTGGTAAACCATGATAGGTCGAGCCTGACGGGATCATTGACATATATCCTACCACCTTTAGCTGCTCGCAGGGCAGCTAGAAGCCTGTGCATAAAGAGTCTGGATGTACGACTTTAGCAATGTGAGCAAGACGCCCCACGACTTGCTGCATTTGCTTGGTGGATAAGATAGATTTTAGCTTGGCATCAGCCAAACACTTGTGTATTTCGTCAAGCTTTGTCTTTGTTATAGAAATTATGTTCTCCTTTGTATCAAAATCCACGCCCAACCAAGTGACCCTCTGTGAGGGGGTTGGAGTTTTTTGTCAGCCACCGTCAGGCCTAGGGAACCTATGAGGTCGATAGCCAACTTGAAGTGTTGTAGTGTCCTTGTCCCTAGCGATGAGGAGGAAGTCATCCAGGTACATTAGAGGAGAGGCACCTCTCTGACGGAGGGCTCTGACGATAAACATGGCAGCTCGTTGCATTACCAATGAGGAGATCCTTGCACCGAAAGGCATAGCCTTATCAAAATAGAATGAACCTTCATGTTGGATGCCCTGTAGAGGCCAATCTAGGGGCATACCATAAAGTGGCGATACACCCTTTTGAGATCGATGACAGCCATTGCACACTGTGGTGAATCAATTCCTTTGATAAAATCAAGAGCCATAGTTATAGTTGGGAGATTGTGATGAGTTATGAGTTGTATTGTTATGAGTTGTATGAGTTCTTTCGAATACATTTATTTATGCCCCCTGTCAGGCATAAATTGACTATAATTCTACGAGAACCATCAGACTTGGGTCTCGTCATAAGAGGGCTCTCCTTAGTCCAGGGTACAAAAGGTGGCGTATGATACGGGCCAGCGAGGGCTCCCAGGTTTGCTTCTACCTCAATATATGCATTAACACTGTCCTTTTAACTGGTACCTGAGTCTCAGTTCCGAGTATTGGTCCCCCGGTGTATTGCATAGGGAATCCAAACACCCCACTGAGAACCATCTCATCGTCAGGATGACCTGTAGCTAGGCTTGTCCACACCTCAATATTTAAGTTAGAAGGGAGAGGGAGCCTGGCCCCCCTCCAATTTGGTACGCCATATCGTTTAACTTCGTTGAAAATATCAGATAGATTGCTAGAGACACTAGGGTTAGGAACAGGCCAGTCTCCATATTGGTCAAAATTGGCACCTCACTAGGACCGATAGAGTCAAGGACACAAGTATCACTATTACCAATGGTATCACAACATATATCACAGATCTGGTTGGCGTGGCCATCACCAGAGACACATTCAATATTATTATAGTGGGAATTTTGTATTGTTAGTCACATTGCCGCGTGGCACGGCTATCATGATTTGTAAATACCTCAGAAGGCCGTGTTGACAGCAGCTCTGAGTAGTGGGATGGTAGCTGAGCATTGAAGACCGATGTGTCGGGAGCCTTCTTCGGGCGTTTACATGTAGTGTCGTTAGGATGGAGGCTTTCATCCGAGCTGTATGGGCGAGGAACGACATATTTTCCCTTGCAGTAGGTTGGATTGCATTTATTCCGAGCTGAATCATGCAATATTTGATGAAATTCATCTGTTGAGGTGGCAAAATCTGTTCGATGACCACCATTTTGGAATCTGGGCGGATATGAGTTAAGCGCATGCACACCCAGTTTGTTTACTTCCTGAATTCCAGGTCTGGTATATGAAGAGACACAAGTATGGGAAGTAGAAGAAATGGAAGAAAGAAACCAGTGTGGGCGCTTGGTGACCTACTTTTACCCCATTGGTTCTTCTTGAATCCAGACCTGTCATTGTTATTCTAGGTACCCTCTTTGGGCATGTTGTTTTTCGTATTATTACACGCCCTAGTGGTGTGGCTTAATTCTCTATTCTTCATTGCGAAAAAACAGTAGCCACAACAATGGACGAGAGTAACTGCACCCTCAGTATGGAAGAAGTGATTGTCACACTCCTCCGAATTGAACTTAGCACATGGTATATGTATACCTGATTTCTTTGCAGGCTTGCACACCACGTGTGCGGTGCTGTTGAATCTCAGGGGTGTCCCACCAACTCAGGGACCCATCAAGTATATATTCCACAACTGTTTGGGACCAAACTCTGGGCCCGTCCCAGCCATGAGAAGCAGTATCCTGGGCCAGTTGGGACAAGTGGAGTGCCATCGCCTTGGATTTTGAGCCGTCTGGAATGGAAGCGCACAACATTAGGGCCAGGTCACAGGCGTATTCAGCAAAGGAGAGGTCCCTCTTTTCTTACTTAACCCTGGCTGCCATATCAGGAGGAAGCATGAGTTCAGGTGTAAGTAGTTTTTGCTTCTTACCTTTTTTCCTTCCCATAGTTGCATGCTGTCTTGACATTGCCTTGATGACACTATCAGTATGCTTAAAAAGCCTTTTAAGATGTGTAGGTGTTGGCGTCTCATCCTCGGAGGACAAGGACGAGACTGCTGCATCCTCCCTGAACAGGTGACGGGCCTCAGCCGATGTGAATTTTCTCTTTCTCCCTCTTTTTCTAGACGACTTAAATCTCACCTCTTCCTCAGTAGAAGATTCAGTGGAAGATGACGAAGTCGACGAGGAGGGGGACGAAGATGAGGACGAGGACGAGGACGGGGATGAGGGCGGGCGATGCCTGTGTTTACGTCCGCCCAGCTTGCGGCGCTTTGTGGTGGAAAGCTTCATAGACTTGTGGCCTGCAGGAGCAGTGACTGACGCCTTGCCGGGAAGGCTCTGGGTGCTACTCATCACCGGTGGCTGGCCCTGACCAAACTTGGCAATAGTCTCAGCCCTTACAGAGTCGCACATGTTCTTCAGGTATCCATCCAAAAAACCCTTGTTGATATAGCCTTGTAAGAAACCAAGATTTGTAGGCGGAATCGGCGCAGTTTGCGGAGGAGAGGTGGACTTCGTCTTCCTTCCAGGCGCCTTCGGCAGAGGCTTGTCGGCCATCACCTCAGGATAGAGATTTGGACCTTCGGGCATGTTGCCTGTTGCCTTCGTCAGGACCTTTCTGGTCGGTGTAGTGACTGGTTTCTTCTTGTTCTCATGATGAGGCATATTGACGCCTAACCTAAATTCTGTCCTGGGCGTGAGCTACCTTCTGCCACCCACTAATCCGGAACAAAATTTTTTCCCTGTTGACGACAGGAATATGGAGGCATGAGAGGACATCTGTGTGAACCTGACAGTTGGTGTGACGTGAGGCTGTGACGTGACGTTTGAGAGAATCTCATTCTCCTGCCATAATGACTGGGAATAGGGCGCGTAAGTAGTCCACCGCGGCGATTTTTTGAGTCACGCTACTGTTGCAGTTTCATGACGTCATGTGGACATGTCGCGCAAAAGTCCCATAGCCCCAACGTTACCGCGATATTAAATCTCTGTTCTTTCAACGATCATATAGTTTTAGGACTTCTTATTCACATATATCCATCTCTAGGCATACGATTTCATCTATAGCCTCCATAATCCTTAAACTTTTACAGGGGCGATGTAAAGAGTGATTATTTATCGCCCCAATGCTAACTCTATGGAGATTGTTTACTTCCGGTCCACACATCGGTACAACTACGCGACTAATTTTCGTTAATTCGCGCCCTGCCGCCATGACACTTACACACTCTATTATCCAACAGGACAATTCCCTAATAATTAACTGTAATTGTATTGTGAAATTAGCTGTCACTATCAAATTACAGTGAATCTCCAAGCTCACGATGGTTTAGAGTGAAATAAGAACTCACTGTTAAATTATATAGTGAGATCACAGTAATTCTTGAGTGAGTCACCTTTATTTCAAAGACATCTTTTACGTTGTAGTTTAGTGATCAGGCTTAATGGAAGGCCCTTTCAACCTTTTTGGAGTTTATCAAAAACAAATGGGTGAGGCTCCCAAAAATGTCCACTTTCAAAAAAATAAAGTCAAAATTTTATTTTATTTCAATTTATCTGAGCCTTCTCCTGGTCATAGCCAATGGTACACGTTTAAACATACTAAAATTATAAATTTTTCTGAGCTATTTCTGATTTCCTACAAAGTCTATACTAAAAGGGTCCATTTTTGGCTACAGTACCTGTTGTGTTCGGGGAGGAAATGAATAAACTTGAATAAAAAAGGAAAATAACATTATATTGTTGTAATTACTCCTCATCCACTTAGACTTAGAAGAGTGTTCTTGTATTCAGGGAAGAAATATAGATTTCATATGATATTTCATGTATTTATGCATTTCTATTTCCTGTTCTTTCAACCATTATTGCTTCACTGTCAATTCTATTCCAAAGTTTTCCCTGCTAACCAATGTAAAATTAAATATCTCATGTTTTCTGCTTTTTTAAGGAATAACTCAGAATTTTGAGGGATTTTCTCCCCACTTCTGCCTTTTTTTATAATTATCTCCTTAAAAAGCATGAATTTATTGGCCCAAGGAAGAAGTCTATGCTATTCTAGTCCCCGAACACAACACATGTCAATTTTTATGGAATTTAACTTTTATTTCTGCTTTCAAACTAGATATATCGATTTAACTTGATAAAACTCAGGCCTATATTTATATTTTTTTACTATTTTATAATAAATATTGTATTTTCTGGGTTGTCCCCGAACACAACAGACACACAAATATTGCAAAAATACCTGTAAATACCTATTATATTGCCATTATCTATGTCTGTATTCATCTGATACCCATAGGGGTGTCTTATTTCGGATTAATTTTGATTTCATTATTTATATTTTCACTTTAATTACTAATTTACTCATGCTGGTTAAATGCTCCTGTCCCCGAACACAACACCCCATTTATAAGGTAAAAGCCAAGCAGTAAATGGGAATATAACCAAGGATTTATGTGCAGAATTACAGAGAGAAATGATTAGAATAGTTCACTTTTTCATTATCATTCAATTTTATCATTTTTTGGTCATAGCAAATTTGTACCCGAACACAACACCCCTGTCCCCGAACACAACACCCCACCCTGTCCCCGAACACAACACCCCACCCTGTCCCCGAACACAACACCCCCTTAATTTGAGGGAAAGAAAGTAGTCATTTGGAATATAACCAAATATTTATGTTCAGAATTACATACACAATCAAATCGAATACTTTAGTTTTCAATTTTATCATTTTTTCATCATAGCATATTTGTACCTGAACACAACACCCCTGTCCCCGAACACAACACCCCAACCCCTCCCCGAACACAACAACCCCTTTGTCTAAGGGAAGATAAGCAGTCAATGGAAATATAACCAATGGGTTATGTACAAAATTGCATGCATAAATGAAGGGTTTCGTCGATTTTTTAATAACTTTTCAATTTCATTACTTTTTGGTCATAATCTCTCTGTCCCCGAACACAACACCCCTGTCCCCGAACACAACACCCCTGTCCCCGAACACAACACCCCTGTCCCCGAACACAACACATACTCAGAAGATGGGTTCTCTGCTAATATATTCAAAGTCAACATATAAGATGGGTAAATATCAAATAAATGTGCATAATCACAAATGTATTTTCATGAATATTTGAATTAAAATGCACTTTATCACTGTGAGAAGAAAAGGTGCTCAAACTTGGAATTTCTATGTCTCAACTTCATGGAACCATGAGTATGGTAAAAATTGGTAAAAATAAAAAAATAGAAGTTTGATGTGTTATGGGACTTCCTGAATAACACAAGGCCAAATGTAAAACATTTCCTAGGTAGAAGCTTTATTGTTTTATTTATCAGTTTATCAAACTTAGCAATGATCTTCATAAGCTATTTAGAGAATTGTGAATGAAAAGACAGAAAAAAATTAAATAAGTAAAACAAAATAAATGTTCAAAATAAACTCTGAAGGAGGTTCTTACATATGCTGTATGGAGAATTGAAAGCAAATAGCCAATTAATCAGGTTTACATAATTTTCCAATGAAACAAAAAAGAATTTAAATCCAGGGACATGCATTTGGGTCCATTTTCGAACCTAAGATATGTTTTTTTTTGCATTAAAATGAATTTTTTCATATATTTTTCAATATTTCCTCATTAGACACTTGGAAAGGTACATAATACCGAAGAATTACAAATGTGGAATGCAATTCGAATAAATTATGAAATTAAAATGGGTGATTTTGGCGAAATGGACATTTTCGGGAGCCCCGCCCAAATGTTTTAAGTATTAGTTATTTTACATGTCTTTATTTAAGCTGTTGACTCATAATCCTTTGCGAATTAAAATCATAAATTGCAGAAGTAAAAAAATCCCCTATTGTAATTGTCTTTAATGGTCTGATCACCATTTAGGCATTATGGTTTAGGCTTTTTTTTACAGCAAAACAAGCTCACGATAATACTTTTCAAATGGAATACAATTCTAAATTAAACCTCCAAAACAGACACCAACGCAAATCCCCTTTTGTATAAGTCTTATTGGTCCGATTGTCATTAGTGTTTTTTTATGGAAACTTTGATTGTATTCACAGCAAAGAAAAGTCTTAATCAAGTCAAAGTCTCTTGGCAATTGTTGTCACGAACAGATAAATTGCGGTAACTTTAATCATTATGGTCTGCATATTGTCAATAGATTGAATATTTTCTCATGTTTGATGACTCAGATAAACTTAAATGGATGTGCTCATTGAATTCACAAGTGGGAATTTAGTTTAGTTTTTTCCCCACTTAATTGTACTGTTGTGAATTCACATAGGGGCAAGTGGTGTCCCAGACTCATTTAAAACACCATTAATCTTTTAATGGAATGAAAATAAATAATGTATGTGTGGGTATGGACATACAGGAGTGTACATCAAGGCGTGTGAACAATTTGTTAAACATATTTTGGTAGTTTTGCTTGGTGATTTATTTAAAAAGTCCACATGAATTTTGAAATAAATTTCTCTTGTAGTTCTAAGTATCGTAAGCGATTCAAGTTATATATTATGGGCAGGACCTGTTATGTCACTTTACATATCATTATCAGAGCTAATGATCACATATTAACAATTGTCATCATCATTAAGTAATGACCAATATTATATTTTAAAACTCCTCTAATGAGTAGCTATACATACTATCTATCATATACAACCAACCACGTATCAATACTTATATTGCTTACCAATGACCAGTCACATGGTCACAGAGTAATAATTTAGTCTTAGAACCTCTCAAAATATGGGAAATACTTTATCCCCTTCTTTTAGATTTGAATGAAAAGGGTGATACGATATTTCCTCACCCCAACTTTAGTTGTAAATGGGTCAGATTGTCAGAAAATGTACAATGGCAGCTCTACACATTTAGTAAAATATGATAAATTAGGCTCACAAATGATAAATACCAGGTATATCTGAGTATATTCTGTATCATGTTGTTTTAAAATATCTGTTCTGATATATTAAACTGTATTTTTAAGCTGATTTTTGTCTTATATCTTGGCTATTTAAAAGGATTGGTGAAGGCAAATAACGACCTAACCCATATCCACGGGACAGGGTTTGGCGATTATTCTAACCATAAGGGTCAGATCATCAGACAATGTACAATTCGCCTTTTCAACAACATGAACTTAATTATACCCAGATATACCTGGTATTCATCATTTTCAGCCTAATTTAGTATATTTTACTAAATGTGTAGAGCTGCCAATTTTATGCTGACGATCTTAACTATAAAACTGCATGTATTTTGAAGCTCATTTCTGTCTTAAATTTAGGTAATTTTAGAGGATTGGTGAAGGGGACTTGTACATTTTCTGAGGATTTGACCCATACATTCCGACGGTCCAAACAAAATATATGCGTAGTTAGTATGAGTTTTAACAATGATAGAAGCTGAAGTCAATTGTTTCTGAAAGTTTTGACACCTACTTTTGTTGATCGATGAGGGATAAACATTCATACGATTGCTTATTCCAGTAGAGGTTTCTGAATAGTTTCTACTTATTTCTGTCCAGAGCATAGCCTCTAATATTCTTTTTTTGCTGTCACATTCTTGGTATTTGCATTTTCTGGTAGTTTTATCTTCCTTCTGGGATGTACATTTTCCCGGCGGACTTTATACCAGCTTAACCCTTTATCCCTGGGGCCTGTTGCACAAGAAGTCCTTACTTAAAATGTTCCCTCCTAAGCTATTTTTCCTTGCTTAGGTATTCTAACTGTAGAAATACAAACTACTGTTGTCTGTATAGGGAATTCGCTCTCTAAAGGTTTCTCTCCAGTTGCTTAGCCAGGACACGTAGCTAAGGATCGAAGGACAATATGTGATGTGTTACAGGAAAATGAGTGAGTGAGTGAGATTGGTTGCTTTACGCCCTTATCAACACATTTAATATGGTTCTATCAAGGGTGGGAGAGCTGAGAGGGAGGCAGTTTATGATCATACCCAGGAAATAGAGATAGAGTAGAAGGGAAAGAGAGAGAAAAGGGACAGAAAGGCACTTTGTGGTCATACCCAGGACCATCAGGAAAATGAGTCACAAGTCGTAAAATTGATATTTGTCAAAGTGTTTCATTTACAAGATGTCTTTGTGGAAAGTTTTCATTTTGGAGGTGCTTAACGCTGGCTGTAGCATGAATACATTTACAAAATTTCAAGACGTATTGAATAATATCCATGCATTTCAAAGGTCATCTTATAGAGTATATTTAGCTTCTTTACTAGTAAATTTGTCCACCCAGAAATATTGCAAACCTTTTTTCCAAAAATATAAATATGTGTAGGTGAAGGATCACCGGGTATATTAGATACGTCGCCAAGCAACCCATTCCTGACCACGCCCCCTCCGCGCACGCCAGGCAACAGCGCGACGTCACAATGCCAGGTCCCTTCCACGCCCAAACAATAACATTCCACCCCACTCACTCGCTCTCCTGCTCCCGATTGATCCACACGTACCTTGAAAATTTTTATTTTTCTGGGTGGTTTTGAATTGTTGGAATTTATTCAAAATGGGAAGAGCCAAGCAATGCGAGCCTTGTGGGTACGCCCATAAACCTCCTACGGGACAATTATGCAATCGGAGGTTGATTGCTGAAGTTAAAATATAGAAATACTTATTAGATGTTGTACTGTATATATACTGTTATTGGAATCGGCTTGATCTCATCTTTTTAAACATGGTGATATCTCAGAATCCATTTTTGCAACTTATAACTCATTTTCCTGTAACACATCACATACTAAGTAAGGATTTGTTATGCAACGGGACCTAGAGGATAGGCTTTGCCTACTTCTCATTGTATGTAAACAGTCCACAGGCTATAACAGCCATAGGCAGAGACTAAAAAGATTAATAATCTCCATTTTGGGCCTGCTGGTGCACTATGTGTGTATGATACACCAAACAATGCACCAGCAGCCCTTCAATGCTGGTCATTATCAGTAGTATTATTCCTTAATTGCAGACTTGTGCAGACTTTGCATTTCCACCTGCGAGACCTGGAGTGGAATATATTTCTAAAAGAGACTAGCTGTGAATTGTGAATCCTTCTGTGAGGCCCCCATTCTCTCTGTGGCTCTCTAGTCCCCTTCTCTTTGATTGTGCTCATGTGCTTATATAATCTCAGCCGTTCCTTCATCACATCTTTCTGGTCCGTAAGCAACTAATGTTTGTGTGGCAATAATTCCTCTCATATTTTCTCATCTTTGCCATTGGTTGTTGTAGTTGACACTACCCACAAAACGCTACGTAATCGGATCTTGTGAATTGACTGGTAACGTGACAGCTCGGGGGCAAGGTCCAGAGGGATTATCGTCATCTGTCAAGCAAGAACGAGTATAGGAATATATAATATGGCGATGATGTATAGGGGGGTGCAATAGACATATCCATATCGAACTGTATGTGATGTGTCATAAGTGGAAAACAATGGGTTTTGAGATACCATCGTATTTGAAATGATGAGATTAAGTGGATTAATTCCAACGGTATATATAACATTTAGAAAATCTTTAAAATATTCTATTTTATGTTTGATATTTGTTATGCTTAATGAAATTTTCCAATATTTCTGGTCAGACGAGCTGAATGTACTCAATAGGAGGACCTTAGAAACATAGGGATATATTTAATATGCGTCGAAGAATGTCAATTTTGTGACATTGTGACTCATTTTCTATAACACATCACATGTAAATTTATATGTGCTCTAATTTAACTTTTAGATGTCGATACAACCTCAGCAATAACATTTGAATATAATCTTTACTGAGGGCGCCCATGATAAATATTGAATGGAGCTCGGCTTGAGTAATCCAAGAGTTGTTGGACTCAACCTCTACAAGACTTTCCGTTTACCGGCGTCCTGTTCCATTTTCTCTACATATTGTGCATGCAATGTATTTCTGGTAGAGGAGGAATGGAAGTGCTGTTGGTGTAGATAATGGAATAAATGAGAGGGCAAGGGTGGCTATTAGACGTAGGGTGGAGGGTGGAGAGGGTATACAAGGTAGAGGTAGCCTACTCATGCCATCACACGTTTAACTTATGGGTGAAGTTTCTTCACCTTCAGAAACCTTCTCAAATAACCCGAATTTAATACAAAAATGAAGCTCATGATACAATTCTACTTAACACTTTAGTGGTATCTAACATCCTTAGAGTCAACTCGATCCCAAATATACTGAGATAAACCCAGTATTTATCATATTTCAGTTGAATTTAGCAGAATTTAGCCGAACTCAGGCGTAGGTGGAAGACCACCATAATTAAGGTGAGCCATCCACAAAATGTATGTAATAATGTGAATTAACGATAAAACCATGCCTAAACACAGTATTTAATCTGCCATTGTAGCAGCAATGCTCTCTTTGCCTGCATGTTACGTGGAGTTACGTGGCATAATGTGGCCAATAAAAATATTTTTAAAAAAGATTACGTCACCCGTGAGTGGAAGTGCGTCATTCACGTGACGCATTTCTATGGCAACTACCCTAAAATGATTTAGTTTATTGTAACTCCCACGTGGGGAGAACTACCATAGAGGTTAGGCTCAGGGCGTAAGAAACTGTCAAGTCGGTATAGATCATAAAAATTTTACTAAAATTGCCAGATTATGCTGAATATATTATGATAAATACTAGGTATATCTAAGTATATTTGCTATTGGATTGACCAAAACAATCAGTTCCGCCACGTTGAACTGTATTTGGTCCTCATTTTTGGTCTTAAGTTTGAACAATTTAAGCTGTGAAGGTGAATTGTACATTTTCTAATACCCTTACCCATCATGATGATAACCCCCACCAAGCATAGTAATGTATCTATACTTAGAGTAGGCTAATTACTGCATTCATAAATAACTTAAACCAAACGAATCTTGCCAGTCCATTCTATAACATGGACAGCAGTAGAGTGGTATACAACAAAGTGTGGTTACCAAGCAACCCCGTCACCAGAACATTGAGGTGTCACTACACTATATTATAGATATATTCCAAAGTAATACAAACTATGTATTATTATGGAATAATCTAGATCCTAATATAAAACGATCTAGACAATACTTCAACTAAAATTTAATGTAGATCTACATAATGTTTTATCTTGATTGTTTTCCTACTTTACTGTAACCCCTAACTTTACCGCAAAACTCAACCCGATGATATTGTTCACCAAATTACAGTGGCTAAGATCACTGAGAATAAGTGTCGGGACTTTTGTAAAATATAACAAGAATTTGATTCAATCTATGTCAGGTACTCTCATACTGATTTCTAAATGTGTCTAACTATCCTAGATTGCTTTTAATTAGAGTTAATCTATGCGTGATGACCACGGCGAAGGCCTGACATGGTTTCATTTTGAAACTGCAGTAACTGGGTCACAATTAATGACCCATGGATACAGGACGTCACAACAATTGACGTAACCCTCCGCAGCAGCAACCTTGCATCTTTCTGTCTGCTGTATCAGTTTTAACTTATAAAACGTCTATAGAATACTTTCAATAAACCTATTTAAGATAAGGCATGCATCCCACAGGCTTTTGCAGACCAAATACACATTATATATGCACATACAGTGAGAGAGAGTAGTTACGGTACAGCTCTGTTTACATCATGACGTTCCCTTCGACAATGCGTCAATGACGGCCGTCACAGAATGTGCGTGTATCATTAGTGCTTGCGTAATAGCCGCGCTGTACCACGGTTATTTTGGTCTGGCAGACCAAAATAATTTTCAATAGGAAGATTCGAAATATACCTCAGAAATATGGGTTTATATGATCAAATCCAGTAAGCCATGGGTAAAGGGAGTTCTATTGTATTTAATTGCTATATCTTTATCCAAACTTTCATAAATGAGTTCTGTGGCAAGTGCCACTTTAAAATGTAATCTTGGTCAAGAAAAAGAATCGGGCCATGGGCAGTCGTACAATGTTTTAAAGCTGCATTTTGAAACGATGTACCAGTAGATAAAAAATAAACTTAACCTATTTTATTTAACCTAATTTTACCTTACCTTACCATCCGTTTCTATGTACACCGTTGACTTATATACATACATCTATTATCACTCAAGGACACATATTAAATTTTAGAATTATAGTGAAGATCTTTTCTTAAAGGTGGAAATTAAAAGTTGAGTTTTTGAATTCATCCACAATCTAAACTTGAGTAAACTAAAACGTTCAGTGATTTAAGTCCTTTAAGTTGCGATGAAGCTAATATTGTTCTCCTTTTGTTCCAGGTGAGTTTGACTACACGTATTTGATGAAACGCCAGAATAAGGTTGAGTAGGACTTGTTGTAGTAATGCATGAATAAGCAGAACGGGAATTCTCTTTTGGAGAATCAAGGAGTCAGGTTGTATTTCCTAAAACTGTTTGCAAGTTGCATGGTTTCAAGTGAGCCATATTTTTGCTAATTAGTGGCCTCAGGTACATAATGCCCTATCATTTACAGTACAGTCCAGTCATTTTAATATTATATATATCTTCTCACGAGTTGGGCCCACCCCACCTTAAGAGTGGGCCCAAAGGGCCCATTTTTCAAATGCACTGGGGATATTTGTTAGTTTTTTCATTATAAACTATGCATCATGAGTGATCATTCCTGAAAACTGCTACATCCTCGATGTTACAGTTACAGTTACAGTGTTACAGGGTGGGTACAGTTACAGGGTGGGTACAGTGTTACAGGGTAGGTACAGTTACAAGATGGGTACAGTGTTACAGAGTGTATACAGTTATAGGATGGGTACAGTGTTACAGGGTAGGTACAGTTACAGGATGGGTGCAGTTATTGGATGAATACAGTGTTACAGGTTGGGTACAGTTACAGGGTGGGTACAGTGTTACAGGGTGGGTACTGTTACAAGATGGATACAGTTATTGGATGGATACAGTTACAGGATGGATACAGTTACAGGATGGATACAGTTACAGGATGGGTCCAGTGTTACAGGGTGGGTAGGTACAGGTACAGTTACAGGTTTTGTGTAATGTTACAGTTTCGGTACAGTGTTACAGGTTGGGTGCAATGATGCAGTTTCGGTACAGTTACAAGATGGATACAGTTACCGTTACAGGGTTTGTAGAGTCTTACAGGGTGAATGTAGTTACAAGGTTGGTACAGACTTACAGGGTGAGTACAGTTACATGGTTGATACAGCCTTACAGGGTGGGTACAGGGGTTTTCTGAATAACCTGATTCCATACTTTATGTACACATATGTGCCAGCCGTCCTGACCATATGGGCCACCTTCTTGTGCAACATACTATACTAATTTTTGTATGAGGTACAGCATTACCCTATGCCTGAGGCACTGCTGTACGAAGTGTACTGCACTACCCTATACCTGAGGCACTGCACTACCATATCCCTGAGGTACTGCTCTACCCTTTACCTGAGGTACTGCTCTAGCCAATATATACTGCTTCACTGGGGTTATGTGTTTTGTGCAGCCAGGGATATGACCAATTCCACCAATTTGACAACATTTGGCCCCCAACCGTGGAAAGTGATAAAATGGGCTTAAATGAAATTAATTACTATTAATTTGATTTTTTCTGTTGATTGGATGGTTCTACCAACCTGCGGAACCACATTTTTGGCATTTTTAGTCAAATTTTTTTTTTTTTTTAATTTCAAAATCCCATTTTGGGGGCAAAAATCATTTTTTTTTAACTGCCATTAGTCCGTGGAATTGCTGAATTTCTAAATAATCTTCAGAATTGAACATTTTTTTTTATATGTTGAGATAGTAGGTTACGTGAACATGATCTGTGTAAAAAAAAAATGCAAAAAAAATATTTTTTCGCCAAAAGCCATCAAAAACTGATTTTTTTTGGTGTGGGGCACCCCCCATGTCGTGTGCCGTCACGCTGTGTGCCTAAGGTGGAATAAAAAAAAAATAAAAATATATATCTATCAAATTATGATGAATAATG
Organism: Sthenelais limicola; assembly: GCA_942159475.1. Classification (NCBI taxonomy): domain Eukaryota; kingdom Metazoa; phylum Annelida; class Polychaeta; order Phyllodocida; family Sigalionidae; genus Sthenelais; species Sthenelais limicola. Next base: position 41,325,806 of record OW804097.1, on the reverse strand, counting down.
ATAAAATGCATGGGATTATATATGTATAGAACATCAAATGTATTTATTTGAGTTTTTCTTGGATCCTAGCAGAGAAATAAAATAGTGACAAAAGGTACCCAGTGAACACTGTTGCAGTTTTTTCTTTAATAAATTGCGATTTTTGTGCGCCAGAACAGCGTCAGATGTTACTCCATGGAGCGCGAAATTGCACCGCGCGTGACGCGGTGCAGTGACGTGCGTTATGCGCGGTCATTATTGCAGGTTATTTCGCGGTGGTAGCGTCCTGTTCAAGGATTCAGGGGGGACGGGGATGGTGTTACTATGGTTCATAATTTTAGGGGGGTGGCGGGGTGAAAATGGAAAATATTGGTTTTAATTATGGTTTATATCCGATATTATATTGCAATTAATATACTCTACTGTACCATGCTGTATGAATAAAGATGCATTATTATCGGCGAAATTGAAGCAAGAGAAGACAAGACAATGGTTACATTATAAACAGTTTACTCCTTTATTTGCACATCACACGAGTGTGAAAAAGAGGTTATTCCCTCTGCAGGGCCGCTCGTCCAGTATGATACCATTAAATACAAATATTAAAAATACACCCACAACAAATTTCAGAGCAACTTAACTGGAAAGACAATTCATTTAAACACAGATGACAACGAAATTGTTACAGGCTTATATATAGGGTTATATATATTAGATTATTTTGAGTCATGCCATTTAACATTATACAAATAAGATTGTCCCATTGGAAAAACTACTTCAGTTGAGTTATATGACAATCAAATCAAACAATACATAAAACTGTAATTGTTGTGGTCTATGCCATTTAATTTTTAAAAAAACCCAAACTATTCAGCACTTATATACACTTCAGAATATCCTATAAATATCTAAGTCAACCTTTAACAGGATCCCCTATTCCTGGAATAGGTTGCCAACGAGGCCCATCTGACCCTAGATAAGAAAGCCTTTAAAAATCTAGCCAGGTCAACACTAATATGGAATGACGGAATATTCTATATAACTGCTCATACCACTATTAACAGCAACTGCTTTGAGGATATGCATACTTTACATAATAGCCATATTCATCTACAGGTGTAATATTAATTTAAAAACAAAAATGAAGGTATAAGCATGGATATTCACTGCATTCAGGTACAATAATATTATTTCACCGAAAGGTGGATTATTACAGCCTCATCAAGTATAGATTACAATAGTGTACTAGCAACGATTAAGAAAATCAGTAGAAATATTATTCCTAAAATCTTCAAATGCCTCTAGAAATAATGAGCATCCTCTTAGAAATGCATACATACCATTTGTAGGTTTATACGATTAGAATTGATACAAATATGGCATAATCAAGAAATGTGAAATACATCAAAATTGTAATTTATGGAATCAACCCCGTACAGGTATAGGATGTATATCAAGTAACAACACCTCTGCGGTGGACAGAGGAGCAGTGTTATCTGATACATATAATTAGATTATTCCGGGTCATGCCATTTAACATATACAATTGAAGATAGAGCCATTGAAAAAAACACTACTTCAGTGGATTATATGACTAAGTCAGTCGATTCATAAAACTAACTTTTCTGGTATATGCCATAAATTATTCAGACCTTACAAAGTCAAAATACATGAGACATCATCAAATGTACATAATAAAAAATGCCATCTGGTGCACATATCTTCCAAATGTGCCTTACAAACAATGATAAATGATACAGTGTTGCATGTTGCAGATCAAGCACATCCTTCTAACCATTATTATTATGGTAATCTGTTGTACGAATATCCATATAATATAAGGGAAGAGCGATTTCTACGAAAAGAGATCGAAAAGAGGGGTTTCTTAGGTAGAAAAGAAGGGTTTCTTTGTCTCACTTTGTCAGGTTGAAAATGTGATTTTGAAGCCTTTTTTAAATTGCAATATCTACACTCTATTTATAGCCTGGGAAAGCCCCTGTGAGATAACTACATGCAGAGGAGTGGGAGAGTGAAGGAGAGAGAGGATGTAGGGGAAGGGAGGAGGGGAGGGAGAGAAAGCGGGGAGGGGGAGCATAAGGGAGAGGGAGGGGAAATCGGAGATGGGGTTGGGAGAAAAAACCGGTATGAATGACAGAGAAGAGGGGGAGGGAAAAGAGGGAGGAGGAAGTGTGGAGAGAGTGGGTGACCGTCTTACATGCAGAGGAGTGGGAGAGTGCAGAAGAGGGTGTAGGAATAGGAAAGGGGCAGGGGGAGGGAGGGAAAAGGGAGGGGAAGAGAGGAGGGAAAGGATTAGGGGAAGGGAGAAAGGGGAGGGAGAGAAAGTGGGGAGGGGGAGCATGAGGAAGAGGGGAGGGAGAGAGGGGAAATCGGAGATGGGGTTGGGGGGAGAAAAACGAGCATGAGGAAGAGGGGAGGGAGAGGCGGGTAGGAAATCGGAGATGGGGTTGGGAGAGAAAAACAGGTAGACAGACAGAGAAGAGGGGGAAGGAAAAGAGGCAGAGGGGGAAGTGTGGGGAGAGAGGGTGACCGTCTGGAGGATGGGTACTTTGCTAGTACAACTATAAAATACAAAATACAACCATTTCTCGACCACTTTTTGTTAATTACCAAAGTCTTTATATGACATAACCTTTGTATTGGGGTAATGGTAGTTCAATTCCTAGGTCAGTGGTTTTTTCATATATGATAAACTAATTACTATCTTAAATAAGCTTCAAAATTGATTCTAGATGTATATCTTCCAACCATTTTTTGTTCTCGGAATGAGAGAAATCACATTGCATTGCACTATACTATCTTATATAATCATGTTTTTTATATACAGTTTCATTTGCAGTTTGCACCAATACAACGAAACATTCTTTCTAGGGGCAGGGTCAAGATCATAGTCTACTGTAAACTGTTGTCGATTTTGGCATTCCTGGCCTGCTTGGCCCGGTAGTTTCACTTGGATCCAGCAGCCTGCAGGTTGTTGCAAATATCAATGGGTACCACTGAATCAATGTCCTTCTTTTCATTTGGCCTGGTGGTCTTGAATGGCTCTGTAATATGATGAAACAGGAAAGATATTAATCAAATTGAATATTTTCTCCACTAATTGTTACACATGTATATGGTATAATCATTTGTAACAAATATTTTTAATATTAATTTGATTTGATAATCATTCAAGCTAGGCAATCTAGCCCACCAGAATTTCAGGTTGACCAGACCGATGTCAAAATTAATTTAGATTAATGATTCATTATTTCTGGGCAAAAACTTAGCCCCTGAATATAATGTCTAACTGACATACAAATATTTACTGGATTGGTCCATCAATATGGCCAAAAATTAAACAGAAATTCTCCACATTTGTATAAAGGATGCTCAAGATTACTGGTTACAATATAACACCCAGTATTTTGCTGTAATTCTAGCTTGCCATTGTTGGCTAGCTCATGGCGAAATTAACTTGCCTGCAGAGTATTTTTATTTCCCAAATAGTCCGGTCAAGCTGTTTGAACGCTGGTTAACTCCAAAACCAGTATATATATAAAACTTTTATTCACGATCTTTACATACATTCAATATATAGCAATCAAGAAAGGGACGTGAACCTCACAGAAGTGATCTTCCTGGTGGCCCTTGAAAAGTATAGGCTAAATATTGATTATAGTAACAACTTACTGAAGAATGCACCATAGACCCGTTAGGTCTTGAAAGACACCATCCTGTCAGTCCCACTGGGGTTGAAAAACTTCCTGTGTGACAATCCCTGAGATTGTTCATGTTGTTTGTTGTGTCTGCTTTCGTTGGTACCAGCGACTTGTGCCAGTAACTCTACCTGAAACCCAAAATAGAATATTAGCATCGGCAAGACAGGAAGATTCTTGTGATTATATTTTCGGCAGAAATCTTTAATTTCCCAGTTTGATTACCATTGTTTTCATATCAATATTATATCAACTTCAGATAGAACTAATTGTATGCATGTTATCCTATATGGGCGGGCAACCTGTAATACCTATAATAACTCTTCTAGAGGGTCCCTAGTAAAAATGGAGTTAAAAATAGAAATAAAAGTATAGTTATGACTAAAAATCTACCAACCATTGGGCAAGTAGCAACCATAACTTATTTGTCTGACATGACTTTATACTTGCACAAATTCATAATTATGATTTAAATCACACTGATCTCTAATATTTTGTCCATGATTCAGGTAAAGAAATCTTATGCCAGCCCTCATTTAGAGCCCATTATTATATTCGATTATATATTTCTTCTAACTTATGGCCACTAAAGTTATATATTTCTTCAATCAGTTCTTAAGACACATAATATTAATCCCTACTATGTTAAAGGAATATAGCCCCACTGTCCCAGATAGGGAAGGAAGGGCAAGGATACTAAGCTAGGTTTAATCATACCAAACACTGATAGTAAGACAGTCCTTAGCTCTCTCATTATGGCGAGTATACAGTGATGACTATATTGAATAAACTATCAGAATGCTGAGGAGACAGATGTGTTCATGTGTCAAACCAACATAAACTGGTTATTCTTAATAATCCAGTTGGTCAAAACTACACTTTTATGGGACAATGCTGTCAGGGGGTGAGACATGGGTTTCAGGACAGATTTCCAGGACAGTCCCGGACAATTCAGGATCCTAGGCATCTGTGTAGGTGACCACATGGCAGTATTGTTACACATTAGTCATGATAACTGTAAGGACTTTATACAGACACTCCATGGGGCATATTGCCCCCACAACCTAAAACTGGAGCATTTGTCCGTTAATTTATACTCACCATGATGGCCCAAGGGCTGTTTCATGTGAAACCATCACCAAGTTGGTAAAGGTTCAGTGCGGTTGACGCTGTCTTTCATCAAAGTCTTTAAACTTTGTTGCGCCAACCCATCTAGTAGCCCATCTTTTTCCCATTCTATTTCCACTCAGGTATATTTTGTCTGCCATTCTGGAAAGAATTTATACCACATGTTTAGTTGACAGGTAATTGCATCAATATTAATCTACCATATCTACCTAGTAGCAATTATTTAGGCTGAGATTAATCTACTATGTCTACTCTCCAAAGCCATTATTACCAATAAATTACCACTTATTATAGCTGTAGGCCTACCCCAAAAGAGTGATTTTCGTTTGGGATCGTAGAGACTACTCTTTGTCAACATATTTCAATTGCTAATACCCTATATCATAAGATGCCAACAGTTCTCAATGCAATTCCTGCTAGTTTTTTTTAAATTTCTGTAAAATATCCTTTAAACACAGGAACTAAATAGTATATTCATTCATCTCAATTGCACCATTTCAGAAGTTCGTTCAAAAGATTTCCAGCTGAGAAACTCCACCGCCCCCCCCCCCCCCCCCCTCCCCGACACAAAAATTGTTGGCAGAATTTGGCTTGGATCTCAACATGCCCCCACTCTAGCAACACAAGTCTGGTTAGAACACTGTAATATACCGGTACCTTTAATATTATCTAGACAAATATATCTGATCCTTTTTTGGTATAGATTTTGAAATTATTGTTATTGATGAGGTTTGAGGTAAGAGAAAGCTACTACAATAGTGTTATGTATCATATTGATACATTTAAATACTCCCAGCATATTTACATAACACCATTGAAAAACTGATAATTTTTTTAATTGAAACGTGTTAAACGTATTAAAAGATATAATAATTATATATACATGAGAAAGAGTATTAATGACAGACAATACATTTAGACATCCATATTTTTTTTCTTGCTGAGCGGACCTTCTTTGGCTCTGTGAGGGGTGCGTCAAATGCACCCAAAGAACCCCCCCCCCCCAGCCTATGGGCCTGGAAGCTGATGGGGCAATTATCAAGGCCCTACCATTTTAGAGGGAGAGAGAGAGGGTGGAGAAAGTCTCAGAGAGGAGGGAAAGAGGACGGATGAGAGAGATAGAGAGAGAGAGAGAGAGGAAGAGAAGGGGAGGATCAGTAAAAGTCAGTAATTTTGATTTTCAAAGAGCACTCATTTTACTCAAACAGAATTCCGGGGAGCTTGCCCCCAGACCCCCTATATGTTTGCTTGCTTGCCTATTCCTTTAAAATGAAGTGCACCTGTTGCTGTAGTGTATTTGAAATATCATTTTTGTCCTGCTTACGACTTCATTCTGCCAGTAAAAAGTTAGTAAAAATTGGACTAATTAGTCCATAAAAATCAGTAAATTTGGTGTTGGCTGGGCCATGGAAACCATGGAGATGGAGAGGGGAGGGACAGAGGGGGACCAGGCATGCAAGGGACGGTAGTGTTTCTCTATCAGCAATGAAGAAATAATCTGTGCAATGCAACTATCTATTCCAGAAATAGGAATATCTGGTCGGAAATAGGAAAAGGTGTGTTGGAAATGTATTTCTGATATGGGTATCTTAATAAAACCTTGTGTGAGAATTTCATATCTTTTAATTTGCCCTGTGTTGATACTTTCTATACTTGTAAGTGTGGATGAGTGCAGTACTGCACCACCAATGGTACTCATCTACAACAAAACACACTCGTTATTTATGAGTACAAAGCCCTTAATGCGACCCCTGTTGTTATATTAAGTTGTTATATTAAATATATCGGCCCTGAACAAGGCCGAAACGTTGGTAAGGAGTCTTGATAAAAGGAACTCAAAAAACATAAGCAACAATCTTTTTACTTGTTACCGAAATGATCATATCATAAGTTAAAACCGATGACCAAATGCAGTCAGTAAAAGTTCCACTCAATGTTTTGAATGGTCACCAAGTAGCCGGGCAGCTGGGGAAAGTAGGCAAGTATTTCCTCGGGTCCCGGCTACAACATACTACTAGGCCTAATATAAACCCTGGCCAATGACGGACATTCTCCTTACAAAGTTTCCTTCCATTATCGCCCATATCGGCGAAACTAATAAAAAGATAAAATCCTCAGGCATAAATGAGTTTGATATTTTAAAAGAACTCTTCATTTGAAAGCTGGATTTCAATTTAGAACTAAATCTACTAGATCTAGACTAGCAAGTTATTGGGTGATTATTTTCCGTCATGGGCTAGACCAAGTCAACCCAGTGCTTCCACCATGGCCATGCTCCCATTGTGTGGTTAGCGGTTACCGTACGCCGCCATATTGATTACTGGATTGCATAATGTTGTGGTGATAGAAAACGAAATGCTAGCTTTAATACACACCAATGGTTTTTATAAATGAGTTATAATCGCTCTCCTGTTATAGAAGGTTTATAATAATGCTACCTTAACTTACCTTGGTGAAACTTGAATCTCAGTCGATGATGCCTAACAAGAGCGATGTCCGCTGAAATAACATGTTCCCATGCGGAGATTTGTTGTAGGCCTATGATACGCTAGGCGGCGCTGCGGTGGTATCATGCCCCTTCCTCACCCATAGACGTCAAATTGGTGACGCCCGTTGTGGCGGAATTTAGTTTCACCGGTGTCACTTTTAACATTTGACTTTGTATTGAAGGTCCCTGGCTTCATTTGAGGGATAAATCTTTGGGTGAGATTTGTCTACCGATTATGCCTTGACGTAGCCCTATAAAACCTGTTTTTATTCAAAGCTTTGCCTAAATAAGACCTGTTTTTGAGGAGCTGGTCACATTTTATGCAAATTTAACGATTTGTTAGCCATAGGCCTATAACAGTATAAGCAACTTTAGATATATTTCGAAATAATGTATTAAAATATATGTGTGTTAAGCCACAGGGCATTTCTAGGGACATTAACGTTAGCCTAATTCCTAAGTATTTTTAGGCTAGCTGCCTGGGAGAGACCCTCCTATCTAAACACAGTAGATTTAGGCCTATAGGTAGTAAAATGGATATTTTCACAAATAGGTAGTCAAACTTCTAGTGGGAACCAAGGCCCTCTTTTGCCGGCCAACATTCATTCTATAGCTCTGATCTTTCTTTTTGTTTGCTGGCTGAATTTATGGATAATTTACATCAATCTTTCACTAATTTAAATCACTTAATCAATCTGGTTTAATGTGACCAAAATAAGGCAAAATAATAGGGAAAATATATAAGTATCTGAAGCATAGGTGCAGGAATCGAAATATCTGCCCCCACCTTCCCAAACTTTGACTGTATTTTGCTGGTATTCCCTGCTATAGGCCTATGTAAACCAAAGATTATAGCGATTCCAACGAATTTTCATTTAGAAATAGTCCTCATACCCGCCCTGTTTTTAATATATAAATGTAGGCCTATTTTAATTAAAACAGGAATGATGGTGTGATCAGGCTATTGGGAATGAAAGGGTTTGCTTTGTTTAAACAACATAAGAAAATAAAATTGATAATTCCCTGTAACCCAATCACTTCAGTGGGCATTGCAATCAATGTTATAGGCTATTATATATACATGTACATGTGACTACAGTCTACCGATGCTCAGCGCAGTAAGACAGCGCTTTTTTGGTGCGCGTTTTGTCTCCCTGTTGTTTGCATGTTATATCGCAGAACGACGCTATATATAGCAGCCGCACGTGTCCCGAGCGGGTAGCAAGGCAAGGTGTGACAGCACCAGGACAGCGAATCTCGCGGTCTGAGTGCCAGTTCGCACCAAAAGCGCTAACATATCGCAGTATGTGTGTCCATTGGGTAGTGGGTACCCTAGCTCCTGTTGTGTGCCGTCACGCCTATTTCAGGGTTTTTAGAGCCTTATGAGGCACAATTTTGATGATAAACTTTAAATTTGACATTTATTATTGACTTTGCTTGGTACCAATCTATGTAGATTAAAATTCATGATTTCCGAGTAGTTTTTACATGATTCTTAAGGCAAAATGCTTTAAAAATGTGCCGTCACGTTGTGTCGTGTGCCGTTACGTCTGCCGTCGTGTGCCGTCACGCCTGCTGTCACATAATATCAGAAACTATATCTCTAACATATATACATAATATTAGAACGTTTATCCTTGAAGATTTTCCCTCTAAAATACTTAAACAGAACAGGAACATTAAATATAAGTATTTGAGTCAACTTAAAAAACTAAACAAGGGTAATGAATGTTATATATATATTCTAAATATAATGAGTTATATAATGTGTATAAATACATTATAATGTGGGCAGAGGGTCAATGACCCATCACCCTTGCTGCTGCCATTATCATTACCATTACTGAATGGTTATTTGGCTGTAACTTTTCTTCTAGTTAGAATATTTTCACCAAATAAAAGGTGTTATGATCCTTATGTCGAGACCTATCAAGTACAAAATAGTTCAATACATTATGTGCATATTTGTTTTATCTATTTCTAATTTAAATCCTCATTTATGTAGAAATATGTACCATTATTCGTCATGCTAATTTTAGCATTTTTTTCATATTTGGGATCTATTTTCGACCCCCCTGTAAACAAATTCCTAATTATCAGAATGGTTCCAAACATGGCAGTTTAATGTGCATATATATAAGGTTGATAGAAAATAAAAAATCAACTGATCAATGTAAAAATTATTTTTGGGTCCTCAGGGGGTGTCTAGGGGCCCAAATGTTGTCAAATTGGTGGAAATGGCCATATATTGTTGTAATTCCATTTTTCAAAATTCCCAAGTAGAAGTATAGGAATCAGGATGGGGAGGAGGAGGAGAAGGAGAAGGAAGAGGAGGGAGGAGGGAGGGCAAGGAGGAGGAGCAGAGAGGGGGACGGAGGGGGGTGGGAGGAGGGAAGTAGGGAAAGGAGTTCCTTAATTAATAAGTTCATTATTCTATACTTTATGTATAAGTATGGAAGGGGTCCTGACCATGTTGGCCACTTTTATGTCAAAGTTCGGAATGTTCCTTTTTATATTGTTCTACCCCCCGACTATTCATACCTGTGTGATACAGGGGGCCCCTCAAGTACTACTTGTTTTGTCTTTACATGGCCATGATTGAGAAGAACTTTGTATTGACAGTCTAATGCTAGGCTGAGTTCACACACACAAGAATACATAAACAACCTGATGTACCCCAAATTCCAGGAACTTGTAACTATTGACATCATGCATTGTATACAGAATAAAAATTGATGGTTATGCTACCATATCACCCTGAGATGACAGTTGATCATGACACAAGTATTGTTTGATTTTTGTTAATGTCGTTCAGTAATATTTGAAAAACATTGATGAGAATATTCAATCAACTCATTTTTTAGCTGACCCTAACATCCAGTTTGCCAGTCATATTGTAAATAAACAACCAGGCATCACCAACAATCAGTGGCAGAGGATCTAGCTAGTGATAATGGCATGGCAACGTAAAGACAAAATAGGTTTGTCTTTACGTAGCCATATCATTATCACCATTATCTCACAAACCACTAATGACATCTATTTGATATTTTAGTAGTTGTTGGCTAGATGCTTTAGCATTACTTTGGAATACTTACCGTTAGTTCCAAACTATTCATGGAAAAATGCCAAGTAATCTCATAGGGCTACGTAAAGACAATTGATTTTTGCCATATTTCAGTTTTGAAATACTATCTCACTATAGAAGCAGAAATCAGTATTTAGAAAAGGGTTTTTCCTCATAATTCTGAAAGGGTAGTTCAGACATTGGTTACATATGGCTATTTACCATATAACAAGATTATCTTTTTCATAGTGACACCACAAAGATGACGACGTAAAGACAAATCTATTTTTGCCATATTAAAAATGGTGAAAAAAAAAATAAGTTGGCTATTTTCAGTGAAGAATTTGCATTAGATTTATGTATAAACTGTGGTCATTTAAATTCAACCCAAAAATTTGTACCAGTTTATCAGTCTCTTTAATTATACTCATGTTAACTACATCACCAGTATGAAATTTGAGTAAAACTGATAAGAAATGAAGCGTTTTCTTGACTGCAACTCATAAAATATCAACATAAAGTATGCCAAAGCATATATGGCAAGATAGAGCGTGATGAGACTATTGCCATAGACATATTTTTTATAAAGACCATTTATGTACAAAGCTCTTCCCATACTTTGCTAAAGTGCTAAAGAGGGGTTGGGCCCAACTCGTGAGAAGGGGTCAAAATTTATATATAATATACTATTAAATAGAACATATTACATAATGTGTTACAGGAGTCACAAGTCATAAAAGATATCATCATATTTGAAAAGACGAGATCTAGCCAATTCCAATGATAGTACAGTATGACAACTAATAAGTGTTTCTATATTTTAGGTTTGATATTTTTATTTTTGAAGAAAAAAGTTTGCAATATCTCATGGTGGACAATTACTAATAAAAAAGCTAAATATACTCTACAGGATGACAATAGAAATCTATGGATATATTTAATACACATTCTTGAAATTTGATACCTGTATTCAGGCAACTAGCATTTTCAGAAATGAAAACTATGGAAAGCGGAATGCATATAACCGAAAATTGCGCATGCGCAAAAGCAGCTCAATAGTAATTCAATGGGGAGCGTACTTTTCGAATCCTTCAATATCGGCCGATACACATGGGATCCTCCGACTAAAGCGGGTGCGCCAAATGCGCGATGCGCTTAATTTGGCCGGTAATTCTGGCCGTGAGGAATGCGGCCGAAAAAACGTGTGACTAAGCGTTAAACACGCATGTGTGACCGAAATTGGTGCATGAGTGACCGAAATCGGCGCATGTGTGACCGAAATTGGCGCATGACACACCATTATTTTCGCCCGTCTTTTGCGTCAAATGCGCATCTTTTGCGTCAAATGCGGCCGTCAAATGGGCCTGGAGATGAAGGGGGTAGGGTATGGGGAAGGAGGGGTATGTGGGTCAGATTTTCAGAAAATGTACTATTCCACTTCGTCGATCTTCTCATATAACCCAGATTTCAGTCGAAAATAACGTTCAAAATACAGTTCAACCTAACCAAACAGATTGGTAGAATCAATGCAATGCCGAATATACTCGAATTTATCTTGTATTGATTGACCAAATTGCAGCCTAATTTAGCAGAATTTACTAAATGTGTACAGCTGCCAATTGTACATTTTCTGAAAATCTGACTCATGTAACATGTACAATATAATGAAACGTAATTTTTTACGTTCACATACACCCCCTGTGCCTCCTCCTGGACATTCCCCTGTACCTCCTCCTGTACATACTCCTGTACCTCCAACCTGTACATCCTCCTGTACATTCCCCTGTAACTCCTCCTGTACGTCCTCCTGTACACCCCCTGTACCTCCTCCTGTATACCACCTGTACCTCCTCCTGTACACCCCCTGTATCTCCTCCTGTACGTCCTCCTGTACATACACCTGTACATACACCTGTAAATCCTCCTGTACACACCCCTGTCCATACCCCTGTATCTCCTCCTGTCCACACCCCCTGTACCTCCTCCTGTACATACTGCTGTACCTCCTACCTGTACATACTGCTGTACCTCCTACCTGTACATACTGCTGTACCTCCTACCTCGTACCTCCTACCTGTACATCCTGTACCTCCTCCTGTACACCCCCTGTACCTCCTCCTGTAATACCCCTGTACCACCAACCTGTACATCCTCCTGTACATACCCCTGTATCTGCTCCTGTACGTCCTCCTGTACATACACCTGTAAATCCTCCTGTACACACCCTGTACCTCCTCCTGTACATCCTCCTGTACACCCACCTGTAGCTCCTCCTGGAGGATATACTGTAGGAAAAGCTGGATGAAGTACTGGAGGAGATACTGGAGGAGGGGGTACTAGAATTGTTACTGGAGGATATACTGGAGAAGGCACTGGAGTAGCATTAATTGTGAAAAACAATGATAATACCCCCCTCAAATTTATTATACACAAAAGATAGTTAACATTGAATTGAATCCTATGTTAATTCTTACTGCACAATTTTTAGTTTGCATAGGTTTCTATGGGATTCCCATTCAATCCTATGTTAATTCTCACTGCACAATTTTTAGTTTGCATAGGGCTGAATGGAACTCCCATTGAATTATATGTTAATTCTCACATCACTATTTTTGGTTTGTATAGGATTGAATGGAGGCTCAATACACCAGTGTTATTAGTTTATCATTATTTTTGGTGTGCACTGGAACATATGGTGGATAGTGCATGTTTTAATGGCATTCCCAGCCCTGGAGTAACCACACTTTTCCAAAATTATTCATGACACATTTTAGCAGATTGGACTAAATGTGTGTGTGTGTGTGTGTGTGTGGGGGGGGGGGGGGGTACTGGAGGATGTACTGGAAGATGTTACTGCAAGAAGTAACTGCAGGAGGTTACTGCAGGAGATAAGTGGAGGAGGTTACTGGAGGAGGGTACTGAAGGAAGGTACTGGAGGAGGGTACTGGAGGAGGGTACTGGAGGAGGGTACTGGAGGAGGGTACTGGAGGAGGTACTGGAGGAGGTTACAGGAGGAGGGTACTGGAGGAGGGTACTAGAGGAGGTTACTGGAGGAGGGTACTAGAGGAGGTTACTAGAGGAGGGTACTGGAGGAGGTTACTGGAGGAGGGTACTGGAGGAGGGTACTGGAGGAGGTACTGGAGGAGGTTACTGGAGGAGGTGACTGGAGGAGGGTACTGGAGGAGGGTACTGGAGGAGGTGACTGGAGGAGGGTACTGGAGGAGGTTACTGGAGGAGGGTACTGGAGAAGGGTACTGGAGGAGGGTACTGGAGGTGGTTACTGGAGGAGGTTACTGGAGGAGGTTACTGGAGGAGGGTACTGGAGGAGGTTACTGGAGGAGGTTACTGGAGGAGGTGACTGGAGGAGGTGACTGGAGGTGGGTACTGGAGGAGGGTACTGGAGGAGGGTACTGGAGGAGGGTACTGGAGGAGGGTACTGGAGGAGGTTACTGGAGGAGGGTACTGGAGGAGGTATTGGAGGAGGTTACTGGAGGAGGTACTGGAGGAGGTTCTGGAGGAGGTACTGGAAGGTATTACATGATAGAATAATGTGACAGGAATGTGCATCCCCCTGTACCTCCTCCTAGCTGTACCTGCCCCTATGCACCCATCTGTACTTCCTGCAGGAGGAGGTACAGACGGATGTACAGGAGGAAGTATGGGGGATGTACAGGAGGAAGTGCAGGGAGATGAACAGGAGGAATTATGGGGCATTTACAGGGGGAAGTACAGGAGGATATACAGTGGGACTTACAGGGGGAGGTACAGGAGGACATACAAGGGGATCTACAAGAGGAGGTACAGGGGGAAGTGCAGGGGGATGTACAGGAGGAAGTATGGGGGATGGTACACAGGGATGTACAGGAGAACATGCAGCAGGACATTGTGCGGCCGATTCTAATGGCCGAATTCCCCGGCCGATTTTAGCAGCAAGCCTGCATCTATATCTATATCTATACATATAGGGCACATGGATGTATACACAGGCATATGTATACATGTATGTACGTCTGCATATATATACACACATGCATATATATGCATATATGACATGGCATGATGCGTACATATATACACATATATATTATATGTGCATACATGTGTATATCTATACATATTTATGCATACATGTATTTATACTTGTATATAAGTATACAGGTATGTATATATGTATCCATATATGTATATGTATGTATATGTATATGTTATATAAATATGCAAGTATACAGTATGCATACAATACATATAAACGTATGCATATATAATGTGTATGTATATAAAATGTATGCATAATATGTATACATATGTACGTATACATGTATAATGTATGTATATATATGTGCATAGACGTATATGTGTACATAAATCCATGCATGTAGGCATAATATGTATGTAGATGTTTACATACTTGTATACACATGCACATATACATACACAAGGATAGAGAGAGGAAGGAAGGGAGGGAGAGAGAGGAGAGAGAGGTTGGGTTGGGGTGGGGAGAGAGGGAGGGAGAGAGGAGAGAAGAGAGAGGGGGAGTAAACGTTGGAGTTAGATGAGCCAGGCCAATCAGAGATATATAGAGCGGCTGCAATTGTCGGCCGTAATTGGCGGCCGTACTTGGCGGTCGTAATTGTCGGCCGCAATTGTCGGCCGTAATTCCTGGAGGAGACACTGACACGGGTGACTATCACCGTTTTAGCGGTAGTGTCCATAAGCCTGTCATAGCCATGTCTACATACATTTATAATTAGTATTATAAGAAGCTGAAGCTGTTTTGTTTTTTGCATTTGCGCCCCCCCCCCCTTAAGAGAGAGAGACATAGAAAGAGAGAGACAGAGAAAGAAAGAGACAGAGAGAGACAGAGACACACAGAGAGAAAGAAAGAGTCATTGAAAGACAGAGTAGAGAGAGAGACAGCTATAAAATTAGGAAAGTCAAATATATATGTTGGGGTATCTAATACAATTTAAATTGTGTAAAAGGCTTAAATAGTTTTTGAGCAACGAGCATAAGTATTCGGACATAATTTTAGACATTATTTCGGCGAATTTAGAGCAGAGAAATAAACATGTATTTAAGCATATTTTGGCCGCCATTGTCGGCAACAAAAGCTGCCGCCATTGCAACGAAAGCGGTACGAGTTCCGAAATCGATGGCTAGACTACCGAAATCGACGGCTAGACTACCGAAAATTGCGGCCGTCTGTGCGAAAAAGGCGGCTACCTTGCCGTGAAAGTCTTGGTCTATGCTTTTTGCGCATGCGCAATTTTCGGTTATATGCATCCCGCTTTCCATAGAAAACATTCCAAGAAAGGGCTCTTGTGAAGAAATTACTTTGGAAAATATCAGTTATGATAATTGTGACTCATTTCGCTGAAACACATCACTTTATTTCCACATCAATAGAACATACAATAACACAACTAGATACACATCTCTGTCACAGACAGCTCGTCTTAAGGCCCATTTAACTAACAGCTAAAAACTTACAATGGACATGTCTACTAAGAAATAATATAGGTGACATAAGTTTGGGTGCTTTTTTTATTGTGGTTAATGATGATTTAAATGTTAGAATCATTCCAAGAATGACGAATAATTTAGTATAAAGGGTGGACATGTTGATCCAGTGATTATGGCGTTACATGTCATATGGAGATCAAATGGTTAGTGCATCAGGTAATATGCAAGATAAACAAAGACATAAACGTCGATTAAAGGTCATTAAATGTATTAGCTTCTTTGAGACAGATATGTGTCCTTCCCCTGTTCGAAATATCTTTTGAAAAATTTCCTGAGCCCCCGAAATGGGATTTTCAAAGTATTTTGCTTTGGCATCAAACAGTTTGCTGTACCTTATGCCCCTCGAAATCCACCTTGGGTCTCTTCCTTTAATCTGCTACATAGACTATATTCACAAAGTAAAACATACTGATAAACAACATGAAGAAAAGGAATAAAGAAGCGAGTAATTCAATCGGCAGAATATTCTTGTTTTTTATATTAAAGCGGTTTGATTGTCATGTATACCTTTTAAAGAATAAAGGGATACTGAATCATTGATTGCAACCTCAAAGGAATTACTTTCTCATAGGCTTCTTGAATGCCATCCTTGATGTTTTTCCTCATATATTCTTCCTCATCTTTGGCATCACAAAAACTAGGGTTGCATTCTCCAGTGCCCCGTGTAAATCTCCCACTGGCATTACAGTTACAACTTACACCCAAGACTCAAACAGTAAAAATAATGAAAAGAAGTCAATGAAAAAGGGGCTAGCAATTCAGTAGGCAGGCAGGAAGAAACCGAGGCAATTATAGCGCTCTGAGTGTAGACTGTTAGAAGTACAAATGTGAGAATTATAAAAGGCAGCAGTCCGCAGTTTTTTCTGTCCACACAGCAAAGAGACTATTTTCTGCTTGCAATAGGGGATTTGCATGTGCCACTGCCTCTATCTCTTAAATAAGTAACTATATTATGTGGCGTATATAGTGTAGGTGGGGCCAGCCTAGCCGCAATAAGCCTTGCAATAAGCTTTGCAACAGGCCTTCATGATAGGCCCAATTATCGCATAGGCTGATCGCAAGGCCTATCCTTTGCTATAGTCTTTGCAACATGCCTCACGATAAGAATGATTAATTGCAAAGCTCTATTGCAAAGGTGTGACAACGTTTGAAACAAGCTTTGCAATAGGCCTCTGCAATAGCCAGGCCTATAGCCGGCTTATAGCTGGCACCACACTAGCCGCAAAAAGCCTCACAATAAGCCTTGCAACAGACCTTGACACAGTTAATCATTATGGAGTGAGTGTGGGAAATTGAGATTTTATTGCCTGAGCAGAGGTGAAAGTGTTATTGCGATACAAGACAAGAAAACTCAATAATTAATAAAGTTGAAGGTGAGGTTAATCACAGGACTAATTAAATATGAGTAATAATTACATGGTAATTGAGGTAACAATTACATGAGTATTTGGTTATTGAATATTAATTATTATATAGGCCAAGAAGCCATAGAAAAGTGGGTAGAGGAAGGGTGGGTAGAAAAATAGAAATGTGAGTGGGAAAGAACGGAGCCGAGGGCGAGGTGAGAAGATAATGTTTATGTATGGCTGAAAGTCAGGCATTATTTTTCATCACATTTTGGTCCAGAGATCGTGAACTTGGTATGTGATTAGTCTGGGGGCCTGCGTTATGCCAGGCTGTGTGATGAAATGAACATTAATTGATATTAATGGGTAGCCAGTGCACTTGTCCGCGTGCATGAAACCACATGGTGGCTGGCTTAAGCTAGTGCTTTCACAAGTTGAGCGTTGGTCCTAGACTGGTCTGTATGCATGTAAACGCGGAATGCGTCCAAAGACCAGCCCCCCAGACGCTTGACCTCTGTTTCTGTTGCCCCTGCCCTAAATGCAGCCATTGCTGCAGATTTTCTCAGGCTGTGGAGCGAGAGCGAGCTGACTTGGATGTTATTGTTCGTAAGATGAGATTTCCAGCGCTTTGCAATGAATGATGCAGGCATAGGCCTCTGTGATCCCTTGAATGTGAACACTGGCTGTGAGGGGGATTTTGTGACCTCCAGCCTGAAGAGCTTTTTCAGCCGGGAGACCACACATAGCCTTTTGTCTTGAGCTGAGTTAAGTTGTATTACTCGGCGCTGGTATGTTGACTGCATATTCTTTGCTGCTTTGATGTTAAGCGTCACATGGGAGTCGTGTATTGTGACGTCGTTCCTCGTGAGATGTCGAAGTGGGTCGAATTTGGCTACTGATGGGGGCACTACTTCCGATTGGCGCAATGCTCCGTAGTACATGATGAGGACTGCTGTGCCCACCACGAGGGAGTTATAGTCGTCCTGCATCTTGAGTATCATGTTTTTAATGGTGTCCAGTGGTATTGGAGCTTTGGGTTTGGGCACGTACCATTTGTCTCTCATGAGACCTTCTAGTGTCCATCCCACCCGTTGGTGGTCGAAGTTCTTGGTGGGTGCATCAAGTATCTTGAGGTGAGTGCGTAAGTGAGATACGTGGTTGCGCACTGTGCATGGCGAGTGGTGTTTGTTGGCCAGGTGCTGGATATAAGCACAGATGTGATTGACTGAGGGACTCATATGGTCAAAGGACATCTCGGAGGCGAACTTTTAGATACTGGTTTACTGCTGATTTTCTGTTTGACTTAGTTCCTTCTGCCCATGCCTTGCCCTGGGTGGTGTGGGCCTGCCGTATCAGCTTGTTCAGCCGTGGGTCTGAAAGTAAGTAGAGACTGTTCTAATGCATATGTACATGGTGGTGATATTGTGAGGGAATAGTGTTTTACCCATTTGTCGCACACAGCCTTTTCTTTGGTTCCTAGGTGAGCTCTGCTCAGCGCATCGGCCACGTTGTTGATGGCCCCCGGGATGTGGCCATAACTGAGTTTGATGTTAAATTTGGCCTGGATCATCCAGGCCATTCGGGCAGCGGAGGTCATGACAGGATTTTTGCTCTTGCCGCTGTTAAATACGTGCACGCTGGCAAGGTTGTCGCACAGTATGTGGATGTGGGTGCCTCGATCATCTTCAGAGACAAACGTGTGTAGGGCTACTGCAATGTTGAGGGCCTCGACTTCCGAGATGTTGTCAGACTGCATGCTGATGGGGCATATCTGGTGGGCATAGGCATGTTGTCCATCAGTGGCACCTATCCCCGATAGGCAGGCGTCGACTAGATATACCTTGGTGGCATGGATGGCTGGTATGAGGGCTATGCCATTCCAATCGCTGCAGAATGCCTCAAACCAACGAATGTCAGAGTTTATGTTGATATGTAGTCCCTTGAATCCCCTCAATGCCTCTAGCAATCTAGAGACAAATAGCCTGGCCGGTTGCACACATTTGCTGACATGTATTAAGAACCCTACGAGGGATTGGAGTTGATCTCTTCTTGAGGTACTTCTGCGCAATCTTCATTATTTCGTCAACCTTACCTTGTGGTATTGATAGTCTCATTAGCCTGGCATCGATGTTGATTCCTAGCCAAGTTACATTCTGGCTAGGGGGTTGCAACTTGTCAGTGGCTTCTACTAGCCCTTGACCTGGCGCATGAGTATGCCTCCCTGGCCTCGTTGGAACTGTTGCTGATGAGTGCCAAGTCATCTAGATACATGAATGCTGTGTGGCTGTGGCGTTGAAGCATGGCCACGATCGAGTTGGCCACACATTGCATGTGCGCGCTGGATCCTCTGCTACCAAAGGGCATAGTAATATCACAGTACCACACCCTGTTCCACTCGAGGCATAGAAGTGGCCAGTCTAATGGGTCGCTGTAAAAGTTCTTGTATGCCCTTGATATGTCTATGATAGATAGGTACGCAGATGTGCCTACCTTCTTGAGATGCAGCACTAGGTCCTCGACTGTAGGCAGAGAGTGTTCCCTTTGTATTCCCCACACTGAGTTTTTAATGATGTATTTATTCACAGATGATTCGTCTGGGAACGTGAGGTCTATAATCACTCATCTTGCATCATAGTCTTTCTTTGCGCGGGACATCATGGGGGATGTATGCAACCACTGCTTAAACGGGGGGGAACTGAATGGTCCTACCAGTCCATTCAGCTTGAGTTCCTTACTTATGAAGTGGTCGATTTTATCCGGGTACTTAGTGGCGCTCGAGTGATTCATAGTACCAGTGTTGTCGGATGTTGGACCTAAGTAGCCCATAGGGAAGCAGTATGATACAAAGGAGAGAATTTCTCGAGAATTTCAAGCGGGGTACAGTAGATGGCGTGAGGGAGAGGGTTGAGACACTCCCACTGCCGCCACCTGGGGGGACCACAATGCCCAGCAATCACTAATAGTAATTACCACATCATGAAGGCATGGTGACACTTGTGATGCCATGCTTATCGCCAACAAATGATAAACATATCTAATACTTCTGTGACAGATGGCAACTCATTTCTTATCGTAAGGAATGTTGCAAAGACTATTGCAAAGACTATCACAAAGGGGCCCACACATCTGTGATACCGTGCTCTCCAAAATAGAATTTTGGCATTTCTATCTATCGCAGAGACCTATTGCAAAGTATATTGCAGCTAGTGTGGCCCCGGCTCTAATATCATCTACAAGGGGAGCCATTAGTTGGTAGGAGACCCTGCTAACGGCCACTGGTCATTGTACTACTTACAAAGACAAACACTACAGAGCAAAGAGACCTGTCCTGCTTGCAATAGGGGATTTGCATGTGCTGCTGCCCCTATCTCCTATAATTGTACTGTGTTTTGCAAAGGCATGTCTGTGACACAATACACATTAAAGGGGGTCTCCACTGGCTGTGATAAGCTCTGTAGTAAGCCTTGCTAGTGATATAGCAATGTAATTTAGGTGGAGACATGATGGAGACGCAATAACACCCAATATTACCTTGACCAATTTAAGATGCACAATTCTTTGCACATCCTACATTAGCCGATTGGAGACACAATATTGTGTATCTCCCTGTATGTAATGCACACCAGGGGTGCGTTACAAAAGAAAAATCACCCTCTCAGTAAACAGCTTTATCTCTTCTATACCCCTAATCTCCAATGGTAGTTCATACCAACTACGTATCCCATCATATATACACTTTTTAAAAAATCTTTCAGTTTTAGGTCTTTCCGTATGGATTTCATATGCTCGATCTCCTCTCAAACCATATTCTGATATATTCCTGGTCAAATAGTTTTCTTTCTTCTGTTTGATTTATTTCATGATTTGTATATTCCTCCTTGGCAGGAGATTTTTCCTGCAACAATTCAAAAAGGGGCTAGCATATTCAGTGATAGGCAGAATATAAGTTTTACATTATAAGAATACAACACCGTCTTCTTCTTTGGATTTCTCCCAGTTTCTGGTTAGCTAGACATATCATATTTTCTATTTGGACATACATACTTGATATTTGGTCTTGCCCTCGTTTATTTGTCAACCATTCACTGAACACTGATCAATTAATATCCTCTTGTACCATGGTCTTAAGTGTATTTTGCTCATGGTGAGATATAGCCAGGACTGCATTGTCGGCATATAATACCAATCTACTATTAGAATTAACCAATGAAATGGAGGTTTATTTACCATAAACATATACAATAGAGTAAAGAAATAGGGGGAGGGGGCGTGGCGTAACTTGTTGCCAGACTCCCAGCTCAATATACGCGGTGACTGTTCACCTTCACATATATATGGGATGTCCGCTGGAGTGTAGATAATATCTGTAATAATGAGAGAGACACAAGGGTTGGCCTGAACCACCAATGAAATGGAGGATTATTTACCAAACCAGGCCAAACCGAAGAATAAGTCAGATAAGCTGCTAGCTGTAAAGGCGTCCACCTTTAACTTAAGTTCCAAGTCCGGAGTTATATAGTCTACACACAAAGAAATCCAGAGATGGCGATGCCAATGGATGCCATGTGGGTAGCACCACCACGTCTCAGAGATTGCGTTGAATAAATACCCTTGATAGCAGACAAGGATATCAGATGAGATAACACAATTTTGAGTACCTCATAGCTGGGTTTGGGGCAGTGGCGAGTCGCAAAGAGCAGTGCAGAGTCAGGTAAATCATTAACTGCCCAAACTTTCAATAACCAGGACTGGTCTTGAACCTTAACAATCAGGATTCGGAAGGGGGTGGATGTAGTCTTAGACGTCTTGACAACAATAACTATTCCCCAAGGTTGAATGGTGACATTCTCACATAGTAATGAATGAGGAGATGACATGATATGGCCTACTCGTAAGAGGGATCTGAAAAGGAAGATAATCATGGCCCAATTTTTAACATCCAAGGGTGATGAACAGTCAACAAACCTAAACATTTTGTATAGGTTGCATGGAAGAAGAGGCTCCGATGGCATATAGGGGACACACCTGGCAAGCGGCTTATTCCCATTCAAAACAGATTTAAGCTTTGGGTGCGACAATGGCGGGCAGTCTAGGAGCCTCAAACGAGCACCAAAGGCCACGCCACACAAATATGTAGTAACAGACGAAGCTTTCATAAAGGCTAAGAGATGTGCGGCGTACATACACAATGACGAATAATGGAGGTAGAAAGATTATTCTGTGCGATGAAGGACTGGAATACACGCCACTGGCGTTCCCTCTGTTGAAGTGTTGATGGTGCAACAGATATGGCTTGCAACTCTTTCACCTTGGACATCCACCTCGTCATGCCTGTCACAATGATAGTCAATATGGTTAAAACAACACAAACAAGCCTCAGATAATAGGGAGAAATCTACTGGTTGCTTCATATAAGGTAATCTTGATAGGAAATCTGCTACAACATTGTTCTTAGTGTTTATGTAGTGGGGAATCAACTCAGTGCCATAGATGAACAGTACCCAGTATAGCTCATATATCCACTGCATACACATACTGTTGCAACTCAGGCCCGTGATTAAAATAGCAACTACTGTTGTCAATGTAGCGTGAGATCTCATCTCGTTTTAAGTCTCGTTCATAGATTTTCATTTCCATTTCAAGATGGAAATGAAAACGGAAATCAAATTCAAAACGGAAATGAAAACGCCTGTGTCTTTTGAAACATACTTTAAAACAAAAGGAATTTTAGTTTTTAAATGAGATGGAAAATGATTTTGAAATTCAAAATGATTTTGGAAATGAAAATGATTTTCTATTTAAAAAATGAAACTTTCCATGCGTGAGCACTCTCGTCTTCCGTACGTAACACCAGTATATATCACTACGAGATGCATTAGAAATAGGCAAACGAGTCAACCTCTTGTGGAGCATAACTTTGTATAAATCAAACATCCTTCTACAAAAAGTACGCCCACCTTAAAAAACAGAAGCACAGTGGGCCAGGTATCCACATACTTTTTCCAAGTCCTTTTTGGAGATATGACTGGCATCTTTTACAGTCTCCAGAAGAAGGCGTAATTTCTCAATCTTTCCTTGAGGTAAGCGAAGAGACATATTGAGAGAATCTATCTCGAAGCCTAAGTAGGTGCAGGATGTAGAAGGGGTGGTGACTTTTGGCCACGCCACATGGAAACCTAAGAATCTTAGGAATGATATCAGGGCATTGCGGGCAAGGGTACAGGAATGGAGGGAAACAGATGACAGGAAAAAGTCATCTAAATAATTAATCACACGCACACCATACATACGATACACAGAATCGGCGATGAAGTTAGAAATATTGTCAAAGACACAAGGTCCTAATCGTAAACCGAAGCAAAGTCGATTGTCAGTCAAGTAATGTTCTGTTCCATCTAGGGTCCAACGGAACCCAGATAAGGTACGATGCTCCGGGTTGATTGCAACAGCTCTGTATGCCGACTTAATGTCCACCACACACATATAAATACCTGGTGATACCAACTCTGTGGCATCATCAATACTGTTATATGAAAAAAATTTGTACTAAACTCGAACAATGAAAATTTACTGATTCCATGTCTGGACGGGAGCAGTCAGTTATGGGGCGAATTCCCCCATCAGGTTTAAAAACAAGCCGAGGGTGTTGATACAAGAAGGCTTTTCCTTCACTACAGAGACATCACCTTCCGCTATTTCATTAGCAATTATTTTGTCCATTTTTTTTACGAGCAGTGTCTTCCAAAATGGAAGCGTAATTAGGACAATCATACGCCTCTACTGGTGCATCAACTACATCAATTCTGTTGATAACATACATGTACACATCGAGAAATTTAGTAAAAACATCACAACCTTGGAAGAATAATGAGGCAGCAAAACAACATGGCTTAAGTTGGATGGCCAAGCCGCCTAATAGATGAATACAATCACATTCGCCACGAAAACATTTATCGTATACTTTGACCGAACGGCCCTTAGCAGATACTGGGGTAGTAAATATTACATTATTCGGACTATCAGAAACACCAGCACGATAAAATTCAGCAACAGCCTTACATACAGCTTTGTAATCACAATTACAAGGACAAGAATAATGAAAAGTCATTACCAGGAGAGAGTCAGGGGAAACATCCATTGATGAGGTGTGCAAAGTTCCTTCATCCTTGACAACAGCCGCCATATTGCTATCAATACACATCTCCAAAACAGGAGAACTACACGAAACTTCACCAGAAACACGACAGTCGTCGCCACACACCCGACTCTTGTCCGTATCCTATTTGCTCGACTTGGACACTGCACAAGATCTGGCACCATGGTCAGACATCCCGCACATAGAGCATTTGTGGGGGAAATCACAAGGCGAACGAGTGCAACCAATACCGTTGAATTTGAAGCATATCCTGTCCTTTGTACCTCTACTTTTGTTAGAAATTGACGATGACTTTGCAGCAACAGCATGGTGAGAGTTTTCAAAGGAGTAGTGCCTCAAAACTTCCTCCTGACGAGTGTCTCTGAACGCCGAAAGGCCCTTTTTATTGGCACATACACAGACGGCCTCATCATATAACAAGGAGGCCTTCAAGGTATACATTGATGATGAGTCCTTCTCAGTCATCGTGATACAGTGTGAGAGCACACCGGATAGTTCATCATGAGGCCTAGAGTCGATAATCATTCTCTCCAACAATTGGAGGTTAATCAGAAGTAATGAGTCGAAATTATCAATGCTGTCACCCTTGTTGAGGAACTGTTCTCTATCAAATGGACTAGAACTTGCCTTGCAACGGCAAATCGGGACGTCATAAATAGAGCTCTCTATGCTCTCACTACAAACTTTCTGCTCCCCACTGACTTTAAAGAGAGACCTAGCAGATGGACGAAAATTCACTTCCAAATCTGAGGTAGAGTTAGATGCAGTTTCAGATTTCTTGTCTGAAGTCTCCTTGACAACGAGAATATTCTTCATCATGCCTTCGAGACCATCCACCCGGTCTGACAACGCAGTGTTTTCGGAGGCCTCCACCCTGGGCTCGGGCGACTTGTTGACTCCAGAACCTGAAGGTAATTCTTCAAACTTCTCATTAACACATGTCTACCAATAGCTCCCTCATACGTCAGATGACAGTGATCACAATATCTTGGAGTTTTTCCCATAATTATCGATAAAATCCACACAAATACAGTAAAAGTCTCCTAAAAAAATGTGAGCGTGTGAAGCGGTTGGGAAACGGGCTTGGAGTGTTATTGTTATTGTGGCAGAATGGAAGGGGCATGTATTATGACGTGGCGTTACCATGGAGAAGGGGGCGTGGCGTAACTTGTTGCCAGGCTCCAAGCCCAATATACGCGGTGACTGTTCATCTTCACATTAATCATTTAGCCGAAGGGAATCCTACTGCATTGGGTGATGCCATAAGTAAGTTAAAGCTTTGTTAAAGCACTTTTTCTTGCCTAATATCAGTGGAATTTCCCCAAAACTTGACTAAAGGCAATAGTTCACTTGGTTAGGCTGGTTCAGGGGGTCTGTTTGGATAGGCGTCGCCTCGATAGGTGTCCCTTGCCAAAAAGATCCCCCTCATTGGTAAAACCTAGCTATTTGATGTAATCCAAATTGGACATACTCTGCAATTCCAGAGCCACAATCTCACATGAATTTGCATCTAAATTCGCAATTCATATCTAAATTTGCAAATGTGTAGAGAGAAAAATTAAGATCGGGGATCATTTTTCAGATCTTACAATTTGAGATCGCACAGATTGCTATCATCTCATGCCCCATCTACACAGGGGCGAATTAAAAAACTGGTGCGAATCTGCGATTGTTTGCATGTGAAATCGTAGAAATCCTGTGCGGGGAGCTTGTGGGATTTCAGAAATAATGCTCTGCGATTTGAATTTTAAGTCCCTACACATGTCGGATTTCAGCTGCAAACTGATGTAAAATCACAGGTCTGGATTCGCAGCATATATGCAATTTGGATCACTTCAAATTATAAGAAAATAGAGGGAGAGGAAGAGAGAAAATAGAGGAAGAGCGAAAATATGTTTTGAGGTGTACTTGCGACGATTTAAAAAAAAAGGTAGAAAAATCAATTTATAATCACAAAATCTTAGCATACTTGAGACAATATGTCTGGGCATGTTCTGTGAAAAAATTGTTTTGATTCATCTGTTGCGATTCTTGACTATGTTCTTTCCAGTGTATGAATGGCCATCGTTGCACATCTGTGTTTCTTCTCCAGGCTTAATGTTAATCGATATTTAAATAATAATGTTTCGTGATCGTATAGGTTTACTTCTGCGAGATGAAATATATTACCAATATCGTTAGCAGGAGATGGGAGGAAAGGAACTATAGTGGCCGGATTAAATTAAAGTTCCAAAGGACCAAAGGTTGAAATATTCTATGTTTCAAAAGCGGCTCCGAGATAAAACATCAAGAGTGAAATACTTCTTTCATATGTTCTCTTTATTCCTCCCTGTGTGTTGGGTTGAAGACCTTGCTCCTCAACCCGATTAGTGAACAAATACATTGGATATACCAATAATATTCAACACAAGAACAGACTATGTTTGCAATACAAATCAGGAATAATTAAATAAATATAATGATGAAACAAGTACAAACTTGTACATAAATAGAGAAATATGTGATAACCATCATGGTTAAAATCCGGATGGAATAATATGAATGGTTGATTAATAGTAAATTAATCAAGTAATACAGAGTATAAATATCATAATGAGTTGAAATGTAGACTCCTAGTGGCGTCCGGAGGTACTACTCGGAGGTGGCTGGATCCGGAGGTGTCCGGATCTGGAGCTACCCGGTGCTCAATGGAAATGTTCATATAGTATAGTAGAATTGTTACACTCCTCCCCATCCAACGAAAATAAAATTTTAAAAGGAGATGAACATAATTTATTCAATGACTGGAGAAATTTTATGAACATGTTAACAAGAAATAAGAACGATTCATATGTACATTTATACAATAGCTCATCCATAAAAAAAACGTGGGGTATCATATACCAACATTTAACTGTTCTTCAACATAAAAAAGTTGCGAAAATATATGAATAAAGATTCATAGGCTATTTACATCAGCAAAGCACCACACGCGAGAGTCCTGACTATTAAGTAGACATTATTGCACAAATGGCAAGAGATTGCTCCAGCGTGAAGCCAGGTATGATCTGGTTCGTTTCCTTATCCGGATCTGCACTTTCAGTCACCACAGATACCTCCAGATCATCTGATTTCTTCTCAATACTGGCATTTTCACGCTCACGATCAAGGGATCGTTGCAGGTCTTTCACATTGTCCTGGGAAAGTCTCAGTTCATCCTCAAGAACAGATTGGGAGTGAGTAGCAATCTCCACCCTCACCTTGAGGTCAAGAATCTCGTCTAACAAGCGTTTTCGCTCCTCACACCAGGCCTCTTTGTCTCTGTTGACATTGCCAAAATGTTCGTAATCTGTGTGGAGATGCTTTAACGCCTCCGCAAAGGATGAATGGGCTTTTACCAACTGGCATTGAGCGACAGCTAAGTTTTTGACTGCCTCACTGTCACTGAGCTGTTCCAGATCCATGTTTACTTCATTAAAGTCCACTGACACCACCGGAGAAATATTATTCTCCACCTTAGACTTAGTCGCAGGGAGCACTTGCTTCTTCTCCTTCTTGACACATGAGCTGGCCGGAGCAGCTCTTTTCCGGGCTACTGTGGCGACTGGATCTTTCTCACCATAGTCAGGATTGCTGGCCAAATTGCAAAACCTGTCGCTGTTATTTAAACACCTCATTCCAGCCTGATTTTGTGACAAATTATGGACCCACATCATGTGGCGGACAGAAGAGCACATCCGTAATTGTCTATTCTTGCATGGTCCGGAGGTCTGGTTACGGATCCCACACGTATACTCCCAATGGTTGGGGAGGTGATTCTCCTTCATGTGCCTAAGCCAAGCTAGATGGCTATGCAATACCTTGCCTGTACAGCAGAGATACGGGCAGCTACCTCCCCCGCGTTGATGCACTGTCATGTCCTTTATACACAATAGAGCGCAGCTCTCTCCTGGTGTCTTCAGAGACAATTCTACCAAGAATTCCATCGATCCACTCTTCGTATTTACGGATAAGATCGGCCTCAGTAATGGTGACGAATATGATCTCTTCTGTTGCCGAGTCCTGATCAGATTCGGTAACTGGTACACACCTGCCATGTCTAGTGTCCTTTGGCTTCTTCAGTTTTAGCAGAGGAGGCCTAATCTTGTCTGTGAATTCAGAGGACAAATTCCTCTCTCTGCCAGGCGAAATGGAACAGGAGCGACGCTCGGAGGAATCTCTCCTAATACTGTCAGATTTTCTTCGATCCCTGCTCTCCGTGGGCTTCTTCTTGTCCCTTTTCTCGCCAGAGAATTTGTTACTTCGGTCGTACACTTTGTCATCTTCACTTGATGAAGGCATGGTTCCAATTTCCAATTGATATCTTCAACAAAAGCAGGTCCGGACAGCTCCGGAGGACATAAAACATCTCGATCCTATGTATACTTCAGTGTTGAAATGGAACGCAACCTGCTGTGCACGTGCTCCAACTGTCTTATATAGGTGCCAACCCAAGCCACACCCAAAAAATATGCCCATATATGGTCATACAGGTGGCGAGGATCCACTCTGCATGCTTCCTTACCCATATTAGGTAACAGATCTCAAGAAAACTGCATATTACCTCGCGAATAAAATAAAGAAATAATGTTATTCAGGCTATATAGTCAGACCCCAGAGAAAAATACACATTTCCTATACTACTTTTATCCCTATGGGCAGAGTGCACATTGCAGCGAACGAAGGGCATCAGCATCTTGCCGGCAAGGTAGATGCTCTGCGTGTCGAGGTGTCCGCCATAGTGCTCTCCGACACAACGTTCCGCTTTGTTTACTTCTTAGCACGGTGTTTGTTTCCATCGATGACAGGTTGAAAAGTGTATAGAAACTCAATAAGGGTTGACTTTGACCGAGAATTTGATCATAAAATGCTAAATAATAGCAGTAGAATACATGTTTTTTCGTTAAATGTGTAAATTAAACATATCAGGCTTGCTTCCCCGGGCTCCGTGGAATGAGACCGTCTCCCGATTACTCCTCCTACCGGCTGTCAACGAGGAAGAGCCGTCAAAGTCTTATTATGGTAAAATGCTTCAAAGAAGCCTATCTAACACCTTAGGTTAGCTTGAAATGTCATTAAAAATAAAAGGAATATTTCCATGTGGAAATACACCCAGTTATAGTTTCAAAATGGCCGTAAATCCACCATGTAATTGTATCTTCTCTCTCCTGTGTTCACCAAAGGCTTCTTCACGTGTATATGGCTCTCCTGAAGGCAGGGAATAAAATCCAATGTCAAGTCAACATTCCTCCTCCAGATATTGAATAAAATTATCATTTAAAGTCAGGGAAAGCCATATCTTGGGGGAGCCTTAATCACCCTCGTTCTGGTTCTCCTTGCACTTTCTGGCGATAAATCATTACCTCTGCTTTCATTATCAGGTTTTAGGCAGGGCTTCAGATAATCCACATGTATTTTCGCCATTTTCTTCGTGCCTTTATCAATAGTATAGGTCCACTCATTTAGTTTTTCAACTATCTGAAATGGACCCTCCCATCTTCCACACAGTGGCCGTCCAGTTATCACTGTGATAAATTTGTAGACCCATTCTCCAGGAGCATATTCTCTTGTCATAGACCTTTTTCTGTGCTTTCACCGATCGTTTTAAATTCTTTATTACAAATTTGTGTGCCTTCAGGAGCTGCTCTCTGATGTATAACACCTGGTTATTTGGACACCTTGCTTCAAAATTTTCGTCATAATTCCGATAAATGACTACAGGCACCATTGAAATTTCCTCACCAAAGGTAAGTAGATTTGGAGAACAGATGGTGGATTCATGCAAACTACACCTATAAGCATAGGTGATATATGGAATCAGCTGGTCCCAGTCATTTCTATGGAGATTTGCCAAGCCCGACAAAGCTGTCTTCAGAGTCCTACTCGATCTTTCGGCTAATCCATCGGATTGAGGCCTATAAGAATTGGTAAATGTCTTCTTTATAGACATCAAGATGCACAACTCCCTCCATAAAGAAGAAGTAAAGTTGGCACCCCTATCCAAATGAATATTCAATGGAGCTCCAAATTTCAAGATCCAGCCTTCCATCAGGTGGGTAGCACAAGTGTCAGCTTGGTAATTTGGCATAGGAAATGCCTCCATGTATTTTTAATAATAGTCTTGGACCACCATAAAGCATATGTTACCCCTGAGAGTCAAAGGTAAATTTACAGCAATATCCAGAGCTATCCTATCAAATCTTGCGCCAGAAATTTCATTATGAAGCGGTCTCTTCCCTTTCCTAGGGAAATCTTTCACCATTGGCGGGTATCACAAGAAGCACACCATCGCTCTATATCTTCAGACATAAGTGGCCAGAAAAATGTTTGCTTCACCTTTCCTGGGGTCTTTTTCCTTCCAAAATGGCCACCTTGAGGAGAACCATGTAAAATGCGGAAAATAGCCATCCTTATCTTCAACGGGCCAAGGATAGTCATGTCAGAAACTGAGGCTTCTTCATGATATATCACATATAGAATCCCAATGCGTATTATCATCTTGCTGAGGAAACCATACAATACTCTAAACTCTTGTGTTTCTGCACAAATCTCCTGAGTAGAAAGTTCTTCTTTACTTCGAACCAGTGACTTGATTTTGGCAATATCTCTGTCCTCATCCTAATATCTAGCCATTTCACCCTCTGAGCAAGGGAAAACTTCCTGCAAAAATTCCTTCTTCTCCTCCCATTTGCTTGTCATATCATCGACAGAAGATACCATACCAATAGGTTTGCAAGGGTCCTTGCACGTGACACAGCCAGGATTTTTACATCTCCTGATCTTCCTCATTCTTGAAAGAGCATCTGCATTGCTATGAAATTTTCCTGGCCGGTGGAAAATCTTAGATTGATCCACGTCAAAATAAGCTAGAATAGACAGCCACCGAACCAAAATTCCATCAGCATCCTTGAAATTCAGGACCCATCTCAATGAAGAGTGATCCGTACGAATGATAAATCTTGTGCCCCAGATGAAATGCTTGAACTTTTTCAAGGATTTAATCACCGCAAGCAACTCCCTGTGCGTTATACAATAATTCCTCTGAGTAGAATCCAATGATTTGGAGAAATAACAAAAAACATTTTCTTCTCCGTCCTGTACCTGAGACAAAATCGAGCCAATTGAAAAATTACTGGCATCAGAATCGAGAATAAATAAATCATTCTCAGTTGGATATCCTAGGATAGGCTCAGAAATCAATGCACTTTTCAGTAGGCAAAACGATTTCTCCCGATCTTCATTCCATGCAAATTTCGTATGATCCCTGAGCAGTTGGAACATAGGCTCATCCTTCTCTGCAAATTCTGGAATAAAATCCCTGTAATATCCTACAAGTCCCAAGAAGGAACGAATATCTTTGATATTTTGTGGCTGTGGCCAGTGTGTAATAGCCTCAATCTTCTCCAGATCTGGTCTGCTCCCTTCGCTGTTAACTACTCTGCCTAGAAATCTAACAGAACGCTTGAAAAGCACACACTTCTTTGGTTTCAAAATCAAACCAAATTTCTGTATCCTCTTAAAGACAGATTTCAGATTTTTCCTGGCTTCTTCCAATGACTTTCCATAGGAAATTATATCATCTAAGTAAACCATACATTTTGTCCAGCGCAACCCTTGTAACATACTCTCTACTATGCGTTCAAATGTGGCTGGGGCATTGCATAGCCCAAATGCCATCACATTGAAACGAAACAAGCCTATATGGGTGACGAATGCAGATTTCTCTTTCAATTCTTCATCCAATTCCACTTGCCAATAGCCTGATTCGAGATCCAGGGTAGAATAATACATGTTTTTCCCAAGAGCATCTAGACTTTCATTGATTCTAGGTAGGGGGAACGCATCTTTCTTTGTGATATCATTTACTTTGCGATAGTCCACACAGAAACAAATGGAATTATCTTTCTTTTTGACCAGAACAATCGGTGATGACCATGGCGAATCACTAGGCGAAATAACTCCTTTATTCAACATCTTTACTAGCTCTTCTTCCACTGTTTTTCTCCTGCCTATAGGTAAGCAGCGATAGCTCTGCTTGATAGGTTCCGAATCTCCAGTGTTTATGTGATGTTTCACGTTATCCGTTCTGCCCAGGTCTCCTCCAGGTTTTTGGAATATATTGAAAAATTCCAAATCATTCAAATCATTCTCCTTCTCAGTGGATATGTCACTCTGAGAAACCAGCTGTTCCAGGTATTGAGGCAAATTATATTCAGTCATTGCCAGATCACGAGCAATTGTTTCCAATAATACAGCAACTCGCTCATCCTCCAAGGTAGAACTTTCAGGCTCAGCGATGTCTATAGACTCATCATTCCCAGTGTTCTCTATTTGAGAAACCACTTCAGCAACGCCTAATATTTCACCCTCTTCAACGAATTGTGCCTGGCTGGTGATATTCATCACAGGTAACCCATACAATTTCTCCTCTTCTCTATATCCTATCATGGTAGGAAAATTTACTAATCCTCTGTCATCATCTATGTACATAGGAGGCTCCACAAGGAAATCACATTTGCTCATGCTATTCCGAGGGCCAGTCCAGATTGCTTCTACCATCGTCACTGAATTCTTCTTAATTTTAGTTCTCTCCTTAACTCTCAGGGCTCCATTATTCAATACAAATTCACAAAAAGTTTTCTTTCCATTTATATCAATCTCCCTAGTTTTGCTTCTAAACGCCATGTCCACTGCCATCTGAAAATCTAAGCCTAATATTCTGGATTCTCTATGGATACGTCCAACGAAAAATCTCCAGACATGCAACTTTCCTCCAAGATCGAAGTGGAAGTTAGCAACACCTAACAGGGTTATATCACTGCCATTAGCAGCAACAACCTTATCCGAAGTGGGTAACAATGAAGGTGGGTTGATCATAGAGGAACATATACCCTCATCGATCAAGCTGATGGAGGCTCCAGTGTCCACTAATAGGTCTCTTCCCAAAGTAGCTGGTACATACCATCTTGCTCCTTTTAAATTTGGCAGACAATAAATATTTTCCGCAGGCCTGGTCACCAGTAATAAATCAGGAGCTTCAGGGGCCGTACCCTCCCCTAATAAAGAAGGTCCTGAAGAATCATTCATTGCTGTAATTGTCTGGTTGGAAAAGCCACTTTGAGATAGGGTGGTTGAGTTGATGGCCTTATCCAACACAACCACTAGTCGTTTCCCTCAAGACCAGCCATGCTTTTACCAGATTTCTGATCTAAGATTCCGGATTTATTCTTAGCATCAAGGAAACCTTTACATGAAAAGGTAGAGTGTCCGGCTGTATCACACCACTTGCAATAAGGAGTCTGAGATGATTTATTCCTCCAGGGTCCACTTTTCCTATATCCCGACCACTTTGTTCTCTCTCCCAAAGCATTTATTCCATATTCCTCCTCATCTGATTCTTCAAACTCAGTCTCAGTCGTGTGAGAAACAGCAGCAACTGTAGTCAACACATCAGAGCTGGCATTAACTCCAAAAAGTGTTTTTATTCCACTTTTATAATAACTTGCCAAGTCCAGGGCATCGAATAATGACTTAGGCTGACGAGCATGAACCTCAAATGCAATCTTCTTGTCCAACATGCCTTTAATGAATTGTTGAATCAGCAGCCGAGTATGAAAATTATGTCTTTCACCCGGAAAGGCCCAGATCATCAAAGATCTAAGATGAACTACAAAGGCAATCAGATCTTCGCCAGGAATTTGCTTTCTTGAATAGAAGGTATTTTCTCGGTCTTCAGGAGTACCTCCTCCATATATCCTACATAATACGGTGACTAAGTCCTGATATGATCCTTCAGAGATGTCAAAATCATTAACAACGCTTGCAGCCTCACCTTTACATTTGGAGAAAAGTACCTTCATCCTTGTTTCCTGAGACCAATTGTTAGCAAAGCTAATATTCTCAAATTGAACAAGATATTGGTACCAATCCTTTCCTTCGAAGGCAGGAGGCATAGAGCATTTGGGCTTCTCTGACCATTGAGTCGCAGCTTGATTTGTGGAAGAATCCTTGATCTTGACCGGACAAATATTTTCTTCCTCCTCAAACTCCACAGCATCAAACAATGACAGAGATCCTCTTGATTTTCTCTGAAAAGAAACCTTTTTCCCTCCTTGGCGTGTTCCAATATGGCCAGAATACAAGGGATTGGAATCCAATGATTTCCAAAATTCAGTGTCTCTCACGTCAGACCCATCTTTCATTTTAAATAAACTTTTGGTTTCATTTAACTCAGCCTTATTAACTCGAGCTTCACTCTTCCAATAGTTTACGTTTTTTCACTGCATCATCGACATTAGCTTTAGCCAATTGCAGTTCCGTATTAATCTTCTTCGAGGGATTTTCCTTCGAAGTAACCTCTTTATGCAGTAAATCTGTATCTTTAGTAGCTCGATCTAAAGCAGCTTGTTGACGAACAAGATCCTCCTGGAGCTGATCCGTAGTATTCATGGCAGCATCACGTTCACCGGCTACATCCTGAAATTCACTCTTCGTCAAAGCCAATACTTTATCAACATCTTCCTTGTCTTTAGCAGCTTGCAAGATGTAATCCCTGATCTTAGGATCCACGTCTTTGAGCTCTAGGGCAGCTACTAACCCCTTTGTTAAATCAGTAGCCATGTTTAATCCTTTCTGAGACTTCAAGTCCTTTTATTCCGAGCAGAAATAAAAAAATATACAAATTAAAAAAAAAAAAAAGCAGTCCAATCGTGTTTGATCCCTTCAGGAGAAGAAAATCAAAAATCTCTCCACAGCAACAGCAAGGCGAAGCAGTGTCCACACCATCCAGGAGTCTAACCAGTGAACATAAGTTGTCTTATATCACTCTGCCCAAAAAGAAAAATAAACCCAAGTCTAAATATTCTGTGTTAATTTGAGATGTATCCAGATGATATCCAATGACTATCTCCAGCTCCGGACACTTCCAAAGAAAAATGGAGACAAAGATCCAATGAGATCCGGAGGATCCTGGAGGTCCGGATGGGTCCGGATAGTGAGAAAAATAAGCAGACTGTTTATATTCCCTTGAAACTTCAATGTCCAGCAGACAATCTAGTATTCTAGGAAGAAATACAAATGTATTTTTCCCTCACACTCACGGCACCAGT
The DNA here is from genome assembly GCA_942159475.1 of Sthenelais limicola. Classification (NCBI taxonomy): domain Eukaryota; kingdom Metazoa; phylum Annelida; class Polychaeta; order Phyllodocida; family Sigalionidae; genus Sthenelais; species Sthenelais limicola. Next base: position 41,290,277 of record OW804097.1, on the reverse strand, counting down.
GTTGCGATTCTTGCCTATGTTCTTTCCAGCGTATGAATGGCCATCGTTGCACATCAGTATTTCTTCTCCAGGCTTAATGTTAATCGATATTTAAATAATAATGTTTCGTGATCGTATAGGTTTACTTCTGCGAGATGAAATATATTACCAATATTGTTAGCAGGAGATGGGAGGAAAGGAACTATAGTGGCTGGATTAAATTAAAGTTCCAAAGGACCAAGGGTTGAAATATTCTATGTTTCAAAAGCGGCTCCGAGATAAAACATCAAGAGTGAAATACTTCTTTCATATGTTCCCTTTATTCCTCCTTGTGTGTTGGGTTGAAGACCTTGCTCCTCAACCCGAATAGTGAACAAATACATTGGATATATCAATAATATTCAACACAAGAACAGACTATGTTTGCAATACAAATCAGGAATAATTAAATAAATATAATGATGAAACAAGTACAAACTTGTACATAAATAGAGAAATATGTGATAACCATCATGGTTAAAATCCGGATGGAATAATATGAATGGTTAATTAATAGTAAATTAATCAAGTAATACAGAGTATAAATATTATAATGAGTAGAAATGTAGACTCCCAGTGGCGTCCGGAGGTACTACCCGGAGGTGGCTGGATCCGGAGGTGTCCGGATCTGGAGCTACCCGGAGCTCGATGGAAATGTTCATATAGTATAGTAGAATCGTTACACATCAATAATTCATGAAAATACACCTGTTCAAACATACCCGCAATCACCTGCGAATTTCGGATATTTCCGAAATTTGCATGACCTCCTGCGATTAGTCGTGGACAGTAACAGAGTTCTATGAACTGTCATGGCTAGCCCTACACATATGCGAATACTTGTAGAAGTATGTGCGATTTCATTTGAAATTGCATCAACAGAGATTTTTCGATTTGGATTATTTAACCTGCGATCTGGCCCATCTGAAATCGCACATGAATTTGCATGTGTGTGTGGCAATTTTGGCTCTGCAATTAGTGGTAGGATTCTGCCATTGTTCGCAGCTGTCCCTACATAGGGGCGATTTAGTTAAAAAATTCTATGCGATTTCATGTGAGGTCGCACGCGTTGCCGCAAGGCCCAATTGGCTCTGCAATTCGCCCCTGTGTAGACGGGGCATCAGCTGCAAATGATCGCAAGTCCTCAATTCATAGGAATTACGAAATTGCAGCTGTGTATACTGATGATACATACTATGTGCCCATGCTTTATGAGAGGTGGAAAATGGGGGTGCAATAATAAATATTCATATTGGACAGGTATCATAGTATGTTTCAATTTTCTTTTAGATACTTTATGGCGATTCAGTCAAACTCAAACTCCAATCTTTCAAAGTTCTTCTTTGCTAAGGGCTTATAATCAATGTTCAGTGAATGGAACTTGGAGTGGGTTATATCCATATATTTATCACTAGCAAAGTACCCGTCCTCCGGACGGTCCCCCTCTCTCCCCACACTTCCCCCTCTCCCTATTTTCCCTCCCCCTCTTCTCTGTCTCTGATACCTGTTTTTCTCTCCCAACCTCTCTGTCTCTCATACTTGTTTTTCTCTCCCAACCCCATCTCCGATTCCCCCCTCCTCCCTCCCCTCTTCTTCATTCTCCCCCTCCTTGCTTTCCCTCCCTTTCCTCTGTCCATTCCCCTACATCCTCATCCTCCGATCCCCCTCTCTCCCCACACTTCCCCCTCTCCCTCTTTTCCCTTCGCCTCTTCTCTGTCTCTCATACCTATTTTTCTCTCCCAAGCCCATCTCTGATTCCCCATCTTCCTCCCCTGTTCCTTATGCTCCCCCCTCCCCCTCTTCTATTTCCCCACCCTCTCCCTTTGCCTCACTCTACCCTCCTACACCCTCTTCCTCCCCTCCTCCTCTCCAATACCCCCACCCCTCTCCCACTTCTCTGCATGTAGTTGGGTCCCCATTGAATTGACACAGTAGCTTGTGGCAGAGATGCCAGTCTGCCATTAATTATTAATGAATATCCATAATTTCCATGCTTCCAAAAATGAATAGAATGTCCATAACATGTTTAGATTTTCTTCTCCATTCAACCCCATATTATTACCATAATGCGACAATATAATTATATCAGGCTTTGTAGGGCCAGGGATTGGCAGCTTATGTGGCCACTCCTCCTCAACCTGGCCGTCTCAGAAGGGAGGGAGAATCCCTGCTTGTGGGTAATGACGTCAATGGCTTTCTCAGGCTATCAATAGAGTGTGGGTATCCCGATTTAAAAAAGGCTTCAAAATCACATTTCCACCCCAAATACCTTCACAAACCACATATTGTGCGGCTAGATCAGCATAATAAAGAATACTTGAATTGAATTGAATTGAATATGACGACGTCAAGAGAGGGGGGATAGACCTCTACAGATGAGTAAAGTGGTTTGTAATACAACCAATTCCGAGAACATTCAGGACAAAGAAAACCTTCTTTGCCTCATATGGATTTCTACCTCCTCTCCTAGAAATCGCTCTACCCGTATATTATATGGATGTTCTACATGAATACATAGAGAGAATGGAACGAGATTCGTCAATGTAAGCACAAAACCATAAGTGAAACAAGTCTCAGAAACAGTCCAAGCACCCCCGACTCTGTCTATGCCTATGGGTTTGTTGACGTGCTTCACAGAGACCCGAAGGTGCTTGTCTAAGTTGTTAATTTCATAGTTAGCCTACATAGAACTATGAAATTTACAACTTACACAAGTGCCTTCAGATCTCCGTGAAGCATATCAATAAATCCCTAGTGCGGAGGTAACATTAAAGCACAATTTATAGCAATCAACAGTAAGTAGCAGACACCTGTGCAAGGGCCCTATTGGTAATCAATTCATCTTTTAGATGTTGTTGCAGTGGAACCTCTTCTACTGGTTCCTGTGTTTTTTGGTTATTCAGACCTTCAGACACACCCTGGAGCTGTTGATCCTAGAAACTCTCCATTCAATACAATATCACATTGCATCAGCCACTATAGAAAAATCTGTGAAGTTTTTTGTTTGTAAATATCCAACTGGAAATTTAAACCCCTGGCTATTAAACCTAGGAATCAGAATCAAAATAAAATTAAACTCGCGAACAAATACACAAGTTGCTGTCAGTTGCTCGATAGGGATTTACATGTACAACTTGTTAGAATTGATATATTTATATAATATGTAGTGGGTCCGTCACCCGGAATACAGCGAGGCTGTCGACTATCGCTGAACACCAACCAGGCTACGACAGCGGGGGCACTTCTACCAGCGCCGGAGACGACTACCACCAGTTCCGGCCTAGGGCCGAGTAGGGAAGTTCCCGAAAGGATCCCCGAAAGGATGTTAAGAGCCAGACAATGACTCTTGGCGACGAGGAAGCAGCCAAGGCCGCGGCCAAGGCTGAAGCCGAGCAGCAAGCATGCGAGGCTCTCGCTCAGATGTTAACGAGACGTCAGGGCGATGCGCAAAATTTTGCGAATGACTCATTTGCTCAACTAGAGCAAGTAGTTGCACACATAGACAATATGCGTGCCGACGGATTGGTCGTTAATCCGGATACACAAAGCTTGGTTGAGAAACTAGTAGCTATAGTGTTAGGATTGCGCCCGTGTTACAACGAGGACGATCTTCGCAAGCTCATAGAGCGAGCGGGCTTCAACGTCGAGACAGGCAAGGCAGATGGATCGGATCATTCCGACATTAAGTCGCCGAAAACCGAAGAAACGGCAGTCCCGCTGGGGCAGAGTGACGACGCAAAAGTCATGATGGACCATCTGACTACCGTACTTTGTTCTTACGACAAAACGGGAAAACCACCAAGCGAAATCGCTGAAGGTGAAATTCGAGGAACACTCGACCTACTGTGGGTACTGCACGAACAACTTCCGTTGAAGCGTGTACAGCGGCTATATCGTGGTCTACACGAATATGCGGCTTGCCCCCAATATCTGATCGATATGTTGGATCGGAGATATCCTGCGATGCTGCCTCAAGGTAGCCCGGATCCGCGTGTGCAAATGCCTTCGCAGGATACGGAAAGCACGGAAATGCGAGCCCCGCGCTTGCCTAGTACTCTGGCAGGACTCAAGACTGCAGGAAGAAGAGTCAACTTTGTAGATTTGTCTCCTTCGGACAATGGTCTCAACTACTCGTTGACTAATGTTTCGATTCCATTATTGGATAACGACCTACAGCCCAAACTGGGTTTGTCAGCTGGTCGCGAACCAGACAGCCATACAACGGTACCAACGAGCACTACTAAGTGTAGACGTTCGATGATGCCTGAAATGGAAGCAAGCGTCGTATATAACGAAGACCGCCCGGCGGAAGTTCGTTTATACGGATCGACGGGCAAGGGAGAAAATCCCAAACCTAAAAATCTCAAACCTTTTCGTAATGGAGAGGATTGGGAGGAGATTCAGTTATGCCCCGAGTGTAATGTGCGAAAAACACGAAAAGGTGTAAATAAATCGCCATTGCAAAAAGAGCTCACGGGAGAGAGATTCAGTAGAATCTCGATGGATATCCTTAGTGGCTTTAAGACTAGCACGAGAGGAAATACTTGTGTATTGGTCATTGTGGATTACTTTTCAAAATGGTCAGAAGCATACTGCTTACTGAACCATAAGGCGGCGACAGTCGCCTGGACAGTATTTCGCAATCGGATCCTGCGGTTTGGCGCGCCCAGAGCGATACAAACTGATGGGGGCCCGAGTTTGATGGAGAATTATTCCGGGAACTCTGTAATCTCTACGACACGAAGAAACAGACAACCCTCCCGTATAGGCCACAGGCAAACGGGCGGGCAGAAAGGTTTAATCGTGTCCTCGTAGAACAGCTCTCGTGTTACGCGGATTATGGCGCGGATGAGTGGGATACTTATATCCCGTGCATCGCGGCGGCCTATAATAATACGATTAACGCGAGTATGGGCTGCACTCCTCATTCCGTGGTTTTCGGAATAGAGGCATATACACCTGCGGATCTAATTCATGGTGTACCTCGAGATGGCTTGGACTTCCCCTCCGGTTCAGGTTTCATTGAGGATCTTCGTAAAAATTTACGGAAGTCGCACGAATATGTGCGTCGTACGTTGAAGAAAACGGCTATCGCTCAGAAACGCCATTTTGATTTGTCCGCAACAAACCGGTCATTTGAAGTGGGGGACTGGATATATCGATATTACCCACCAAAGGCGGCAAACAAATATGGTGCGAAGTGGGATGGTCCGTTTAAAATAACCCGTGCATTAGGAGGCAACTCCTATGTCATAGATACCGCGGCCGGTGGTGTCAAGTGGAGTGGAGATCTTATGAAATCCGTTCTGGACACTGACAAGAGGGGAGAGCTCCGCAAAACGACCGGGTTGGAACAAGCTCCTGAGTATAGGAGACTTGTGGCTGCTGGTAGAGAGGTGGTGTCACTGGAGAAGGGCAGGGTCGTGGCAGGTCAAGAGCTCGCTAAGTCGTTAGAGAAAACACTTCTCCGGAAAGTTAATCTCGCGAACAGGCGTGGCCGACCACCTAAGCACAAGAAGGGGTGTACTGGGGAGACCGTGCTCCCTCCAGAGCGACCAACTTCTCTACCGAAAAAGCAGGACAAGGGTAGGAAACCCTTGGTACCTAAGGCAGACAAGCCCGATAAGCTTGTACGACGGGGTTCGGAAGTGCCGAATCCCACAAGGCCGCCCGATGTCGCAACGCAAGGCATTGGCAAACGTGTCTCCAGGCGTCCGGTCAGCTTGGAACGGCCGTTAGAGCCTCTATTCTAAATGACGAACAAAAAGGTCTGTTAACCCGGTCGTGTCTGTCGAAGACATGGGTTAAGAAAAAATACACAACGAGAAGTCATTTTGGTCAATACGCTAGGAGAGTGGACACCTCTGTAACGACCAACCCTATACGGCAATAGCTGTACAAAGCTGATAGTATGGATCCATGACGTGGACAGTACCGAAATCGGGCTGAAATCAACCATATTCGCTAACAGTAAGAAACCTGAAGCCAAGTATGTTTCCTTTATCCTTTAAAAACTGCCATAGTACCTTGGAGCGGCCCGTCTAGGGCTGTACATTAACATATTTAACACGAAGTTGTTACTAATCGTGGTTAAAGACCACGTATTTACATACATACAACATTCGTATAGATCAACTATGCGGAAGTTATCTGGTTTACGGGTAGAAAACTTTGTTGAGGCTGGGCCCGACCAGGGCGCCACCTTCAGGCGATCTGTTGATCACATGACCTGATCTTAGAGCATCTGCCTCTGAGACAGTCAGTCAAGCGAGAAGCGAGTTGGTGGCCACACGTAAGTGGCTTGCATCAACCGCATTTTTGGCTTTTACATAGAGCAAGGAGAAATCCAGTTCACTGTAAGTAGCAGCAAACGTTAACTTTCATTGTTGGACCATTGTGATATTGAATATGAAACCATGTCATTATGTTACCATTGATGAATTACGATTGTTGGGTTCTGGCCGCTTCCATATAGCGTGCTAAGACATTCCGCCATGTGCATCGAGAGAACAAGAGGAGGCTGGTGTCGATACCGACCATCTCAATGAACCTCTTTCCGATATGGGATTGGGTCGTTGGGAACTGTCCTCGATGTTCGCCAAATGTTGCCGTGGAAAAGCGATGAAATAGTAATTGGGAACTTTTGATTCCCGGGGAGGGCTGTTTCATTGTTTAAATCTGATGGTTTCGATCGTCAGCCCGAAAGCCGCCATGTGCGTAAAGGTGACCTTTCTGCACTGCCGGTGGTTTCGGTTGCTGATTTCCCTGTCGCCAGGTGGGGTGTATCTAGTTCAGTTTCGTGTTTTTGTACGGGCTCCGGCTAAATATGTTATAAAGATGCCGGGCACGGATGAATACACGAACGCTACCGGATAACGCTTTTCACGAGTAGTGTCAGTCCCTGTCGCGCCTGCGGCTCGTACGGCTGCCGTACCACACGAACTTTCGCGAGTGGTGTCAACTATGCAACCGGAATGGTTGGACACGGCTCGCGGGAGTTCGCGAGCGATGTCAACACCTCGGGTGTGATTGAGTTGTTTCATTCGGATAGCCGCCTATATAAGAGCCCCGAGACTAAGAGAGAGGTAATTAATTTCGGCAAACACTCGTGGTTTGTCGTACTCCTCTATCTCGGCGGACTACTGGTTAGGCCGTTCGTGTGTGAGATATTATTGTGACCCGTGAATTGAGTGTTCCACTTTGTATTACAGGGTACAGATTTCGAGTTCTGGGACGAGAGGAGACGGACGAGAATAAGGATTGGGGACTGTCTCCGAGACGAGCCCCTTCTACCATCGGGTAGCCTTTCGTGGTCACGCTCCTCATGAGCAATGACAGCGAACACTCGGCCGCAGACTCCTTCGAGGAGACTGCAGCCAATCGCAAACGGCGTGTTTGTCTCAAACGTGAGGTGGACGGTCCGTCAAGTCACTCGGATGACTCGGACGCGAGCCCGTCGGATGGCCTAAAAGACCCCGATGCGGCTGCCGGCAAGTACCGTCGGCACAAAGCTCTCAACGCCGCGGCGAAGAAGCTCAAGTGGGGAGATGGGAAGAAGCCGGTTCTATCTCTACTCCCCGCAAACGAGCGAGAGCGAAAGGAGGTGGTCCGTGACCCATCGGAGGTCGATCGCTTCCCCGACTACCCGGAGTACCACAAAGCGGTCTCCGTGGAAGAGTACAAGCGTTTCTTTGAAACCTGTACCAACCCCCATAAGGTCTTGCGAACGGCTGACCTAGCGTATTCGTTTGAAGCTGATCGTAAGCTTCAAATGGCTATGCTCCTCTACGAAGAGGGTTTGCGGTGCCCTTTCCTGCTCTGCAGAACGGAGGCACTCGTCGGTAAGCCGCAGATCTTTAAATCTCGGCTTCTCTTCACCAGACATCTGTGTGAGGTGCATACCCCTGTGACACCGGTTTGGCGGTGTCCGATTGGGTATTGTCCCGTAACCGGGGACCGTCGCTCCGACATCGTGGCCCACGGGTCAAAGGAGCCGCATAAGATGGCCCGTAAAAAGGCTGTCAACAAAATTATGCAGGCTCTCGAGGGCGCGGGCGTTTCGTATCTCCCACAGTGGGGATACAAAAGCACGCTCCAGCTTGCCTCTGCAACCTCGGAAGCCATTCTGAGAAACGCGAAGGAGCAAGGCTTCACCTCCAAGTACCCGTTGGAAAAGGATATTACAAAGCCTAAACGAACGGGGAAGACCAAGAGGAAGAAGAAGGGCTCCGATAAGTCGGACAAATCGGATCGTTCCGATACGGAAAAGCGGCCCGAGAAACGTCCGAAACTCGTGCCCGCCCCGATTCCCGACAAGAACGCCTGGTTAGAAGGGTATAAAATTCCGTCCTCTAAGGAGAAGGAATTCCCCGCCTTGCCCGCGCCTGCAGAAGTCGCATCGCCCCGCACCTGCAGCCGCGGAAGGTAGAGCACCTCGTGCCACCTCGCCCGTGCCAGACCCTCAGCCTGGTCCGTCATGGCCTGCGGCTACCGCAAGGCGACCGGGTAGGCATCGCTCGCACCCGGAAGGTGGTGGCTGATCGCGCAGCGGTCCTCCGGCTGGCTCTACAAGAGTCGCTGGAAGGCTTCTGTGTGGATATCGCAGAGACCTACAGGCCTCTCGATAACGTGGACCGTTTGGTTGATAGCCAAACAGAAATCGCGCAGCTTATGGAGCACCTTAAAGTGTCAGTAAACCCCCAAATATTATGAGCAAATCCATTTACTTGCTATTATTGAAATGTAACCACCCCGGTTTTACTTAATCCAAGTTATTATTTAGTGAGTTTTACCCATTTAAATGAGTGAAAACGTAGTTCCACATTTTAACACTCCATTCAAGGCACCACTGTTTGCCTACGTCATAAAGGTGCACCAATCTAGAAATGTACATGCAATGAACATAATAAACAACTCTCATAATTGCTGCTAGAAAGAAGGAGGGTGTACCAACCCAATTATTGACCTCTCATGACTGGTTCTTGAATAGGTATTAGCTGTATTGCATAAATGCTTCAATTGCTGTGAGATTGGGGGGGAAGGTAGGGATATTATGTACATTTCTGGCGCGCCTCTATGACGTCACACAGCACTCTCAGTGCCCTCTTGTGCTAAACAGACCTTTTCAAGTAAGCTTTCTCAATTCGGGCCTGTAAGTGACTATAAGTTAGACATAAATGGAGGTAAAAAAATTGATACTTGGATGTTGTATTTATGGCGGCATGAAGTTTGTTGTCCTAAAAGTGACTATGAACCCGTTTACTGACCCTTTAACAGGTCCCTCAATGAGCAAGAACTCCTGGTGGAGAGGGTAAACCTTCTCGACACGCAGGTCAACGGACTTCGCCGGGAGAACCAGGAGCTGCATGCGGAGGTCACTCTGCTGCGGGCTCAGGCCGCGCATCGGGCTACGGCAAGCGGAAGAGCAACGACTCCGACAGGAGGAGGCTACTCTACGGCAAGCGGAAGAGCAACGACTCCGACAGGAGGAGGCCGCGCTACGGCAAGCGGAAGAGCGACGACTCCAACAGGAGGAGGCCGCTCGTCAGCAACTAGCTGATACGGCCAAGCGGGAGGCTGCTTTCGCTCTACTCCGTCAGCGAGACAAGGAACAGTCGGCTCGGGACATGGAAAGGTATGGAGTGAGCCCTCCTTTGTTCTTGTTAAATATCGATATTTGGTGGTTAAGGGCTATGATGGTGTCATCTAAGAGGTGTTGCTGTGGGTGAATAGTGTCCTCTGGTAGGCGGTTGTAAGTTGCAAGGTTTGCCCCAGGGAACTGAGCAAACACGATTTTGGCATTAGGGGCCAAACGTAGAGCAGCATTGAAGCATAGGGAAATGTTGTTCATTATAGTAGAAATGGCTTCAGTGGCCGAATCATGGGCGAAGATTACTTTCCAATTGTATGAGATGCGGTTGGTGGTAGGATTAACAGATGTGTATTTTATCCTTTTCGTTACTTCACAAATGCCATTGATAAACATGATTAATGATGGTTTGAACTGAGCGACTGTTGATTTAGCTCTGTTGAGGGCAGTGATGTAATCGGCCCCACTAAAGGTTAATAATAAGTGGTTTGATCTGTTTAAGCCTACTGCATCGAGGAAGCGTTGGAGGTCTTTGCCCCTGGAATCGCTAATAATTAGCATTCGGTGGCCCCTTGGGATGACCAGTACTGGAGCCATTTGCGTGGTTGACAAACTCAGAGAAGATTGGAAAGAGTAGGTGGCGAAGAAATGAATTTAACTCACAGGAAGGCTGAGAATCTTGGTAGGAATTGACCTGAGGTTGTGGGTGCAGTGGTTTGGAAAGTTGAGGCGTTAGAGGCCGGCCCGTCGGTGGGTAGAAGAGAGGCCTTGAAGGTTGCATCCGGTGGCGGTTGGTAGGGCGGCGTTCTAACTGGGAGAGCGGCAGAGGGAAGATCGCCGCGGGCCGCGGGCTCGGGCTTGGCGGGCTTGGTTTGGTTGTTGTGCCGGCAGTTGCCTGCAGACAGCTTGAGAGTAGGTGTAGGTAGGATAGTGATGACTACTGGTAAAGTTGTCCGTTGTAGAGGCGGGCGTGGAGACAGCAGGGCGGGCTTGGTTGTTAGAGTAGTCAGGGTATGGGCCTAGAATGCCCTGCTGGGTGTGACTAGGTGGCGAATGTGGTTGGCCAGTGAGGAAGTGGCGAAGGCGGGGATGGACTCGATTGGCCAATTCTTCTGAAGGCGGGATCGGTGGTAGGGTAGGCTGTTGCTTCAGTGGGCGTGTTCTCTGTTTATTACGACTATGTTGGCTACCATGTGGGACTGGCTTCTTGGCATGGGCGGTATTTCTGTGACTCGTAGCGTTCATACATAAGTTAGATGAGGACTGTGGTTGGTTGGAGGTGGCTGGAGCTTGATTGTGGTTGGATATAGAGCCAGAGATCTCACACTTGCTTGCAGCAGGCGCTGTCGGCTTGTGATTGGTCGAGGCGCTGGTGGGGGTGTCCTGGGTGGCATTCGCTGCTTGTGGAGGTGGAGGTGATGAGTTGGTCATGTCGTCTATGGTGTTGGGGGTGCGTGGCTGGCTTGCCTGGGGCCGCCCCTTGCCGCCGCTCTGACTGGGGATAGTGGATTCAGATTGTACATGAAGGTGTCCATAGATTTCGGGGGGATTTAGGGGGAGAGATCCCTGGTCGGGTAGATTGTTCCTAATGCACATTAACATATTTCCTAATCTATTCTCACCTGGGAAGTTTAAGTGAGATTTATCATTGATAGAATTGGTGCCAATTCCCGAAGTGGAGTCCAATGTTTTTTCTAATAAAACACGGGGGGAGGTGGATGCTAGGGCAGAAGATAAGTGGGGGTTTTGTGAGAATTTAGCCATGAGTAATCCTTCCATGGTTTCAAATTTAATGTTATCCCATTCAGTTGACTTGAGCATCGAGCCTAAGGCTTTCTGTGTGTAGGGATTACAAGAGGCATAGATTTTTTTATCAGGTGATTCATTTGTTTTTTTTAGGAACAGGGCTTTTTGATGTTGGTACCCTTTTTCCACAGAGTCATAGGGTATGTCGTTGAATACAAAGTGGCATTTAAACATATTAGAGAGGAAGCTTTGTGGAGATGAGAAGTAGATTGCATCCTTGGTTCCCAGATTAGCTAAGTTGTTGGGTTTGAGGTGATCAGGTAATAAATGGAGATCATTTAGATTGAATGGTTGGTGATCTATGATCAATTCATGCTGGAGCACATCGGAGGGAACTTTATCCCTGTTCGCTTTAGCACATATGATGCCTGCTGATTTTCTGCGGGCACGAGTAAGATCTCCTACGATATCATTTACAGAGACGTCAAATTGTTTTAAGATGACATTTCTGGCCTCATATAGGTCTGTAGCGATTGAGGGACGGATGAATTTAACCCATTGAGGACGGGCTGATGCCTCAAGGCATCAGCATCAAAATGGCTCTGGGGATGGGCTGATGCCTCAAGGCATCACACATAATTTGGCTCAGGGGACGGGGTGATGCCTCAAGGCATCAATTTTTTATATAAATTGAAGGGGGCATAACTTAATAAAAAATGAACGGATTTTGATGAAATTTAAAATATATGTATACAAACACACTGGAAATATTTTTATAGGTATGTTGTCATGGAGACAATACTGATGACGTCATAACTAACATACGTAAATGCTGGAAAGTGAATTTGGAGCAAGGTTGCCACGATATTGCACCCAATTGAGACCCATTATTTTAATTATTGAAGACCAAATTCTAGAAATTATGAAAAAATATGATCAATAACTGTTTACACCTATTAAACCATGTACATATGACACATATTATTTGAAGAAAATATTCTTAAAGTGTTTTTAAACCCTAAACCTCATGTTAAACACCCGTCCTGAAGCCCAAAAAGGGGGAAAAGGGCCCCCGTCAGCCAGGCAAAATATGTGTAAACTGCCCCCGTCCTCAATGGGTTAACATTGGCAATGGTAGGAGCAGACTTACTACGTTTGGTGATCTCATAACTACCGATGTCCAGTGGGTGAAATCTTATGTTTATATGGGAGCAAACGATCTAGAGAAAGTTGTGTATCTCCATGTTTTCTGGTATCCCAGTTATTGTGATAGACTGATCGAAGGCTGCATTGAACACAGTTTCCAGTTTCTCCTCCATTTGGGAGAGTTGGTGCTGAATGGATAAAAGAATGTTCCAAGGTTTGTTTTGAACAGTTAAGAGCTCACATTTCAGGGGCGATGCATTGGTGATATCCAAGTGTGAGGCACGGGGGAAATTTGCGGCACCATCGGCCGTGATGGTAGCTGTAGCGGCCGGTACCGGTACAGCTTCCCTGTGGTTGATTTTCTCCTCAAGCATCTCCCATAGGGAGTCAATCTCTGCATGTAGAGCCTCAATGGTATGCATGTGAGGATTATCCGAGTTAGGGGCTAAGTCTGAATCACTCTGGGTCATATGGACTAGAGAGGGCTGTGATATATCCATTATATTATCTTCCTCATCCAGGTTGTATGTTGATAGGCAGGCAAAGCGATTAGGTGTATCAAAGGTACCTGGATGGGTAGTTGGAGAGAAGGGTGGAGCGTGAGTGTGGCTGGGCACGCCATCTTGGAGAGCGTCCATGGATGGAGTAGGCGATAGCTGAGTGGAAGTTTTCGGCGATTCCTGGGTGAATTCAATAACAATTGAACTTTCAAGGGACGTCATTGTGTAGATCTCACAAAGGCCGAATGAAAGAAGTCATCTAGAGTGATGTAGGTGGGGTTAATCCGTAATTATGCACACAGCGCTGTGCAGACACGTCTTACTCGTGCGACGGCATACTTCAATCGGCAACACGAAAACCAGGGCGTGAGTACGGACACGGGGACCAACCCGCGGATGTCTGCAGCTATGTGGGGCCCTAACATGCTCCCGGGTAGCCACTCTGCGAAAGCGGAGTACTCGGCAGTAGCAACTCGGGCTGCCTCCTCCACTCCCCGCTCGTACAGACCACCCCGAGGGGACGTCTCCTCGGCGACCAAGCGCCTCTCCTTTATAGAGGAGAAAACTTTGGTGGCACGGCCGGAACCGCCTCCGAGCGGAGAGGCCTCCCCAAAGTTGAAGGAACTGCTACCTTTGATGGATACATCCACGAAGGGTCCATTGGCAACCGAACCAGCGGCACCTCTTCCCGTAACCGCACCCACGGGTACGAGTACGGAAGAGGTCGAGGGAAATGGTGACGTAATTCCGTTACCATGGCCTCGCACGGGCGAGCGTACCAGCTCCGTGGACGGTCCGGTGACAGCAGGCTCGGGCTCTGACAAGTCGGTAGAAATATCGGACGGGGAAGAGCACGAGCTACTGCAGGAGTCGGACTCCGATACGGGGCTGATCTACGATGATCTGGGACAGGAAGACAACGTAGTTGTCGTCCCAGATCCGCGTTTCGACCCGTTCGATGAAGCCCTGATTGGGAAGGGAGGGCTCTCCTCCTCCTCGCAGGTGGTAGTTTTATCCGCAAGACTAGTATGGTTCACTAGTCTCGCTTTTAATAATAAAGCTCGTGCACGAAATTTTTTTTTTATGCTTCAAATGTACGCTTCCGATTGTACCGTGCTGCGAGATCGGGACGGACAGGCATGTCCGGTGGCCTCTTTAGGCCTATGAAGGCTACGAACCTTTGGGGCGAGTGCAAGCCTGGCTCTAGGATCCGTGCGGCGGTGTGGCATAACATTTGCCCCGCTGCACACGAGGATCTGGTGCCACGGTGGACCCTACATAACTAGTTATTGTGGACCTCCTCAACTCCAACTAGTGAGGGGGCAGTGTAGTGGGTCCGCCACCCGGAATACAGCGAGGCTGTCGACTATCGCCGAACCCCAACCAGGCTACGACAGCGGGGCTCTTCTACCAGCGCCGGAGACGACTACCACCAGTTCCGACTACCACCAGGGGGCGACATTCACCACCGTGCAGACGACACTGCGACGGACAGTAGGCGGAGGATACTACTACCTCCGCAAGGGGATCCAGGCTTCGCTTAACACTACGGACTCGAGCCGCGCCGCAGACCGAGATACTTCTGTTGTTCAATTTAAGCACCCTTGCTTCAGTGACAATACCTTTGTAACTGTATACCTTTGGGAAATAAACCAGGTTCAAACGAATCTCCTTGTATTCGTGATTCTTTCCGGAATTTCGTAAACTCGTGCCCACGAATCTGCGGTTCACTACAAATATATTTTTCTGAATTCATATTATGTCATTATACAATTTAGCTTGAAAATATCAAGGTGCTATGGACTCCAGGATTGTATTTGTAAGAATTTGAGATTATAACATTAGTAATACTGGACAGATGAGGGTGGTTTGTGCTATCATATTATATAACACATGGAATTAATAAAGATAAACATCATTTATTAGACATATAAATTTATATATGTTTCTGGCTAATCTAGGCCTATTGGCCTCTAATGCCAGCTCGTAACTTTTAGATCGCCTTGGCTTGTGCGGGGTGAGGGATCATTCAAATCTGGCACCTGTGTAAAAGCTCCATGGTTAATCAATTCTTAGGTGTTAAAGGAGCACTTCTTTTTATTAAATCCTCTGACATCGCATGCTCCAGTCACTGAACTTGGAAGCTTTTTCAGTCAATACAAAAGAACATGTTGTCAGCTTGTGTGGAAAATCCTTTGAAGGTTTTTTATTGAAATGGCAACAGGCGATCAATCCCGTCCGGTCATTGAACTGGTGGATATCAATAGTCCGTATAAAATCCCACATCATCAGACTCCAAGGAATAAACTTGCAAGATGGTGGTGTTATATCATGTTATGTGATTATTGCATAACAATGAATAACCACATCATTATTAATATTCCACATTAATATTCCTTCATTATCATTGTTATTAATTATTTATTTTATTAATTCATTGCACTACCTAGTATACTTATGGAGAATATTATTACTTGGTAGCATGGGTGCCCCACTCAAACTCGACAACCAATCTCCAAGGATCAATTACCAATAGTGTAACATCATATACCAATAAAGCCTTCAGTCTGTATTTCGGGATCTCTCTAGTTGGACTCATTCCTTTCCTCTACAAAAGCTTCGATACTATTCAATAGTATATCTCAAACAAGGATATAACACTGGTGGGAACCCGGCACCTTCCTGGACCTTATCAAATCACTTTACCATGTTTTCACATTTTGTGAAATATGATTTCCATAATGTTCAATACAATATCTCAACGACTCATTCAACAGTGGGAAACATAGTGGCAAAGGCTAGGCTTAGGCTTGTGCTGTCATATTTTGATTAATTGATTTTGATTGGTTAGCACTCGAAGCTGAAAATAAAATAATTAACTTTCATCTTGACATACATACAGTGCCTTTGTGTATCAAAATCCAATCTGTCAGCAGTAAAAATGCGCCAGTGATAATCAAATCTTCTCTCAGATGTTGAACGAGAACTTCATTTATTGGTTCTTTTGTCTAGGTCTTCCAGACATTGTACCCTCAAGCTATTGGACTTGAAAACATCTCCACTCAATATAATATCGTATTACGTCCGCCAGTGAGGAGAGACCGATGAAGGTCATTCTGAAAAAAAACTCTTTCTGAAAACCCAACTGTTGAGTTGGATCAGCACCATTTTCATTAATCTCATGGTCATGCTTAGCAGATACAAGGAGTTTAGTTGTTTAGGGAACACTCAAACTATACAGTTTAATTAGTTCTTGAAATATGTGTTATATTAGTTCAGTTTGTTTTTAACTTTATTATATTAGTTCATAATTCATTAGTTCTTTGTTAATTAGTTCATAAAGGCTTTGTTACATTAAAAGCTAGGCTTAAATATTCAAACAAGGATTTTATTTCATTATTATTTTGGGGTAAAACCTTTTTGAATGAACAGAGTATTCTTGAAGGTAAAATAGTGTAAAAGCATTTGACAATAAACAGGCACAGATATCACAGATAGATTGAAATGTCATTTGATTTTGTAGATATGATACCCTTCATATAGGGATTTTGATGAAATGTTTATTAAAAAGATTTTGGGTGGGCGGTGGGAATTTTAAGTCTTGACTGTTCAAATGCGAGCGTGAGAGTGAATTGTTCTGGATACTTCCGGTCAGTACAGTAGTACCCACATAGGGGGCGCCATCTTTCAATGCCTCGTAATTGTCCAGCCGATTACGCCTCATGAGATTATAATGGATTCTTATGGGTGATGAGTCTGTTGCAATGCATGCTGGAATGGAGTCAGATCAAATCTAACACACACATATTAAACCAGTCTTTTAAAAACTAGTCTGAAAGCCAAATGCAAGATTAAAATGCAGTCATTGCTATTCGTGAGTGCACAACACATTATATGGGAGCCTTGGCTCATATGGCATACTGAACAGAGAGTGATTTTTCTAGCTTTTACTCTGAACACTTTGCGATGGTTCTAGGGGGTGTATTAATTTCACATAATCATGCTTGTGAGACGGGTCAGATCAACTGAAAATGTACAATCAGTAACTGTACATATCATACATAAATCATAATTTCACTAATGAACCTTACAGATTGGCTCTCTCAGTGAGGGAGCAGACAAGAAAGAAAGCAATACTTTACTCCAGATAAAACTTCATAACAAAATTAATCAAGCATTCTCTGTTTGCATTCCCGTGACTATCTTTACAGTTGAGACAAGTTTTAGGAGAAGACTTTGAACCTAATACTAGCTCTATTATGCTGTATTGTATAGAAACCACAAGTTTGGTGCTTACTGAGAGCTTACTATAGAAATATGCTCATCAGGAGAGGATGTTATCTACAGTTAATTTAATATAGCTTGATCAATAATGGGGGAATGGGGCAAAGGCAAGTTATTAAGGACCGCTCATGCGGGGTATATCGTATATTATCAGAATATAGTAAACCAACCCAGTTACTGGCTTAGTGCACTGCGACAATGACTGACCATGAATAAGAAAGAAAAGCTTACACCAACAGCACTTCAGAGAAAAAGAGACCAATAGAATATATGTCAACGTCGTTGCCACCATTAACTTTGAGGAGAATTACAACAGCAGGAATTGCACAAAGTTGTTATCGACCCAGGTAATTGATTGGGTCACTGCAGCAACTTTTCTGGGTGCAATAAGAAGATATATTGCCTTGTAAAAGTATTACAAATAGCAGTAGGAGATGGGGGTAGAGATACATCAGAGGCCATTTTCTGAAACAGTTTTTAATGCTCTTTCCGATCTTTCATGAAAGATCAAGAGAGCAGACCTTTGACTGTCAGGCAAGTGCCTCTGTTATGTTAGGATGGCAACCTATAGGAGGAGGAGGGGCGACGCCTTCAGGCCTCTCAGCCAATAAGGATTAGGCAACGTAGACATTTGGTAATAAAGGATTCACTTTTAAGTTAACCTTCAACCAGAGTGGATGTATTAGTCTTTACAAGCCTTATACTATATATATAGCAGATCTTCCTAATCTCCTGATATATCACCTCCGATTAGGATGGCTCCAACCCTCAGACTGTTTTCCCATCCGTCAGCTGACTGCCCCTCGTGAGGAAAATTGACCTAGTGGACACGAGGCTTAAAGTGGCTAACATAATTAAAATGAGTAGTCATGAAATCTCGTGAAACTGTTTTAGTGTAAGCATGTATGATAGGTAAAGGAGTATCTGAAGTATTGAATAACAACATTGTGTTTTCATTCAATGATTATTGAATGTGAGCAATGAATGGGCCAGGTGCCTAGAGCTACTCATTTTAAATCCTACAGGAAATGGTTTAGCCACCATAAGGTGCTGCCCTCATGCCCAAGTAGACAGGAAAGAAATTAATTGCCATTTTATTGACCAATCACCACCTTGTATCAGTGACCACACCCCATAATAGATACAGTGAAATGGGCCCCAACCTGGGCTTACCTAACTCCAGATGCCAACCCAACTGGCACTTTGGATTTTGGCTTGCAATCCGAAATGAATTTACTCACTATTTTGACCAAATATCTCTTATATTATGGATTACTTAGTTTTGATATCTCCAGGGATTAGTTAGGAAGGTAAAGAGGAACCAACTTCCAGAAAATTGAGTAGAAATTCTGTTACTCGTGAATAAAGGTCAGAACAGTGAGAAGTGTCACTTTGAGCCAGTGGCTCCTCCCGCGTAAACATATTTCATTGGCAGTATGAAGCTACATGGAATAGACTGTAACATACCGATAGGAGCCAGGCGGTTTTGATCTCATGCTCCCATATCAGATTAGCAAGTCGCAATGACTAGCCTGGCTGCCAGCAGGTCTATCCGTTAAGGCTGTTAGCAAGGCAATTTGAAGCATGCAATCTGCAGGGACATTGTCCCGGGACAGTGTCCAGAGCATAACAAGGGGAAAGAGTAGGTAGATAAATAGTGTCCCAACCACTTAAATTACGATATATATCCCGATATACATGTGGCGTGTTAAAAGAAAATCAGTCACAAGTCGCAAAAATGGATTTTGAGATACCATCATATCTGAACAGGACATCTTAGAAGTATTTCTATACTTTAACTTTGATATTTTTTATTTTTGAAAAAAAATGTTTGCAATATCTCTAGATGAAGAAGCGTTAAACACGCCAAAAATAAAAACATTCTCACAAATATATCTTGTGAATAAAACACTACTCCTGTAGACTAGGAGCAGACTAGTAAAGAAGCTGAGTATACTCTATAGGATCTCTCCCATTACCTAACACCCCTTGAAACAGGCAGATGAATAGTATACGAGGGAGGTAAAGTCATGTTTTAGCAAGCCGCTAAAGGGCTTGAACCCAATATTACGGTGGACGAGAATGGTACATACAAACACTACTTCTTCGGTACAGGTTCGGCACGGGTGACGGGAGGGAGCGGGGCGGGAGCGGGCGGGAGCGGGGCGGGAGCGGGCGGGGGAGCGGGCGGGGACGGGACGGGACGGAACGGGCCACACAGACTATTACAAATTATACTATAGTATATAGATATATGCCTATACTCAATACTCCTTTAGTTAATACTACATTAATTGGATTCAAATACTCCCATGGTACAAGATATGGCCGCTCTATATATGTCTGACTGGACTTTCTCCCCCTCTCTCTTCTCTCCTCTCTCCCTCCTTCTCTCCCCCCCCCCAACCTCTCCGCCCCCCTTTCTCGCCCTCCCTCCCTCCCTCCCTTCCTTCCTCTCTCTATCCTTGTGTATTTGTGCATACATTGGTCCTGGGTAAGACCTTAAAGTGCCCTGCTGTCTCTTTTTCTCTGTCTCCATCTCCCTTCTTCTCTATTTCCTGGGTATGATAAAAAACTGCCTTCCTCTCAGCTCTCCCGCCCTTGATATAACCATCTTAAATGTGTCGATAAGGGTGTAAAACAACCAATCTCACTCACTCTGTATACATCTGCATACATATTATGCATACATGCATGAATTTATGTACACATATGCATAGATGTATATCTATGCACACATACATACATACATACATTATGTATACATGTACATACTTATGTATACACATTATGCATATATTTTATATGTATACATTATATATGCATACATTGTATATGTATTGTATATGTCAGGGGCGGATCCAGGATTTTCAAAAGGTGGGGGGGGGGGGGGGGCGGTTTCAAGTTTTATTTTAAAGAACATATTTATATGCTATAATTATTCTAATTAATTGTTTAGGATTGTTCTGCAATGCTTTAAATATCCAGAGATGCCACTCACTTATTTCCACACTAAAACCGACCATGATGAAAGTACTAAATACTCTTAAAATAACCCAAAAGGAATTTTCATTCTGTGCATAATATATGACTAGAAATTATTTGTTAAATTTAAGGGTATTGGTTTTGAACTTTTCTTAAATACAGCATCAGTTACGCCTCCTCACTATTCAGGGATTCATTTTAAGAGCATACAAGTATTTTCCTTAATGACCAATTTTATCATAGATTTTATTTTCAATTTTAGATTTTACTTCTAAAGATTAAAGTAACATTGGGGAACTCACCGAATTCATATTGGCCTTCTCATGAGAATTATTCAAGTTGTCTAAGGTATAAAGATCAGAAAGTCAGTGCTATCTGTACATTAACGTTTAATGAAATAGTTTGTGTTAGGTAGATAGCTAGGTATATAATATTTCAACCCTTGAATTTATTTGCCTAAATTCTTGGCTTTTCCAAGCCCCATTATTGGAATACAGTTGATAAACAGTACATAAAAGTACATCCTATTTCATAGTAATAGTTTTATGAGAATGTTTTTCTTGTGTCTTTTGCACCAAAAAATCCCTATCTTGATTTTGAAAAGGGGAGGGCGCGCTCCCCCTAAATCCGCCCCTGTATGTATATACATGCATATACATACATACATACATACATACATACATACATATACATGTACATTTGGATACATACCTGTATACTTATATACATACATACATAATGTATCGTCACCATAAATTTAAAAATGTACCAATATACCAACGCACCATTTTAAGTTTAACACCCCTCCACAAGGCCCCACACACTTAGAGTTGACTGGGCCTTGGCGACCTGGCTTCCGTTCCATTCCGTTCCGTCCCGCCCCGCCCCCGTCCCGTCCTGCCCCGTCCCCGTCCCGTCCCCCGCCGTTACCCGTACTGTTCGGAAATTTTCCCGTGAAAAAAATGTAATGTTCGGGATGGGACGGGACGTGTAAGCGGTTCGGCACGGAACGGAAATTGTCGCCAAACTTTAGGAGGCAGTCCCGTCCCGCCACCGATACAAGTGGCCCCGTCATGAATATTTCTATAGTAAATGTATGACGACATCCATTTTTTATTTTTTTTCGGGCAGGCACGGGACGGGACGGAACAGAGCTGAACGGAACGGGCCGGGATGTACCATTCTCGTCCACCGTACAATATGCTCTAACACACCCGGCCCCTGTTGCATAACAAGCTGTTGTGTGTTGGTTGCTAAATGGTTCTGTGTTGGTTTTGTGTTGAAAGTTACAATGTATGATAGGCGTTTGTATTGGCAGTGTGTTGGTTTTGTTTGCGAAATTTCTAAAATAAAAGCCCCTGTGAAGTTTCCTTAACAGTAAAGAACTTCCTCTAAACAGTCCCTGTAAATAATAATACATCTTTTAAATGATGGAATCAATTATTATTTTCATTTAAACAACACAAAACATGTATAACACACTTTGGCCACAAGAGTAACCAAATGGTTCTCGAATAGAAGTGTAACCAAAGTGTGTTGGAATTAGAATTAGAATTAGAAAATATTTTATTCAGGTCTGCGAACATTTCCATACATGTAGCATGAATATTTCCAGGACAGCCTGATTTTTTTAAGAAAAGGAAGAAGCTTTACATGATTCCCTACAAATAACAATTGGAGGTGTAATCAAGTTTGATAACCACCTCCACAACCACTCAAAACAGCAATGGTGCCGAGACTGCTCTCAGTGGTTCTCAGTTTATTCAACGGGTGCCTGCTGGGTGGATTGCCAAAGCCTTTGAATAACCTGGCATCACCTTAACACCCTTCAGAGATGGGAGATCCGAGAGAAATTAAATAGGGCTAAACACTCCTTATGCAGTCTTATAACCTCTTTTACAAGCTCAATATAATGGCTCTCATTAAACAGGTCTTTATGTTATAATGTCTTTTAAAGTATGTATAAGCAGCATTTATATCGAGTATAGCTCCTACATTTTACAGAGGATTTGTTTACACATATATATAGAAAGCTTAGAGAGAAAGTAGGACACTCATACCATAAAACATTCAGCCCTGTTGGTCTACCTATAATGGATTTAATGGACCCATCCTGCTTGCCCACAATATTGAGGGATTGGTCGACACTAATCCTATGGTTGTATAGGCAGTGTTATAAAAATGATGAAAAGCATGTCTTAATCATTTTAAGGTCTTGCCTAGTCAGATTTATAGCAACGGCTGCATGTTTTCTTTTTATGGCATCACACTAATAGGGTGTGTGTGGGGTGGTGTGTGTGTGGGGGTCCTTAGAGCTGCATTCTCAGTTAAAGCTGCACTCTCAGTTAATGCTGCACTATCACTCAGTTAAAGCTGAGCTCTCAGTTAACATCGATTTTCAAAATTGTGTTCTTTTCCAATCTATCTAAAAGTCATTTGGCCAAAAATTTTTTAAGGTTTTGTCCGGTTGTTTTTGCTAGAGGGCTTCCCAAATGTCCACAGTTTTATTTTGGAGATCAATTAAAAAATTCTTTATTGCTGATATTATTACAAGTGTTACTTAGGCTATTATCTAATTGTATGTAATTTGTAATTTCAACAAAAGAGAATACACCTTTAAGGGATGTTTACCAACCACTTGATATTTTAATTTTCCGGTTGAGCAGTCTTATAATATGTGATGTGTTAAAGTAAAATGAGTCACAAGTCACAACAAATGGATTTTGAGATATATATTTGAAAAAGAATTAGACCTAGCCGATTCCAATGATGGTAAACATTCTATATTTTAAATTTGATATTTTTATTTTTGAAAAAAAAAGGTTGCAATATTTCTGGGATGACAATTACTAGTAAAGCACTCTATAGAGTGACATTATAACTGCAAGAATATATTTCATACACAGTCTTGGAACTTGGTATAATATATGTTCATAAAACTGTAGACGGTACATACTCCAAAGATGAGAACATTCCTACAAAGAGTTCTTGTGAATCTCATTTTTGCGATTTGTGACTCATCTTTCTGGAACACATCACATATGTATTAGGGACCTCTTTTTACACAACCAGGCTATCCAACTGGGAATCACTACATAACTATATTCAGTATTGATGAATTGATTCATATCAGATCTGACGATGATACCAATTACACATCTGTCCAATTAATTACAGGACAGCAGCCATTTCGGCACAATGGTCGTTGACCTCATGACCGCTCTATAGTAAAAAATAATAAAGATCCCATGGATTTGTCGCAGAGGCTGGATGTGAATAGTAAAAGGAGAATTGTGGTTCTGCTGGAACGGATAGCAAGTTCTAACTGCCTCATCTGGAAATATCTAAATCAGACCTGAGTACCTGCCCATATCCGGGAATGTCTTTTTGTGGGGGGTTGGAGGAAGCATGTACTTTAAAGAAAGAGAACTTATTATTGCCCTAAACAGACTTTGAATTGGGCATGAGAGGGGAAAAAGAGAAATTTAGGAATTTATAAAACTGTGACAAGATTTTAAATTGAACTACAAATTACAGAAATATAAAAGTTCCAAAAATGGCCATGTGTTGGATTGACAAAGGTAGTGGGACAAGGCAGTAGTAGTTCTGTCAGTTGATAAGGGTAAGATTCCTTCTGTGATGTCATTACATTCTGGACATGTATATGGGTTTACTCCTAGACAGTTTCCCGTATCTGCATGACGGATCCGTATCTACATGACGGATCCGTATCCACATGACCGATCCGTATCCGTACCAATGGAACCAGCCCTTTAGGCTAATTCAAGCATCAACATAGCACATTTCAGTCTAGGACCAAACCATCAGATCAGATAAGAATGGTATGTAAGTGGTTGGACGCCTACTTCGTTAATCGTTTTTTTGGCCTTGGGCTTGGAATATAATGACATTTTGCAGTCTTAATGGAGTTTAAATAGCACTTAGCGGTTTGAGGCGAGAGGCTTTCCCTCCATTTGAAGGGACTCTCTCATCTTTGGGCCTAGACTTATTTGTTAAGTTGAGGGTGGAAGACCCCTTTGCCCCCTCTCTCCACATGAACATCGGGACCTGTCAATGGGCAAGCAGCAGTCGGCAGGATGGTGGATAACTTACAGTACACGAGGCACTTCGACTGCCCTGTCACAGCCCAGGGAGGCTAATAATGTAGGCCTATGTCGCACTAAATCCTAAGCGGGTATTCATTCCCTGCTCAATTTGTAACCGTAATCCGCCGCCGTAACACCACACGACTGTGCGATCATTCTTTTGTTTCGCTACAATAGAATGAGATGATAGAATTGGGATGAAATCATATTTTCATCCTGACATGACGTTATGCTAATCCATATTTGTGGGGATTGGACATCGGGGGTTGAACCTATAGCTCATCTTGGTAAAGGTGTCGCATTAGACACTGCACATGATTATAGGGCGTATTCCATTCAGGGGGAATACTGACATCTATATATGATGTGTTGCGGGAAAATGAGTCACAAGTCGCAAAATTGATATTTTTCAAAGGGTTTTATTCACAAGATCTCCTTGTAGGAATGTTCTCATTTTGGGGGATCTAATGCTCCAGGACATATAGATACATGTAACAAATTCCAAGATTGTGTACTAAATATATCTATGCACTTCGAAGCTCATCATATGGAGTAAATAGGTAGAACTAATCTAGTTTCTCCCATTTTGCTTGTTCTCCACATGTCGGAAGGCGTAGTAATCCACGAGGCAGAGCTGAGTGGATTGTGTAGCCTGAAGACAAGTGGAGAACAAGCAAAACGGGAGAAACGTGGTTGGTTCGAGATTTATTTTACTTCTGCCCACTAGATGTATTACATTTTTAATGTTTCCTACCATTTATATGGTTGAAATGTTATCAAAATGTAAAATTTCAATGCCTCGAATAGGAACTACATTGTTTTGCGTCCAGGTGTGCGTTGTTTAGGTAACTATCAATCCATGACGTCTTTTCCAATCAAAACGCAGCATTGAGGACATGAGAACGGATAACCAGACTCACCTATGCGTGGAGAACGAACTGCCTATATTAATCCAATGGGCACTCCGTTCTCCACGCTCTCAGAGGTGAAATAAATTTAGTTACTTTACTAGTAATTGTCCACCGAGATATAATTATTATAAACTAACTGTAATTTTCAAATACTTATTAAGTGTCCTAATGTTTACCATCATTAGAATCCACTTGATTTCATCTTTTCAAATATGATAATATCTCAAGATTGATGTTTTGTGACTTGTGACTCAGTTTCCTCTAACACATCACATATTTACTTTTCGCAAATGGTAGGGGAGGGGGAGTGGCTGGAGAAGGCAGACAGAGGTTTTAACAGAATCATAATAAAGTAGAATCAGGAGTGGCGTATAACACACTTAAAGCTGTGCAGGATTTTGTCCGGTTGTTTTTGCTATAAAGGTGCATATTTATATTTTGGAGACCAGCAAAAATCTGTTCCTGACGTGGTTTTACTTACAATCACTTACCAGCGTCCGACTTCTCTGGAGTAAACACATAGCAGCAACATAATATTGTTAAATTCAGTCCTATAAATGATAATATGAGTGAATTTGGTAAGATTATGTTTGTCATAATAGCTGAGAATGCAGCTTTCAATTTGGTTTATTTGGGGGATTGGACGTATTCTGACGCCGTGACCCTTAAAGATATGTTCTCAGCTGTGAACATACATACAAAATTATTACCAAGATAAACACATTAAATCCCCATACCCTCAGGCAATAACAAAGACATTAAATAAAAATGAGTAAAAGTAATGATTTCTTCATCGAAATTTTGCACTGTGTTCCATGCTTATTCCATGCTCATTCCATGCTCATGCTCATGAGGCACCTTGTGGTATATGTGACCTTATATGTTTCCTAAAATATAATGTATATATATTAATTGCTGCGGTACCTGAATTATGTTTGTTGCCGTGGTTGCTAGGCACCACCAACCGCTTACCAGTCATTCTGAGCTACATTCTGAGCCTCAGTGTCAAAGCAAGTGGACGGAAAATTTCTTTCTCTTACCTGATCGTGAATCCTGAGTCTTTCATTATGGTGAATTGTATGGTGTGTGGGTATGCCCATCCACATCCTGGGACGACGATTAGGTCCACATGCAAGTATTATAGGGATGCTTGTGAGCAATCTAAAGACGTTACTGGTTCTATTGACAATTGAAGATCCTACATGGGCTTAACTTCGTTGTCGGCCTTCCCTAAGGAGAAGGTGGACGCCGATCTTTCCAGTACTGGGGTTAAATCAGAATCCATAGCCTTAGCTGATTGGGAGCAGAAGTTTGACGATCAAAGTGCCCACATGAATACAATGCTGGATCCTATAGAGAGGCTTTCCTTGTCTTTTCATTCCAAGATGGCCGCCTCTACCATGAGTTCTACCTCCGTTCAACAAGTGGGGCTTTCTTCCGGACATGTCGCTCCTCCTCCCTTGCAGCTACCGGTGTCTCCCACTGTCACCGTTGGTGCCCAGGCCGGGTCATCACTACCTGCTTCTTCCCTCACCACTGCCTGGCTAGCTGATCCTGTGGCGTCAGCCCTTCACCAGATCAACTCTGCCGTCGACCCGGAGACCATTAAACGAAATGCGGGTATGGTATTTAGACCTGAGTTCTATTATCAACATGGTTTGCATTCTGTCGCCCTAAAGAGTTTGGATCACAAAAAACTCACCTTTTTTATGTACAGTTTATGACAGTTTATGTACGGTATGACTATGGTGGCAAATCATTTGCTATCGACTGGGGGTGACGTCCAGTCGTATTTGTCCCATATGGAGTTTGTGACTAGGCATGTGACAGAAGGTGATTATATTGATAGTGCGTATGCAAACTATGATCATCACGTTGTAGACACTTTCTTGAAGAATCGGGCTGCAGGATTCCCGGATTGTGATAATCGTGGCTGCAACTACTGTTTTCAGGGGGCGGCCTTGTCAAAACATAAAGACCAACGAGACCAAGGTCAAGGTCGGCGTGGGTACTCCTCTGGTAACTCGTCGAACAAGCCACGAAACAAGGACAAGACCAAGACTGATACTGCGCCTGATGACTATCCGGCAGATAATTGTTTCCTCTGGAATTACAGAAACTGTATGGAAGATAACTGCCCCAAAAGCCACACGTGTCGTATTTGCAAGCAGAAACATAAGGCTGTTGGGTGCCCTCGTGAGAAACGGGGAGATTCCCATCTATGACGTCATGGCTTTGGGGAAACTTCGCTGCTGTTTACCTGTCATGGCGGCGAACAACTTCCGCCTTCTTGTTCGGAGGTTGTTGACTCCCCTACTTCTCATTCGACAGGTCTCCTGGGATCGACTATCTGCCTTCCAGATGTCTCTTCTTCTAGCCCTTCGACCTCCTCTTCATGTGCAACCATTTTGGTGGATGGTTCACTTACAGATGTCACTTTATCTGCTATTGACCACTCGAGACTTGGTGCTCTCGGGGAACCCCTATCACTTGTTGGAGCCCCGGAAGGCTCACACGCAGGCAGCGGTTCAGATCATCCTTCCTTGTCAGATGACTACACGGAGATTCTAGGCCCTGAAGCCACCTCCTTCGACGATGTTACTCCTGTTTTTGATGATTTTGATTGTGATTATGTATGTGATCATGCGGAATTTGCAGATATTGATAGCTATGCATGTTATGATGTCACTGATTCGTGTATTGCGGAATCACATGTTGAGTTTGTACCTACAAGTTATTGTCCCGGCATACCAATGTTTAGAAATGTACTTGTAAATAATACTTGTATTGGTGGTCTTGTGAACCAAATGAATGCGGATATTTGGTTGGAAGAGCTAGAATATGAAAATGACATCTGTCTATGTGACTTCATTGCTAATGGTATTGTAAGAGGTTTCAATATTGTTGATGCTATAGAAGATCTAGAGGGTTATGATTGTCCAAATTACTATTCCGTTTTGCATGGCGATGCTTTTGCTTTTGTTGACTTGATTTCCCAAGAGGTTAGGGATGGTAAATACTTACGAGTAGATGAGCAACCCTTGTGTATACATGCACTTGGGGCTATACCAAAACCTGATGGTACTTATAGACCAATTACGGACTGTAAACGTCCTCTGTACATTTCCATAAATAATCATATGGTTACCACGGCTAGTCCGTTCAAGTTTACCACACTTGATTATGTAAGCTCTCTTTTAGAGCCGGGTTATTTTACTGCTAGTGTTGATATATCAGCTGCGTATAGAAGCATTTCTGTAAACCCTGAACACAGACGAGTACAAGTCTATGGTATATGGATGGAGAATGGTGTTTTCTAGTAGACACACGCCTTTGTTTCGGACTACGGTGCGCTCCTTACATCTTTAATACTATTACCAACTTTGTCGTATGTTGTATGCATCGACGTGGGTTCATGAGAGTAGTAAATTACCTAGATGATTTTCTTTGTGTAGAAGAATCGTTTGAGGAATGTCAAAGGTCACAAGCCGTCCTTATAAATCTATTGAGATCACTGGGTTTTATCATAGCCTGGAAAAAATGTTCATCCCTGTCGGTGTGTACTAGATATCTTGGTGTAGAATTAGACACAACTGATATGGTTTTGCGACTACCCACTGATAAATTGGTGCGTTTCCAAAATGAGCTGAGGTTATTTGCTAACAAAACTAGAGCTACAAAAAAGCAACTACAGAGGTTAGGTGGTATTTTGGCTCACTGCTCCAGAATTGTTCGAGGGGGACGTACCTTCTCACATAGAATATTAGCACACCTCAAAGGTTTACCTGATAGATGTAGAGTTAAGCTGTCAGCGGTTTTCACGGAAGATATACAATGGTGGTTGCAATTTTCATCTGTGTTCAATGGAGTTGCTTCTATTATCAGGTTCAATTTTGGTGATGGCCCTACATGCTACACTGATGCTAGTGGCACAGGTTACGGTTTTGTCATGGGTGATCAATGGCTGGGCAGTTTCTTTGATAGTGATATCGTTCCTAGTTATGTAAAATCTTGTGACTATCATGGCCATTGGGTTAATCAGAAGAAACCGCTGGTCTCAAATATGGATGATAACATTAACTTGTGGGAACTTGTTCCTATCTCGATAGGTCTCTCTGTATTTGCCTGCCAGTTAGTTGACAAACACATTGTAGTTTATACCGACAATACACAAGTCTTGTCTATGGTCAATACTGGTCGTAGTTTGAATGTATCTTGTATGAGGTTAATTCATCAGATTTTCTGGACGTCAGTCTTACACAACATTTACATTACTGCCAGGCACATAAAAGGTGTGGATAACGTTTGTGCTGACAAGATTTTTAGAGTTTCTATAGACGACGACTTTGACTTCTTACGTCGATTCTCGTTATGTTGCAGCCCGGCAGTTGCCTCTGATCGATAAGCGTGTCATGGAAGTCATCTGCTCAGCTTGGGCCCAGAACACTATGTCTACGAGGGGCTCGCAGTGGCGCCGCTATACTACCTTCTGCAATGAACTTGGCCTTGTGTCGTGTCCTGCTGACTCTACTACTATTGCAAGGTTCTTGGTTGACCTTAGTAATATGTGCGCATTTACGACCATAAACAATTATTTGAGTAGCATTATCTCATTACATAATATGCTCAGACACCCTACTGCGTTTAGAGACATCTACTTGATAAAGGTTGTGCTCTCAGGCTTGAAGAAGATTCTTGCACCTCGACAGGTACAGCGTCTGTTTCTCACGCCTTCACAATTGTCATTGATGTACAGTACGTCCCATGGGGACCCGTTAAGTGAGATTTACTGGTTGTGTTGTATAATATGCTTCAGAACACTGTTGCGTAAAAGTAACATTGTTGACAGTGGTACATCAGATGGGCACACTCTCTTACGTTCGGATGTGAAGTTCTACTCGGACTATGTTTTGTTCACTGTACGTTCTTCAAAGACCAACGGCCAGGACAGTAACTCCTTGTATTTACCGGTACATCAATGTTCTAGTTATGTGTTTGATGTTTACACCAGACTTAAAAAATATCTGCTAACATATCCCGCATCGGACAGTTCTCCGTTGATGCTGCGGCCTTCACCTACAGGTTTTGTTCCAGTGAAATATACTGAACTATTGAAGTTTTTCAAATCATTGTTGGCAAATGTGGGACTGTCTAACAAATATACTGGCCTTCACTCGTTGAGGCGCAGTGGTGCGATGTATCTCCAGGAGTTAGGTGTCTCCCTACAAGACATAAAATACATGGGACATTGGAAGTATATGGTGGTCCTAGTTTATTTATCTTCACCGTTAAATCGCCTTATGGACATTGACAGTCGTGTTGCGTCTGGACTTGCTTCATATTGATGTTGGGTGTTGGGCGGTACACAGGCTGTCACTTCTAGTGCTAATCCCGTGTTGTGTTTTCCTTTCCTCAATTACTATAAGTGACCTTATATGTTTCCTAAAATATAATGTATATATATTAATTGCTGCGGTACCTGAATTATGTTTGTTGCCGTGGTTGCTAGGCACCACCAACCGCTTACCAGTCATTCTGAGCCTCAGTGTCAAAGCAAGTGGACGGAAAATTTCTTTTTGAGATTAAAATTATAATGGGCGGTACACAGGCCGTCACTTCTAGTGCCAATCCTGTGTTGTGTTTTCCTTTCCTCAATTACTATATAAACTATTTAAGAAATAATTCCAGAGGTTTTGGCTGTTCGCGGGTACCGTTGCCTCCGAGGGAATTATTGCTTTTAGATGTGATTTGATGAGATTCAATTTCTGGGAGACAAAAAAGGATAGACAAACCTTTTTTATTACGGCCGAATAACATCAGCACACGCCATGAGAGTCGCCATACTGTCTATGTGACCTGACCCGGAAGTGTAAAACTTCTTTGGCTATTTCCATCCTTGTGCACTGACATGACAACTCATACAAACTAATGCAAATGTTCGACTAAAGGCCCATTCACATTACACCGGCCGACGTGGTGTACGACAATCGCACGATCAGAAAAACCAACGTAGAAGATCGTGGTAATGTGGACATACAATCGTATCACAACTTGTGAGGTCATACGGCAGAGTGCGTCGGTAGAAACATGTTTCCACAAGCATGATTTTCCAGTCGTACACCTGCCGCACATTGATTATATTCATTGTGTGGTGAAATGAACTTATCTTGGTAGTTGTTTTTGTCATTTACGTGAAATGGACACAAAATATACATATGGCTTTCTACGGCTTTCCACGGCCATATGATGACCACAGAGCTCAATTGAACATGTTCGATTTTTGCCATGTCAAGGTAGATTTATACGATCAGAATTGGCAAAGATATGGCATAACAAAAAACTTTACAATACTTCAAATCGACAAGTTATGTTAGTTATAATACATTACTCAAATTATATATTTCTTTTAAATATTTTTAATGGCCACATTACATTACAAAATCATTATTTCGTCTTCATTCACAAATACGCATAACATACAGAGCTGTTATTTTTCATGCGTTGCCCTAAAGTTAAATATACCAATCTGACATTGAATATGTGACTATGATGTTTCAGTTCTGTACCATGCTTTCCTGCGAAGATGTAATGGCAGGAGGTTAGATTCTCTCATCTTAGCATAGACTTGTCCACTAAACCGATTCCCATGCGCTTCTCACAGAATTTAGTGCAAAAGCGTCCTCTACGGCGCAAAATCGCATGAGAATCGGCTTGGTGGACTAGGCCCTTCAAAAAAAATTCATTATAGGGAATATGAATTTTAATAATTACATTCACAATACGCAGTCTCCTACATGTGGATGTTTTCACGCGTTGTCACTTATTAGATAATCATTATACTATATAGAAATAAAAATATAATCAAGTGACTAAAGTAACAAGCATCTACTAACCATATACTCAGGGCTAAATGACCCAATCCCTATCACACACTACATCTCTACTATTACATATGGTAAATACATTTTCAAAGACAATCTATACCTGGGTATATGTAATATTATATTACTGGTTGTCTTTTTACAGGTGATTTTTTACCGTGTGGCCTGTTACCGGGTGGCAATTCCCCGGACACCATATTATATAAGATTTAGATACACCTAGTGAAGTAATGTGGCCTGAATCAAGTGGTCTTATTGGGTAAAAGGTTCAGCTGTTTGGGTCTCTGTTCAATTATTTGCTCGCATGCCTCCTAAAGATAGGTGACTTGCATAGCTGTCATTTTGAATCTTGATTCGCATGGAATTATGGGACTAATGGTACAGTGTAAAATCTATAGAAAACATGTCATGTTTATCATGGGATATGTATAGATCTGTACTTCAATGTCAATATACATGTACATGTGTTATACATGTTTCCATAACTCAAGCCTCCATCGTCCCCATTTTGCATCTGGTTGTCATAGATAATTCATACAAACTCTGCAGAGGATCTTTTCACCAATATCATGATATTGGTGAAAAGATCCTTGCAATTTTTTATCAAAAATGTTACTAAATATTTGTATGTCAGATTTCAAAAGAATCCATCCTACGATGCATGGCACATGCAAGTCTCCTATTTAGGAGGTAGCAGGAATCCATTGTTTTAGTTGCTGTATTCTTTACATTTTGCTTTGCAATCTCAAATCATACTCAAGCTAAAGCTGCATTCCAAACACCCAGATTAATATTTACTCTTTTTGGCGTCCGTGTATTTTATAATATTCGTAATTTTATAGATCATCATAGTCGAATATTGAAGAATTTCCATATAATCCTCCCAGTGATAAACTGAGTCAATCTCCTTGATTTTGCATTCCTGCGTACCTATTATTTTCTTTTGTCATCGCAAATTGTCTTTGAGATTGACAATTTAGTGGTAATTATGACTTGAAAATTGTGTAAAATGTTGAGGGTTGAATCAGTGCTCCTCTTAGGCCAAATCACCCATGTGACTCAGCAAAAACGGAATTTCTACAAAACTTTAACTTTTAATCAACAGAGAAGATTGTGTTTTCCTTTATTACAAGGATCAAACCTTGTAATTCCTTATGCTTTGTATTAAATGAATTAGAACAAGACCATGATCTTCAGTCAATTTATATGGAAAGCAGTTTCGAAGATAAGAAATACCATCAGAAACACTGGCACACTGCATTTCTGATTGAGAACTAGGCAATAATCCTGAATTGAATTCTGAAGTAGCATTTGTCACTACCTAATTCACCAGCAGTTTGTATTCAATCGATTACAGAAGATACTGCTACCGATTTACATGAAGATGCTCCATTAATAAAGAAAGGTCTTTGGCTAAATTTGAAAGAACCTGGGAACCCACATTATGGAGTTTGTCATTCTTAATTTTTAATAGGCAAATTGTGAGGCAAATTGTGTTGATTTCAACGCATAGTTGTAATCATATCATTTCTTCTGTGACCTAAATGCAAATTATGTTGATTGGAATACACAGAACTTTGTAATCGTATTTGTGACCTAAATCTAGATGAACAACCTGATTAGCATACTTTGAGCCATAGCGTTTCCTTGGTAACACATACCCCATGGGACTGATGCATCGGGTTGTGAATAATTTCTATGATGTTCTAATTCACCCTGAGGCAGCATGAACACTGTAGATAAAACTTTCCACTTAAAATTCTGCTGATTAATCCTTAAAAACCATCTAAAAATGTCAAACTGAGCCTCTAGATACTTGTAAATGCAGTAATTTCGTTATATGTATACTAAGAGGAAAGAGCCAACACTAAGTAACTTCTCTCTATCACTATAGAGGCAAAGCTTTTTCTTATGTCATTATTTTATAAATATTCTTTTATTTACATAAACCATTAACACCCCACCCCAAGATCCGAGTGGCAAAATGGCTTTATATTACTAAAACCTCTATTGATATATCTCGCGCATAGCCTCTCAATGTAAAAATATCATAATTGTCTAATATGTACAGCTGTATACCTTAAAAGGAAATAGGGCCAGGTGAAAAGCCCCTAAAAGGGGACTTGTACCTAGTATACTTTTAGAGCCGTTGTTGAATTATATACACATGGGATGAATTATGATACGCTCTATTTTTTAACTTGATTTTTTAAGGTTTCCCCCGCCGAAGGCGGTACGAGCGCCAAAGGCGCTCGTACTGGGAAACCTTATATAGGTTCCAGTTTTTGCCGCCTGTTCTTTGCGCGTCCGCGTTGCCCCCTTATAAGGAAACCCGACTCCGCCTGTTCCCAACTGAATTTCCGACGCAATAGCGTACACATCGCGGTGATTTTACGCTCCCTCAAATTAATAAAAATCGCTATTTCCACTCGAAATACATTGCCAAGTTGTTGAAATTAAGAAAGAACATGCTTTTCTACCCCCAAATATGCAGTTTTATCAACACTGATAATTAAATAAGAAAGATATGAGGGAAACTGTACTGTTGTATCAGTGAGCACGAATTTGACAACTTTTCAGCGGATTGAACATTGACAGTTCAAGGTCTACATCAACTGAGTGGATCAGGGAAAAACGCAATAAATTTAGACCTACAGAATAAATTAATCATAC
This sequence comes from Sthenelais limicola, assembly GCA_942159475.1. Classification (NCBI taxonomy): domain Eukaryota; kingdom Metazoa; phylum Annelida; class Polychaeta; order Phyllodocida; family Sigalionidae; genus Sthenelais; species Sthenelais limicola. The sequence continues at coordinate 41,255,438 of OW804097.1, read as the reverse complement.
ACCAAAATTAAGTAGAAATTAAGAAAGAACAACTCTTCCTTCCTGTATAATATTTGTGCCAATAATTATAGCCTCATGGGTGAGTAAATAAGGAAGATTGGAGGAGAAGTCGGATAGAGCCACACAGTGTCACAGATCTGTCCCTGATACTTTGTCTGATACTGACATAAATCAGATCGTCGTGCAAAACTGGGTTGTCTAATAATTATATGGTATTCTAAGGCATTAATTTACAAAATAATTGACTATAACCCTATACACCATCGGAAAGAGAAATGTCTAAGCTTGCATTTGGTGAGGTTCATATTTATATAGGCCTATAACTGTTATCAACAAACTAGGTTTGTAGCCAAAGTAGGCCTACATTTAGTCAGGTTCACTATGTATTTTCGTTGGCATTTTTTGGAGATTAGTAAAACTATACATTTTTGGAAACGTCAGAACGTCAGCAATCTGAAAATGGACGATGTCATTTGCGCCAAAGTCTATTTTTGCGAATTATCAATATTTTTGTTAAAAAAGTGAAAAATATGATTTTTAATTAATAAAAAATTATAAATCATTATGAGATTAGTAAAACTATACATTTTTGGAAACGCCAGAACGTCAACAATTTAAAAATGGATGATGTCATTTGGACCAAAGCGTATTTTTGCAAATTATCAATGTTTTTGTAAAAAAAAGGGAAAAATATGATTTTTAATTAATACAAAATTCTAAATCGTTTAAATCATTAACAGATTAGTAAGACTATATATTTTTGGAAACGTCAGAATGTCAGCAATCTTAAAATGGATGATGTCATTTAGACTGAAGCGTATTTTTGCAAATTATCAATGTTTTTGTAAAAAAAGTGAAAAATATGATTTTTAAATAATAACAAATTCTAAGTCTGGGTACAAAACTAATATTTTCATGGCATTTGGACTTTATAATGCAGTGACATGGTGGATTTAATTATACATTGATATCTTGTAAGATATTAAGGTCAAATGGGGTCACCACAGAAACATTACCCATATAAACTAAGGTACCGTATTTGTTAAAGATTACAGTAAAGTTGCAAATTATTGGCAATGGTGTCAAAGAAAATTAATATTAGATATTATAGAAAACATGCAATAAGACTTCTAATTTTCCATGTATGAATGAAGGGTCTGTCTTCAATTTCTGCTGGATTTTATTATATATCAACCTGTGAATGCATGGAACACTGGCAAAGCCTTTGCACATTCCACACCAAGACATGTCCATCCTGGCTTTATTTCCACAACCCCAGATGCCAATGAAATGCATGTATTTCTCAGCAAGAGTTCATAATTGGCTATAACTAATATTAATACATCTGTGTCTGGGGAGAAGAACATCAGTGGTGCGTCCAAGGGGTTTCTCTGAGATGCCTACACTGCCTGGTGGATCAACAATGTGTCTGCTTCTTCATGGTTGTCTTCAAAATGTAATGGATGGTTGCTTTTAGTACATCCTGAGGCAGAAAAAATTACTACTTTGTTTGAGTCTTTGTTATATTTGAGGATCTTGGTAGCAAGATATCCAGTAAGGTCAGCATTTGTTTGGTCATGAGAAAGGAATCGACTCATTGGAATGTTTTTGATGCTTGTATCATCTTTTACCTGATACTGGATTGAATCCTTTCCCTGTCTTCTCTTCTCTCTTGTGGCAAGCCTTAGGGAATCAGCCCTGTAGGTGTCAAACACCAGAATTATCTCATCAAAGTCTCTTGTTAGAGATATCAGTTGGTCATTAAACCATTCACTGAGGTCCTTTACTGTCACAACTTAGTTAACTTCTGGACAACTACTATACCATCCACCAGAGCAATCTTGCGACTTGGATATCCATCATCTGTAGGAATTGCATAAACTGAGTCTGTAGTTACAGGACAGTACAGCAGGAATCCAGAATTTTGATGTGGGCTATCTACACTTTTTCAGTGCATTGATTAACTTTGATTTGTCAGTGCATGGCAGCATTGCTCCATCCAGGGAAAATAGTGCCCTTGGGGTCAAAGTGAACTCATAGTTTTCTATGGCATAATTCTGGTTGATTTCTCGGTTGGATCTTGCAAGGACCATCAACCTGCCATAAAGATCCTTTGTCTCCTTCAAATCCAACTCTCTTGAGAGGCAGGACATTTCTGGTGAAGCCATGAAAAATCGCTGTCTAGCATTTGCATTGTTAGAAATGCCAACCAGTCCAGAGCGAACCTTCATTAGCTTGTTCAGGTGTTCACATGCATGATCTGCACCAATAGACAAAAATGGAATGTCACCCTTGGATACTGAAGTTCCCTCCAAGTCTCAGGATGATCGATTCTCAAGTCCCACATGTCTACAATGTATCAGGGGAAATACTTGACTATTCAGGGGACAGACACCAATAAGTATATTAACTTAGCCCAGTTTAAGCAGATTTTCATAGTCTTTGTTATTTAAAGAGATAAATTTGTTGAGACCTGCAGATTTTTCAATTGAAACTTATCATCCTGATCTATTTTGGTCATATATCTGAATATTGGTCATAATATTAACTCTGACATTAAAAGAAGTGAAAAAAAGAAAGACAATCTTAACGATGCCAAATTTGAGTGGGAGCCTTTTTGGTTTTGCGTATTTTTGTACTTTTCCATGCTCCGATTTTTTCCAACTTTTGATATGTTGTTCAAAACATCTGAAATTATTTGAAACTATCATGAATAGGCTGTTTAACATGAAACCTTTAATTGAATTGCATGATTATTTTTCATTAAAATATTATTTTTCACTTTTTTTTTTACAAAAACATCAATAATTTGCAAAATTACGCTTTGGCACAAATAGCACTATGCATTTTGAGATTGCTGACGTTCTGACGTTTCCAAAAATATATAGTTTTACTAATGTCCTAATGATTTAGAATTTTTTATTAATTAAAAATCATATTTTTTCCTTTTTTTAACAAAAATATTGATAATTCGCAAAATATGCTTCAGCGCAAATGACATCATCTATTTTTGGATTCCTGACGTTCTGACGTTTCCAAAAATGTATAGTTTTACTTATCTCCTAATGATTTAGAATTTTTTATTAATTAAAAATCATATTTTTCACTTTTTTTACAAAAATATTGATAATTCCCAAAATAGTCTTTAGCGCAAATGATATCATCCATTTTTGGATTCCTGACGTTCTGACGTTTCCAAAATTGTATAGTTTTACTAATCTCCTAATGATTTAAAAAATTTTATTAATTAAAATCATATTTTTCACTTTTTTTTACAAAAATATTGATAATTTGCAAAATTGGCTTCAGCGGAAATGACATCATCCACTTTTGGATTGCGGACGTTCTGACGTTTCCAAAAATGTATAGTTTTACTAATCTCCAAAAAATGCCAACGAAATTTAAAAAATGAACACAGTGAACCTGACTAATTATAGCGTTGTAGCCGGCACATCACGGAGAAATTACACTCCCGCGAAGTACTAAAAAACGCTATTTCTACTCGAAATACAGTGCCAGTATGTTGAAATTCTGAAAGAGCATGCTTTTCTACCCCTGTATATTTTATTTAATTTAATTTAATCAACATTTCTATTTAAATAAGGAAGATATGAAGGAAAGTCTACTGTATATTGATGCTGATGCCGGCGACGACGCAATAATGCAGGCCTACTTTGGCAATAAGTGCGTCGTGACGTCTTCTTATTTATGCAACGCTAGCAACGCAACTGAGTCCTTGACAACGCATTTTCCCGCGTGGAGTGGGGAAAGAAAAGAGGATCGAAGTGAGGGTGTATGTGGTGGTGGTGGTGGGGGGGGGGGGGCTGGTTAGGATTTTGCCTATAATAGAACAAAGGGATTCGGGGGAAACCGTTGTTTCCTTGGTCACAACCAAAATTTCTTGTTATTAATCGCTGCATTGCACGTCTTGTCCATGGCTATAACAACCTAAAGCAGAGATTAAAAAGATTAATAACCTCCATTTCGGGTCAGCTAGTGCACCGTTTGTGTATAATCCCTTGCTGTCACCACAGGATTATATATCAAACAGTGCACCAGCAGCCCCTCAATGTTGGTCATTAATCCTATACTGTATTAATCCTATCTTTTTAATCATATGTTTCATCCGTGTAATAAAATATTGAATCATTTTGAAATGTCCGCCTCAACTGTGATGTCAGACCATTTGAAAATCAGTTTCCTCGACACAGCCATAGTTACAAGTGAGTGTTTTAAAACCTTTCTTTCGGAGGCAGCTCGGTTCCAAATGGCTTAAACCACAACCTTTACAAGTGATTAGTCTAGGCTTGTAATTGCGATTTTTTCCCCAGCAAAATGGAAAAAAATTCTCTTGGCCAATAAGAGCAGCGCATTTCTGTGACGACACAGTTCATAGTTTGTGCATTCAGGGGTCAATATAGTTCTTCTGCTTTTCTGCAATTTATACTTATATTGCGACCAATATATATACCATCGATCCATCGATACAGATATTCCGGAGACCCTTGCCTTCCACGCCACAGCCACGCCCCCTTCTGTGACGTCATAATGGTTGTGCACCATCTCCCCTTCTTATGTCATTGTTACGTCATCCACACACCATTCTAATCCACACTTTCTACTGATTCCACACTGTGCGGAGGTGTTTTCCGTTGGGGAAAAATCTTTTTATTTTTCATTATTCAATTATTGTATCTGTATATTGTTATGGGAAATAAACCTTGCTGTTAGCTGGTTTCCTGGCCACTCCTGCCTTATCGTCCATTCATTATTAGTGCAAGTCAACAGGACATATACCTTATATATTACATATTAGATTTGTATTCTGTGTAAATCTTTACAGACAGGGGCTGTCACTTCTACTTGATACTTCTTCCAGTGTGTCCGTTAAAGTATTCAATAAATTGAGAATGAATTCTATCTAAAACAAGGAAATGACAGGACGTGGGGCATTAATTGTTGGTTTTGTTTATTGGGGTTCTGAAGTTTCGGGCAACATACGCCCTTTATCAAGGAGGAGTGATATATAATATGAAATAAATGACTAGAAATAAAGTTAGAGCCTCATTACAAACTAGATGTTAATGGCAATAGATTCACGTATTTTCTGGCTTCAGCCAGTTCAAAAGTTTGTTCATTGGCTCATTATTTTGGGTCTCCTTTTTCTCTGTTCATTTTCCATTAAAGTGCATCCAAGTGCAATATTAATCTGAATAGCATGATAAAATACCAATATCGCACCCCAAAGTTATTCCTACGGTGTAATCAATAAATGTAATTAATTGTACTTATTGTATGGGCAAACTAAATGTTCTCAATTGATCTTACCTGATCGGACAAGCTCTAGTTTAATGAAATAACACTGTGCCTTGTGTTTCACAAATGTGCTGTAAAACCAATTGCAACCAAAGTAATGTGTGTGAAATAGGTTGGTGAAGTCCTTTTTCCTCCTCTCACTGTGAGCCATTTGTACCAACGTCAGTCAGATGTGGCACCAGCATTTGAGTTGCTAGCCATTGGATGAATCAGGGCTATCAATATTCCCAAATAGATAATGGTCTGATGTTGTGCTATATGCACCATATTAAAGCTGCACAATCAGCTATCATAAGTCAAAAACTGAATAGTTTCTACTTTTTGTTCCATTCTTTTCTAGAGGATTTTGTCCAGTCATTATTTCTACATGGCTTCTATAACGTCCCCATTGTTATTTGGAGGTCAGTTATACAGTCAGGCTGATGTTATTACTGTATCTCTGAAACCATGTTGTTATATCATATTACATAACAATGACGTAATAGTGATTAACCACATGATAATTAATGACCTAATTAGCTATGACCTATAATATGGATAATGACCCTCCTATATAAATAATTAATTGCAATAGTATGCAAGTCTATAGAGAGGACTGGATAGCAGCAGGGGACAGGTAAGGGATGTAAGGTCAAGCAATGAGAAAGGAACATATATAATATCAGTCATGTGAATCCAATGGATCGAGTGTGTACAATAAAATCTTCAGTGGGATCTCGTAATCCAAAGCCTCTGGACTCTATTTATTTCTTCTACTAAACTAGCTTCCCAATAGATATAGAATAGTCACATAACAACTATAAGTTAAAATGGAGATATAACACTGGTGGGAACCTGTTTGTTCTGGATGTTTTGCATGCTAAGTGAGGTAGAGACGTTATACATAATTAGCGGAATGAACAATGGCGGAGAAACCTTTCTGTGGAGCAATTGGCTTTACTGCCACAGAGGCTTACAAGGAAGGGACGTGGTGCGTTGGACAAGAGGGGAAAGATAGTAGATGCACCACAAGCAAGGGATGTTGATGATGGCCCTAGGAGACAATTGGATTTTGCAGATGACGGTGTTGCACCTGACGTGCTTTATGAGGAACCAGCGGTTGTGATAAATGATCCGGAGTGTGTAGGAGCTCCAGAAGAGTAACCACAGGATATTCCGGGTCCTGTAGGGGATCAGCAGCAGTTGATGGATGTGGTGGGGGATGTGTTAGTTTACAGAGAACACAATAATAGAGTTCTCATTGACGATGTGTTTGACGATGAGCAGAATACGCCGCCATGGAGGCCTGGTCCAGCACCACCACCAATCCATAATATGCCGCGGAGGCAAGTCCAACAACAGATTCATCTTCACTTGGGGACACCTGAGCGAGACATGGCGCAGATTCCACAGGGGGAGGAGTTGCAGCCAAGGGTAAACCAACATTTGGCTCCAGGTTCTCCTATGAGGGAACAGCAGCAAGCCCCGGCCTTGCAACAACAGGCACATGCTCCACCTGTGGTCGAGCAACAACAGGAGCAGTTGCCTCCTCCAGGGCCACAACAACAACCCCCAGCATTGCAACAATGGTTGCTGGAGGTGCAGGAGGAAGCACCTCCACTACATGTTATCGATCAACAACAGGGGCAGTTACCTCCTCTAGGGCAGCAACAGGAGTGATTGGTTCCTCGCAATCCTCAATACTAAGGTCAGTTACCTACTCCTCAGAGGGCTAGAGGACAGGGGCAGGAGGAGATGGAGGACTTTCGGACTCCAATGCCCTTTACAGATAGGCAATTTGTGCAATATCAGAAGAAGAGATTAGAGGAGTTACAGGAGCTGGGCCGGCATCGACTGGATGATGATGGTAGGAGACTGCTTCGTGGGGACGTGAAGTTGCCAAGGGCTCCTGTGCCTCATCAGCCTCAGGGGTCAGAGGAGCCTGGAGGACAAGATAGGCGTCAAGTAAATTTTGTACATAATGATGTCTATGTTCCACCGCCGCCGGCGCCTGGGGAGAGGCTGTTGCAGGCACAGAATCAGCAGCCACAGCAACAGCCAAGGATAAGCCCACCGGCACCTCAGAGGATGCAATACCTTCCCCCGACACAGCGTCTGGAGCCTGACAAGGCCGGCCCCTCCAGTCGGACTGAAGCCTGCTCGGCCTCCTCAGCGAACGGCGGAGAGGCAGGCACAGCAGCGTCAGGACCAGTGGGCACAGGGGGCGGAGGAGCAGGCACAGACATGGTGCGCTGACACTTATCAGTATCCTGCACCTCCCCCTCCATTGTATCCTCCAGGTGGGGGTGACATGCCTCCATGGATGTGGAATAAACGGGAATATATGTACCCGCAGCAATATTATCAGAGGCCGCCGCAAGTAGATAGTTTGAGGGAGCTGGTAGGGGAATTGAAGGAGATGAGATTGGATCAGAATGTGTTTTTGGATGCGTCATTGAGGCGGCAGGCAGATCCTACACGTTCATCTACTACGGGGGCTTTGGCTAAACAGTATAGAAAGCCTCCAGCAATTTTTAAAGCCCCTATAGCTTTTATCCGATCGTACATAATAATATGATCAATACTGTTTCAATCTTGTACTGAAGAATATCCTTCCATATTTTAATATGATCACAAGCGAATGCGCAACCAATGTCACTCAGTGCCTCTCTATTAGTAACATATGCATTGTATACTGAGAGTGACTTAGTAACTGAGAGATACTTCAGCAAGACAATAACTGTGTATGTATATATGCAATAACATATTTGGATATGTTAACTTCATGAGAGAGGGAAAAATAGGCCCTCAGAGATATATTATGGGTTCCTTATAATGCTATATATAATGATAGTAGATAGCAGAGTGCCTATGAGGAGAGCCCCTTCTCTCTACACGTTCCAGCCTGGCTAGGATGGCTTCCAAGGGATCCTTCTTATCCTTATTGGCTGAGAAATCTTTGAATTGCGTCTCAAGGAACTCTAGGTATTTAGGGTCAGCCCTATCTGCGTACCCACCAAGCGCCATGTTGATACCGGTAGAGTGATCGTCGACTACAGGTAAGTTCAAATCCTTCTTACGCGATTTCACTGAATCCTTGACAGGAGAAAGAATAGGACCTTTACACCTAACACCGAATGGGGGTGTATGGATGAATTTACACTTTGAGCACCGGCCCTTTGCAGGCATCACAGAGCCAAAATTTTGAAGGTGCTCCGATCATGGCGGCTTGGGTAGAACTAGCGTGAACAGGTAGCAGCGCGGCCAAGGTCAGGTGACCAGCGTCGACATCCGGTTTAGATATATCCCCATATATAATATATAGGTCGACATATATAATGATAGTATGTTACAATAAACTCATAGAGAATCCCGTGAGAAAAAATGGAAAATAATTTGGCTACATATAGATTTATTTGCAGATTCACATAGATATGTCATTCATCTTTATTTTTAAACATTAATATTAAATTATATATATATATATATAAATATTTTTATTTCCATTTTTAAATACAATTACATAAGCGGAAAATGGCTACAACGTTCTGGGCTCTCCCAGCTCTTCCAAGAAGGCTGTATATACATATCTAATATAATATCATTACAATCACATAAATACATTTCAATTAAATAATCAGATATAATGTGCCTCTTCCATTAAACAATACAATGCCTTCTTTTCACCTTTTTACATTTATACAACATTATAACTTTCCATCATAGATTATGTTGTCATACAAGTCGTACTAGCTTGAATTCTAGATTTTTATACTTGCCATAAAGCAAGACAATATGCATCAGCATATTTTGAATAGCAGTTTTTATACATAAATCATTATTACATAAACTATTCTTTACTTTTGTCTTTATCACTCATTTTAATTTAATTTAATTTTAAATTGAAGATGTCGAAGAACAATATCCGTATATGATTCTGTATAAAAATCAATCGGCGAAATCAATCAGCGCCATGTCCTTGCATGATTCTGTATATGAATGAAGTAGAAAAGGAATATCACCTGCTGCTTATCTCTGAAAGTATTTGTTATCGTATTTTATCAGGACAAGAACAATTATGGATATGGTCTTTGTCTATTAGTATTTGTTATCGTATTTTATCAGGACAAGAACAATTATGGATATATGGTCTTTGTTTATTAGTTTAAACTGTATCTAATTCACATGTTCGGTGCATAACTGAACATATTATGTTTTTATTGTAAACAATTTCGGGGGAGACCAGATCTTCTCATGTTATACAAATGCAAATGGTTCTGGGTTCTGGGTTCAAGAACTCGATAAAAATGTACTACTATGGTAAATTTATAGAACCTGGAATGATTGAAATGTGACTGAGTGTTATTGTAATTGTATAACGGAATGCTAGTAAGTAGCGGAATTTTTTGTCTGATTAATCGTTCCCAGATGTCAGAAAAAGTTCCTTAATGTAAAAATAATAAGATGAGCCATAAATTGTTGCACTGAAGCTGTATTACCTCGCGAGTAGGCCCATGTGAAAAGTAAAAAGTGATGATGACAAATAATGTAATATTGTAAAAGTTATAATTTAACGAGAAATGGAATATTCAATGGTCAGTATGTAAGAGCTCAACGCGGAACATTGTGTAATTGTTGTTTTTATTTGTACTACTGTTTTTAAGAAATTAGTCTGATCTATACTTAAACTATCTGTATATTAATCAGATAGGTACCCATTTGTATCACTGTACTACTACTAGAAGTAATAGTAAATTCGGATAGTTTGATCAGTCACTAAGTAGGTAAAATGATTAATTAAAATTTAGTGTTGTAGAATTAGTTTAGACTCAGAATCTCTCTTATTATATTTTATTTACTCTCTTTTCGTGTATTAGATTTATGAGTAATATAGTAATATCTTGATGTAATTCAAAAGTAATTAAAACTCAGGCTATTCTGGGAATATTCGTACTGCCGTATGGAAATGTCTGTGTCCTGAATAAAAAAGAATTCAAATTCAAATTCAAATTCTAAAGTGGATTAGGTCTTTAATAAAATATTAACAAAATCTTGAGTAAACTAAATGAGACTCTCCTGAATAAGCCAAAGGCAGTGTTTGTCTTTTCTATCATTTTTCTATTGAGATCTTATTTTCTATTGACATGTCTAATTTTTAGAGTGTTTGTAAAGTCAATTAGAAAGTCATAGAAGGAGGGGAAATGGTGTGTATGGGTAAAATCGTCAGAAAATTTACAAGAGGCAACTCTATATATCTAAGCAATTTTGCAAAATTAGGTATATCTGAGTATAATTGGTGTTGCCTTGATTCAGGCAATCTATTTGGTTATGTTAAACTCAATTTTGAAAGTCATTTTTGTCTTAAATTTTAGGTATTTGAGAGGATTGATGAAGACGACCTGGGGCACATTACCTCGACATCATTGAATACCCAGGTCCCTGAACTTCTCCATAATTGTGATGTTTTTCAGGGAAATGAGTCACAAGTCGCAAAAAGTGTATTTTCTGAGATATCATCATGTTTGAAAAGAAGAGATAAAGCCGATTCCAGTGATAGTAAACAATAAGATATCTAATAAGTATTTCTATATTTTAAGTTTGATATTTTTATTTTTGAAAACAAAAGTTTGCAATATTATATTTCTGGGTGGGAAATTACAAGTAAAGTAAGTAAATAAATATACTATATACGATGGCCTTCAGGACGCAAGAGTATAGTTAATACAATGTCTTGAAATTTGGTACATAGATTCATACATGACTAAAGTTGCTAACCCTCTAAAGATCAGAACATTTCAATCAAGAGATCTTGTTGAAAAACACTATGAAAAATATCATTTTTCGCGACTTGCGACTTATTTTCCTGTAACACATCATAATTGTGGGAAGTAAGCAGGGTGATCAGTATCTTCACATGAATGACATTCAGCATCCTCTATTACCTTAATGCGATGCAGAAAAACAGTGTGGTGGTAGAGTGTAGGTCAATATTCTATTCATGTATAAATGTGTTTCTGTACTGACTTAGTTATTCTGTATGGGGTAAACCACCAGTTCGACCAGGAATTCTCCTAACATACCCTTTACCCTAATAATTGGGGAAAAATCATTTCCAGTATCAAAGTATGGTGGTTTATGTTATGTAACATTACGTAACATTGTGTAACCTCATTATATTTATATTATTATTAATTATCACATTTATTCCCTCTAAGAATGGATGACCAATATACTTTCTATGCAGTTAGTATATCCACTTAATGTCCCTCGTAGTTACAAACAAAGATTGTATTTAGCATTGCCTGAAATTGGCCCGACATGACCTTTGCATGATGGTTCGGATTTTGCTATAATCTTGAATTGGGAGTTTCGCACCAACAACATTTTTACGGATATTTATCATAACTTAAAGTGAAACTTCTCACTGTTCTGACCTTTATTAATGAGTAACGGAATTAATTTCTACTCAATTTTCTGGTATCCGGTACTTCTTAACCTTCCTAACTAATCCCTGGTGATATTAAAACTATGTAATCCATAGTATATGAGATCCGCTCCATCAAAATGAGTCCCATGTCGGCCAAATCGATTTTGGAGTTAGCTATTGGATGGGTAAGCAGCAGGAAAGAGCTTTCCAATGATGTATAGAGCTTAATTTTAGGCCTATTGGGTATAATTCTATGGTTGCGGTGAGTATTTAAGGGACGCGGTTACTGGAGGAGCCGGAAACTGAGATACAGCCTGTTTAAGTTCGGCGAGTGACCTTCGGCGCGCCATCCTTGGTTACGGGCATTTGTTATCAAGCGATTTCTATGAAATTTGGGACACACTTTACTAACTGCCATAGCCATAACATATACCAAATTCAGTTCATTTACTTAGTAACTTATCATTTTATCGCGCGATGAAAATTGGGTGAAATTTGGGCAAAATACATTTCTAGGAGACTTTTGTGGGATTTATGTCGGACGCGTCGTCATGCAAAATGACCAGTTCATATGATTGGATTTTTCTCAGATTTGGGGCAGGTATTATAGACTAGTAGGGCCACAATATATAAAAAAATCAGTGCATTTCATTTAATATTTTTTATTTTATTACCCTGTTAACACGAGTATAATAATTCTGTACAAAATTCTTTGGTGCAGTGCTTGCAATATATACATGATAACACACCTATTCATTCTAACAAAACAAAATGTACAACAGTATTCACCAGTAATAAAATCAGTAATAAAATCAGTAATAAAATCAATAAAATAGCAGTCAGCCCCTACCCCTACCCCTACCCCTACCCCTCCCTGGCCGGCGTTGCTCAACATTTCCCCTCCCCCTCCCCCTACCTCTCTTTGCTGGAGGAGGTGCAACCTCCCCATCCGAAGAAGATTCTGAAGATTCCCTTACCCTGCCCCTTCCCCTTACTGTTCCTCTACCCCTACCCCTACCCCTACCCCTACCCCTACCCCTAGCTTGAGGTTCCTCTTGAGGTTCCTCCTCCTCCTCCTCCTCAGAAGATTCATCACCACCTAATTCTAATGATTCATCAGAAGAAGATTCCCTCTCCCTTCCCCTTCCCCTTCCCCTTCCTCTACCCCTCCCTCTTCCTCTAGCCCTTCCACTTCCCCTCCCTCTACCTCTTACTGGGGCGACTGCAGGAGCCTGTACAATGTAGCCATCCCCCCCCCTCCCTGGCCCTTCTTCAGGTACAGTTGGTTTGGGGCACATAATGTCTTTGGTTTCTTCGGTACAAAAATCACGAATAGAATTAAAAAGATACCACTGTCTGTATGCAGACAGTCCAGGAGAAGGTACAATGGGTGGGTTGTCCTGAGGGACATCACCCACATCAACAGTAAGCATTTTAAAAGTACCACTATCTTCAGGGCCTACAAATGGCCTGAAAGAAATAACACCAGGTTTGTCACTAGAAAATTCAAAATGATGATACCCTTTGATACCTGGAAAAGATTTGGAGAAAGGTGACAGGAATGCCTGCCAGTCGTACAATGGAACAAAAACAGTACCCCTTTCATCACCTACAAGTTGGGCCTGGTTGACCCCCCCTGGCGTACTGCGCTGCACACTGGCTTTTAATTGCTGAAGAGAAGAAACGTTGTCCCGACGAAATTGTTTTTTCAAGAGACCAAAGCACCAGTCGGGGGCAAACTTAGTGTGCCCAGTAATCAAAAAGTTAAGTGTAATAGACCTGTGCCTTCCAGTAAGGACACGCCACATCAAATAGGCCAAAACATACCGGTTCTTGTTCTGGCCACTACAATTGTCACAGTTAAGATCTAAATCTTTCTCCCCCAGACCATAGTTTTCAAAGTAATGATTCAGATAAGAAATAACTGCATTTGACCCCTTACTGGTGCAATGGCTCTCATCTATAAGGTAGTTAACTTGTCTAGGCATTCCTTCCATGCAAATACCGAACAGGCCTACCTTCCTCGGGGTGAGAAAATAAAGGGGACCTGGTTGCATCGGGTAAGAAGGTAAATGCACTTGTTGTGCAAAGTCAAAACTGAGATGTACTCGAATGTCACATGAGCAAGGGGCATGTTTGCCAAGGGGGGGTTCACCATTGTCTCTGTACGCTTCTTTTGCATCAGCACAAAATTTCTGATAAAGAGTTCTTTCGGCGGTTACACTGTCTAAATGTTTCTGCTGTTTCTTTAACTTGGCAGCTTTCACAACATCAGGTAAATTACTACTACAGGAAATGTCTCTGTTATTACGCTGGCACTCCCAGCAGAGGTCTGTCATGGGACGACTTGTGACTATTTTAGGAAGATACTTGCGCCATAAATGACCAAAAGTGGAGTAGGCAACAGCCCTATTGCCAGTCTCTTGCATGGCTTGTGTGTAAAGACGATGAACTTCAGCTTTTGTAGAACGGCAGGGGAGAATTAAGATGTCGTCTCTGTGGTGAGAAGATACTCTGCCTGGCAAGACAAGAGCATGTGTTTCGGCATAAGATGTGATGAAGTTGATAGTGTTCTTCAGGTCATCTATTGGCAAAGACCTCACAGCACGGTGACCACCACCCTGTCGTGAACGAGTGACCAGACCATCCTCAGCGAAGGATTTTAGCAAAACTGTCAGCAAGTTTTGGCTAATCCTAGAAGTGAAGGGAGAGAAAAGAAATAGAAAAAATAATTAATAATAATTTAATCGTTGACAAAGGAAGAAATTGAACATAATGCAGGATCTTAAAATGACAATACCAAAATATTGATTCTTAGCAAATAATCATGTTATTATGAATAGCTATCTAATGTTCAGTATTAATGGGCACCACAAGATTCATGATAACACTCACTTGTAAAGGAATTTAAAGGTAGCTTTGCAAATAGGCTTGTTATGCATCCTGTAGTGGCTCTTTGGGTGTTTTCTCTCTCCCTTCCACTGGCGCCCCTTCTTGGTTGGACTGCATCGATCACTGTTGTCAGTAACAGTATTGAAAACGCCAAAGAGTGCCATGTCGAGCTCATCTGAAACGACAGTATAACAATAATGTAAAAATGAATTTGTGACTGACTAATATCACCGACACCAATCTTAGTCTGAGTCCCTACAGTTATCCTACGTAATTAGTTATCCTATGTAATTGGGTAGGACGTGTCCTCATTATTTAACAAGCTACAGCTTAAAATACTGATTAAAATACTGAATGAGTATTATACAGGCATGTATGGGCAATGAGGCAATAGAGAAAAACATTATTTTGAAATTACCTCGATGGATTTGGTCATGTTCCGACCGATGAGAGATGCGCTGTTCCACAGTGAACTGGTCTATGCATGGCCCGCCGTTAAACAATCGGCAGTTACATCTGAAATGGACAAAATCCTAGATTTTAATTTGCCCATAATGACACAAACAAACAATGTATTTTTAACCCTACATTCCACACGAGACGAGTAAGGAATCTCAGACGTCCCAAGTAAATAGCTACTCCCCAGATCTCGAGGGCCTTAAACTCCCCACGCACGAACAACACCATGCGACTTAAAACATACACCAATTAAATTTTAGAACCTCTAAATATACCCACAAGGTATCTAGCACATATAACAGCATTGGATTATAGATTTGGAATGATTTCCAGGGATGTACATAGCATAGTTTTCAGATCGCGTCCCCCAGCATGTCAACACACACGATAGAAAAGATGGCTGCAGAGCACCAACACTTACCGAAACGTGGAGCACTTTTCCCGTTCCTTGTCCACGACTGCCTGCATGTGATCAATAATAAGAATAGGTTCTGATGCTTCCTCAACTTCTTCTTCGTTCGTCTCCGGAGTTTCAGGCTGATCAGGGACGTCTGGTTCTCCATCTGAGTCAGATTCCACCGTCTCTGTTTCCTCGTTGAACACAAAATACTCTTCGATGAGGTTACGCCATTCGGCGTTGTCGACAACACCTCCCAAATTGGCTCGAGCGATGCCATTAAGAGCTTCTGCGACGGTGGCCTCAGCTTCCATGTTTAAATAATAAACCTTGGTCCATTTAAAACTTTGTTGGAGAGTAAAACACGTCTTGTATCGTCTGGAATCGAGGAATAACTGGTCGCTTCGATTCAAATCCAAGACCACGCTAGAAGATGGCGTCAGCCGGAAGTTGATCTTTCGGAGCGGCTGGACCAATCACAGGGCTGTATCGACCCCTCGTGGGCTCCCTTGACGACCCTAGCAACCATTGTTTACGCCGAATGCACTTGGAGAGAGCTCTGTGATTGGTTTACTTACGCGGCGATTCAAAAGGGAAGAATCCCATTGGCTAGAGGAGATTCGCGGCTTTCCGAGGATACCAAATGTGCTGGGGTACCCTACGATCAAATGTCCACGGCGTACGAGTGAATTTAGTGAAAAATAGCCTTCGGCTCCTTTGTTTAAACCCATCCAACCATGTTAGGAAAATGTTTACCGGCCGTTATGAAGCGTAAATAATTGTTTTTGGTACAAAATATTTTCCAGTCTAAAAAAAAACATAATAAAGATTAATATTACGGGAAAAAAAGTTTTCGACCGAAAAAGTCCTATACCACCTTTGGAGCCCTATATCTCAAAATGAAAGTTGCCGACATGGGACTCTTTTTGATGAATCGCCTCACATATGAGATATTTGGTCGAAATAATAAATAAATTCATTTAGATTGGCAATCTGAAATCCAAAGTGCCAGTTGGGTTGGCATCTGGAGGTATGTAACCACAGGTCGGGCCCCATGTCACTATGTCTATTTTCGGGTGTGGTCACTGATACAGGGTGGTGATTGGTCAATCAAATGGAAGTTAGTTTCTGTCCTGTCCACTTGGGGCATGGGGGCAGTACCTTATGGTGTCTAAACTCTTTCCTCTGGGATTTGAAATGAGTAGAGGTTTCTGACCCATTCATTACACATATTCACTAATCATTGAATGAAAACACAATGTTGGTGCTCAATACTTCAGATACTGCTATTCCTATCATATATGATAAATTCAGTCCGATAAGTCATAATAATTAGGAATAAATAAAGTGAGATTGTGTTAAGATGTGATTCTACTCAAAATGTTACAATTTTCCATTATGCACTCACTTGAAAATTTAGAGTTGTAGTATCTGAAAAGGAGTTGGGTTATCTGCCAGTGTTAACATGTGATTCTGTTAGAATGGAAGAAACTTGGAGGCACAAGTGATCTGTTCAAGATTTATAATATGATTGTTTAATTCTTGTAAAACAAGTACAAACTCTCACTGGGATGTGAGGGATAGAAGGGGGCATTGGGCATTGCCCGGTTACGTCATATCCTGACATAGCCTGAACAAATAGACTTGCACAGTACTGGGTAGTAAGCTTAGAAATATAATTTACTAACTGTATATATAATCATCATAAAAATATTAATAACTCCGTTTTTCATGATTAAGTGGATTAATATGATATTAATTATCGTTGTTAGGTATTCTTCAATGCACGGGTACATTTATCAATAATAAAATGGGTTTTATTGCTTAATTACGCTTCAAAACACAGAACTACTTTCTTTCCGAAGCACCACGGTGTATGGATATTGGTACTACTTTCGGATTCTTCATTTTGCCGCCCGATCCTGCCTAGGCAGTTCAAGCTATAACCATACATTGCAGGGTATGCACAGCTCTGGCCTATGGGATACCGATCCTCCCCTGGAATTTGTATGAAGGGTTGAAATCCAATTAAAACTTAATACAATACAGATTTGATCCACAAACTGTGCGAACTACATGATGCCAGTGGTAGAAACCTCCATAGATATGCACAACAGTTCCCGAAGTCAACCATTCAAATCGTCAATCAAAGATATTTTTCGGATCTTTCTCATATCAGTGAAATCTGTGTATATCACAATCTCCATGTTCTGTTCTTGGTCGTTGATGAAGAATAATCCAATGACAAACGATTTAAATAGGATGAAAGCCATTTTTTCACTTTAGTTTCACCTCCCGTAAAAAGATCGGCTAGCCTAATCGAGCTTACTGTGAGCATCGCCGTCCTGCCAGTGGAGACGTCATTTCCGGTTTTGTACCATATGCAAATGAGCCTTGCATTTCCGCATATGGTCCCGCCAAAAACAAAGAGACTATCAAGCTGACAGCTGGGGGGGGGGAGGCCGCTAGGGACCTTCATTAGGTGTTGTTTACTTCAAGTAGCAACGCGAGCGGGGCCAGCGTGGGTATAGCGAACACTTTACATTCACTCACAGCACTCCCTGCATCACTTGCAACGCTCTATCTTAAAAGCCTTATAGTGTTACTAATAATGACTGGAATTACATGAAATAAAGCTTACAGTGTCGGGAAAACGTTATAGATTTGTATTCCCAGTTCAAAAGTATTGGTCAGTCCTTTTTCCGTCGCCGTTTTAAGAAGAATTAGGCCGCCGCTTGGCCACAAAACCAGGCGCCGCTGGGTTGGACTGCCGTCCCTACGGAGGCAGATCACCATGGCAACAACCTCTCCGGCCGGCTCACGCTTCCAGTACACTGGCCTAGTTTTAGTTTGGCTTGTTTGTACTCATCCCAAGCTTTAGTTTGAACTTTGCCCCGTCACCGAGCGGGAATTTTAAGTCATTCAGATTTCCTGGACAAAGTTTTGATCAGCTGCAGTTTACACCATGTCGTCGGAGAACAGGTAAGGCAAGCAAATTATTAAAGAAGAGAGTTATGTGAATAGAATGATGTATAATATGCTGTATTTAATTAAATACCCAGCCCAGCCCATGGAATATTTTAGAGCATGGTTAGCATGCATGGAGAGATGGGGTGGAGGGGCAGACCCCCGATCCTATAGCTATAGGATCGCTGTGTAGACTCACTGCCATGTAGCTTCATGCTGGTGCTGTTTACTTACAATACATTCATTACTGAAGCGATTTATGATGTGTCACAGGAAAATGATTCACAGGTCTAAGAAATTGATATTTTTTAAAGTGATTTATTCACAGGATCCCTTTGTTGGAATATTCTCATTTTTGGGACGCTCAACGCTGCTTATGGCATGAATACATGCACTGAATTCCAAGATATTGTATTGAGTATATCTATGCATATCGGAGGTTTTCCTCAGGAGTGTACTGAATTTTTCAAAAGTAGGGGGAGGGGTTTGCTCGAAATCTTTCAACTTTATTTTCAAGAACACAATTGAGTTATATTCATAATTAATTAGGGGGATGTGTTGGGGAGGGGTAAATAGGAAGCACACCCATTTTTGGCTATAGATATATTGCCCTTATAATACGGATCATGTTTTTTGTCAAATAATATTATTAAATAAGATGTTATAAATTTAATCAATCCTGTCATTTTTATTTTCAGCTCGTCCTTCTATGGGCCATTTTGTCAGGCAGCCAAGATCTCTCTCAATATGCTTAATAGAAGAGAACTGCCTTCTATTTCTTCTGATGTCTACACTAACGGATTGGTACTGGAGATAGACAATTTCGGTAGGAAATACCATTGGACAGTTAACACCATCATTGACATATTGTATACTATAAGTGAAAGTGATTGCATGAGGTCTTCAATTCCTGTGGAGACTGTCAAGAAAAGACTCGCCACTATGAGGGAAAAGAAGAAAAGATATAAAAAAGGATCCAAAACATCTGTAGAGTTTATGAATACAATATTTGATCTCTGCAAAGGGCGTCCGCATGTAACTAATAATGCAGTAAGTAATGTTTCAATGATTGGTGACCTAACAGTGGCTCCACATGCAGGGATAAGTCATGAGGATAGAACAAAATTAAAGCCTGCAAAATGTCTACCGACAACTTGTGAGACCACAAAGTCTCATAAGTTATTACTGTTCAAAATCAAAAAAAGTCAAAAACTACTTGCATCTCTCACTACAAAGATCACAAAAATGAAAAGGGAATTGACGTTGGCTGGCCATTACAAAAAAAAGAATGTAGATAGGAGACAGAAACGAACAAATGAAAAGATGAAGGAACTTCTACATGTAAAGCAGGCATCGATCTTGAAAGACAGGGAAAATCTGTCGTTAAGGGAGGAGCTTGAGCAGCTAAAGTCGGCTAACATTCAGTTGTTGAAAAAGAATATCTCTCTGAATTGTAAGGTCAAGATTTGTCGGCTTAAGACAGCCAATGCCCAAAAAAACAAGAGCAAATTGAAGGTCCAGCTAGATAGGCATAAGGATTGTGTTGTGAAGAAAAATGTTATTGATCTTAAAAAGCAGTTAAGAGAAAAGAATGCAGAGATATGCAACCTTGAAACAAAGCTAGATTCTCTTAAACAAGAGAAAGAGAATGTTCTTGATTTGAAAGAAGGAGGTTCATATTCAGTTCCTCTTAGAATGCTTGTCAATGAACTTACTGCTCTTGAAGTTTCTCAAAGTAAGGTGTCACCTGTCATCGATGCAGTATCTCATCACTTATTTGACACCAAAATTTTAAAGTTGCCTGATCGAAAGTCTGTTCAGAACATGAACGATGAAGGACACTACATTGCAAAGCGATTTATTTCCATCCTCCTAGAAGAAAGTGATCACTGGTCTCTTCATAAAGATGGCACAACAAGAAGGAAGCAAAAGATTTTAGAAACATCTGTTGTTTCTGCCAATGCCAAACTGCCAATGTCTTTAGGGTTTTGTATTGTTGCGAGTGAGACTGGGGAAACCATTGCTTCAACTGCCAAGGAACACCTGACAGAACTTGCAGAAATATCTGGAAAAGATGAAACGCAATACTTGGCAGGAACATTATCAACTCTAACTGCATATATGAACGACAGAGCTGCTAATGAGAAAAAGAGCAACAGAATATTAGACTCTTGGCGTGATGGTATTTTAAGGGATGCAGGGGTATCGGTTTCCGAGAAAACTAAAGTACACCACTGCCATTGCATGATGCATGTCTTGCTTAGTTTCCATAAGAATGTGACAAATGAGGCCCAAATCATTCAGAAGACACTAGAAGAAAACGAGAATCTTGGCCGTGATTCCTTGCCGTGTTTTTCAACTTGGAAACAACAGTCCATCCCTGAGAGAATTGCCTACACAGCCTCCAATATATTTGGTCCAGTTGGTGATTACAAAGGAGCAAGGGATATATGGGAAGGTCACTGTTCTTTACATGGAATCAAGTCACGCATATCAAATTATAAAGACAACAGGTTTAATGGCCTGTTTGAAACATGTGCCCAGGTAATGCATCATAGAGAAGACTTTCTTTATGTGCTCGGAGCAAGGAATTCAAATAAACTCCTTCAGTCTCTCAAAGCTGATCTCGAGGATCAAAAGGTCATGGTGTTTGTCCAGGCCATGGCCATTCTCTTTGTCCAAATAACTGGTCCTTATTGGAACATGATTGAGACCTATGATGTGCCATACATGAACCTATGCACAGTCATACAACCACTCCTTCTTGATATTGAGTCATACATCAATGATCCCACTGAACTTTTATATGAGGGTCCTGCTTCGCTTAGAAGGTTTAAGAATAGAAACATTCAACAATTCAATGGTATTCTTACACCACCATCTCAAGAGCATATTGAGCTTTTGGAGAGTGTGCTAAAAGCAGCTGCAGAAGGGTTGTCTAAGACCATAAAAAAGCAGCTAACTGATTTTCTTCCTGGTGGAGAATATAGCATGCCTGCAGATGCGGAATTGCTCCAGTCAACTTCCTTCCTTCCCAAACATAATCTGGTATCTGAGCACAATTTTGGTGACTTAGATAGCAGTCAAAGGAGGAGGCCAAACTGTAGTATGCACCACCATAGTACAGTGCATCTTCTAAAACGAAATAGGGATGCCATGAAGAAGTGGTATGCAAGTTTGCCTCCTGATGCAAGGGTTGAACTATGGGAGAAGGCGCGAAAGTGTGCTAAAGATTTAAGGAAGAATCATAAGGATGAAGAAATGCGGCAGAGGAATTTATTATATTCAACTGTCATGGAGAAAGGTGCAAAGAAGTCTCAACAGCAAATGAGACAAACAGATGAAGGTGAACACGACCTAAACCAGCATTTAGATCACATGTCAGCCAGGGAAGAAGAGCTTAAAAAAGTACTTCCTGGGGAGACTGATCTTACAGAAGGTCAATGGGTGGCAGTTGCCTACCAGGACAACTGGTATCCAGGAATAGTGAAGGCATCACCACAAAGACAGTTATTTACTGTTGATTTTATGAAACGCACATCAAACCCATCTCACTTCAAATCACCAAATGGGAAGGATGTGCAGACTGTCATACCTATGTATCTTCTAGCTGTCAATTTAGAACCAGTATCAGTTGGCCGAGGCAGATCATGGACTTTTGATAGTATTCAACTTGGATATATGAATGACCTGTTCCAGAAATTTAAGACAATCAACTTTTAGATGTTAAACCTAGGTGGTTTCTTGTCCAGTGTCAAGAATTATCAAGTAAGTCATACTTTTGTCTAATGTTATGGCCAGCATGCCGGTCGGAGAGCTAAACGATATGTAACCTTGAATAAGCAATGAAATCCCTGTGATTACGATATGCAAATGAGGTGGATTGTTCCACTTGGCACAGATTATGCTAATTAGCTAATTAATTCATAAAGATATGCTTTAGATTTTATATACAAGGTAACAAACATGTTTGAAATATGTTTATGGACAACTAAAAAATAAGTTTTTTTTTTTTAATTTTTTTTTTTACTAAATTAAATTAATTTATATGCAAATTAGATATAATTTTCATAATACATTAATAATACATACTGCCTTGAGTATAAAAAGGCATGGGAACCCCTTGTGCCAAATACCATGATTATATATATCTAATATTTTTCCTAAAATTGCAGTAAACTTCTGATAATCTGGTTAATTAACCTAATTAATATGCAAATAAGGTATAAATATTCATGATACATGAAAAATAATACCACCATTATTTTTCCCTTACTTCAAACCCCCCATGTACCAAATCTTAAGAATATATATCAAATATTTAATAAATAGCAGTTAAATATGTTCAAAAACTCTCATTATGGAGGACCATCACGAGCTGCCTACCACCATTGTTTTATACATACAAGAATAGCCCTAATTAGGTCACATCCTATACAAAATAAATTTAGGTTTTCTCTATGTATCTCAGCCAATAATTAGAATTTTCTTTTGATTTAAGCAGTGTTTTATTTCTCCTCGAAGGGCGCAACCAATAGGCATAATATAAAAAGATTTGAACAGAATAAAAAATTTCTATTCTCGTTGCTACTTCAAGAGTTCCTAAAATTATGTTTAAACATATGGACTATGTATGCAGTCTTTATTCTTGTCATTAGCATTACATATACAGTTAGTGCGGTTCAACTTGTAATAATAATAATAATAATATCAATAAATGGATGGTATTTAACAACTGATATAAGTATAATGAGGTTATGCAATGTTACGTATGTCTCATAACAATTGTGTTTTGTTGTAATAGCTGGGAATGCAGCCATAACATTGTGTAACCATTCAAGTCACCAACTTTAATCATATCTTTTTTCAGTTGGTGAATATTGAGCATGTCTTCCAGTTTAACCATGCATCAGTTTAACCGCTATTTCATTGTTGCAAATATTGTCATTAATGATTGCTTTCTCTATACAGAGTTTAAACTAGGTAATCTAAACCCAGAATTTCAATCGTTCTTTGTATTTGCTCAATTAAATGTGATATTGGATATCCTTCCTATTGACATTGTCTTTACCTATATAATATTTGTATTCAATGGAGCCCAAAGGTTCTTTTATTTCACAAAAAAAACATGTTCATAAATGACAGTTAAATGACGTTTCTGTATGCGAGAAAGTGTCATGCAACTCCAAGCCTCTAGCAGAGAGTGCTGAAGATGATGTGTTTCATGCGATTTTAGGCTTTTTGGCTCTCAAAATGAAGTTTCTAATAATATTCCTACAACCCCTTCCAAAGCCATACATCTGGATCTTATCTAGTGGGAAACAATGGATGACAATATTTAATAGGGGATTTGCATGTGCCGCTGCTCATGTCTGTTACAGTGCATGCTGTGATGGATTCGGTTGATATCATACAAATATTTAGCAACATTTCTATCGAAAATTGCAAGAATGTTTGCACCAATATCAGAGCTTGTATACATTATCTATGATAAATCACCGTAAGGTGAGTCGTGGTTATCGTCCTGTGAATTGAAACAATGAATTAATACCTCAAAACATGTAACTATGCCTGAATAAAGACCAGTACCAAAAAAAACCAAAAGACCCAAATGCATGATGGGAAAGATGAGGACTTGTGTCATGGAACCATATGAAACATATGGATATTGACATTAGAGCTTTGATAGATATCCCATGCATGCTGAACATGACATATTGTCTATAGACTGTAGACCGTACCATTAGTCCATAACTCCATGCAAATCAAAATTCAAAATAGCTGCTATGCAAATCCCCTGTTGGCTATAAATGTCCTGCCCTTAAGTGTAAGGGACATCCACACCCTAGCCGCATTCGTCATTTTCCTTTTAATCAACTCCAGATATTCTTCTCTGAATCTTTGGGATGTGGATATGTTCACACCCATGCATAACTATGATGGCTTGAGATTTTGGGAAACTCAAATTACACACCTACACATCTACCTTTCTCCCAACCATTAGTAATTAGGATTTGGCAGGGATGAGTGTTAGTTCTGAGAAGGATGCCAAATAATCAACCTCAGTCACCATTCTCTTAAGGCTCTGAATGTTCCAAGATAGCAGCGCTCCATCATTGTATGATTTGGGTTGCCTTAATTATAATGCCCCTAGCTTTAGTGTTAGTTCCAATTCTAGAGGCAAGGGTTTCAACAGCTATAATGGAGAGCAGAACTGAACAGTATAGGCACAAAGTTGAGAGAGTCCATTCAAACAGGGGGAAAGCCTAACGCCTCAAACCGCCAAGTGCCATTATAATTCCATTAAGACTGCAAAATGTCATTATGTTCACATTAAAACGCCGAGTCCTAGGCCAAGAAACCAATTAGCAAAGTCACTGACATACCATTCTTTTCTGATCTGAGGGTTTAGACCTAGACTGTGAAAGGAATGACAGCCTTATGAGGGCAAATCTATAGTCAGATACATTTATTATTGCTAATGCAAAATTGTACCCCCGAGTATAAAACTTTTACCATATAAAATCATTTCCAAAACCAAACTTCAGAGATATCAAAGGCATTAAAGGCTTGGGGAAATTCAAGGGATGCTATCAAGCCATCACTGTTTTCCAAAGATAGAAACTCCATGATATCATCTAAAGAAGATATGATCTTTGCTGGATCATGACCCTTGATAAAACCAGGTTGATAGGGATGAATAAGACTGTCACATTTGAAGTAAACTTATACATTCCAATTGCAAGCACTTTCAATAACATTTTAAAGTCAGTATTTGAGAGTATTATGGGTCACCAATCATTTTCAAGTTTTCTAATTTTATCCATCTGTGGTAACTAGGTGATTAGACCCCTCTTCTGCTCTACACCAGGTTCAGCTGTTTTGAGTGAGTGATTGAAGGAACGATATATTAATTGTGATATGTCTCCTGAGAAATATCTATAGAATTCGGGGCCTCAGCCATCAGAATCTGGGGCTTTTCCAACATTAGCTAATATCCTCGCAAGCCAGACTTCTTCTAGCTGTTAAATTCTTTCATGACCTATCATTAAGTAGGCCACATTCAATTCAATTCAACTAATTCTTTATTTCCAAAGATTTGACATGGACATAAGGTTATGAACTTATCCTAAGATCTCTTCCAGCCCATGCCTTCTACCTAATCTTAGCTTAGCTGTTTGTTTCCTAAAACTAAATCATGAGATTTCTAATGCAAAATAACATAAAATAAAAAGAGATTATAACACTTTTTCTATCTTAGTGTGTGTCGTTCCTGTTGAGATGGACACAGAGCAATATCTCTATATAGACAAGTATAATCGCTTCCTATTTGAGATCTAAGTTTACAAGTTATCAAAGTTATTAAAGTGACATAGCAAATTTAAAAAAATGTACATTAGTACTGTATACAGTACTAATGCACATTTTTTTGGCTTTACTTGTATGTGTGGAAATCTTGTAGACCTGAATAAAATATTTTCTAAATCTAAATCTTTTAATTTGCCCATGACTAAGGTTAGATCAGATACAGTTTTCAGATCAATTTCTCGATCCTAAAATAGAGATAGTAGAGTATAGTTAGATTAATGAATAGACCGTAGCAAGATACACGGAAATAATTGATATTATATCTTGCGGCTTGCCTAAATCATAGTTGGGCTTTGTAAATGTTCAAAACGATAATTTCTCAACATGTATGACTTATTAGTATAACTTGTCATATTTCCTTCTCAATAACGTTGGCAAATGAAACGTATCACGAATGTGAAATTCTGTCAATAAAAGAATTTCTTTCAAAAAAAGAAGCAAATATAACCAAATATAACTATATAATAAGCAAATAGAACAAGTAGACATACAAATAGGCAAGTTTAGGAGCAGGCAGAGCTGTTCCTGCTCATTCGTAGGCCCGACGAAGATGGGATCTTGTTCACAGCTGCTCGTTCATTGAAATCCATTTGTGCAACACCCCTTAGTGACTCAGAACTAGCACAAGTCCTGCATGTTGAACCAAAGTCCTTTGCGAATATCCCATTCAAAATGAACATACAATAGATAAAACGACATAATACTTATACACTTTTAAATAGACGGGCAGTGAGCGAGGTTTCTGTTAGAGCAATCTAAAAGGTTATCAGCAACACAAATTAATTACCTTTAAAGCCGCATTCTCAGCAATTATAAAAAAACAAAAGATTTATAAGGTGGGAAAACTATCACTATAATATTTGAGAGGCAACATTGACGAAAGTATATGTTGTTGATGGTGACTTTTTTATTTCCAACGTTTCGGACCTTAGTTGGCCCTTCCTCAGGGAAAAAGTATATAATGTTCTGTCAGTGGTTAGGTTATATTGAGAAATGTGTAACGTGGTTGTTGACATGATATCTCCTTGGGTACTGCATTCGTTGCTTGGTCATTTTCTCGCGGGGGCTCCTCGCGGTGATTTTTTGGTCCGGTTTCGGTGGGGGACTTATGGAAATAGTATCATTCGGTGGGGAAAGGGGGATTTTCAGTAATTCTATTTTATATATGTGTTACTCAATATTAAGAGGTTGAAATCGATGTTATGTATTAATTGATGGATATGAATAAACCGTGTTGTGTCGATTTCTATAGTTTTATTAAGTGAAGATTATACGAGATGTTGAAATCGATTGAATGGGTGTATAGGTAGAAAAACAAATCTTAACAAACTAAATCATATTGAGACTTATAGGGCTGGATTTATCAATATTCTGCTGCTGTTACATGTATATATACAAGAATTCGTGTGGATTAGGCCAAGAGAAAAGGGTCGCCGGTGAGCGATAATAAGTGAAGTCATCTGAAGAAAGGATTCAGGAGGCTCTTATTGTCCAAATTTAAATTAGGATGTTTTAGAAGCCCTTTAGCAAAAACAACTGGACAAAATCCTCCAAAGTTGTGGTCAAATGATTGTTATAAATGTTGGACAAGAATGGAAAACAAAAGTAGAAACCCTACATGAGTAGTATATTAAAAGTGGCACTGGCCTCAGGAGAACGTCTACTAGCATTTTCATTTCATCTGGATTCATAACTGCCACGATTAAGTTCACCTTTTAAACAACAAACTCCTCGGAAATAAGTAGAAATTCTGGTTAATTCTCCTTTACCCTCTTCATTATATTGAACGCAAAATAAGGCACACAGCCCCAAGGTACTGTTTGAAAGCCTAGTTTATGCTGGGGAATGAGTTGTATCAGCAGTAGATGGAAAATGACAGAAGCCTCAGGCTAATGTCCATATATGTCGTGAACTGAGCGAATACTCCAAACCATAACGGTCTGTCATGCCTTAGCCCATCTCAATTATTGTCCCTATGGGTGCAATGCTTAAATATTGACTTAAAACAAGCAATCCTTTCACATTCTCGTATATTCACAGAGAGCATTTAGGTCTATATTTCCCTTTCCTAGATTCACAAGTATGAAATATTTATATTGACGGACCCACAACCCGATCATTTGTTACCCCCAGTCTGCGGTTACATATACACTAGATATTTATTATGGATTGGTCAATGTTATGCGCGAGAGGGGACTGTAGGCCGGCATGTTTGTGTATGTATCTCAATCGTTGCTGATTTGCTACATCAAAATATGTCAGAAAGACTTCAAAGTCCCTCAGGTATACTATATTATCTTGGGAAATACTTAGTATTCGATTTGTTATCAGCTGGGAATTTTTTCCTGGTAAAATGATGAGTTAGAATGCAAAAGAGTACTTTGTGATGCATTCATACAATTCATTCTAGGGTTAAGAACCAGGGGGAAAACTTTGTGTTCGTCCCTCCAAGGGGCTATCAAGGTCAGGGCCTAATTACTAAGGTATTAGATTGGTCAATGTTTTGGGCGACAAGGGACTGTCCTCGGCATCCCCTGGCCAACAGTCCCTGCGAGCTCAAAACATGGACCAATCTAATATCTTTAGTCACAAACAGGGCAAATTCACATTAACAATAAATTAAAACTGATTTCAAAGTTAAATAAACCAGTGCAAAGTCAAAAACTTGCAGTTTTGATCTGTGCTCGTCCTATCATATTGTATTATCGTTGATATAAGCGATCGGCCCGGAAGCGGATGTCCAACGAAGTAGGACTGGACTGTAGTCCTACAATTCGGCAAGCAATTTGCCCTGACTGCGACTAAAACCTGGTAATTAGGGATCTCATACTTTATAAGCCTATTATGATTGGCAGTGGTCGAAATAAGGATAACGATAAGCTTAGGTTGCTATATTCAACAAGTCAGGTGGCCTGTCAGTAGTATTTATGGTTGCCCTGAAAACTGATTTTACATAAAAGAACAACAGCTGCACACATTGTGAAAAGGTAAACAGAAAATTTCCACACATGGCAGATGGAGTGGAAAATGTATCTAGTACCACCCAGCCCTCGGTCTAACAAATTTAAAGAATCCTTATGTAATATGTGGAACGGATTGCCAAGAGAAATTCGTGTTACAGAAGAATTTAATGAGTTCAAATCCCTGGTCAAGCGCCACTTTAGTATGGCTTGAAGGAAAATCTGTAAATACTAAAAGTATGTTATATTGCTGTTCACTAATTATCTTTCATTTGTTCAAAGTAATATGACATAACATATCTCTATTTGAGTATATCTTAGTTTATATTATTTTTTGGCATTTGTATTTTACATAAAAGAACAGCTCCGTGATTTTAACGTAACAGGCTTTGTTTGATTTAATTTTTACGTGATGAGTTCATGGAGACGTGAATATAATGATTCTGGCATTGTATGATTTCTTTAAAATGGAACCATTGGCCTCTGTGTATTGACGCACGGCATCTACCCACCCAAAAAATAAATGAATTGTAAGCTAATTGAACATTGTTTATCGTATCTATCCAATTAGACGGGTGAAATAATGATTATTAGTTAATGGTCGTACATCTTAATTCATCACTGTTATAGTACAAACTGCATGTAAGCTGAAAGTGTTGTATTTTTTTATTTTTTTTTAAATATTTTATTGGCTGAAACAGTTTAACAATTATTATTTGTATAAAGAAAGACGCATGACTGACAAGATGCAGTTATTTATTACAAGAGCTTATGAATAAAAACAAACAAACAAAACTGTGAGCAAATCAGCTGCGCCCATTGTGAAAAAGTAAACAGAAAATGTCCACACATGTGAGAAAATGTCTGTTGATACAGGGAGCATGTTTCAATCATGGGTTGCCCACCCCGGCACCCTCATGGTCACTACAGCTTATCCACAGTGATTCTTGCTTGCCAAATAGCCTGGGCAAGCTCTCATTCCCAACGCTGATTGGGAATGAATAGCATGTGAAAAGTGGCATAGGCCTCAGGCTGGGATTGGTATATGTGGTGAACATTGATGCACCGACCTGCTGACATGAATATCAATGTTATGGTGGTCAGTAAATGTACAATTCGTTTTTACTAATCCTCTCAAATAAACCAAATGCAAAAGATTTAAGACTAAGATTTAATGACTTTTATTCAGGAAATACCATTAGATCGCATACTTGGGATGTTTGGATTCCTTTCTCCTATTTCCTATTTTCCTTTCATATCTTAATGTCAATCACAATTTTAATAGCATCCCTCTTTTTCAATCAAGTCATGGATAGGTCACATGTGACGAAAAAGTACTGCGCTAATTCTGAACCTTTTCAGAGTTATCTCATTCCCTCATGCGATATGAAAGCAATATAAATGCTTCATGTTACATGTGTCACAAGTAAAAGTTCCATATCGGTTAAGTTGCCTGAAGATTCGTCTCCACCAATCCTGCAGTAAGCTACGTTAACTCTCAGTTAACGTCGGTCAAGAGTTAAATATATTCTACTTCTTGTACCATTCTTTTCCAACCCATCTAACAGTCATTTGAACATAATTTTGAAAGATTTTGTCCAGAAAGATTTTGTCCAGTTTTCTCAGCCTATGGCTGAGAAAACATATGAGTCAGTATGAAAAGTGCCAATCACTGATACTGCATCTACATCTTGATAACTTGCTTAACTGTCTGTGAGGTGTTAAAGCTTGGATGTGACATCAGGCAAGGATGCCATATCTAATCCTTTCAATCAGTCATAGATTTCACACCTAGACGTTATTGAAGACTGATTGACAGCCTTTCTAGGTTTAGCCAAGGGAGTTGATTGGCTGTTAGTTAGATGCTTCTCCAACCATGATAGGTCTGCAGAAGGCCCTCCCACCTCCCACACCATCCCTCTGCCCACCACCCCCCTCACCTGCCTCATGTGCTCAAATGGACACTGCCCAACAATTTTCTAAATTTTAAGTTACCAAGTTACGTATATTTTGTATGTTGAAGCCTAGCCTAGCTTACTACTTTTTATACGACCAACTTTTTTTTCCGACCAACTTTTTCTTTTCCGACCAACTTTTTTTAACGACCAACTTTTTTTCAACAATTTTTTTTTCCGACCAACTATTTTTTAACAACAATTTTTTGTTCGACCAACTTTTTTTCAACCAACTTTTTACGACCAACTTTTTTTAACGACCAACTATTTTTTAACGGCAATTTTTTTTTCAGCCAACTTTTTTTCCATTTGACATTCCAGTTGACATTTGTATGTCTTTTGTGCCATATTAGATTTTACCTTCTGGTCTGTGAGGACCAGTGGAAACTCAGGAGGACTAGTGGATCTTATTTCTACGTAGGTATTTCCCTAAGTTTATCATTTTTCTCCCTTTCTCTACATGTTTCAGAGTTCATGATTTCAATGGTCCTCAGTGACTGGTCATAAATTCAATTCAATAATTCTTTATTGCAATTGATGTGTTTACAATGAGGTGGTCCAGCATTCTAAATAGACAGGTGTCTAGGTAGGTCTTCCGCCTGACATCGGACATAATTAATTGAGCCTGAGAAATCGTTTCCATTGGAAATAATATTAAATAGATAAACCAAACTTAACTTGATAATTTCTTAACTTAGTACTTGTTTGCTAAAGGGCTTCAGAAACGTCCTCTTTTGTATTTTGCCTGAATCCTTTCATGCGCGCATGCAATGGCTTCATTTATTATCGCTCACCTGCAGCATTCTTCTCTCGGTGATTTGGCTTCAATTTCTTTTATATAAACATATACCAGCTGCAGAATATTAACAAATTCTATTCGGCGGATAGGGGCTATTGCAAGCATAATGTTTCTGCTCAATAACAGTAAATAGAAACAATAAACAGATAACTGCTGTTGGGGGATTGGATATTCTCATAAATGTGATGTGTTTCAGGGAGTCACAATTCGCAGAAATAATATTTTCCAAAGTGTTTATTCACAAGATGTCTTTGTGGGAATGTTCTGATATTTGAGGAGTTAAGGGCTTTGAGTCGTATAAATACATGTACCAATTCCAAGACAGTGTATTAGATATATCTTTGCGTTTTGAAGGTCTTCCTATGGACTACAATTAATTACTTTACTGTTAACTGCCCATCAAGAAATATTGCAAACATTTTCCAAACATAAATTAAAATATAGAAACAATTCTTAGATGTCCTCAATGTTTACTATCATTGGAATCGGCTTGATCTCAAATTTTCAAATATGATGATATCTCAAACCCCTTATTTTACGACTTGTGACTCATTTCTCTGTAACACATCACAAATGACCAGTCGGTTGATTAAAGCAAAAAAGGCAAATCAAGAATCGGACTAGGCTTAATAGTACGACAATACTCACCCTTTCGCAGACACTCCTCCTCCCCTTCCCACTCCTCCTCCCACTTCCCCCTCCTCCCACTCTCCCCAGAGAAATATCCCGGTTATGCTACAGCAGAAAGTCATTATATCAGTCGGGACTGGTGGGGAAACGTTAAGTCCGGTCTGTAAAACAGGAGTCTATCAGGATGTATCGTTTTTGAATGATTGATGAGTTGGAGGAGGGTCTCAAACAAGGCATCACATGTGTATATAGGTAGTCAGTAGACTGCCCTGCGAGCATGTAAAGCTAATACAACAATAGTTGTAGGCGGTGGCAGTGCCCAGTGCAAACCTTGCATAAACATACATGCTGTGTTCACTAAGGTAGGTTCAGCAAAAGTTGAGGTTGGCCAATTGTTATTAAAGCTGTGTTCCCTCTAAATCGACCTAACATTTTTTATTATTTTTTTTATGTTAACGAAGTTAGAAGAAGTAATTTATTTGCCTTGATTCTGTATTAATTAATATGCAAGGGGGTGAGATTGATAGTATACATCATTGTTCCCATCTATTACAAATGTAATATTTTCCAAGGTTGGCTTGAAAACCTTCACTATTGGAGAAAGTTGCGTTGTGTTAAATTATACAACAAACTAGATTCGGCTTGATCTTATTTTTTCAACTATGATGATATCTCAAAATCAATATTTTGCGACTTGTGACTCATTTACATGTAACACATCACATATGGCCATTTCCACCAATTTGACAACATTTGGGCCCCTAGACACCCCCTGAGGACCCAAAAATAATTTTTACATTTATCAGTTGAATTTTTATTTTCTATCAACCTTATATATATATGGGTCATATTTTTTTAGAATGTACAATTGCGAAATTCCTGACCTTTGCACATTATACTGAATACTGATTATACTGGTTATTGCAGACAAATGAATCAATCCTAATGATCTTGGTATCATTGGAAAGGAAACATCCTTAGCTTTACGAAAATGTGCACATTAGTATCATATTCGTATATTTTGTATGCAATAAATCACTTTAAATGTTGATTTCCTTATGAAAACACCTCATAATTCACTACTTTTTCACATTGTACCTCCATTCTGAAAAAAAGTAACTGTTCTAGGTATTATATTTCACCTGGTTTTATTCCTGATACATATCTATGACAACTTGGTAAAGTTTTAGCCTTCTATTAGCCTTCATATCAGTATGCCAGTCCTATACTCAAATCTCCAATTTTCAGAAGTCACATGGGTATGCCCGGTATCAAATACAGATTATAGTATACTGGCTATGAATATATACTTAGCATATGATTTAAAATATCTAGAATACACTTTAACATATTATTAATGCAATCTTAGTACAATTTAGCCAGTAATGCAGACATTAACTGGGTTATGGTTTAATGTTTACCAAACCGGAGATTTTATACTATTTCATACCGGGTATGCCCTGTAACCTATCATTATGTAGACCAAATTCGACTGGTACTATGGTACTAAATTTTCGTTTATGTTATCCCAGTATGTATCTTCATATATACCCCAAATTACATTCTTCTAAAAAAAACTATTGTGGAGATATGAATGAAAATGATGTCAGGAGTATACCCGGTATATTGAAGGATACCCGGTATGGAAGGAAAGGAACAGCTAGGATATACATTCAAAGTGTTTTTATATGACCAAGCCTCTATATTAACTTCTGGAAACCAAGTCAACTACCATAAGTAGTGATTGGGTCGGTTTTCCTGAGATTTCTTGTACATTATCAACCAGAATGAGAGTGACCAAGGATTATACATGCACTTGTATGGTATGGAATTATTGTTAAGATGTTTAGGAATCAACCAACTGTGTGATATTCATGAGTCTAATCATTAATTATATGTTTAAAAAGTTGTTTTCAACAATTATTAGTGAAGCATTTTCCTGTCATAGGTTAAAGGAAGGATTAATTTAGCCTTACAGTTAATAAGAAACCAAAAGGGTATGCCCGGTACCATCATCATTAAACATGATTTGTATGCACATTTAATAACCATTTCTCAATAGGGAGTCATGTCAAGTTAGTTTTTATTGATCAGGAATGCCATATGCATAATTCAACAAACATTTAGGACTGTGGGGGCATGGATGTTGAGACAAACGCATTTGGAGTTGATACCGGGTATGCCCCCCCCAAATCATTTTCAGTTGATAAATGATAGCAAAATAGCATTATTATTGTTTGTAGGGTCCTTATATTATATGTCAATGTCCCTTGCAATTCCCTCTTCAATGTACAAGTGAAAACATGTTAATAAACACAATAGATACTTTTTTAAAGCATATTAAAAGAGTGGTTGATACCGGGTATACCCTGATACCGGGCATCCCCACTTCAATCCTAGTGCCCTTGACTAAGTCCATTTTGAACCTACAAATCAGCATAAAACTTGACATTTCAACATATTATGCCTTACTATACATTTGTATGTGGCTTTTTGCCTCATTTCCATGCAATTCAACTCAACTTTAATCAAAATCATGAAACCGGGCATCCCTTGGCATCCCCTGAAAGGTAGAATTTTTGTCATAACTTCTACCCATGTGACTTTATCTGCTGTATTTTTTGCAGTAAGATGGCCTGTTCCTTCCCCTGTCATGTGGGAACGTTGAATATGAGATATAGAAACTTTTATTTTTTGATGTTCTCAACCCCTATATATTTTTATTCAAAATTTTTATGATCGATTACATTGATTTTTTACCATTGATTTTAGAGCCTGTATGCATTACCACACATATTTCTTATGTACTTACTGAATATCATGTGCTTGTGTTAATTTTAGTAGCCACAGTGAGATGTCAGAAAACATGTACTCTTCAGGGGATGCCCGGTA
This sequence comes from Sthenelais limicola, assembly GCA_942159475.1. Taxonomy (NCBI): domain Eukaryota; kingdom Metazoa; phylum Annelida; class Polychaeta; order Phyllodocida; family Sigalionidae; genus Sthenelais; species Sthenelais limicola. Next base: position 41,220,397 of record OW804097.1, on the reverse strand, counting down.
TATGTGGAGGGATGCCCACTATATTTGAGAAGGTGTGCATCTCAGGCCAAGTGAGGTGATATTTAGTCAAGGAGCCAGCTTATATTTTACCATACATGTTGTTCATATACTTGCTAGATTTCAATTGGGTTTGTCCACTTTGGTAGCCACAGTGCGACATCAGATAATTGGTACTTTACTGGGGGATGCCCGGTATCATATACAAAGGGATGCCCGGTATCAAAGGTGGCTTCTATTACTAATTTTCCCAGAGATACTGAACATGGTAAATTGGTTATAAGTTGCTATATTGATGGATAAGATGTATGTGTTCCAAGAAAACAGGTTGTGACCCTGTTTATGGCAACAACTACAGCATTATTGAATTTATATTTGAACCCTATGTTACTGATCAAAATACTCCTGTTTTGGTGAAATGTCATCCAATTGCTTTCTTTTCTCACAAAAGAACCTGTTATGATACACATTAATGGATTGGTATGCTAGTAAATGAACATTCAATCCTTATAAGGGAGTAGAATTCGTTTGGAAATAGAATCATTATGTCCTGAGTTATTGAGGACTTAAGGAGCTGCTACTTCATTTGATACCGGGCATACCCTTAAAAAAGATCCCCCTGTTTCAACCACAATAAAAACTCACATATTTAAAGTTTGTGAGTATAATTGGTGTTTTTAGGTGGTGGGGATACCTATAATAACAGTCAGAAGGAATATGAGTTTATACTTATTACTTTTTTTTCTCATCCTCCTAATCCTCACAAAATCGCAATTGTACATTCTAAAAATATATGCACATTAAACTGCCAAGTTTGGAACCATTCTGATAATTAGGAATTTGTTTACAGGGGGGTCGAAAATACATCCCAAATATGAAAAAAATGCTAAAAATAGCATGACGAATAATGGTACATATTTCTACATAAATGAGGATTTAAATTAGAAATAGATAAAACAAATATGCACATAATGTATTGAACTATTTTGTACTTGATAGGTCTCGACATAAGGATCGTGACACCTTTTATTTGGTGAAAATATTCTAACTAGAAGAAAAGTTACAGCCAAATAACCATTCAGTAATGGTAATGATAATGGCAGCGGCAAGGGTGATAATTCATTGACCCTCTGCCCACATTATAATGTATTTATACACATTATATAACTCATTATATTTAGAATATATATAATATTCATTACCCTTGTTTAGTTTTTTAAGTTGACTCAAATACTTGTATTTAATGTTCCCGTTCTGTTTAAGTATTTTAGAGGCAAAATCTTCAAGGATAAACGTTCTAATATATATGTATATATGTTAGAGAGATAGTCTCTGATATTATGTGACAGCAGGCGTGACGGCACACGACGGCAGGCGTGACGGCACACGACACAACGTGACGGCACATTTTTAAAGCATTTTGCCTTAAGAATCATGTAAAAACTACTCAGAAATCATGAATTTCAATCTACATAGATTGGTACCAAGCAAAGTCAATAATAAATGTCAAATTTAAAGTTTATCATCAAAATTGTGCCTCATAAGGCTCTAAAAACCCTAAAATAGGCGTGACGGCACACAACAGGAGCTAGGGTACCCACCACCTTTTGTCACCATGTTATTTCTCTGCTACGATCCAAGAAAAACTCAAATAAATACATTTGATGTTCTATGTACATATATAATCCCATGCATTTTATCATTATTCATCATAATTTTATAGATATATATATTTTTTTTAATTCCACCTTAGGCACACAGCCATGGGGGGGTGCCCCACACAAAAAAAATCCGTTTTTGATGGCTTTTGGCGAAAAAACATTTTTTTGCATTTTTTTTTTACACAGATCATGTTCACGTAACCTACTATCACAACATATAAAAAATAATGTGCAATTTTGAAGATTATTTAGAAATTTAGCAATTCCACAGACTATTGGCACTTAAAAAAACCGATTTTTGCCCCCAAAATGTGATTTTGAAATTAAAAAAAATAAAATATTGGGTTAAAAATGCCAAACATGTGGTTCCACAGGTTGGTACAACCATCCAATCAAAAAAAATAATCAAATTAATGGTAATTAATTTGATTTAAGCCCATTTTATCACTTTCCACGGTTGGGGGCCAAATGTTGTCAAATTGGTGGAATTGGCCATATCATCTACACTAATTATTTGTTGTGAGGTTACCTGGGTGTTGGTTTTTCCTAAATATTTTTTTCAAAGAAGTTGAATTTTAATGTATTTCGTCTGCTGCACCAAACCCATTTGCAGCAACCACAGTACTGGAGAATGGCGTCCCAACCACTCGAGTCTTTGAAGATAGTTGTAAAAGGATTGTCAATGCCTCTGGGTACTGATTTCAAACTTTCAACATGGCTTACTTTTGACCCAGATGAGGCTTTCAAAGAAGACTACTTTCGGGTCTCACTGGATGCCCTCAGCGCACAGAGAGGCTAAGTGGGTTGGGTGCGGCAGGATGTATGTGTCTAGGTGTACCGTACGGTGGCCCAGGAGTGACATCTCACATCTCGTCCCTCACCCCTCACATGTTGCCCCGCGCCCCCTCACATGTTGTCCCGCGCCCCTCACATGTTGTCCCGCGCCCCTCACATGTTGTCCCGCGTCCCTCACATGTTGTCCCGCGCCCCCTCACATGTTGTCCCGCGTCCCTCACATCTCGTCCCGCGTCCCTCACATGTTGTTCCGCGTCCCTCACATCTCGTCCCGCGTCCCTCACATCTTGTCCCGCGTCCCGCGCCTTCCTGTTTTTAAGTTGTGTCCCTTCCGTTTTCATAGTGCACAGTGAGCGTTTTACCTAAACACAACGAAGAGGAGGTAAAGTGCATGTTCCTCAAAGCAGGGACTGTTCATTATTAACGACATAATAAAGGAGGATGGGGGAGTGGGGAGAACTTTGGGTAGCTATAGATTCAGAGGAGGAGTAAAGTACTGGGGATGGAAGTTCATTATTATTATTATTATTATTACAAGTTGAACCGCACTAACTGTATATAGAATGACAGACACACACACCGAGCTACGCGGGAAAAGCGTTGTTTTTTTTTTCCCAACACCGGGTCTTTATTCATAAGTAAACAGGGCCAACAGTCAAGAGCGGATACATTTTTTTTTTACAACACTCTTGTTTAAATACTTAACCATATCAAAATATAAATTCCTGATGAAAACTCCAATAAAGAAATCTTATTATTCAAATTTGAAGAACTCCATTATTTAATATCATTGGCAATATATTCAAGCTCACTCCATTATCATCATTATGTTTATATTCAGTAGAAAGTTTTTATTCAATATACTAGCAATATACTCATTGGCATTTGATAAACAGTCCATACACAAAATCTGCCTTATGATCCATTGAAAGTTGTAGACTAACCAACTAGGATATTTACCACTATCCTCTTCTTTTTTTTCCAAAACCCTACATGAGAAAATAATATCATTGTTTTTCACATAACCAATCCCTTATATTCAAACATCATAGAAATTAATCAATATTGAAGAACTCCATTATTCAATATATTGGCAATATACTCCAGTCCACTTCATTATGTTTATATACTGCATTATTTAATAGAACTCCATTATTCAATATGCTGGAAATATACACAATGGCATTTGATAAACAATCAATACACAAAATCTGCCTCATGATACATTGAAAGTTGTAGACGAACCAATTAAATGCATAAAATGACAAACGCTGCAACAGTATCAAATTTTCTTATCTTAGAACAGGATAAAACATGGAAAAGACACTATAAAAGATCGTTGAACTCTTTCCAGATATTGAAATCCTTTTTGTGTGAGACATTGAATGCTCCCATCTTCATCCAGCTTCTTGGTGGGATTATCCCACCTTGTCCACACATTTCTTACATCAGCAACCTCTCTGAACATCATCCCCACTGGGTTGTGTGGCCCACAACCCATTTTTACTGCCTTGAATACTACATTGTAGGGTACTCCCATAATATTTGCAATCACATCGGGGACAGCATTCACCAGGGGAACTTCATTCTCAATATCATCATTGTTTACACTGCCCAATATCAGGTTCTCATGTTTTACTTGTTTAAGAAGAACTTCCTTGGTGTTTTCTTCCATTTTTCTTGTCACAGTAACAATGTCATGACTGATCCTCATTGAACTTTTAATATCTTGTATTTCCTGTGACTGTGCATCTAGCTTTCGGTTCACGTCATCCATCTCATTGTCTTTTACTATGTTTACTGCATCTACAGCATCTTGCCTGGTAGTGTTCTTTCCAGTCGTACCAGTGAGGATATTGGTGGAATCTGTCAGCTGTTTGGATATGTTGGCAAACTGTTCACTAAGTTCTCTCAACATCATCATAATATCCGCATTGGTTATCTGATCCCCTGCCATATTGTCAGACTTCTCCTTAGCTCCTTTATTTCAATGTAGTGCCTACAACTGCCTGTTCTAGCTTTAATATAATATTCGCTCCTACCAGGGAGTATACATCAACCAGATCTTCTAACGGTAAACTGCCTTCCAATGCAAAGTTGCATCCCTTAGATACTGCTCTGAGGGGGTGTGGCACTTTTGTTTATGTTCCTCAACAGATCACTTCCGGTTTTGGCGCATGCGCCACTCGGTACCTTCCAGTCAGATATATATAGTTGTAGCTTCTTCCACTCACTAACTTATCACGAAGTTATGCCCTCAAACTTTGATATAACAATTGTCATTTCTTTCAGAATTCACTGTACCTTTACTTGACTATCGTATAAAGGCTTCCGCTGGCCTTGGTGAACATAGACCAAACCAAATCTCTAGGGTTGCAGGGAGGAAGATGGCCTCCTCTAGCGTAACGGCGGGAATCATAGCGTCCTTCAACTGACAAATATCTTGTAATCCAGTACACAACTATCCTGTTTGTAAAGTCAACGTCAGTAATGATACGTAATTAATATTTCACCCATTCATCCTTGCTAGCACTTTGCTTGTTGGTCATCAACTTAACTGTCTATGAAAGTTCCTTAGGAAACACACTGGAGGATTCGTTGGGATGCCAAGATGGCTACCACCCCAATGCTCCAGACTCCTCGTGGCACCAACTGAAAAAGGCTACTACACACTTAATCCACTCGTACAGTTCACACTTTGATTTTCTAGAGACTCCCTGTTCCTTTATGAATCACTCTGCTTAAGAAGAAAACAATCCTTCTACATCCTCTGGAGCTGAACAGATCTGAACCGGAAAGGGAAAAGCGTTGTTAAGGATGCGTTGCTAACGTAGCGTAAATTACAGGACGTTACGTCCTACTAAATATTGCGTCCTTGCCGGCATGGTTGTTGACAACAAATCTGGCATGTCTGGATGTAAGTTATGCTAGAAGGACTAATAATACGAATTCAGGAACATATTTTATATCAAATTAAAGCTTGGACGATTTCCTGTCCAATGGTATGTACTGTCAGTCTTGTAAAGTCTTGTAAAGTCTTGTACATCGAGCAAAGCGGCCGATTACGAGTGCTGCGAAATCTGGGAATAGGCCTACAAAAGTAGGCCCGGGAAAAAAGAGAATCCGAAAGTAGTGCACATATCCTTACACGGGTGTTGTTCGGGCAGAATGTAGTTCTGTGTTCGAATCATAATTAAACAATAATAACCTGTTTTATTCTTGATAAATGTAAATATGCATTGAATCCCACCTAACAACCATTCCCTCCCTCCGAATTAATATCATATTAATCCACTTTATCATGAAAACGGCGTGTGGGGTGGGGTCGGGGGGGGGGGGGGGGCAAGGGGTGATGTCAAAATAGGGTGGCGACGGTCGCAGCAGCTGCGACCCTGATGTCACTTTTTCAGTGAAAGGGTCGCCACATGGGTGGCCAAACTTCACTGACATAATGAGACCTGGTGGCAACCAGGACGCAACCAGGACATGACGAGGCCGCTATGTTAGCCACCCTAATCATAACAGCTGGAGTAACTATTTATTTACATTGCCATGTAATGACAGCAAATGCAGGGGTGTGCCACTGATATACACTATATGGTAGTTTTGACGGGTAAACTGCTCCTTAGTAGGCAAGCTGTGAGCCTCACAATACTCATATTCCACCACTGTAAACATATGTGATGTGTCACAGCAAAAGACGACTTCTGTGGCCACCAAAGTGGTTGGTGTTGGACAAGTTTGTTTATAGTTATAACAACGATCCTATAGTGAAGCTATAGTGAAGCTATAGGATCGTTGGTTATAAGACAAGGGTTTGGCTGAGATTATGTCACAGATTCGTCTCAAGCTGCTCAGGCCATGACATGGACGTGACCTGGATGTGACCTGAACGTGACCTGGACGCCACGGTGACTCAGTTTGTGGCCACCATACGGTGCCGCGAGGTACACATTAATTCCCGTAGGTGTCACCCTCAGTCTCTCTACTTCTGAGAAAGGTTACTTGCTCAAAACGGCACACGATCACCTTTTTACAGTGATCTGATACATCTACTCATTTCCGTTGCCACAGAACGCCCCCTAAACCACTCTAGATCAATGTTTTAAAGTAAGACAGTCATCATAGCATGAATAAAGGAGATATGGACGTTTTTCCTGCCTCTGCTATGCCAGCTAGGCTGTGTTTGTAATAGGTCTTTAGGCTATCCATTCACCACAAGGGGAGATAGCACAGTGATATGGCACTCGCCTCACCCCCCAAGGTTGGGGGTTCTAGTCTCGCCTGGGTCATGTGTTGTTTTTATTTCTGGGTCGCATAGATGCTATGTCATTCTATGCGACGGGAGGTGGGTTGGCGTGGTTGTTGGTGAATGGGAAAGGCAGGAGAAACAACATGTACATGTAATGTTTTCAGATAAACACATCGATCTTAGGGCTATCGATACAACTAAAGGAAAAAACAGGCCTCCACGGCCACACTAGCAATGGCCACTCTTCCTGGACGTGACTTGGTTCTCATTGATTGTACTGGGTACTTAGCTGGACGTGAGAAAATGCCACTTGGGACACAACCATGGGGGGGAAGGAAAGGACAGGAAAATGGGTTTCCAGTCTAGGTTCAAAGCCTCTCAGATCAGATAAGATTGGCATGTCAGTGATTGGACGCCTACTGAGCTAATGGCTTTCCTGGAAGGGATGAAGGAATTGAAAATGGGTAGAAGGAGGGAAGGAGGAATTCAATGGAAACTACATGCTGGGAATGTCTAGTAACATGTAGTAACCTATTAAAGATGCATGGTCAGCTATTACGACCACCACAGCAGGGCATCTCATCGGGTCGTTGTTCTAAAGTCCCTGCAGGATAAACAACAGGGTGAAATCCTCCAAAATGTTCGTCTCACTTTCGAAAATAATGGGGAAAAAGTAGAAAACCCTTTGACCGATGTTAACTGAGAATGCAGCTCTAAAATGTACTACACCGTGAACCCACAGAGAGGTAAATAGAGTTTATTACCCCTTTTGATCACAGCCTTAGTTATTACTCCTTTAACCATAGACCCAAGGATTTCAAGGCAGTGGCTAAAGTGGGTTAATCCTACACGGATATTGGAGCTGCTCTGCTTCATTGGTTCAATTGAGCTGCTCAGATTACATGACCTTTATGACACTACGGTCTGAATGGAGATCTACTTCAGTAGTATTAGTGCCCTTGGTTACACACAACGATGGGTTATTTCACTAACTGGCTGTTAATAGGGGATTTGCATGTCTCACTGCGCATGTCTATTACAGTGGATTCTGGGATGGATTCAGTTCAGGTCTGACAAACGATCTATAAACACCAAAACCATGATGGGAAAGAGGTATTTCATATGAATATATATACATTTCTAGAGATTGGATCGTATCCTCCTGTGGGAAACTCTCACAGTCTTTCAGATCTTCCAGGAAATGGTTCGCACACTGGGAATGAAAACTCGGCCGCCTGATATATATATATATGTGTGTGTGATGTGATGAAAATGAGTCACAATTCGAAAAGACGGATTTTGAGATGTCATCATATTTGAAAAGCTGAGACTAGGTGATTCTAAAATGAAGGTAAACATTAGTACAGCTTAAACATATTTCTATGTTTTCAGTTTGGTATTTAAATTTTTGATAGCCAAAGTTTGCAATATTTCTGGGTTGACTTGTGAATCTTGTGAATAAATCACTATGAAAAATATGAATTATACGACGTGTGACTAATTTCCCTGTAAGATATCACATATAATATTTATGAAAGCTAACAAAGTATATATACACTGGTGTAGTGTATGACACAGTTCATATTAACCTATCAGTTTAGGTTAGGGGAACTGGTGAGGAACAAGATGAGCTCATTGTACCGACTCACGCTAGTATCAATAGAACCTATTGGACTTACTGACATATCCACTTATATCCATATTGTGGGTGAGGGCTCAGACGATGGTAGGAGCTGTAGATGGCTGAGGAGGGATGATGGGGACTGAATGGTCTGAGGGGACTGAGGTGACTGAGGTGACTGCCTGAATGCCAAATGGGTGGAAAGGCCGGGGGACCTAAGTGGGCTTATAGCGGCTGAGGGCCGGGGGGCGGGGAGACCAAGCGATAGAAGACTGAAAGGCCGAATGTGGATCAAGAGTCAAAGGCTGAAAGGCTGAAAGGCTGAAATGTGATGTGTTAAAGGTAAATGAGTCACAAGTCGCAAAAATGAATTTTGAGACATCATCATATTTGAAAAGATGAGATCAATCAGATTGAGCTGTCAATGTGTTGGATAAGTACGTTTTCTTGATCACATACAAAATGGACTATATACATATCAAATAAACAAAAGTTGATACTCATAATCATATTTTTGTATTATCATATAATGATCACATTCATTCCAAATCATTGATTCCCCCCCCCCCACCCCCGCCCCCACCCCCACCCCCCAAAAAAAACAATTGCGAAATTTTAAAAATGGAGGAATGAATCAAAGTATACATAATTGTCAAGTCTGACCCATCGTTCCTCCTCATCCGTCTCCCCTCCCACCCATACACGTCACGTATAGTTTACTCACTCAACCATCCTTCCGTCCTAACCAACAGGAAACAAAGCTGACAAGGCAACAAAGGGGAATACATTTACCAGGGCCAGATCATCAGAAAATGTACAATTCGTCTTCACCAATCCTCTCAAATAACCCAAATTTAAGACAAAAATGACCTTTAAAATAAAGTTTAATTTAGCAGAACAGATATTTTAAAACAACATAATACAAAATATACTCAGATATACCAGTTATTTAACATTGTTCAGCCTAACTTAGCATATTTTACTAAATGTGTAGAGCTGCCAATTGGACATTTTCTGACAATCTGACCTACCTTCCCCCTCATCTTCTACCACACACATGCACGTGAACGATGTTCTAACCCATTATAGCTGACGGCAGTGCAACATATGCAAGTCTTTATTAAAGTGTAATGCAATTATCGTCTAGTGTCCATACAATGATGTGAGAATTAAAATTCATATTGAAATCTCATTTCCAAGGAGAAGGTGGTGATTAGAGCCATAGGCAAAGGGGTTATTGTCTCATCTTGTCGAAATTAAGTGCAAAGATATTTCTACAGCAGTGATTTGTGCAGACATTGCTTATGAAGGCATTTATTCAACATAAAGGGAGTTATGCATTGTTCGAAATGTCCAGGAACCTAAAAAGTTACACTGGGGAAACAATTATAATATCATGTCTTCGATATCTGTGAGATTTGGTGCATTTATTCAATTTCAATCCTACAATCTGCTTCTTCCTTCGTATTGGCTGGAGATTCAGTTGAACAATGTTTGATTGTGTATAATGCAATACAAACGTACCAATAACAATTGCTATATTCCGCGATACAATACTATATATGGATGGCTTTTAAATCCGTTGTTATTTCAGTTGACATTTGTGATGTCTCTGACTCTTATGTGAACAATAGGTGAACTCAATGACCAATACCATTTTATTGCCGTGTGTTACAGGAAAATGGCAAAACAATAATATTCTTCAAATGTTTTCCCACAGAACCCCTTTGTCAGAATGTTTTTGAGTGTTTTGCGCTGCTAGTAGCATGAATAAATGTCCTACATTTCAAGACTGTATATTGAGTATATCTATGTATCTATTAATCTGGGGTCATCCCAAGGGGTATATTTAACTACTTCACTACTGATTGGTCATCAAGATATATCAATAACTTGCTTTTTATACATAAACAAATATAGTACTTAGTACTTAATCAAGTACTTATTAGATGTCCTAATGTTTACTATAATTGGAATCCGCTTTAGCTCATCTTTTTAAATAATGATGTTCTTTCAAAATTCTAATTTTTTCGACTTGACTTATTTTTCTGAAACACATGGCAATTGATTGACGTCGGAACCTTTTACTAACCAGTACAAATATAACTTACACTCAGAAGGTACTGCGATTTGATTTAGGCACATTTACCAAGTCCATCCGTTACCTAATAAATGCTAAAGAACAACCTTTACCAAGGAATATGTATACATATGTGCAGGTGAACCATCACCGAATATATTGGCGAATTAGTTCGGATAAAGTGTTTTTTCCGCTCCTGTTTCTCCAAATGATCGTTCGGTTGTTGTGTATAGCAAATGTTTTGAGGGTAGTTGCGACTGTATTCATTTTTTTATATTTTTAAATTCATTTAAGGCCAATAGATATTTAACAATTACATGAAAAAACGCACTATCCACCATGAATGTTTTTGGGCGTTGCCTCTTGTAAAAAAAATCAATATGAAAATAAATAGAATAAAATTTTATCTAAAACATGTCATATCTTTCCTTTATGATGTAATATGATCATCAACCTCTCTACTCCAGAACCCTTAAAACCCTTATGTATGTCAAGTGCCTTGTTTTACTCAGTTTATTTTCTGGCATCATGTACATACTCACATCGTTCTCTTAAATATTGTTTAAAAGTCTTCGTTTTTGACCTAGGGATTTCTGTCCCCATTTCAGAACCAAAAATTAAACAATGTACGAACACCATTCAAAATTATATGCTCGGGTGTATTCCCGTTCAAGTTAAACCGTGCAGATTTGTGGCGGTCTTATTCCGTCAGGGTTGTACAGTATTTAGTCAATTTGTAGAAGTTTTTAACGGTATCTTTGACAGCTTTGACGTCGTAGACACGCCAGTCTAGAAAAGCGTACGGCACCAGTGAGATGTGTGTTCTAACTTGTATGCTTCCTAGGCGTTTATATAGCTGTGGCTTATCTGTCCTATCCCCCCTGCCCCTCCCCCTCACCAGACTTTCGCGCATAGCCGCGGAATGCATTGTCTTTATTTATTACTACTTTCGTGCATAGCCGTCATGGCGCTGCGCTGTCAAAGCTTGATTCATTGGTGGTTAGCTTACAGAGTTAACTTGCAGAGTTAGCTTGCAGTGTTAGCTTCCAGAGTCAGTGAGGCTGACAACATAATAACAATATAATAACAAGATTATTGTACAGATGTCTGCAGACAATTTACATGATAATCCCTGTAAACTCAAAGCTTCTTTAGGTTGTTGTGAGTGCCTGCACAAAGTTACGAGGGAAGTCCACAGGAGGAATTTCCAAGTTAGTTGAATCTCATTCTTTTCCGTATCCCAGTAAAGAGCACTAGGTGGAAGAAAGGTGACCCGTTATTTGTTGTTATGGATTGGTCCTCCGGCCCTACGGTCCACATTGGGTCGCCTAGTCTAGAAAAGCGTACGGCACCAGTGAGATGTCTGTTCTAACTTCTATGCTTCCTAGGGTGTCATTGTTTATATAGCTGTGGCTTATCTGTCACATCTCCCCTACCCCTCCCCCCTCACCAGACTTTCGCGCATAGCCATGAGGACGTCATGGCTCTGCGCTGTCAAAGCTTGATTCCTTGGTATCATTCCTTTGTATCATGCAGAGTTAGCTTGCAGAGTTAGCTTGCAGTGTTAGCTGACAACATAATAACAAAATAATAACAAGATTATTGTACAGATGTCTGCAGAAAATTTACATGATAATCCCTGTAAACTCAAAGCTTCTTTAGGTTGTTGTGAGTGCCTGCACAAAGTTACGAGGGAGGTCCACAGGAGGAATTTCTGAGTTAGTTGAATCTCATTCTTTTCCCCATACCAGTAAAGAGCACTAGGTGGAAGAAAGGTGACCCGTTATTTGTTGTTATGGTTTGGTCCTCCGGCCCTACGGTCCGCATTGGGTCGCCTAGTCTAGAGAAGCGTACAGGCACCAGTGAGATGTTTGTTCTAACTTCTATGCTTCCTAGATTGTCATTGTTCATATAGCTATGGTTTATCTGTCCCATCCCCCTCTCCCCCCCCCCCCCCCCACCCCCTCCCCTCACAACATTTTGTTTTTAATTAGTTTTCATTCAGGTATGAGCTATCATACACCATTTTTAACAAGATAAACTGTAAAAGGAGCCCCTTAGCTCACAATTGCAGTGGTATTCTTCTGAGCCCTGATCCAGCAAAATGGTATAATTAGCTATAATATAGTTGTATTCACCAAGCCTCAACATTTGGGCCACAGTACTGTTTGGTAGTTTGTTTGTGGTATTGCTGGGAGAACAGGCTCCCGTGCTTATTGTCTGTTGCATCCATGCTCAGTTGCACGGTGGCCATATTGGCGAATGCTAGAAAAAAAATTTCTTTGTTTTCTGTGTATTGGGGCAATAAAAAGTATAAGTTAGCTTGCAGAGTTAGCTTGCAGTGTTAGCTTGCTGGAGTGCAGAGCCATGAGAATGTCACAGCTCTGCACTGTCAAAGCTTGATTCATTGGAAAGTGGGTTCTGTGTAGAGTGAGGCTGACAAAATAATAGCAAAATAATAACGAGATTATTGTACAGATGTCTGCAGACAATTTACATGATAATCCCTGTAAACTCAAAGCTTCTTTAGGTTGTTGTGAGTACCTGCACAAAGTTACGAGGGAGGTCCACAGGAGGAATTTCTGAGTTAGTTGAATCTCATTCTTTTCCCCATACCAGTAAAGAGCACTAGGTGGAAGAAAGGTGACCCGTTATTTGTTGTTATGGTTTGGTCCTCAGGCCCTACGGTCCGCATTGGGTCGCCTAGTCTAGAAAAGCGTACGGCACCAGTGAGATGTTTGTTCTAACTTCTATGCTTCCTAGGCTGTCATTGTTTATAGCATATAGCTGTGGTTAATCTGTCCCATCCTGCCACCCCCCCCCCCCCCCCCCCACCACACTTATATATATATAGACGTATTTTTATTTCTCTTCAACAGTACGTCATTAAAACATTTGTGAGAAATGGGACTAAACCTGTCAGCTCAGAGCTGTTTTTCCCAGAAGTCCTAAGGCATATTGCGTACGTAATTTTGTTTCCTTAAGGCCTACATGTAACATCTAATATCTACAGAAATGCAGAGTCTAAGAAATAAAGACTAGAAATACTAATAATCAACCTTGGAGTATCATTAATAAAATACGTTATACCATCCTGTAATGGATGCGGACCAATACAAGGCTAGAGATACCTCCTCAATCCTCGATATGGCTGGCTAAGTACATAGCACCTGTATCTGACTAGATAATGTACAAAGTTTTTAAGTTTATGTTACAAAGTTAACCTATACCATCCTGTACTGGATGGTTTGACAGTTAATAATATGACTTCTACAACTCTTTATGCAAATATATACTGTACATAATCTTGACCATGGAACTACATGTAATGTTTCATAATTCTAAACACACCCACAATTAATCACTAATCCGACTTATAATTGTTTCGAAAAAATAATTTAAATTCCTTTAAATCAGTAATATTCTGCTGTCCAGGGGCCAAGCTGTTCCACAACACAGGGATCGCATAAATGAAGGTTTGTTTTATTCTTTCTGCCTTGCCTTTTTTTACTACTACTTTCGCGCATAGCCGTTAGGACCTCACGGCTCTGCGCTGTCAAAGCTTGATTCCTTGGTGGGTCCTGTGTATCATGCAGAGTTAGCTTGCAGAGTTAGCTTGCAGTGTTAGCTGACAACATAATAACAAAATAATAACATGATCATTGTACAGATGTTTGCAAACAATTTACATGATAATCCCTCTAAACTCAAAGCTTCTTTAGGTTGTTGTGAGTGCCTGCACAAAGTTATGTGGGAGGTCCACAGGAGGAATTTCCTATTTAGTTGAATCTCATTCTTTTCCGTATACCAGTAAAGAGCACTAGGTGGAAGAAAGGTGACCCGTTATTTGTTGTTATGGATTGGTCCTCCGGCCCTACGGTCCGCATTGGGTCGCCTAGTCTAGAGAAGCGTACAGGCACCAGTGCGATGTTTGTTCTAACTTCTATGCTTCCTAGGCTGTCATTTTTCATATAGCTGTGGCTTATCTGTCCCATCCCACCCCCCCCACCCCACCCCTACCCCTCACCATAATGCATGGGAAACAGAACACAAACAACGGAGTGGCATGATAGCCGGCTGCCATGAAGACCACCCTTTAGTTTAATAAAAGTTTTTTTTCCCGGTTGGGACCAACAAAAACCAATGTGTGACCCGTGTGTTGGTGAAGTGAAGTGACCACAATCACATGAGAGAGGGGTTAGTTAGTGACACAAACTGAGGGGAGCGCCAGCGCTGCAACCCTTCCCTGGTAATTTATATGAACATATATCAAGTAATATATATGAGCAATTCCACCAATTCGTCAACATTTGGCTGAAAATTCATAATTTTTTAAAATTGCTTCTATTGATTTATTATGTTTCGTACATAAACTACACATATTACTGATAATATAGACAAAATTGGGAAAGTTAATAATAAATATTGTAGTCAGGACAGCTTTGTGTAGTCTGTGATGAGAACTAGCTGATAAGGACACAGAAGAGTGTACATATTTCTACATAAATTCGAAATGAATAAAAAGAAATATGCACATAATGTTTTTAATTATTGTGTACTTCATAGGTCTCGACATAAGGGTCATAATGCTTTTTAATTTGTGAAAATATTCTAACTAGAAGAAAAGTTACAGCCAAATAACGAAATAATAATCGTTAAACTTTAAAAAGGGATTCAGGGAGATGGAGAAAAATTATTGCTAATGTAAGGTATAAGTTAGCTTGCAGAGTTAGCTTGCAGAGTTAGCTTGCAGAGTTAGCTTGCAGAGTCATAAAAGTTTGAGCACTCAGATTTACATTCAGGTTGTTCCTGAGGTGCCTTTCGCGCATAGCAGTGAGAATGTCACAGCTATGCACTGTCAAAGCTTGATTCATTGGAAAGTTGGTTCTGTGTAGAGTGAGTCTGACAAAATTAATAACGAAATAATAACGAGGTTATTGTACAGACATCAGACAATTTACACAATAATGCATCTAAACTCAAAGCTTCTTTAGGTTGTTGTGAGTGCCTGCACAAAGTTACTAGGGAGGTCCACAGGAGGAATTACCGAGTTAGTTGAATCTCATTCTTTTCCCCATACCAGTAAAGAGCACTAGGTGGAAGAAAGGGGACCCGTCAGTTGTTGTTATGGGTTGGTCCTCCGGCCCTACGGTCCGCATTGGGTCGCCTAGTCTAGAGAAGCGTACAGGCACCAGTGAGATGTTTGTTCTAACTTCTATGCTTCCTAGGCTATCATTTTTCATATAGCTGTGGCTTATCTGTCTCATCCCCCCCCCAACCCCCACCCATTGGAGTAGGGTCAGTCTTGGACTTTGTTCGTCCATTGCATCATCAAAGGGAAACGATGTGAACATAACGGGGTATTTTGAAAAGAGCTGTGAGTGTCACAGACAATATTCCTTTTCCATTCTTCTTTCTTTAATTTAATTTGTGTGATTGTATATGTGAAATGGAAATAAAATCTTATAATAATAAATGCAATTTGGGTCCAATTTTGACCTCCTCCTTCCTCCTACTACGTCTCTTCCATCGGTAAATGCAAGAGGGATCCTTGGGTGACTTCAGCTAAGATATTCCTTTCATAAAATCTTGCTATTCTGCCGTGTTGTTTGGCCAGGCAGTGGAAGGTGGTGCATGAAAATAATACACCATGCTTGTGCCATGTGAAGACGTCACAACTGGAAGTGCATGAGTCCTTTAGACAGTTCTCTTTTCTACCACTAGGGGCTAAAGGACGGGTTTTCCTGCGCCTAGGCTATCTGTGGTTGCCCGAATTCTGCTGAACCCAGTTAGCCAGATAGCGTGCAAATTTAACACCCGTGGCGCTGTAGGTTGCATTATCTCCCAGTAGGCTAAGACGGAAGCTTCCGCTGGCACTCTGTTAAGGTGTTTGCGCTGACTGGCAACCGCGAAAACGGTGATAAGAAATGTAAAGATGGTCACGGGATTAAGAAATATGAAAAGAGTATATTCTCTGCTATCCGTAGGTATATGATTTTACGTATTTGAAAGAGTAGACTGGATATGTCTTTTTCTCTGCACTGCACTGGCAGATCTTTCAGTCCTGCACTTGCTATGTTCCTTTCCATCCTCCAGTAGGTTATCTGCCTAACAGGACGTTGGTAGAGGCACAATAGACGGAATTTACCGCTGCTACCATGAAATGATAGACAATCGTTGAAGCTATTTCCGGAAGTCCTTTATCAAGGTTATGATGTTATACACAAGGTGGCGTGGTGGTAGCGGCTGGTGCCATAGCAGAATATAGGATATCACTACAGGTATAAGTTAGCTTGCAGAGTTAGCTTGCAGAGTTAGCTTGCAGTGTTAGCTTGAAATAGTGGAAGGATGGAGTGCAGAGCCATGAGAACATCACAGCTCTGCACTGTCAAAGCTTGATTCAGTGGAAAGTTGGTTCTGTGTAGAGTGAGTCTGACAAAATTAATAACGAAATAATAACGAGGTTATTGTACAGACTTCAGACAATTAACACAATAATGCATCTAAACTCAAAGCTTCTTCAGGTTCTTGTGAGTGCCTGCACAAAGTTACTAGGGAGGTCCACAGGAGGAATTACCGAGTTAGTTGAATCTCATTCTTTTCCCCATACCAGTAAAGAGCACTAGGTGGAAGAAAGGGGACCCGTCATTTGTTGTTATCGATTGGTCCTCCGGCCCTACGGTCCGCATTGGGTCGCCTAGTCCAGGCATATGATCAATAAGTTGGTTGCTATGGCAACACTGTAGCTTGTTAAAATACTAATAAAAATGTAAAGTGGTTTTAGACATGTTTAATGAATTCCTCACCCTTGAAATGTTTTGGTATGCTGCACTTCAAAATCCAATGATTATTAACCAAGTTACTATTGAGGCAACCATATTGGTGGCCATCTTGGAATTCTGAAATGTTGTAAGATGTCAGGTTAACATTATTTGGACAACTTGAAAAGAATCACCCATAGCCTCATTGGTGATCACTTTCCCAGGTTTTCTTCTCTGTTTGTTTGATTGTATAGTAGAAATGATGATATCTGACATTTGACCTCATTACAAATAACCTTGACCTTGACAAACGTCACCAATTTTTAACCAGATAACAAATAAATATTGCCTCCACCACTACACAAAATGTAAAGGGTCTAGCTTAAATATTGTTTAAGTTATAAAGAAGAAACAGGTAACATAGCTCAACAGTAGCCGCCATTTTGTAAAATGGCCACCATCCTGAAAATATTGAAGATTCGCTCTGTCATCTGCCAGATATGAATTTAGCACGTATTATTAATTGTCTTAAAAAAGTGTTGAATTGCTTCTACTAAAAAACGCCTCATCAAGTTTGATTTTCTGAAAATGGGCCTTGTGTAGTAGTAATACTTCTATTCTCGAAGAACCTGCTCGCTCGAAGATGGATAAAATTGTTGCCAATGAACTTTTAGAAGGTTGTGTTTCGATAGTTAGATAGATAAATGCTAAGGGACAACCTTTACCAAGGAATATGTATACATGCAGCAGCTATAGATATAAGTATGTTTAAGGTCATGGCTATTGTATTTGTAAGGATATATCCCTCCCCATCCATTGCTTCATATAGAGAAAGATGTCAGCTAGGAAAGATGACTCATTGTGCAATTTCTATACAACCAACAAGCAGGGAAAGGAATATGTCGTCTATGTAACAATACATATATTATCTTGGCAGACTGCTTGCATGTTTAGTGATTAGTTGGGGCTTATTAGGGAGGTTCCGCAAGCAAATTTATCTCAATTACGTAACGGCATCAGTATTTTTTGTGTGAATTACATCTAATTTTTGTGTATAAAAAATGAATTGTGAGATGAAACGTTATGCTTGATATATGTTTCATTACGTTTTGCTGAACCTCTTTCTTCTTTATAACATACGTTGTTATACCTGAGATACGGATTATGTTTACGTTGACGCATAGGTTAGGCTTGCTGAACCTCCCTAATGTAAAATATGTTTTGTAAAGAATCTGCTCGAATCATCCATCGGACCATTTGCTATCATTTACAATTCTTCAATACCTATACAAAGACAAATTTATTGCTATGATAAATTATGATTTTGGTATAGGTATGAATTTCATGCACAAAAATCGTTAAGAAATCTGACAAAAATATTGAAATATTTAGCATAGATGTAGTGATTTAGCAGCCAGTCTGATATCATTATCCAGATTCTCAGGTGTAGAAATACATTTACAAAGATCCGCTACAAAGACATAATTATAGAAGATATAAGTCATTTTGTTCTAATTCATAATTTAATTGTTCATTATGTTCAGTTTTTTACTTTCGTTTGATTTCTCTGGAGATTAGTAAAACTATTTACTCCACATTGGTGTATGTACCACACGCTGTTTGTATGGGCGGGAGTGCATGTGGTAATCTATCTCGAAATCCACACGTGAAGGATGGGGCTAGTAACAAGGGCTCCCATTGGTTGATACAGTCACATGATCATATTGTTGTTGTCTGCTTGGAACTTCGATCTTGAATAGGTTTTTGAAGCTATACATTTGTATTTGTTGACAGCTTTACAGACAGGTAAAATTAATGATAGATAAAGTCGAAATTATAAGTTACAAATGGAAATCATAAGTGACAACTGTCACAGTGAGCTGCCGTGCTTGGCAGGGCCTAGAGCTGTCATGCATGTGCTTTACTGACTCGGCATAGCCTAATTCATGTATACATAAATACATGTTTCATGTATGTTTGTTATACAAAGTAATATTCATTGAGTTATTCACTTTTTGTGATTTGAAAACAAAATCATATCATCTTGAACTTGAAGTTAGATTTTGTTGAAAACTAAGCCTTTGTTGATATGTTATTGAACCAAAGCTAGATTATATATGATCGACCAATCAGATCACAGCTTTCTACTGGGGTTTGGGAGGCTGGTCCCAACCAAAGTCAAAGTCAAGATGCCTATATTTGTTTTTGTAAGTAAAATGCCTTCGTTATTCTTTTATATACTTGAACATAGCAACGTGGGAGTAAATATAGTACCTAAATTCGAATGTGGTACTCGGGACACTTTTGCACTGGCCTTGATGGTTTGTTATGAAAAATACTATTTTAAAAATACTATTTTATTATTATTTAGTATATGAAATTATACATTGTACACTTTTAACAACATGACCTATCATTATTGATATGGATAATAGTGGTGCAGTGGTCTAAGGTGCTGCATGACTTTGGACGCAGAGGCCTGTGAAAGTCATAATATGTTTGAAGCCCTTTTTTCCATGCTGTTGTTATGTATACTTATGATGGAAAATAAAAACAATTATGTATAAATTATGCATTTGAGCTGCATTTTCAGCTATTACGACCAGACTATCTCCTCGAAATCGGTCCATTGATTGTCCTACATGACTGGAGCTATGGATATTGTTGGTTATAAGGTTATAAGTGAAGTTCAGGGAATCAACTGAGAAAAAGCTCTGGTGAGCGATAATAAGTGAACCGACTGCAGCAAAGGGGTTCAGCTATCTCTGAAATCTTCAGATTCCTAGGAAAAAGAATGAAGGAAAAATAGAACAACTTGAGTTTTTAAAGCATGTTAACTGAGAATCCTGCAATTTTAAGTGATATCTTGAGTTTGAGATGACACAAAGTGTCTTCTCGTCTGAAGGATGAAGGATGAAACAACGATGAAGGTCATTATGTTTGAAGTTTGACTAACATGATTTTAAGGAGAGGTGATCAAGAGCCTTTGTTTTGCCTTGGGAATCTTAATTTTAAATAATTTATGTAGAGAGCGAAGTATAGTTGAATCATTTACCTGAAATAAAATCCAACCGTAAATGGAGCTATTCAACGATTTTCCGCTCAAAGGTTTGCGTCTTTTAGCACACTTATTTAGCACACTTATTTAGCACACTTATTTAGCACATTTTGAGATTTAAAGCAGTGTCCAAACTGGTCTGTTTCCTCTAAACACTATGGTAATGTAGCAACCCAAGGGTTTAGTGGGAGACCAGCAATAGAAATATTGATCTTTTTTTCCATTTGACACTATGACTCGTTTACATACATATCTGATGATACAAACAGAATGATGTACATTCACATATATAGATTTCCATATGTGATCTTAGTTATCATACCTCATATATCGGTAGATGGTGTTATCACATCTGTCCCATGGGTAGACCTCCACTGTGATATTTTATCAGATATTCTCAAAGAAACGATTCCATGAATATTATGGTGAACCCGCAGAAACAACGTATAGATATGCCTCCCTCCCTAAGGCACATGCTAGTTATGTAGAATTACCCAGGAGGGGCGGGGGGCTCTTTCCCTTCTACTCTACAGAGATATACTATATAGATATACCGCATGTATACATATTCCTAATGAAACCCTTTATAGATCAATCAACCTTCCCTGAGATACATGAATAAATCATTCCATGTTAACTTCCCATAGCAGTGGATCTCACTTGATTCGGAAAACGTTCCTTCTTAATATATAACCGAAGCAAGATGCACTTAACCTGTACGTACGAACGCGGTCTGGGGAGATTTTATTTTTTTGTATCAGTTGTTATACAACTCTGTATTCAGGTATGGCAGATTAAACAGTTGCATATAACACAATATCTTGTTTTATAACTTTAAACTTATTTTATGTCTCGTTAATATCCTGTTCTCTCCCTGTGTCTAGCAATCTTTTTTCTATAAAGGTAACAGCTGGAGGGCGGGATTTTATCCAGAAGCCTGCGTACCTATGAGTCAATTTCATGCTTGTATAACTTCAGACAAATAAAGTAATTTTCAATTCAATATATCGATATTGAGTTACTCATAAGACACAGCTCCTCCTCCTCCTAGACTGTCAGGAAGACAGCCCCGCTTTTAGATTTAGAATCAGATTGTTAGTTCTCCCGTAATGAATTATTTTCGTCGGCCGCATCCAGTCGGCCGACTCGATTTAAATCACCCGACCTTGTGCCCCACATTATAAACCAACCCAACCTCCCCCAAGTAACTGGAGATATTCCTCCCTCCATGTATATTAGGAGGAATACCCAGATCCGCATTAATCAGTGGGGGTTTGAGGGAAGGAAAATGGGAACATTAGGGTGATAAGCAGATGAAAAGTATGCACACATAACCTCCCACCTACCTTAGCATTAGGGCAGCTCCAAGTCCAGCTGAAGTTAGCCCCATCCTTCTCTTGCTATTCTTCAACCTAAACGATCTAGGTTTTAGCTATAGCATTTCTGTGCCTGCCTAGGCTATCTCTGACTTCTAAAGTTGAGGAATTGCTAGTTAGCAAATTCGTTCCTTCAGTGGTCAGCCAATGTGAAATATCAATGGCAATTTGCCCAGAGATTCAGTGTTCTATGTATAAAATGATGAAGTCAGAGAAGTCGGATGATAGTAGTCTTCGGCCAGGCAGCAAGGTGTCTAAAGCATACCATGGCTTTGGCTTGGCCTTTATTTATAGTCAAACATGTTAACCAATTCATCAGTAACAATGGGTTCTAGCAATGCTTTCCCTGGCGTGTACCCTCATGATTGGCTGAGAGGGATCCCTCTACCCCATGAACTTGACCTCCCAGCTCTCTCCCATGCCAAGGCCATGCATTGTTCACATGATAGTTGGTCCCCTTGCTCTCAACCCCCCCTCCCCTCCCATTACCCTTGACCCAAGCATGAAGCGTCCCCTCCCTCCCCCAGTCCCTTCCCCCTACCCACTATGAGTTTAACGCCGGGAACACTAGGTGATTCTATTTCTGGTTGCTAGACAATCAAGCATGTATACACACAACAACAGGTGTCCAGCATTACCTCCCTCCCCCTCTCCACCCAGGTCATGCGTGGCGGCCAAGGCCCAGGCAGAGGGGAGGGGGGAGAGGGAGGGGGCAGGGATGGCCATTTAGCTGGTAAACTAACCCAAAAGAATTCCAATTCTTTACACCCTCATTGCCTCTCATATCCCTTCAGACCCCTCAGCCTACTAGCTCCATCCAAACCAGCACCCCTCAGGCCCCTTCAGCTCCTCCTCAGTCCCCACTCCCTATTTCCAAGTACACATGCGCATTCTATGGCGACTCCTGCTACATTAATGCCAGTATATATGTTGCAGGAGGCTTATACAGCATAGAATAATGAATTGAGACATATGCCCTCCCCCCATCTTGTTACTAGGTAGAATGGGTTCTCTACTCCTACTGTGGAATTACTACTCTAGAATCACTCCCACTTTGGTATTCGCTGATACTGCAGCTTCTTTTCTCTTTTGCAACCATCTTCCCTTTGCTCAGAGACTTCTCTCTTCGTAAGATTGTCCTCAAGAGTACAATAGACTAAAAGCTTAGTAATGATATTGTAAGCATACATATCAAAGTGCTTTCTAGTATTATCCGCATCTATGGCTGCATTCCCAGCAACATATCATAAACAAATCAAAGATTTTGACCGTTTGCCCTATTAGGTTTTTACCTATCTAAATGGCTCTTGGCATAACCTTTTAATGATTATATGCACACAGTTGACTGAATTACTGGGAATGTTAATTAATTACAGAATCTCACAAAGTTAACTGAATTACTGGGAATGTTATTCAATTACAGAATCTGCACAAAGTGAACTGAATAACTGGAAATCTTAATTAATTACAGAATCTTCATAAGGTTAACTGAATAACTGGGAATGTTGCCCCACATACACCTCTTTTCCCTCCTGTATATATAAACATATGTTACATATCCTGGATGAAATAAAGGTATCGCCTACGAGGTTTAGATGAAAATGGCAAAAATGTCCGCTTCTTGTTTCATTCTTTTCCCATTCACCCGAGAATGCAGATTTAATATAGGCTTTGTTGTATGTGCCTTTTACACTGCAAACAGTCGGAATCATATTGATGGGTGGGTGGGGGTGGGGGGAGGGTGGAGGGTGGTGAAAGGATTTGTTTACAAGGTGGCATTTGAACATACTCACGTATACAAACCTAGCTCTTTAGATTTGTTTACAAGGTGGCATTTGAACATACTCACGTATACAAACCTAGCTCTTTAGATTAGGGAGGTTCCGCAAGCAAACTTATCTCAATAACATAACCGTATTTGTATCTTTGTTGTCAATTACGTCTCATTTTTATGTATAGAAATACATTTTGAGAGGAAACATTTTGCTTGATATGTTATGCAGGGACTCCAATATGGGGAAAACGGCAAAAAACGGCTGCGACGAATTGTTTGCGATGAAATATCTAATCAAGTTAGATATTTTGCAATTGTTGGCATCAAATAAATGTGTTGCCGACAACCTACTTTACCCCTCTTCCACTAGTGATTTTTGTGCGCCAAATTTTTAGGCATG
This sequence comes from Sthenelais limicola, assembly GCA_942159475.1. Lineage (NCBI taxonomy): Eukaryota > Metazoa > Annelida > Polychaeta > Phyllodocida > Sigalionidae > Sthenelais > Sthenelais limicola. Next base: position 41,196,622 of record OW804097.1, on the reverse strand, counting down.
TCGGCGACACGTTTTGCCTGTCGGCGCCGTTTTTTGTCTATAGTGGAGTTGCCCTATTACGTTACGTTTTTCCCGCCATGTTTTGCAGAACCTCTTCCTTCCTTTTAACGTAATGTTTGTATATCAGAGCTATGGATACGTTTACGGATACGTTAGACTTGCTGAACCTCTCTACTGATACGCTACAATTCAGAAGGCCGAGAAATTCCATTTCTCTCTTGTGTGTCACTCATTTCGTGACCATTATATACTGTAGCTATCCTCAAAGATGAAATAATCTTTCTGTGATCATTATATTTCTCTAAATAAAACCCTAATGAATGAGCTACTCCAACTAGTAGGACTAAGCTGAGGAAAGTTTTGAAAGTTTGTTTCTATGGTCTGAGGGTCGGAGATTGCAATTTTCTGCCTCAGAAGACCTGAATCTAAGACCAAAGCTAGGTCATCTTGGCAGGTCCATGCTTGTAAAGACTTCAAAGAGGAAGTGTTGGTAACACTGGTAGCAGAGACACGGCAGTAGAGAAATAGCATCTAGCCATATCTGCCGATTTAAATTCTATAGGGATGGATGGCTGTAATGATTGCAATGTTATATATATATCACAGAGTGTGGAAGTATTTCAGAAAGGAGTGTATCTATTCATTCAATGTTATAAAGTTTGCCCCCCACCCTCTACCATCCCCTATGACGGTTGGGAGGTCGATTAGAATGAGTGGTATTAGACAGTTCACTCTGAGTTACAAGTCGCAAAAAGGATATTTTTCAAAGTGATTTATAAATTTATGTGGTCTCCTTTTTGTACAACTCTTTTGTATAAATAAACAATCCTTTGAACTGAATTGAATTTATTACTGGAATGTTCTGAATGTATTGGGATTTAGCACTCTTAGTCATATGAATCTATGTACCAAATTTCAGTATTTTGTATTGAATATATCCTCAGATATAATGGTGTCTCATAGTCAAGTGTTTGCATATAGTTTATATCGCATGCAAGCCCTGTATTTCTCCTATTTCTCTCTATAAGTGGCTAGGGGCTGCTGATTTGCTGACTTCTGTAATACATCACCCATCCGTTATATGTTATTGTGCATATAAGACTAAATATAAGAATTCCTGGAATGCCTGGTTCTCGATTGCCTCCAGTAAATATTGTATCAGTATAATGTATATAAAACTGCAATTGTGTGTTTTATTCACCCATCATCCATCCCATTAACTCTTTAAAATAAGTCTTTCTTCATTGCATTAAAGTTTGTCTGTAACATTGAGGCTTGTCCGTATCGCTGAAAGATAAGCGACGTAGACTTCTGTACTTTCGAGGAAATCAATATATTAGTAAATGATTCTAGTCTATTGCACTTAGAGAGGCCTTACTAACGAAGAAGGAGAACGTCAAGATTACCGAAGACATACGTATCTCCCCATCATCCCTGTCTGAAAGATTGTGTTTGTTATCTATAATTAAGATGCATCAGCTGGCGTAAAGTTCTTAAAGATATTGATAAAATCTCCAGACGGATGTCTGCGTCTTTCTCTTCTGTATTATGTTTAAATCTTTTAGAAAGTTCTTGGTTCTTGTGACATTGCATGTGTTTGGTTTCATAAACATGTTACTGAGTATCTCTCCCTATTTTATTATACACACATTGCTCTGAAAACAACGTATCTAGAGTGATTTACGCATAGTGAATCTATCCAAGCATACAGTATTATGTTACAGACAAGTGCAGTAGCACATACAAATACTAGTTGGGGTTTTACTACTTCATTAATCCCTTTACTGACACCTTTGCATAGGGTAAAATTAAATTGATGTTATTAGTATTTTATTTTACAAGCTTATTCCTAATTAAGCTTATGTAGCTGCTCTTTCACTACTGAAAGGGAGGGAAAAGGGGACAAACCTTGGCTACAGTAGGGTTTGACCCTAATGCACTCTCCTGCCCCTGGGTCCAAAGCCAGTATATTAGACAACTGCACGACCCCAAACCTAATGGTAGTTTATATTCATAAATTACCAATTCTAATATTTCATTTCATTCTTACAATACACAAAATTATGCAAATTGTATAACATTCTCTAAGTTAAACAGAGACTACCTCTTCTCCACTAATCGCTAGCAAAAGATTTCTTTTGACAGTGGAAATAAAGATTAATACGATACAATTTTAGAAGTTTGATTCCCAAATATAGAATCCTTTGTTTATAGAGTGCTCACTGTGTGATAAGTCCAATGTACCTAGCCCTGGGACAACAGCAAAAAGGGAGAAATGTTCCCATAGATAGCTTAATGTAGCAATTATAGAAATTCACTAAATGAATTTTGGCATGACCCCTGAGATTGGGAGCAACTAACGCATAAATAACATGACAGAGGGGAAATGTGAACAAATAAAAATTGTCACTGGATGCTTGAGATGGCAGCCCGGGGGGCTCTTGTCTGATAAATGGGTATTAGAAGCGGCATAACTTTATAGCACCCTACATCACTGAGACAGGCTATGATTAATGGGCCCTGACTGAGCTACTGTGAAATAGATGAAGTGTTTTATTCAGAAAAATGAGTCTTCAGACTTGATGTCCCTCTGGCTCTTTTATAATATGATTTTGTTATCCTTTTCAATACAATAACAAATTTGCTGAGGCTTACAATAAGAAGCAGAATGTTTTTAAATAGGCCATGTAATGTAGCTTTAGATCCAATGCAGAAATAGGATACATAGGACTATTTACATGATATTAAAAGTATCATTTTAACGGAAAAATATCAAAACTAGTTTAATTTCTGTGGTGAAAAGTACAGATAATATTGACCTGAAATTAATGGCATTCCTCTATTATTTAGCACTGTAACAGTTACTACAAACAGGAGAGTAAATTTCGCAATCTGGATTCATAAGGCTTGGCCTTCCTCACTTCAGAAAATTACTTCAGTGACCATGGGCCCTAATGCCCCCCACCCCAATCAGGGGTCAAATGTGTATTCAAGATCGTTTCCAATTTCGCGCACATCCAAGGATCGAGAACAGAACTCTATATTCTAGTTCTGTGGAACGAGCAATCAGAAATAAGGGTATGAATTTTGCAACAGAAAACCGCGAAATACTGAAAAGGGGGGGGGGGGGTACGTTTAATGCCAGAGCATCATTTGACTAACTTTCTGGCACAGAGTAGCATATACAGAAACTCCGTGTCAAGTTAAATTTAAAAGAGATATTTCTTCATGTTTGTGAAAATGGTATTATGTTATACAAGACTCCTTGAAATCATAAAAAGTGGTCCTTTTTGGCATTAAATTCTCCGTGTTTTGCCACAAAAACGGGAGGTAAAATGGTATTAGGTTATGCAGGACTCCCTGAAATCGTAAAAACAGGTCCTATTTGGCATACAACTTTCCGTCTTTTTCCCCAAGGGGGGTGGGTGGGGGGTAAAATGCCTTGAACATCCGCGGAAAGGGGCTACTTTTCAAATGCTGGAACGGTCATGAGTACACATTTGACTCCTTCAGGAGTGTGGGGGTGGGGGGGAGGGGCTAATACAGGAGGAAATCACATAAAGGTTAATTAGCGCGTAAAAGATACCTCCCGAAAATCCCAGATATTAAAGGAAACATATTTTCAATCGTTTAAAATAAAGGAAGAACATATATAACATCAGCTAGTTCATTTGAAGCAAACAGAAAAGAAGATTTAATAGTGGTTAAATCGGCCCATGAAGTTTAAAATATATAGAATCAATACTGACGAATATGTGATGTGTGATAGAAAAATGAGTCGCAAGTCGCAAAATTGATATTTTTCAAAGTCTTTTATTCACGAGATATTGAAGAATAGTATGCTGTTCTTCGTTATAAATTTAGGGTCAGCAGTTGGGCGAGAAATTAATCAACGCAACACACTGAGTGGTATGTTTCAAGGCCAGAACCGAACTAGACCGTAGAAGAGAATCTATCCAAGCATTTAATGATATATACTAGACAGCTTACACAGATTTCACAGGGCCTGGGCTGATTTGCTTATCCTAAATGGACCAACTAATTATCTTGATAGATGAAGGATCCAACCAGCCACAAGTCAACAATAATTAATAATTGCATAAGAGGCCAGCATGATTCTTGTATCAAACCTGGCCAATCCCATTCAACACCTTGCCCTGGTCACTCTGCTATCTCCCCCCCCCCCCCCCCGCCCCCCTTCCACTCTAATCAGTTCCTACCTTGACCTGCTGGCCATTCCCATCCCCCTCCCTCCCACGTGATAATAATTAATTGACCGCGGTGGTTGCAACCAGGGGATGTGTTTTAAGGATGCAAAGAAGTTCATGAGTTTGTGGCAGGAAGAAAGGTAGTTAGGCCCCTGAGCCACTAGGGCGCGTGACGGGTGCGTTTCTGAATAAACTTCAAATAAACAGTTGGGGTCAAGCAAAGATGACCACCTACTTTTACAATATCTTTGTCGAAATGTTTTCATTTTTGGGGTGTTCAACGCTGTTTTTATGATGAATAGATAGTACCTAATGAGAATGTGGTACGAGGGACACTTTTACACTGGCCGAGATGTTTGTTTTTTCGTGGCCCACGAGCCGATAGGTGAGTGGGTTACCAAAAGAAAAAAACAATGAGGCCAGTGTAAAAGTGTCCCGAGTACCACATTCGAATTTAGGTACTATATTTACTCCCACGTTGCTATGTTGAAGTATATTAAAGAATAACGAGGGCATTTTACTTACAAAAACAAATACATGACTTGACTTACTTTTGGACCAACCACCCAAAACCCAGGAGAAAGCTGTGATCTAATTGGTCGTTAACAAAGATATGATCAGGTGACTGTATCAACCAATGGGAGCCCTTGTAACTACCCCCATCCTTCATGCGTGAATTTTGCAATAGATTACCACACGCAATCCCGCCCATACAAACAGCGTGTGGTACATACACCAACGTGGAGTAAATTCATTTACCAAATATAGATATATCCATGCATATCTAAGGTGATTGTATCGAGCATATATATTAATTTCAAGTAATTAATGCGAAAACCCACAATGATGATGCGTCCCTTTGATACCTGATAATCTTAGGTCCCCAAATCTATTGCCTCCCCTAACACAGGTTCCTGCATAAGTCTTTCTATGCTCACCCTTGTCCCCTTTACCTATACTCCATGGTTTGTCTCTGATCATCTTTCAAGCCTGGCTTTGTCATTATGAGATGCTTGTATAGATCGTCCTCTGTAGTAATCTGCTGGGTTGTTTTTTTTGTTTTTTTCTCCTTAAGCTCCTAATCATGATCCCCAATTATTATTATTATTTTTTCAATCTGTTCTTTGTGGGTCTGATAGTGTGATAGGTATCGGTGCTTGCATAGGGGACAGGAGAAGCATATAGTTACATTGCCAGCTGTATGCAGTTACATATTATTTTCATCCCTGTAATTAACTATTCTATTCTATATTCTATTCGTATGGAATTTATTGATATATTGCTGCTGTTTTATGTTTCTAAAACGATTTGAAGCTCATTTGATGTAAACCTTGATTTATAGAAGCTGATATGAACAACAATGTAACGTTGTAATTTATTGAATAATCGTTTCCCCCTCTTCCTCTAGCTCCCATCCCCTCTCTATAGATAATCTCCATCTCTTCTCTGTTTTCTCTCTTTCTTCTGCCTCTCCCCGCCCTATTCCCTCATCTCTTCCATTCCCTCTCCTCTTCAATTCCATTCTTCTTGTTCCCCCTTCCTATTTCCTCCCGACGACCGATGATTCCATCGTCGGAAGTGGCGCTTGCTTCGATGAGAGCCTTGTCAGTCAGAGCCTGTTGGGCCATCGTGGCTGGTTAATGAAATTAATTAAGGCCCATTCTGAGCCCTTTAATTATATTTACCAATTATTAATTGTTCTCACAATTAAACAAACTTCATATTGTATATGTGAATTTTTTTTTTAACCTCACTTAGATGTTGAATAAACCTTTACGAACTGGACTTTCTTATCAAACTTCGTTTTTATCAACTTCTCACAAACCCACCGATCGAAACACCGCTTATCCCATCCCAAAATACCCACTCACAACGAAACTACAGCTATCTAAAGGTAATAATCTATTAGAAAATCACTATAAGGAAATTTGATATTTGTGACATTGTAACCAAGACAACATACACTTGACAACGGTCCCTCATGAATATCCCTCATGAATTTAGAGACATAGACAATCCCTGATGAAGGCACCACAACAGGGGCGGATCCAGGGGGGGTTCGGGGGGGTTCAACCCCCCCCCCCCTTGGGCCCCATAATGCCCTTTTTGCCCTCCCCCAAAGTGCCCTTTTTATCCGCCCAAAAGTGCCCTTTTTATCTGCCCAAAAGTGCCCTTTTTAGCTGCCCCAAAGTCCCCTGTTTTTCCGCCCCAAATGTCTTTTTTCCTGCCCCAAAGTCCTCCTTTTCCTGCCCCAAGGTGCCATTTTTTTCGCCCCAAAGTGCCCTTTTTCCCATTCCAAACTCTATGAGGAAATGGCCCATTTTTTCACGTAGTATTATTAAACCAACATAAAACCAACAACTAATGGGGCATTAGTGCACAGATCAATGGGATCTGATGGGACATACTGTTCCAAAGCTTACTACACATATAGTGCACTGGCAAGGGGGGGGGGGGGTCGGCAACATCCTGAACCCCCAAAAGTGTCTTTTTTTACAACCAAAAGTGCCCTTTTGAACAGCCAAAAATCTTTTTTAGGAACCAAAGGTGTCTTAATTTCTTTTACAACCAAAAGTGCCTTGTGGTAACAGCTGTAAAAGGCTGTTAAAAGTACTTATAAAATGCTGTTTCCATGACTCCTTAATTTGAGTGTATGGGGCTCACACATGTTTGTTCTAACATTAGTTCCCCCTTTCATATTTGCTTTACATTTATACATCATAATGAACAATCACTTGGGGGCAGTTGTGAGAAAATTAAAGTATGATGCCTTACATTTGTCCTATTGTTGGCAGGCCTGCCTGCAGGAAGTACAGACAAACCCCCATTGATCTGGTACCAAATTTGCCTTTGAGATTTTCCCCAAATTATTTTTTTGTATCTTTAAAAACAAACAAAACTGGCTAATTATGATCCAAAAATGCTCCCAGAATACACCATTTCACTCCTTCACAGGTTTTACAATTTTGGGGAGCAACATGCCCCCAGACCTTACATCATGTAGCCATAACTGGTTTTTAAAAATAATTCCACATCTTACAATTTGCATACATCGTCAACTGCCAGTGTGCGTTGTATGTTTTGTCTTTCTTAGGTCCTTGCAAACTGGATCCCTAGTTTTTGAAAGTCAAAATAAATAATAGAAATAAAATGAACACTTTCCATGTGTGATTAAATACTGTATTTTGTGCTTCAAAAAGTACCAAATGCCTCCAAATGGCACCTTAAATTTCTAAATTTCCCGGGGGAGCATACCCCTGACCCCCCTAGTCAGTCAGATCTTCAGAAAATGCACATTAGGCAGGTCTACAAATTTGTACAATTAGCAATCATGCAATGTGTTGTCCTTTAACTTCTGCTAAATTAGACTGAACAGATATGAATTATTGATATATCAAAGTAACATTTTCTGATGATCTCTCCCTTGTATGCCTCTGGCTCATTTTTGGGGGATGGACTGATGTGCCCTTTTTATTTTGACCCCCCCCCCTTATTTTAGACCCTAGATCCGCCCCTGGTGCAGGTTACATACATTGTGTTTATCTGTAGTTGTAACTGTCTGAAATAAATAAGTTTATGAAACAGAGCTTGCTGTGGGTACTCTCAGTTGTACCCATTTAGTAGGCAAATCTATTGCGAAATGCTGCATATTTGGGAAAAAATAAAATTGTTTTTACAAAAATATCGAAAAAAATAGTGGCATTTTTCAAGATTCTAATTAAAAATGCATCTGCTAAATATGTCTAGGACTACTTCACCCGAAAAGATAAACTTCAACTTATATGAATTTTGGAAATTCTATTGATTCCCTTATTTTTAGCATAATAAAATTTGTCGTTTGTCATATCTCATTTATCAATCCCACATTTAAAATTGGTTTGGTATTTATTACTAAAATCTATTCAGTTCTGCCTATTGGGCCTAGATTTAGTTTGTGAACATAGTTGTCGAAATAAGTATTAGAAATATCTATGGACTCTTCACTATTTATCTGTGACTAAATACATTTTTTGTGCTCCCAAACGCACCAAATGCCCCAAAATTGCACCTTAAATTCCATTTCTTTCCCCCTGACCCCCCTAGTGGTTTTTGTGCCTTCAGCACTTACACAGCCAGGTACACCGAGCCTAAAAATGCCCCCCCGCCCAGTGACCCCTACACGCCTTGACATGTCAATATCTATTATAATTTCTACATCATCTGTAATCTAATAAGCAGCAGTTCCAAAGCTAAAATATTGTTAAAATACATGGTCCATTCCTACGAAATGGGCCCAGTGGCCTGAAACCATTGTACAAAAAAAAATTCCTTCAATGTTTTCCATAGTTAGGGAACTTAAAGTAGAGTAATGGAACCTTTTAAATCTAAATTTGCTACTAAATTGCTCAAATAGTTTTTATTCTACATAAAATCAATAACTGGGTTAGGATTTCCTATGTTTTTACGTCGCACATCAAATTAGCATATATACTAGGCATTTTGGCAATGGGACATTTGTTTTGGTTAGATTAAACAATTTATTTACAAAATAGGGTCAATTCAACATGTGTTTGGCTGTTTATCGTGCAAGGACTCTCCCTTTTAGATATAGGAATTTCAAAATTAAGAACAGCTTCATTTCTGAGTTTGTGAATATATAGACATTACCTTTTGTCATCCATCTCTGTTCTCTTCATTAGCATGAGATATAGGAAAAAACAACTCAGATAGCTTTGTTATCACCTTACCTTGAAGAATCAAGTATTATTTCTGCCAGGGATTATATTTCCATTTTTTAAACCAGGTTGAAATATGTGCGACGTAAAAACACTATAGGGCTATTCTCTGAAAAGTCTTGCTTTTCAGTGATGGAAATGAGGAAAATTGAAATTTAGATTAAATATAAGAGGTTTCTGGGTAATATTTCCTAAAAACTCACATTCTCCTCTATATAATCCTGAAATAAATGACATCGAGAGTCAATTATCTAAGGATCTATGGCCGAAAACGTTCATTTTTAATATTTAAATCAATAAATGTGATGTGTTTCAGGAAAATGAGTCACAAGTCGCAAAATTGATAGTTTTCAAAGTGTTTCTTTCATATAATCTCTTTATTGAAATGTTTTGGTTTTTAGTGAGTGTAATACTCATGGTCAGATGAATCCATGTAACAAATCTCGGGACATTGTATTAATTATATTATATGTTTTGAAGGCATTCGTATGGAGTATATTTAGTTACTTTACAGGTGAGTATCCATCCAGAAACATTGTAAACTTTTTTTTCTCTCTATGCAAAAGGTATATTTCTGTTCAAACTACTCAAGGGATCTGGATGATTATATATCATTAGAAAGCTGACATTGTTGTGGTTTGTTTGGTATATGTTATCTCTTAAATAGTTCTGCCTCTATCAAGCCAATGATGCGACCTAAAAAAGTGCGACCTAAAAAAGTGCGACCTAAAATCAGGTGTTTTCTCACTCTATGTATGAGACATTTCTGTTCAGACCAATCATGGGATATGGATGATTTTATATCAGCAGAAAGCTGTTGTTGCGGTTGTTGCGGTTTGTATGGTACATGTTACAACTTTCTATCTTAAATAGTTTTGCTTTTATTAAGCAAATGCGACGTGCGACGTAAAAACGTGCGACGTAAAAACATTCGAAGTGCGACGTAAAAACAGGTGTTTTCACCCTCTATGCACAAGGCATATGAGTTAAAACCATTCATATTGCACTGGCAACAAGAGAATCAATTGCCCATTGTATGTATATTAGTTATAAATGTTTTTTTTATAATAGGATAGAAAAGCACAGTCAATACATGTGGCGATGTAATAACACACATAATTAGCCATTTTCCCATTGAACTTTTTCAAACAACCATAACATCCTTACTAACAGTCCTATTGAGACACATGAGGTATCAAAAGTTAGAGATTGGTTTGCTTATATATCAAATGATTTTTATTCTTGTGTCATACAAATAGTTCATTGCATGAAAGGGAGCAACATGTGCGATGTAAAAACAAAAAAAATACCTTTTTAATTTTGTTTGTGCCATAATTTTGTTAAAAAGTGAGTTGGGTTACTAAAATGCATTGAAATTCGAACCTGGTGACTTGGCAAAATTAATCAGATATGAAAAACATGAAATGATGTAAATTTCTGAATCCTCAAGTCCTGAATGTTTAATCATTGGAATTTTTCTACGAAAATATTGATTTTAAAGGGTTTTAACACATAAAATATCCATCAGCCCTATAATGATGTATATATCAGAGGAATTCTCATGCCAAGGGGAATCTGTCAGTATGATTTGTTTTAATATCAATGAATATTACACTGAGATATGAGGCATAGAGGGGCCAAAGGTATGGAAAAGGGCACTGGGCCCATTTCGTAGGAATGGACCACATACACTAAAACAAATATGCTCATCCACTCAAAATGCAGCAGAATTCACCATCTAAGGTGTATGTTTTTAAAAATTCCCCGAATGAGAACCCTCCCGGACCCTCCTCTGGGGGGCTTCATGCCTTCAGCACTCAGTCCCCAACATGTGCCCTTTTCTCAGACCTGAACCCCCCCTTCAGGAAATCCTGGATCCGCCCCTGCACAACATCGCCGAAACGTTGGATTCAAAATAATGTACAACATCTAAAGAAATAAAACATCTTTCTCAAACCCATCTGGGCAGGCAAAAGGGTTTTTGGTGTTATCACTACTCAGAAAATAATGAAATAAATGATTATCGATGATATACTTTAGCAAAATCGCATGTTTACATATGATTCTTCGATTGAACTTTTCATTTAAAGTCCCTAGCTTTATTATTTCGAGAGAAAATCGGGAAAACGATCGACGGTTTACCAAGTGGGCGATAATTGAGCTTCGCAAAATCAAAACAACAGCAACTGCCTAGGTCGGTTTCGAGTGAAACACCTAGTGAGGCTCTTGGTGAACAGGAAAACGCCAACACACATGCGCCATCCACCAGTCACCCGAACGCAAGTCAGTGCACTGAGAGTCACCAAGCGGATATCATAACATTGGAGGCATGACATATTTCCCATATTTAAGATGTGTCATGACCACGATCACATTTAATATTGAAAATATACTTAAAAGACATGATTTGGTACGATATTAATGTAAGATTCATGTTATATTCTAGTTAGATAACTCTATGTATTGAGCGATAATATATCCCCGCCAAGTTGTTGTTATGAAGTGCGCATGCGCGACCAGTTCACCAGCGCTCCCCAGCCAACCCAACCGAGTGGACTCTCGGTGCACCAGCGCGTGCACTAGAACATGTTCGCTTGCTCACCTAGAGGCACCTAGTGCACTAGGTGTTTCACTCGAAACCGACCCTAGTGCGTCGTCGAAGTACAGAGAATTTTCTATGAAATAAAAGTTTTTCCAGCTTTCGAGGCCTATTGGAAGTTAATCTAACCTTTATTGTTCTATCTGTTGAAGCATTGGTTGTCAATCTGCGTTAATTATTACAGAATTTAGGAAATACGATTGGGACTTCTGCAATGATCCATAAGGTAGCGAATCGTACACACCACTGCCACACCAGACACGCTAACACAATTTGACTTCCAGTGATCAGGCTTAGCTGCCGGACCTACTTGTTGTTATGCACGTCCAGGTGCATAATTTACATGTTATGCACCTGCTTGTCTAGGTGGTGCATACAATGCTGAAGGAATAGGCAACTACAGCATAGGGTTGTAATAAGAGGTCTACTATCCTTCCCTTTACTCTAGACCCAAGTATATAATATTGAGGGAAGGCACTATGAGGCGCCAAGTGTTACCTACCTCATTCTGTGTACAGAATTCCGTATCGGTTTTAGAGTTATTGTGTCTGTATTCTGTCTCTCTATCTAATCTAATGTTGATATTTAATATAACAGAAAAGGTGAAATGTAGACCCTTCGGGCCGATTCTCATGCAATTCTCGTGGAATTTAGTGGAAAAGGTATTGTCTTAGTGGACTAGGGCCTTTATTATGACATTATACATGGGCATGTGCCCAAGCAGTCCTTCTCAGTATATTCTTGTGGTATTTAAAGACATCAACCCTCCGTTGACAATCATTGCAGTAAGTTATCACTCCCACACATACTGCCCAGGTATCCACAATTATTAACTGCCTCACAAGTTGCTGCAACCAAAAATACACATCCTTGTAGATTAAACAGGAAGAAATAATCAGAGGGATCAATTTGCTGTGATGGGATAGTTGCTGTTAGAAGAGTTGTGTGGATGCGAGGGGGCAATCTCCTCTGATGGCCAGTTCTTCCAGTCCCATTAGTACTGGTCCATGTGACTATAATTATGATTGAGGGAGGGGATTGTATATTTGGAACCTGTTCCGTTCCCAATATCAGTAGAAACTGATACCGGGTCCCACGCCATAAGGGACTGTTCATTTTTAACCACTCAGCATATTAGCTGCACACCAAACCCCATTCCCTAATCTCAAAAACACCCCCTTACCTCCGCAAATACCATCATTTTTAGACCCTCCTCCCACACTTTTCAAGGATTTTGATGGCATTGTTCTCGTTTTGCTACCCTTATTACCGTTGATTGAAAGCTGACAGGGTGGGGACTTAATTTCAAGCCTTAATTTTGGTGACCTACAATGTCTAATGTCTAATTATTACGTTATAGGGTGGCTTTAAACACCCCTTTTTAAAAATATCTCTGGGCTATTTATTAAAGTACTACTTTTCCTTATTTATGACGCAATCAACCACATTATAATTAATAACCTAATTAACTATGACCTTTAATGACTCTAATTACCCTTATAAAATGAATTAATATCAGTATTATGCAAGTCTACTAAGGAGGATCAGGTAACAGCAGAGTTCATAGAGAGACGTAATTTAACCAATGTACGAAGAACACATGCATGTTACCATTTATGTGGATCTTATACCATAATAAACGCTTCAGTTGGATCTTGGGATTCAAAGCCTTCAGATCTCTATTATTTTATTTCTCCTCTTACAATTCAGAAAAAGTGATCCAACTTTTTTTTCTGAGACGGATGAAATAGAACAAAAAGGAGATCGATTTCTGTCTCGATTTAGCTGATGCTTCAGTTTAAAGGAATGCCAAAGTTATCTCACTGCATTAATCTTCATTTTCGAATGCCCTAACCCTTTCAACAGTCTCACAAAAACGTAACTCGTTCTAGATTCTTTTCTGTTGCGATATTCGTTTTGAATTAGCTTATTATTTATGCTTATAAAAGTTTCCCTTCCAACCTTTGCTATGAGTGAGAAAAAATAGTAACATTCAGAAGTTGGTTATATGTTCATTTCTGGAAAAATTAAATGTCAAATCAAATAAGAAGGCATTTTCCGAGAGCAACAAGCTTTTCTTTCTCTCTTATGTGTATATATATATCCTTTAATTCCCGTTAATGGGAATCCATCTTATAGGCCTTCAAAATAAAATGTGGAACAGTCCATACAGATTTTTTTTTAATAATTTTTTTTTTCTTTTTTAATTTAGGATGTTTATACAGCAAGTCAAACAATACAGTGAAATATAATTGTGACATAGGCTCACGGGTTTAATTCATATAAGAATTGCCATGGTTATTCTGCCCACTGCTGTGTCTAGCTATTCACTAATGCTACCGCTAGTATTTTTAATTACTCTTATGCTAATGAGTATAAGGGTATACATAAATGCGTTATAATTTTAAATTTAGGAGGTTTAAATACAGCAAGTCAAACAATACAGTGAAACATAATTGTGACGTAGACCCACTACACAGGTTTAATTTAGATACGAATTGCCATGGTTTTCTGCCCACTGCTGTGTCTAGCTATTTACTAATGCTACCGCTAGTATTTTAATGGTTATGCTAATGACAATGGAGTACATGTATGCATAATCGTGGTTCATATAATTTTGTGAGGCAGGGATGAGGAAGAGGAGTGAGATGAAGGGTTGATTGGGTCGGGTTGGGTAAACTGCGTATTTCTGTTTCATGGGTCTGCAAGAAGTTTCTGCGTGGCCCGTGGGTTTGCATTTTGTGTCTGTGTTTGTTGTTATTTTATTGCATTTCAAGTATTCACAGCTCACTCGAAGTTTCTGCGTGGGCTGTTTTTGCTCTGTGCGACAGTTGGTGGTTGTGAGTGCAATTTTGGTATTCAATGGGCAGCGGGAAGCTTCTGCATGGTCCATCATCTATGTTCTGTGTGTTATTATTTAAGTTTAAACTATTATATTATTAATCTATTTATTAGACTATTCATCAAATTATTAAATTCTGTTTAAGTTATTTTTCTTGATGTGTCTGAATCTATGTTGAGAATTAGGAAATAAAAGAGCTGTCAGGGCTCACTAATCTCGATGCATGAATGAGAACAGACCATAGATGCATGGCAATATACAATCGTAAAAGAGGCCTTGTAACTATATACGATTATATTCTGGGAATAGTCTGGGGGACCTCTGCAAAACCTCTTACCTTTCTCAATTGCAGGACTTTATGCGCCAACCTTTGTATTATAAAACTCCCGTATTTGTAGATTTTCGATGGTGCTAAGAGGCAGATTTAAGACATATATCTTATTGTATATGAGATTATAAATATATTTAGCTACTTTCCTAGTAATTGTCCACCCAGAAATATTTAAAAATAAAATAAAAATATCAAACTTAAAATATACAAATACTTATTAGCTGTCCTAATGTTTACATCTCAAAATCCATTTTTGTGACTCATTTTTATATGACACATCCGATAAAATGCAATTGGCCCCTATAGAGTGTCTCATATGAGTCATATCTTAATTGTCCTGTTTAGATTATGTTTATTACACTGGCCTAACAGATTCCTTGGTGCACATTATTATTATCATTTATTGTCTGATCGGAAATAAGGATGACATAATCTACAGGTCTTCAAATTGTGCATTGATTGGTACAATAATATATTAAAAGAAGTATTTAAACTGTACCAGTTGACAGAAGTTAACCTTTAATTAATGTAACTTATAGAGTAGATTCACACGGTACATTTTCATCATAATATGGCAGAAACCTTGACAAGTGTTAACCTATCAGCCACGCCCATGTCCAACCTTGAAAGACCAGACCTCATGTATTTAGTATGGCATTAGATTGGGCCAGGTTTTGGGCGAGAGGGGACTGTAGGCAGGTAACGGCAGGGAGATCTTATTGTATTGATCTTATATTATTCTTATTGTATTTTTATTCTATTCTTATTCGATCTCGTTAAAAAATAGATTTAACTTAACCCTTTTGGCCAAGGTAACGGCAGGGAGATCTGGAGACAATCTAGAAGTCTGTATACCTATTTACCTTGTATTGTCCTATTCGATAAATAAAGTAGTTCTTATCTTATCTTAAGTGGGAGGGATAGAGTGAGGGGAGCAGGAGGGGGAGAGTGAGGGGGAGAGGAGGTGGAGAGGGTTCGGGGATCAGTAATGAAGAAATAGTGGGTGCAATGCAACTATTTGTTCCAGTTTTTGGTATGCGTAATATCTGCTCAAAAAGAGGAACAGTCTGTAATATTACATATATATCGTAGAGATTGCCACCGTTGGACGCAGCAAATAACGTAAATTTATAATTATCAGCATACTTTTCACATTTCTAAAGGCCCAACGTCAAGTCCGAATATGTGAGGCGATTCATCAAAAAGAGTCCCATGTCGGCAACTTTCATTTTGAGATATAGGGCTCCAAAGGTGGTATAGGACTTTTTCGGTCGAAAACTTTTTTTCCCGTAATATTAATC
Source organism: Sthenelais limicola (assembly GCA_942159475.1). Taxonomy (NCBI): domain Eukaryota; kingdom Metazoa; phylum Annelida; class Polychaeta; order Phyllodocida; family Sigalionidae; genus Sthenelais; species Sthenelais limicola. Next base: position 41,180,626 of record OW804097.1, on the reverse strand, counting down.
TTTATTATGTTTTTTTTTAGACTGGAAAATATTTTGTACCAAAAACAATTATTTACGCTTCATAACGGCCGGTAAACATTTTCCTAACATGGTTGGATGGGTTTAAACAAAGGAGCCGAAGGCTATTTTTCACTAAATTCACTCGTACGCCGTGGACATTTGATCGTAGGGTACCCCAGCACATTTGGTATCCTCGGAAAGCCGCGAATCTCCTCTAGCCAATGGGATTCTTCCCTTTTGAATCGCCGCGTAAGTAAACCAATCACAGAGCTCTCTCCAAGTGCATTCGGCGTAAACAATGGTTGCTAGGGTCGTCAAGGGAGCCCACGAGGGGTCGATACAGCCCTGTGATTGGTCCAGCCGCTCCGAAAGATCAACTTCCGGCTGACGCCATCTTCTAGCGTGGTCTTGGATTTGAATCGAAGCGACCAGTTATTCCTCGATTCCAGACGATACAAGACGTGTTTTACTCTCCAACAAAGTTTTAAATGGACCAAGGTTTATTATTTAAACATGGAAGCTGAGGCCACCGTCGCAGAAGCTCTTAATGGCATCGCTCGAGCCAATTTGGGAGGTGTTGTCGACAACGCCGAATGGCGTAACCTCATCGAAGAGTATTTTGTGTTCAACGAGGAAACAGAGACGGTGGAATCTGACTCAGATGGAGAACCAGACGTCCCTGATCAGCCTGAAACTCCGGAGACGAACGAAGAAGAAGTTGAGGAAGCATCAGAACCTATTCTTATTATTGATCACATGCAGGCAGTCGTGGACAAGGAACGGGAAAAGTGCTCCACGTTTCGGTAAGTGTTGGTGCTCTGCAGCCATCTTTTCTATCGTGTGTGTTGACATGCTGGGGGACGCGATCTGAAAACTATGCTATGTACATCCCTGGAAATCATTCCAAATCTATAATCCAATGCTGTTATATGTGCTAGATACCTTGTGGGTATATTTAGAGGTTCTAAAATTTAATTGGTGTATGTTTTAAGTCGCATGGTGTTGTTCGTGCGTGGGGAGTTTAAGGCCCTCGAGATCTGGGGAGTAGCTATTTACTTGGGACGTCTGAGATTCCTTACTCGTCTCGTGTGGAATGTAGGGTTAAAAATACATTGTTTGTTTGTGTCATTATGGGCAAATTAAAATCTAGGATTTTGTCCATTTCAGATGTAACTGCCGATTGTTTAACGGCGGGCCATGCATAGACCAGTTCACTGTGGAACAGCGCATCTCTCATCGGTCGGAACATGACCAAATCCATCGAGGTAATTTCAAAATAATGTTTTTCTCTATTGCCTCATTGCCCATACATGCCTGTATAATACTCATTCAGTATTTTAATCAGTATTTTAAGCTGTAGCTTGTTAAATAATGAGGACACGTCCTACCCAATTACATAGGATAACTAATTACGTAGGATAACTGTAGGGACTCAGACTAAGATTGGTGTCGGTGATATTAGTCAGTCACAAATTCATTTTTACATTATTGTTATACTGTCGTTTCAGATGAGCTCGACATGGCACTCTTTGGCGTTTTCAATACTGTTACTGACAACAGTGATCGATGCAGTCCAACCAAGAAGGGGCGCCAGTGGAAGGGAGAGAGAAAACACCCAAAGAGCCACTACAGGATGCATAACAAGCCTATTTGCAAAGCTACCTTTAAATTCCTTTACAAGTGAGTGTTATCATGAATCTTGTGGTGCCCATTAATACTGAACATTAGATAGCTATTCATAATAACATGATTATTTGCTAAGAATCAATATTTTGGTATTGTCATTTTAAGATCCTGCATTATGTTCAATTTCTTCCTTTGTCAACGATTAAATTATTATTAATTATTTTTTCTATTTCTTTTCTCTCCCTTCACTTCTAGGATTAGCCAAAACTTGCTGACAGTTTTGCTAAAATCCTTCGCTGAGGATGGTCTGGTCACTCGTTCACGACAGGGTGGTGGTCACCGTGCTGTGAGGTCTTTGCCAATAGATGACCTGAAGAACACTATCAACTTCATCACATCTTATGCCGAAACACATGCTCTTGTCTTGCCAGGCAGAGTATCTTCTCACCACAGAGACGACATCTTAATTCTCCCCTGCCGTTCTACAAAAGCTGAAGTTCATCGTCTTTACACACAAGCCATGCAAGAGACTGGCAATAGGGCTGTTGCCTACTCCACTTTTGGTCATTTATGGCGCAAGTATCTTCCTAAAATAGTCACAAGTCGTCCCATGACAGACCTCTGCTGGGAGTGCCAGCGTAATAACAGAGACATTTCCTGTAGTAGTAATTTACCTGATGTTGTGAAAGCTGCCAAGTTAAAGAAACAGCAGAAACATTTAGACAGTGTAACCGCCGAAAGAACTCTTTATCAGAAATTTTGTGCTGATGCAAAAGAAGCGTACAGAGACAATGGTGAACCCCCCCTTGGCAAACATGCCCCTTGCTCATGTGACATTCGAGTACATCTCAGTTTTGACTTTGCACAACAAGTGCATTTACCTTCTTACCCGATGCAACCAGGTCCCCTTTATTTTCTCACCCCGAGGAAGGTAGGCCTGTTCGGTATTTGCATGGAAGGAATGCCTAGACAAGTTAACTACCTTATAGATGAGAGCCATTGCACCAGTAAGGGGTCAAATGCAGTTATTTCTTATCTGAATCATTACTTTGAAAACTATGGTCTGGGTGAGAAAGATTTAGATCTTAACTGTGACAATTGTAGTGGCCAGAACAAGAACCGGTATGTTTTGGCCTATTTGATGTGGCGTGTCCTTACTGGAAGGCACAGGTCTATTACACTTAACTTTTTGATTACTGGGCACACTAAGTTTGCCCCCGACTGGTGCTTTGGTCTCTTGAAAAAACAATTTCGTCGGGACAACGTTTCTTCTCTTCAGCAATTAAAAGCCAGTGTGCAGCGCAGTACGCCAGGGGGGGTCAACCAGGCCCAACTTGTAGGTGATGAAAGGGGTACTGTTTTTGTTCCATTGTACGACTGGCAGGCATTCCTGTCACCTTTCTCCAAATCTTTTCCAGGTATCAAAGGGTATCATCATTTTGAATTTTCTAGTGACAAACCTGGTGTTATTTCTTTCAGGCCATTTGTAGGCCCTGAAGATAGTGGTACTTTTAAAATGCTTACTGTTGATGTGGGTGATGTCCCTCAGGACAACCCACCCATTGTACCTTCTCCTGGACTGTCTGCATACAGACAGTGGTATCTTTTTAATTCTATTCGTGATTTTTGTACCGAAGAAACCAAAGACATTATGTGCCCCAAACCAACTGTACCTGAAGAAGGGCCAGGGAGGGGGGGGGGATGGCTACATTGTACAGGCTCCTGCAGTCGCCCCAGTAAGAGGTAGAGGGAGGGGAAGTGGAAGGGCTAGAGGAAGAGGGAGGGGTAGAGGAAGGGGAAGGGGAAGGGGAAGGGAGAGGGAATCTTCTTCTGATGAATCATTAGAATTAGGTGGTGATGAATCTTCTGAGGAGGAGGAGGAGGAGGAACCTCAAGAGGAACCTCAAGCTAGGGGTAGGGGTAGGGGTAGGGGTAGGGGTAGGGGTAGAGGAACAGTAAGGGGAAGGGGCAGGGTAAGGGAATCTTCAGAATCTTCTTCGGATGGGGAGGTTGCACCTCCTCCAGCAAAGAGAGGTAGGGGGAGGGGGAGGGGAAATGTTGAGCAACGCCGGCCAGGGAGGGGTAGGGGTAGGGGTAGGGGTAGGGGCTGACTGCTATTTTATTGATTTTATTACTGATTTTATTACTGATTTTATTACTGGTGAATACTGTTGTACATTTTGTTTTGTTAGAATGAATAGGTGTGTTATCATGTATATATTGCAAGCACTGCACCAAAGAATTTTGTACAGAATTATTATACTCGTGTTAACAGGGTAATAAAATAAAAAATATTAAATGAAATGCACTGATTTTTTTATATATTGTGGCCCTACTAGTCTATAATACCTGCCCCAAATCTGAGAAAAATCCAATCATATGAACTGGTCATTTTGCATGACGACGCGTCCGACATAAATCCCACAAAAGTCTCCTAGAAATGTATTTTGCCCAAATTTCACCCAATTTTCATCGCGCGATAAAATGATAAGTTACTAAGTAAATGAACTGAATTTGGTATATGTTATGGCTATGGCAGTTAGTAAAGTGTGTCCCAAATTTCATAGAAATCGCTTGATAACAAATGCCCGTAATCAAGGATGGCGCGCCGAAGGTCACTCGCCGAACTTAAACAGGCTGTATCTCAGTTTCCGGCTCCTCCAGTAACCGCGTCCCTTAAATACTCACCGCAACCATAGAATTATACCCAATAGGCCTAAAATTAAGCTCTATACATCATTGGAAAGCTCTTTCCTGCTGCTTACCCATCCAATAGCTAACTCCAAAATCGATTTGGCCGACATGGGACTCATTTTGATGGAGCGGATCTCATATATGCTTGGCAAAACCATAACGTATACATGGTCAGAATTTAGGATTACCAATGATTTCATTTCATATCCTTTTTTCATTTGTTTGTGAATATGTCAAATCTACGAAGGCTGGAACCTGTATGCATCTCCCTTTAATCCTCCCTGGTTTAGCTTAGGTTAATTCAGTTTCAACAAATCAAAATTTGATAATATGAAGTTAGAATTGATGGACACTCTACCTTAACGATTATTAAGCGTGCCGTAACACTCCCAGTATGGATTTCATTTTCCATTTTCCTGGCTAATAGCTCAATACATAAGCATGGTAATTAGCTGCCCAACTCCCTTCACATAACGAAATCCAAATCCCTCGTTAATTTCATTCTGTCCGACAAATCATTTTTTTCCAGACAGTGTTTTATCACATTTGCCACTAGGCAAGTCTGAGAACATCTGATCCTTCCTATCAAATTGGAAAAATGTCATTTAATTGTTCTATCTCAGCAGTCGTGTGTATCGCCCTACCAGGGTTATTCCTACAGGGTTTCTTTTTCTTGTTTGGGAAGGCTCATGCTTGCTCCGAAATTGATCTAAATGTGACAGGGTTTATCTCAAGATTTATTTGTTAACTATGTGTACCAATATATCTCCTGGTGGGTTTCATAATTGGCCCAGTTCCGCTAGGCAACAGATAGAAATTAGTACTGACGTTCCAGTATATATATAGACAAGATCCGACTAGTTTGGAATATCTATATACTAGCACTTTGGTGATAGAACCTTTCCCCCATGGAACCCCCGCCCCCCCCCCCCCCCCCGCCGAGCTCCCCCCCCCCCCCCACCCGGACCTTTCCTCTCTGCACCTTTCCCTCTAGGACCTTTCCCCTAGACACATTGATTTATTAAGTTTTTATATTGCAGTTGATGACAGTTGATGACACATATATATATATATATGTTGCTATTATTATTACATATTGGGTCAGGAAACACAAGATGTGTGTGCAGTCAATTGGAACCACAATAAAAGATCCATTTACATCAGGAAGAACTTAGTTATATATATAAATATACGTTTTCCCTAGGTATGTTCATTTACAACATTGCATTTTGCACAAAAACCCATTCGTTATGTGTCACAGGAAACTGAGTCACAAGTCGCAAAAAATTTTTTAATTCGTTTTTATTCAGGTATGAGCCAACATACATCATTGTTACATAGGTTAAGTCTTAAGAAGCCGCTCCTCAGCTCACCATTCCGGTGGTATTCTTCCGAGCCCTGAGCCGGCAAAAAGGTTTGATTAGCTATAACGCTGTAAATAAGTATCGATTTATGTTTGACATATTTAATCGTTGAAAAAACTTTGTAATATTTCTGTGTGGACAATCACCAGTAAATAGTTGGGTCATCTGGAGCACTTCTGTGACCATTGAGAGCGAAGGTTGGTTTCTCAGTGGATTTGACATCTATGAAGGGCAAATAAAAAAATGAGTGGGGGCGACCCTCGCGAAAGTGTGGGGAAACCCAGTGAGAGCCCCAATTCCAAAATGGCCGCCATCAACCACTATGACAACTTATATTTCAATGGTTTGGCCTACCATGCAGTCCAGTATATGCTTATTAGGGTTTTGGGGGTTGAGGAATTCATATTTGATATCAGTTTGATGATTTGACCTTGCTTTGACCTTCAAATCCAAGATGGCTGACAGTTTTCAGCTCACAAGGGCCAAATTTTCAAAGTCATCATAGAACCTTCTTAGTAGGCTCTTATGAAAGCTCTTATGATGCTAAATTGACTTATGGAAAGTGAAACTACAATTGGGGCAACCATAGTTAGTACTGCACATGGGAAACTCACCCCAAAAGCCCCCTAGGGGTAATAGAACAAACACCTTTTCAGACTGATGATCTTTCAGGTATAGTCTAGGAGAAATTAGACCTGGGACAAATTGTAAAACACAGTTTCTGAACTGTTTTGGATACTATTGATATGCCTTATTAATATACTAAAAGGCCCAGAAAATCTAGGTCAGGCAACATGCCCAAAACCACATAAAAACCAAATGGCTGCCACTAAAACTTTGGAACACCATAACTCAGGATATAATTAAGATATATTCAAGTGCAAATACACTTTTTCTATGTTTTTAGACATCAGGAATCCAGTGCAATATAAATGAAGTCAATATAATCAAAATTTAACAAGTTAGTATATTGATACCAAGAAAAATGAAGAAAAAACCTCCCTAAAATGCATTGAGTGAACTCAAGAAACACCATAACTTGGCATATAATCAACATATATTCATGTGTAAATATACCTTTTCTATGTTTTTAGACATGGGGAATGTATTACAATATAAGTGAAGTCAATCCAAGTAATATTCAGCAAGTTAGCATATGCTTCATCAACTACTTGGATGGTGAGATAAAACAAAAAACTCTCGGAATTCATCCAGTAAACAGAAATCTATTGGGATTGTATCGTATGAAAGCATTCATGACCACGCACAGTTGGTAACATATTCTTCTCATCCTAACCTTCAAACTATTACAATGGCCAAAAGCTGTAGTACATTCCTAGTTAATATTTCTGAAAGAACAGACTCATTCCATTTAACAGTTGTAGTGAATAATCTTGTAGTATTGTAGTAGTTCACCAGGTGTGTGTTAGGATATGGATCAGAATTGACCATCTATAGAAATAGAATTACTAACTTTAAGAAAACCATTCTAAAGTCACCCTCCCTTGAGGAGATATAAATAAATTGAAGACAAATTAAGTAAAATCAATGATCCCTAATGTGTTTGGCACCTCAAATAGTCTCCTATTACGACTGAAAGAACAGTCTCCTATTGCGACTGAAAGAACCCACCTTGTCACCTAGGCACACCAAGCACACACCCTGACATTCGATTTAGTCTGTTCTGACTAACATGGAATGCTCCACTTAAGTTGTCTAACAAATCATAAGGAATAAAAAGAAATAGGAGATCACAAGTACAAGGAGATCTACCCTCAATACTGTCTCTATATTGCTTAGGTGTAGTCCTCTATCCTCAGCTTGGCACAAGCAGGGTGCAGAATTGTATCTGCCTCTGGATGCCTGAATCAGCTCATCATATTTTGCTACCCATCAATGTTGGTCACCATCCTCGATACTAAAGGAAAAGTCCATACCTATCCTTAACTAGGATTAGACATGGTGTGAGATGATGATAGTGCAGATCTTATCCAAGTATATTTCCAGGGGTTCTCACAGCTATTGGTGTATATATCTGTTCTAGCAATCCCTCTAAACTAATTTCTGTCAATGGATGGCTGCTAAAGTGCTGGAGACTCATCTCTGTGTCGAAATATTGGAGGTCCAAATTTTGTTGCTAGGATTGCCCTCTGCTGATGATTTAATGATGGATATCACCTCCCACCAAAGAAAAGCTTAAGTGTGTTCAATGTTAAAACTTCCCAAGATGATATAGAGAAAGTTGGAGAATATGCTACTGTACCTGTTTACAATTTAAATTTCAATGCATTATCTCCAGTATAAGAAATATTGAGAAAAACTTGCTGTCTGCAAAACATTATATTAATGTACAGATTCTACCCGCTAGTTCTGCTGCTAAAAAGTATCACAGAGTGTACTACCAGATTTAAAGAACAAAGTGTGTTTGTCGTCCTCCAGAGTACTTGGGATGGAAGTTCACAGATGAATAATTCCAAACTTTACGTTTGCACCTGCTTCCTGCTTCTGACCAACTACAACAAAATTTGCTGCTGCAACTGCTGGAGTGACAGCATCATTCTGTGTGTTCTTGAAGGAATATCAACTAGGAATGTACACCAGCTTGTAGCCATTCCAATGGTGACTGTATAAACAGTGCAGGAGCTAATGCTGTTAAGTACCTTAATAAGTAGGCATACTCATTTTTCCTGCTGTGTATTATTTCAAATCAAAACTAACCAATAATCAAAACAGGTCCGTTTGACATTTAGGGCTACAGGAATATGTTACCAATTGTGCTTGGTCATGAATGTTCATACAATACAATCCCAATAGATTTCTAGAGTTTAATGGATGAATTTTGAGTGTTTTGGAGGTTTTTTCTCACCATCCATGTAGTTGGTTCAGCATAAAGCATAAACTAACTTGCCTAATAATAATTAGATTGGCTTCATTTATATTGCAATAAATTCCCCATGTCTAAAAACATAGAAAAGGTATATTTACACATGAATATATGTTGATTATATGCCAAGTTATGGCATTTCTTGAGTTCACTCAATGCATTTTAGGGAGGTTTTTTCTTCATTTTTCTTGGTATCAATATACTAACTTGTTAAATTTTGATTATATTGACTTCATTTATATTGCACTGGATTCCTGATGTCTAAAAACATAGAAAAAGTGTATTTGCACTTGAATATATCTTAATTATATCCTGAGTTATGGTGTTCCAAAGTTTTAGTGGCAGCCATTTTGTTTTTTATGTGGTTTTGGGCATGTTGCCTGACCTAGATTTTCTGGGCCTTTTAGTATATTAATAAGGCATATCAATAGTATCCAAAACAGTTCAGAAACTGTGTTTTACAATTTGTCCCAGGTCTAATTTCTCCTAGACTATACCTGAAAGATCATCAGTCTGAAAAGGTGTTTGTTCTATTACCCCTAGGGGGCTTTTGGGGTGAGTTTCCCATGTGCAGTACTAACTATGGTTGCCCCAATTGTAGTTTCACTTTCCATAAGCCAATTTAGCATCATAAGAGCTTTCATAAGAGCCTACTAAGAAGGTTCTATGATGACTTTGAAAATTTGGCCCTTGTGAGCTGAAAACTGTCAGCCATCTTGGATTTGAAGGTCAAAGCAAGGTCAAATCATCAAACTGATATCAGATATGAATTCCTCAACCCCCAAAACCCTAATAAGCATATACTGGACTGCATGGTAGGCCAAACCATTGAAATATAAGTTGTCATAGTGGTCGATGGCGGCCATTTTGGAATTGGGGCTCTCACGGGGTTTCCCCGCACTTTCGCGAGGGTCGCCCCCGCTCATTTTTTTATTTGCCCTTCATAGATGTCAAATCCACTGAGAAACCAACCTTCGCTCTCAATGGTCACAGAAGTGCTCAAGATGACCCAACTAAAAGGAACTAAATCTACTCCTAAAGGAGGACCTTTGAAACACAAGGATTTATTACACAGTCTTAGAATAAGGTACATGAATTAATATGGATTAATACTTAAAGCGCTAACCCTCTAAAAGAAATGAGAACATTCCAATGAATTCAGATATCTTGTAAATATAACACGTCGGAAAATGCCATTTCTGCGCCTTGTGACTCATTTTCTTTTAACGCATCACATTTCATAATTCATTTTAGGATCTTCCTTCAATTATTCACTACTAGTGTTGGACATCCGCTTCCGGGCTGATCGCTTCCATCAACAAAAATAAAAAACAATATTCACTGCTCAAAACTGCAAGTTCATAGATTTCCACTGGTTCACTTTGCTTTGAAATCATTTATAATTGGTTGTTAACGACTATAGATATCAGAGTGCTCCATGTTTTAGCCTTGCAGGACTGTAGGGGCTCGGCAGAGCACTCCTAGGGCCCCGTTGTATAAGCTAAGGAAGGAATTTTTTTGTGGGAATTCCTACGTTTTTTTCCTTTACTTTGTTGGGAAATTCCTATGCTAAAAAGCATTGAAAGTATAGACTATTCCTTCCTGAACCATTCCTTCCCAGCTGCTAAGCAAGGAAAACTGAGGGAATTCCTTCAGTCCCATACAGTTTCAATATGTTTCTCTGGGAATTTTCCTACGACTTTTCCTTCCCACCAGGCAGATGTAATCATGTAGGAATTTACTACAGCATTTCCCTCCTTGAACCTCTCAATATCCCCTGCCTACTTCAAACAACAGTCTTCAAGGTACATGGTAAATGAGGGGACATGCCTTGTTCTCACTAGAAATCAACACTCTTGAGTCACAAACAATTGTTACAAACTAGGTCAAGGACAAATTTTGAACGATAATAATGAAACTCTCAGGTCGGTGGTTCAATCCCCACCCAGTGCTTCTTGTTTTTTTCCCAGACAGGCTCACCTCTCAGGTCCATGGTTCGAATCCCAGCTTGTTTTTTCTAGCCAGATTCATTGAAATTATGTTAATAATCAACAGAAAAATGATCTAACAGCAGAAACTTTGAACTTTAATAATAGCAGATATATATGACTAGTAAAATCAAATTTTTGCAGTCAATAAATCCTAAGGAATTCCTGAGAGAACACCTAAAAGGTGTTCCTTAGTTTTCTAGTCTTTTCATGTTTAACTCAGAGGAAAGAATGGGGGAAATGACTTCAGAAGGAAAACTTCTGAGGGAAATTCCTACATAGGGAACAACTACAAGTATCAATGTAGGAAAATTCCTACATCAAGATGGGTCATTTTCTAGGTCACGCCTGTGGACGTAAAATCTAATCATTTCAGGGTAATCTACATCATATTTAAAGGTATAAGAATCAAAGTATCTAATATTTTACCCACTTTACCACTTCAAATAGAAGGAAATGTATTATATTAATCTTTGAACCCAAGAAATGAGTGAATCCTATCATCCTATTTACCTTCTACTTTGCTGACCCACACCTATACAGCCTACAAGCAGGGAATTTTATGTAGGAATGAATGTAGGGAGGGAAAAATTCCTACAGAAAAAAATCCTTGCTTAGCTTATACAACAAAGCCCAGGTCACGGTATCACACGGCAGGATCACTGGATGTGTGATACATTACTTCTAGACCCCTGCTACACTATGCAGGGATGCCCTAGAGGGCGTGAACCATACATTACATATTTCTATATTTTATGCTTGAAAAAAAGGTTTGCAATATTTCTGGGTGGACAATTAATAGCAAAGTAGCTAAATATACTGCATAGGATGACCTTAGAAACGCAGGGATATATTTGATACACTGTCTTGGAATTTAGTAGGCCCACATGTATGTATTCATATGTCTCACATTGTTAGATACCCCAAGAATGGCATCATTCCACCAAAAATATGTTGTGGCTAAATATCAATTTTGAAAAGGTATGGAAACTCCAGTAAATAAGACTCTGATCCACTTTGAAATTCTTTTTATTCTTTTACCCTACGCGTTTCAACCCATACCGAGCCTTCATCAGGGGTGAGGCATTTTTATATAACAACATTAGAAATGGCTCTCATTGAAGAGTTACCTCTGATTTAAAACCCTTTAATATAGGGTTACTTACTTCAATGTCTAGCACATAAGAACTACCACAGCATGTGGCTCCTATTGGGCGTTGTACTATAGGTCACACTTAGGCCCTAGCACACCCTCAGCCATGAACCTGTCCTATCATTATAAACCTGATAGGTGAAGTTGATAGGGTGGACCACCATGCCTTCTGTCTCCATTCCTTTAATTAAAGATGGTAGGAGCAAGTCATAAGCTTCAACCAGTGGAGAAGAAAGCTAGCCACCTCCTCCATTATATGTCAATTTGCCCCTTAATTGTTGAAGGAGACACTCTGGGGCGACATATTTCATCTTCTGGTAAGAGAGAGTCGGATGGATAGAGTAGGTGGAAGGAAGAAGGAGGGAGTGATTCACAGATATATGGTATCTGTGTCAAATTGAGGCTCTTGAAGAGCCAGTTTCCAGTCTATAGTTAAGAAAATTTGGTTTGAAAAAAATTCAAATTATGTGAAGATTATAATAACTCATAGCGTCGTGAATATTTATGGTAGAATAATGCAATATACATCAAATGAATGCTCATAATCTTGTCTATTTATCCATATAATATACGGCTAGAGCGATTTCTAGGAAAGGAGGTAGTAAAGAAATGGTAGAAAGAAGGTTTTCTTTGTCCGGAATGTTCTCGGAATTTGTTGAATTACAAACTACTTTACTCATCTGTAGATGTCAATCCCCCCTCTCTGGATGTCGTCGTTTGTGGTTTGTGAGGGTATTTGGGGTGGAAATGTGATTTTGAAGACTTTTTTAAATTGCGATTTCTACACTCTATTTATAGCCTGGGAAACCTTCTGTGAGATACTACGTCATTTCCCACAACCTATGTCCAGGGGCAACCTAACTACATGCAGAGGAGTGGGAGAGTTAAGAAGAGGGGGTTTAATTATGAAGTTACAAAAATAGACAAATATGCAGAGGGAGTGGGAGAAATCAGATAGGGACAGGGAGAATAGGATACAGAGAGAGGGAAAGGGTGGGAGAGGGAAGGAGAGAATGAAAGAAGCAGACGGACAGGGTGAGAGAAATCGGATAGAGTGAGGAACAAGGTGACCATGGGAGATAGGGGGGAAGAAGAAGTGGGGAGGGAGGGTGTGGGGATAAGAAATAAGACAAAGAGAGTGAAAGAGAAGAGGAACATGGGGAGAGGACGGGGGAGGAGAGGAAGAGAGAGAGAACACAGGGACGACAGGGGGAGAGTGAGTGAGAGAGGAAGGAGGTTAAAGATTTCTTACAGTTCCTGCCGATTCTTGACCATACCTCCCCTAGAGAACCTACCTGTTCTTAACCGTCCAGAGGACGGGTATACTATGCTAGTGGTTATATATAACCAAATACCTAAGATTAATAGGCAGAAATGCACAGAAAAGGGTTAAGAAACGCGTGGAAGGTCATACAAAAAAGCCCCTCATCGATAGCATCCGGCTCGAATTTCAGTGATCCATATCAGATTTTGATCGCCTCGGTGACCAATCGTGAGAAGTTTGATGCTTTTAACTAAAAGTGCACGATTGTGGCCATTTTAATGTGTCTGTGTGTGTGTGTGTGGGGGGGGGGGGGGGGGTTGAAAAGAGACACAGACAAGAGAAAGAGTGTGGGAGTAATTAATTAAGGGAGAGTTTGAGAGGATAAATTGATCAGATTACACTGCTCCCTCTCACACTTTAACTCGAGTTAAAATTGTGTTCAAAGTTGTCTGACCTCCTCGAATGTGTAAATAGAATAAGATATGGCCAATAGTTATGTCATGGACTGGGCCAGGTTTTGAGGACTACAAATTATAAAGTTAAAAAATCCATGTACGTAAATACCGAGGTACCCCAGCCAGTAATTGTAACACATGGTAACAACTTGTTATGGAGTATAGAGCTGCTTTCTGTGTTCTTAATTTATTTTATTTTTTTGACAGTTGGTTTATTTCTTATGGTACATGTATGTGTGTTACATAGCTCAGTTCAATTCTTTGTGACGGCCACTGCTCATCTGGTCACGTGACAGTTCATCCACAAGTCTAGCAACGAACTGATTTTGTCCAATTTTAAACAATAAATCATATATAATATTAATTCCATATCATAAAATATATTCATCATGAACATGAGCAAAATTTCCGCAACATTTATTGCCTAAAGTCTACAGTAATGCTGAGATTTCACCCATTGTTTACTTTCACCCCACTGCTGCGCAGTCTGTTGGGACATGGGGGACTCCAGCCCCTGACAACCATAGCAACCAAGCTTAAAATCTCAAAATTTGCCCCTCGATTTCTTAAATTATACACAATTGTCGGCAAAACGGAACAAGCGGCTGCAATCTATGAACAATACTTGATATATCCATGTAAGATCATAGCAGTTTCACTCGTTTATGTAATACTTCAAAGGGGGTGAAAACAGGTATTTTAGCATTAGCGGCAATGGGACTCAGCTGTTGTATTCACCCGTGCACTTGTTGCCGATCGTAGCACCACCTGTAAATACTCGGATTCGCGTCTCAAAGAATAGGTTTTGAGGTACAAACATACAGGAATATGTCGTTAAAAATAGCAATAAAGACCGTTTTCGACTCAAGTTCCCTGAGTTTTCAGCGATTCTATATAGCCAGTAATAGTAACAGGCAACGTGTGTGTAAACATCCATGGTGGATTTCGCGTCTTTTTTTTTTCTATATAAAATTAAATATTCTATTGGCCTTGAATTGAATAAAAAAAAAACAAAAAAAAACATATATTTTTGTCCATTTTTGTTTCTCCTCTTTGCTTGTGACCTTTCTCATTTCGCACCCACATATTTCTGTTTTAATTCTTGTATGGACATCATATAATATAGTACATGTATGCATCGAGTCTACTTACCAGAGTTTTGCTTTTGAATGAAAGCTTTAGTTTCAAGAATAACCCAGTGTGTTCTCAATTTTTTCACTCTACTTTCTTCCCTTCAGCTATCGTCTTGGATCAAAAACTGGAATCTGGGCAGATGTAGGCGCATTTAGAAGTAAGTGTCTTAAGTTTATATGTAAAATGAGATGTGTTCCAGGAAAATGAGTCACAAGTTGCATAATATGGATTTTGGTATATCATCATATTTGAAAAGATGAGATCAAGCCGATTCCAATCCTAGTAAACATTATTAAACTTATTTCTATATTTTAAGTTTCATATTTTTATTTTTGAAAAAAAAAACATGTTTGCAATATTTTTTGGACATTTACTAGTAAAGTAGCTAAATATATTATAAAAGATCACATTGGAAATACCAGGATATATCAAATACACTGTCTTGAAATTTGGTACATGTGTTAAAAGATATCATATGAATAAATCACTTTGAAAAATATCAATTTTGCGATTTGTGACTCATTTCTTTTGTAACACATCACATGTAGATGTCCCTCTTCCCATCAATACATTTGAGAGAAAACAATCAAGAACGACGCCAGATTAAAATCAAAGCAGTTCTGGCTGAATACGATTTCTTTTTTAAAAATTCATTTTTATTGGGGTGAACTAGTGAACAATTAACAACCAACGGCAACGAATATGCAAGGATTCCAATTACAATACAGGATGCCAGAAATATAAAACTGGAGATACACAACCAGTTATCTTCTAAGGTTGAAGTTATATGTTCTCAACCAGATTGTTATAGATCTACTCTAGTCTGTATTTTATTTGAATATTAGATGTTAGGTGTAGGCTATAGTCAATGTGCAGATGGGTATCTGTGAAGAACATCTCTGAGCTGACAGGTTTCACTCTATTTCTCGCCAATTAATAGACTTTTGTACTTGATGAAGAGAAATAAAAATACATACCGTGAATATAAAGAAAATGTGGTGTACAGAGGCCGAGGCAGTCAGCAGTCGTCTATAGTATCTAAAAGAAATCCTTAAACAACACATATAACAGAAAATAGACCCAAACTGTTTCTAATACTCATAACAGTGTTGCAACCCTGTCATTTAATATGTCAAGAGTTATGGATATGAATGTGGTGAAGAATTCAGGGTCGTTCTTCGATATAAATTTAGGGTCAGCAGTTGGGCAAGAAATGAATCAACGCACCACACAGAGATGTATGTTTCAAAGCCAGAACCAAACCAAGTAGAAGAGGTCGGCTATATTCATTTTTATTCTTATATACTGGACAGATTACAGCGATTACACAGGGCCTGGGCTGATTGGCCTATCCTGACTTGACCAATTAATTACCTTGATTGATAAAGGACAGCCATAGGTCAACAATAAATGAAATGAGTTGGATACGAGCCCAGAGTGATCAGCATCACACCTGACCAATCCCAATCCATACCTTGTCACCATGTCCTGGTCAGTTTGTCATCTCCACTCCCCTCTCCCTCTGACTCTCAATCAGTACCCCAACCCCCTTCCCTTTGCTGACCTGCTGGCCATTTCCCTTCCCCCCCCCCTCCCACATGATCAGAATCTAAGATAACAGTGATGTGGACATCAGCACGTGTTTTGGAGGATGAAAAGAAGTTCATGAGTGTGTGGCAGGAAGAAACGTGGTTAGGCCTCTGAGCTGGTAGGGGGCATGGCAGATGCATTTCTGAATAAGACTTAAAATGAAGATTCAAGACACCCAAAGAGTAGTCCCAAATTTTACATACGTCCCAATCTTATTTGGTTCGGAGAGCATTGAGTAACACTGCTCTCCGAACTACTCAACTGAGCAGAACAAGTTATAAGTTTATTAAGTTAATCAATCATTTAATGAACTATTTTTCTGTTTAACTTCATAATCAGTTTAAGTTAATGTATATATAGTGCGTTTCCAAAGGAAACGAATTCTACAGTCAACTATTTGTGCGCAATGGCAATCCTTAAAGTAAAAAGTAAAGCAAAAGTACAATGCAAGGGAATTAGACATAAGACATCAAACAACATATTGTAATCTAATAATACACAATTGTCTTTTAGTCTTTGCAATTCCGAGCTTGTCGGTCTCCAAGACTTGAAACCCAGAAATCCCAAAGGGTGTAGTAGGTGTAGATCACTCAGATTCAGTCATGGGTGGTCCTCTCTAAATGGGTTGGTTCCTCTCAAAACTTATACAGTGGCCTTAAGTGGCAACTTGTCAATCAAACCAAGATAGCCAATAGAATACAACAAATGTCAACCAATAGGATGTCACACTGGCCTTCAGGGATTTACTGCAGAGATGGTAGAAGGTTGTCAATCAAGCAGTCCTTCCATAAGTGCAAAGTTAAAGTTAGTAGTGTTGGCGTGAATTACATCACACAGAGATGGGCATCCAGATATCCTCCCAAATAAGTGTCCACACTCCTCACACCAATCCTCAACCAACACCTCAAAATGTATCAGATGAACTTGCTACTCAGGATGATTTACAGAATGGTACCCAATTCACTAACATTCACGAATGTTTTTTTAAAAAAATACCGTAGAATGTAAAAAGCATCAACACAAATCCAATTTTAGTTTCTGACCAGCAGACCCGAACACCCCCAAGCATCCCCGAGAGGTGACCCGTAGCTGCCCGAGCTCCACCGGACTGAAACCCCTGACCCAGAACTCCAAATGGCCGTTCCTTTCTTCACTCATGAATCCCCCTCCATCCAAATGGAGTACTACTCCAATGCTTCCCTAGAATTCTATAGTTTTAGCCAGAATTCCAGTCCACATGAGAAAAACCTTTATTTACTGTGGATGCCTCAACCTTCATGAGTGTGTAGCGTGAAGAAAGGTGGTTAGGCCTCTGAGCCGGTAGGGGGTGTGGCAGATGCATTTCTGAATAAGACTTAAAATAAAGATTCGAGACACTCAAAGAGTAATCCTGAATTTGTACAATGGTTTAGATTCTGAATCAATTAGTTAGGTTGTTTCCTTGGGGGCACTGTATTTAAAACAATACAACAGCATATCCAAACTGTTAATGGGTGAAATCGCCAGACAATTCGCCTTCACCAATCCTCTCAAATAATCTAAATTTAAGACAAATATTAGGTCAAAATTCAGTAACCAACCAGTAACATAACCAAACAGATTGTTTGAATCAAAGCAATATCAAATATACTCAAACATACCTAGTATTGACCATTTTTCAGCAGAATTTACTAGATGTGTAGATCTGACGATAGTACATTTTCTGAAGATCTGACCCATATATAACCTGGCGGAGGTTCACCAGACAATGAAGTATGTGCACTCGGTATAAATTAGTTTAACCAGCGCTTTCAACATTAGTAAAGGCCATCTAACCACTTAAACCTTCATCTATGATGTATCCTACTCATTTAAACAGCAGAATTATTGATAAAGTGAGTATGTACAACACTCTGCAGACGGAACGGCTGCTTTATTCAATAAAAATGATGAGACATTAACTATGAATCTACAAAAAAGTCCTTGATAATATTTTTTTTTTGTTAGCCATTGATAATATTCATAATATTGGTGTTCACACTCATTGGTAGTTCCGAGCTGCTTCATTTCATGTGCTGCAATATTTTATGATAAGGCATGAAATATTGGAGCCATGAAATTAAACACCTTTGGTATAGAACTGCACAATTTCATTGGCTGCTTGATTTCATGCCAGAACACATAGAATATTGCAGGAGTGAAAGTTGATGAATCCAAACTGACAATCTTGCCAGTTATTGATTTTGGGGATATCATCTATCATATTATGAATCTGCGACTCAAGTTCTAGACGTTAAAGCACCTTCTAGAAAGTGCTTTCCATTACTCTTTTAAAGGAGGTTATAAGAGGTTTAAAGTCTTGTCTTTGAACTTCAGCTCAGAGATTCCGGTGTTTTTCATGAGTCTTTATGGCAATGTCCTTTTGCTTTTAATATGATATCATATAGCTGTGATCCTGAAATGTAACGGCTTTAGAATCTGTCAATTTACAAACCATGTCTAGGCTACTTTTGACTGTGAATATCATTAATCGTTGTTGTCTAGTGGCCTAAATAAATTGGGAGAAATGTATTCACCTCTTGTACACAGTGTGAGGCTCACTTCCCGAGTGACACAGCACCTGCCGTCGGACGCGGGAAAGGTACAAAAATACTACGTCTGCTGCCCAGCTGTACGGGCGTCGCACGAGGATGGCAGTCCTCAGCTTGACCACATACCGCTGGACTAGTGAGCCTGGCAGCTGTGCTGGATTTTTTGTACAGCCACACTACATGTTTTCGCGCGAGGGGGCTGTACTCCCTCTAAAATAGCCAGGCGATGTACATTTCTCTATTTATACTCGCAGTAACACAAATACCACTAATATAGAATGATTGCCTTATACTTAGAATACCTAGATAAGATTTGAAGTATCGGCCCTGTAAAAGCAGTAATATCCATCCAGAAAAGTTGGTTATTTTCAGATCCTGTTTACTAGTAAATCGCTTTCTTTCCTGTGTACATAGCACCCTTTGATGTATCAGGACATGTTATGAATGTCAAGACTATATTTATCTAAAATTTTACCACATCACAAGGTCTTTAAAAAAGTGTTAAGATTCATAAATTGTGCGTCCATGCTTGTACATAGGAGGCACATCCCCCTGCGCGTCCAGAATACACATACTTCTAATATGGAGTCAACAGGTTTTTAGCGCTGATGTAATGAAGCCATTAGGCTATGTACACAGCCGTGAGAATAAAGGATTAATGGCCGAGTTTATACTATTATATTATATGGAATTTATTAGTGTTAAATGTTCAGTTAACTATCCAGAACTCAGTTCCCCAAGTAACATGGGATGGCACCTGATATAATTACCACAATATTCTGTTACTTTTTGTAGGTAAAGTCAGCACGTCCTGAGAATAGTGTAACTGTTAAATAATGTTCCATTGCTGAATAAAAATCTTTAAATACAATACAGCGTCACCAAATACCTATCTTATATACCCAACCAGCCCTGTCCCCATGACCCATGACTACAACATGGTTACAATACATTTGGTATATAAAATCGGTACATATAAACAAACAAGGTACAACTAAATCTAATGGAAACATGTTCAGATCATGTTTCCTCTACCAAGGATTAACTCTGCTTAGTCAGGTAAGCAACCCTGCAAGCTTAAAACATGTACACACAAAATGCTTCCTATACCTTGTTCAAAATGATTCCTAAATTTATGATAAAAATATAAACATTGGTTTATCAAATAGGACGGGAAAATGGTTAAATCATCATAGAAGAGTCATGAAGTCTGGAGCGGATGCTGGGGGAGTCTGGGGAGTCTCAAATCCCTTTTCAAAATTAATTTTTGTCCCCAAAATATCATCACAAATGGCCGTTAGGGGCGCTTATTTCAGTTTTATATTTCACCGAGTACCGGCCACAATACTAACCCTACAGCTTCGAACATATTAAATTATCTGTAGGCGATATAATTACCTTTCGTTTGGTATAAACACATTATATAATACCATGAATAGGACATGAGTTACATAAGTTTTAGTTTTCAGATTGGTTGAGAGGTTGGCAAACTATAGGCTAATGTCCATTAATCATATCATAAATTGACTGTTTGTAATTAACTATACTCATAACTAAGTCTTTAAATGATATCCCATTACCTTTCTTTATGTGTAGGCTGATCATAGACTAATCATTGTGCCCAATCCTGCCATTCATTTACTATTTCGCCACTTATCCCACCAGATGGCGCCACCTATGACACTAGATGGCAGCGTGAGCCAGCCCGTCCTTATTACTAATTCCTTTATATTGAAAACACTAGTAAAACAAATACATGACATTTATTCATTATACATATTAATCATTCTGTAATTATGAACACTTTGGATATCATTATCGTATATTCGAATTGGGTATTTTATATATGTGATATTTTAGAGAGGGTGTAATAATAACACCCCTCCCTCATGCACATCCATATAGTATAGTATCCTAAGTGGACTCAGGTTTCACTATCCATTCCATCATTGCAAGATGAGAGCTGGTAAGGTCTGTAAACATGCAGGGCCAGTGCTGGTGATAAATGATGAATAAAAGGGTGCAACCTATGTTGCTGTACCTTTAAAGCTGTCTGGGCTGTAGATGTTCAGTTGAAAGTTGCCTTTGGTTTGCTACTCTGACTGTACATGTCTGGCAAACAATACTTCATGGGAAAGGAAGAGGACTAAATTTATACTAACAAATTTTCAATATAACAATTAGCACACTGCCATGCCTACACCACCCATTCTAAAACTCTCCTGCCAATTTGTGCAGCCCCTACAAATGCAGCTGCACTGTAAGTGCAGCCGGATGTGCAAGGCTGGCTTACACTGGCTGCACTTTTCCCTGAATCCGGATGTAGTCCATGGCTGTGCAAGGGCTGCGCATCCTAAGTGCATCCGCGCAACCTGGGTTTATACGTACTATATCTCTATTATTACGTATTATTAGGTAATAGTTATTGCATAAATTAGTATGGTTATTAACAATCCATGATTCATTATTATAATGATGTATCCATGTTTATTATAAGTTTATATATGTATTTCACTATACATTACATATGACGACGCGTTACTATTTTATTCTCAAGTGTTACTAAGATATTATACATTAAAGAGGATTGTCTAGACAATGTAATCTGCATGTCGATAATCTAGCCATATGGTGGCTTATTGCTAGACCCACATAAACCAGCCCTCATACCCATAATTAATAATCCTCTAATTAATTATCTTCATTAAATCTATTGGTCAGGCACGGCAGCCCTGCCTGAAACTTATTGGACATTATATGAATAATTAATAAGTGTTTATAATTATCAAATATAACTTGATCTAGTTGTGGGAAGTGGGAGTGCTATTTTCCTACGTTTCGGCAGATGGGTGACCTTCCTCAGGGAATTCCATTGAAGTTAGATTTATAATTATCTAATAAGTATTTCTATATGTTAAAGGTAAATACCAGTGTTTAATGATAAAAAAAATGAATGAATCATGGAATTTTCTTTAAACTTTGGATTTAGAAAGAACATCGTTGGGGGAACCCAAAAAGCCCCCCAAAAACATATGTCATTGGATTAGTATTTATTTTAGTGACCACTGAAATTTACTACTGTTCACTATAGAAAACGGGTATTTTCTGCATTTTCCTCAATAGCATATGATTGAAGCATATTGATTTTCTTTAAAATATGCATATACATTGCTGACATGTTATTCTACCCTCCCAATTAAAAAAATATAAGGGGTCATTGAACTAAAAAAAAAGTTATTCATCTAAACTTGCATCACAATGAGATTCCCCCATTGAAATTAATAGTGAATGGAAGTAAACTTCACTCATCCCTAAAACACAAAATAATATGATAACATCCAGTTTTTTTTGCATTTTGTATTCCCCCAACCATGTTCTTTCTCAAGACAAAGTTTGAACAAAATTGACTTCTATTGTTTCATGCATTAGTTCCTTGAATTCCCGCCTGCTGCAATGGTGACAACGCTGGTATTTACCTTTAAATTAAATATTTTTATTTTTGAAAAAAAGTTTGCAATATTTCTGGGTGGACAATTACTAGTAAAGTAACTAAATATACGCTATAAGATGACCTTCGAATGCATGGATATTTCTAATATACTGTCTTGGAACTTGGTACCTGTGATTATGCAACTACCAGCTCCAAGAACTACAAAAATGAAAGCATTCTAAGCAAGAGTTCTGTGAATAAATTGCTTTGGAAAATATTGGTTTTGTGACTTGTGACTCATTTCCCTGTAACACATCATATATATACTACTGCCTGTTTTCTCACTGCATAAGTATAGGCTCCAACTATTCTCCCTCACTGCCTCCGTTACCAACGCCGCCCACAGTTTCAACCAACCCACTCACTCTTACCATCCAATTCCTACCTCCAGGTTGTCTGAGGATCGCCACCATATGCAGAATATAGATTACATTGGTCAAACTGATCAATGCAGAAGTATTAGTAAGAGCCACCTCACCTTTCCATAAATGTCATATTTTTCTTCTTCTCATAATCATGATATATAAACTGTGAAATTGAACTGCATACAAATTCAATACACTCAACTTTCACAGACCAAGTTTTGTGGCTAATGACGTTGCAAAAATCAGAACATATATCCAAATAACTACTAGTGTTTATTCAAGAAACAGCACACAGCACACAGCTACAGGAAAGGTCAGGAAGGACACTAGGCAGCGTTTAAACAGTCCTTAGATTTTATGCCAAACCTTATTATTCTGCTAGCAACTGGTCAGGAGGGTGTTAGCAAGTGGCGACAGGGAATGTTATTGGAACATGGAAGGGGAGGATCATTGTGACGTGGTGACCATTGATTGGTGTGTGATGAGGGGGCATGGCCCAATGGGCTTGCCCAGCTCCGTCACCAATATATAATTGTAGACTTGTTACCTACACATAATACTTCAGGGTTTGTACTAGTATAAGCAGCAGAAAAAGATTGCAGATGCAAGATATACTTTTATAATAAGTTGAATCATTAAATCGCCTGAGGCTAACATAGGGAACTTCATAGATAATTTATTTTCCCCATTCTCCACAATCACCATGAGGAGAATGGGGGATTAAAGTACACCAAAAATGTGATGCATCAATGGAATTAGTGAGGCTAAGATCGAATTAAGTTAGAAAAGTGAGCTAAATGGGGTTCTGGGATACTAGGGCCTCCCGACCAGTGTGTTGGGTGGCAGAACTAAGCTTGTGTTTATTTTTGGTGAAAATGGTTTTCGCACGGGGCCTCAACTCGTCCAGGTGGATTCTGAGGATGTTAGGATTTTAGAATGATCCATCCTGAATAAGCCTCAGCACCCCCTGCCAGTTCTGATATCACAGGAAGCAATGTTGTCATAGCGCCATATGATATGTTACAAGTTCTGCAATTACATAGACTAGAGAGCACTGGAGGTGCAGGATTAACATTTCTATTGTTTCTAATCTTGACCACTGTAAAAAAGTGCACTATCTGTATAATGATGTATTATGGTGCTTGATTTTTGCCTTCTTTCATTCTCTTCTTATTTCTCTATTGAAGTCCTCCTGTTCTCCCCCTCTTTGCCATTGCCGCCCATATTTTACACTTGTGACTAATATCTTATGATAAACTTCTTATATTCAACATATTCAACAAGTTCCATACTAAATGAACTACGATATAAACTATAATACTTAATGAAATAATGTATGTGAGTTTATTCACCAAGGAGTTCAAATGTATCACCATTTTCAGTCCAAGTATGTCTGATATGCTATTTCAGAACAACTATGCGTTTGTATTCCATATTTATACATCCCATATTTAAATCGTAAAGTTACCTTGTGTGATTGTTCCCCAGGCATACTTAACATGCATCTATGAGATCTACAAATGCTTTTGCATCTTTGCTGAAGCATGTCATGTTACAGAAAACGCATGTAGGCCTAGTCCAGCAGCAGTGGGTGTGAACCAGGCTTCGTAGGTCCCACAATGGTATTTTGCTGATTTTGTATCTTTCAACCCTGGAGAATAAGAATCTGATGTGTGCCAAGCTGCGACCTTTGAGCGTTTTGAGAAATTCAAGACGGCCGCCATGACCGAGTCAATAAACTACCACTAGCATTTCCATAGCCCATAACTCAATGAATAATAGGAGAAGAAAGACAACTCTTGCACTAGAATGGTCCTTATGGGGTGTTTTAACAATATTATTATGTGAGTTTATTGATCAATTATACAAGACAAATTAATTTGAAAATAGGGTATAAAATACCTTTTTTTTGTGAAATTTCAAAATTTTCCAAAATGCAATGTAGCTTGATCTGATCTTGATCTGCATGTAACAGATTTCGTAACAAGCTAAGTTGTGATATAATCCTCAAAACTGCCTCACTGATACTGCTAATGATGAAACGTAAATTGACATACATGTATAGTGGCACAGACAAATCTCTTCTATGTGGGGATCTGTCCATACAATGTTATCCCGTTTTTTTTAAGATTTTATTTTTACTGGGATAATATTTCCTAGGGTTTTCGAATGGTCCCAGTGTTACAGAAAGTTCGGGACAAGGGTGGATCAAAGTGAGAAAAAGTATGATACAAATAGCTCTAAGATTTAGAGATTATTGTACTAAGGTTAACCTTACGCAGAGTGGCACCATTTGGTATATTACTTAGGTAACAAAAGCAGATAAATACAGTTTCTCACCATATAACTAGTATAGAGAATATAAAGAAGAAATTGTGCCAAGGTTGACCACTTACATAGAGTGTGACCATTTTTATAGTGATAACAAAGTCCATTGAGTATAGATACTCGTATATAGTTACCATAAAGAATTAAAGAATCGAGGTAAGCACTAGTCCAGAGCGGGACCTTGAAAATTAGTCCAGAGTAATTATTTAAGTATTTATGTTGCAAAGATTTGAATGTTTGCACAGTCGCTATGTTTGATATGACAGTTGTTATCCTTCATATAAGAGCTTGGATTGGTTTGTTTCCTGACTGTCCCTGAATGCTGTCAGTTGATATTGGCACATTGCCACGTCAATTCGAAACACACACAACTTTAGCCTATATCAACTGTGAGGTTGCCAAACCAGCGCCACACTTCTCTATATATAAAGAAGGACATTGTTGAAATACTTCTGACACATAATCAATGACCATGTTTGGATATGCGATGCTCAGAGTGGGTTGAGATGAAGATCAAGGACGTTTCAGGAAATTTCCTGAAATATGAAGGGAAGGTCAAGAGTAGATGATTAAAGTTGTAATCTCAGCTGATTCGATAGGAAAAGTTGATACTTAATTTGTTTCAAAAGAATATAAAAGAATTGTAAAACTTCATAACTCATGAATAGTTCAGTTTTCAATTTTCTAGTCTTTTCCCTAATAGTTCTGGAGGAGGAACCATGTGGAAATCGCATACACGGAAATGAAAAGTCTGAACAGTTTTGAGACCATTTATTAAACCAAATACAACATAGTCAAATCCTTTAATATTCAGAACGACCTCTCGAAAACGCAGTTTTGATAATAATAGTAATTAATGTGGGGCATGGGTGCGGGCGGCCTTGCATATATCCGAACGCCTGGTGGGAAAGTTGCAAACTTGTTCAATAAGTTCTTGACTGACATACAACCTCCATCACTCCTTATGAATCAAAATGGCAGAGATGCAACTCCCCTATTGCCAGCTTGTGATGTGTGCGGCCCAGTTTGCGGACACCTCTAAGCCATTTGGCAGCTATCCGTGGATTTGAGTATCAGGCGAGAATAGGGCACTTACTTGTGCCATTATGGGATGGATTCCGTTCTGATCTGACATGTCTATGTGTGCTTCAGTAGTGGAGCAGCCCATTTGTTTGTTTGTTTGAATGTGTGGTAATCCTGCAGAGGTCGCTCCACCCTGAGACTATGATGACGCCTAACACATGGGGCCTGTTGTATAAGCTAATACCCCTTTCACACTACACCTTTCAAAGCGCTTTGAAGCGCTTCCTCGAGGTTGGTTCTATTCACACTGCACTCTAAAGCGCTTCCAAACCGAATCCAAAGTGAAGTGAAGTGGTTTACACAATCCACCTACTTGAGGTGAATTATATAAACCGCTTCGCTTCACTTCACTGTTTCAGTGCTAATTCTGCTAGTGTGAATGGAACCGAAGTGAAGCGAAGTGTTTTCTGACGTCATCAATCAGCTGCGTTGCTTATAAACACATGGGAAAGACTACGGCGACTTGCCTGCAGTCTGAATAGAACCGACTTTGTGAAAGCGCTTTGAAGTGCTTCTCTGCTGCAGTATGAATGGTGCGCATTAGATAAACCAGTTCGCAACGATTCGCTTCGGTTGTGTAGTGTGAAAGGGGTATAAGTAAAGGAAACTTAGATAAAGATATTTGATGTAGTTAGACACCGCACTGGGCAGAAGACCATATGGCTATTCCTTGGACGAATTCTATGCCGTGAGCTCATATCTCAATAGCAAAACTGTGTTGTATTCTGTCACTGTATATAATACAGTGTGTATCTAATACTGTAATGCAATTGTTATTTCTGATGATGTGCTGTATAAAGATCAAGATTCAAGACAGCCCACATGCCCTATTGTAGGGTGGTCAAAATTGTGGTGATTACCTTTATTATCGCTCACTTTAACTCTTTCCCCCTCATCCTTTCCCCTGCAGAATCGCCTTCAGATACTATCAAATACATACGATAGTTCTAACACACCAGCTCTGGCTGGAGATTATCCTGTATTGTTGGATCAGAGATTGAGCTGTAATAATTACTATAGGTGGTGGTGGGTGGGTGGGAAATATTGTTTTTTTAGAATACCCACTGGGAAATGTATTATTACCCTCAGTATTGCCATCTCGGTGATGGTAATAGAAGTTATCACTATTTCAAGTTATAGTAGTAGAATGCATAGTCTGTATCAGTGTATGCTGATAATAAATAATTGATTTAATAAGGCAGCAGATGTATACTAGCAGTTTTGAGTTTCTTCGAGAAATTAGTGACTACAAAACCTATACCATTTGTTTATGTAGAATGACGGAAGACACTTAGAAGGAAAGTAGATATACATTTAGCTTATGTTTTTAAAGAGCCAAAGCCTGAGGTCATCGTTAAAGGGTAGCGCATATTTCTGTAAATTATTAAGTATTGTATCGGCCTGAATGAAATAACAAAACAAAATCATGTGACTTCTCATGCATGGATCAGATATTGAATAAGGTAGGAAAATAGTTTTGCTGAATGCAGCCTTAATGTTGGAAAAATTTACAAATGGACTATTTACTCTAGGGCTAAGCTCAGATTCAAATTACAAAGATGATAGGCTGATAAGTATATGGAGTGACTTGTCCCCCATTATCTTGCCACCTTCTAAGACTGACTGACAAACAAGTAGATTATAGTAAGTATCTGCTCTTTGGCGAATGGACAGCTTGGCGGTTACACAATGGACTGTCAGTGGTTAACTGTTAATGCTGGGCCCTCTCTGGTTGACTGTCATGCAGTCTGTGCTTGAGTGCCAGTGCTACAATTTTCTGATTCGCCAACCATTCTGTCAGTAATTCACTGCCAGTGCTTGAGTGTCAGTATTTGGCTGTCAGAATGTGGCCCTCATTGCTTGACTGTCCATACTTGGCGGTCAGGGCTTAGACTGTCAGTGCTCGACTGTCAGGGCTTAGACTTCAGTGCTTGACTGTCAGGGTTTAGACTTCAGTGCTCGACTGTAAGTAGGGTAGAGCTGAAAATGCGTCCAAAGCTACAGCATAAACTCTTCAAACTCTTGATAGCACTACTTCTTCTATGTCATCCATTTATTCACTATACAAGAACAATTGTACATATACATGCTCAAATCTGTGTACATAGGTGTCAGTCAATCAAGCGTCATGGCAGCCCATACAATTTTGCCAACATGGGAGAAAAAGTTCAGTGTTATTGGTTTGACACCAAATGAATCTGTTTCAATGGGAAAGTTGGAAAACCGAGTGGTTTGGTGTGAAAAAGACTGGGAACCTCATGCATGAATTTTGAGAGGTCTGAGTATACTGATGAGCGATATGTAAGTACATTTTAGACGTATTATATGTTGCTTTGCACGGATATTTGACCCCAATGATTCCTATATGGTGATTGATCAAATAACCTGTGATCGAGATTGGTGCAGGTAAGTAAATTGGCAAAGGGAGCTAGGCAAAGCTAGCTGGGAACCACGTCCCCTGCGACACCCATTCTGACACCCAATCAAATCTCTCCCATGTCACAATGCCCACGCCTTCCACTAACAAAAACAATCCATTAACTAACGCCCACTCACCCCAGCTACACGTACCTGGGATTTACATATTGTTATTATATGCATTCATGACTATGGTGAAACAAACCATTTTTTTCGGATTGATTTAATGCCATTACTCCTCTTATATCGTACTTACTCTTACTTATTCATAGTTCCATTAGATCAAGTGGACAATTCACATATCATAATATATAATACTCTCATTATATTCTAGGCCACCTTCTGTAGTGTCACTAATGTTACTCCATGGAATGTGAACTGGAGATTTAAAGAATATTAGAAAGCCTGTTAATTTAGCAGCGAGTTTAAAAGCGTGTGTTTCTCTCTTGAAGAGACACAATCACACATTTCTTGGACTTTTGGCTCACTACTGTAACATGGGCATAGCCAATACATGCTTCCATAATCACCACCACAACAGAAGTCCTGTCATTGATAAATACTAATGATTAAGTAGAAAATAGTGACTGGTATCGAAAGCTCCATTGTCCCATATGAAAAGCAGTGCTCTTCCTATTGAAACATAAAAAGACAAATTTGAGGAAGTGGTTGGCCATATTTGAATGACAATGGACTGGATTGCTGTTGATGAATATTTCATAATCTGCTCATGCCATCTCCATTCTATAACAATAGCACTGCATGGTATCGATCCACATCCTTGATCTTGTTATTTAATAGGGTGTAGGATGAATGGCTTAGTGAATAGGTGCATTTGGTTTTCATGAATAATTCATACAAGCTCTGATATTAGTGAAAACATTCTTGCAATTTTCGATTAAAATGTTGCCAAATATTTGTATGTCAGATTTCAACAGGGTCCATCCCATGATGCACTGTAACAGACATGCGCAGTGGCACATGCAAATCCCCTATTGCCATTGTGGAAGAAATGTTTCTACCCCATCCATCCTGTTATAGTTAATGTGAAGATCTGGGAATCGTGTATTTACTGTATTTATTGTAGTTACTGACTATTCCTAGAATGACAGTGAAGGGTATCAGGCCTATATTGTGTTTTCTCCTGCTGGGCGAGGAAAGGTGAGTGAGTGAGATTGGTTGCTTTTCGCCCTTATCAACACATTTAACATGGTTATATCAAGGGCGGGAGAGCTGAGAGGGAGGCAGTTTATGATATACCCAGAAAATAGAGATAGAGAAGAAGGGAGAGAGACACAGAGAAAAGAGACAGAAAGGCACTTTATGGTCATACCCAGGACCATGGGCGAGGAAAGGATCAATGCAACAAGTGTGTATGTTTTGCATCAACAATACATTATATGATTTCTTTTTGAAAATAAAGTGACAGTGTATGGGGTTTTCTGTCTTCAATCACACAGTCACACAATAATGTGCCATACATCAAATGAAAGATAGTGCTGTTGTCTACAAAATGGTTTAATATGCACAAACCTGTAAGATCGATATTTGGAACGGTATTTGAAAACGTGAAACGAGCGCCACCTAGTAGCCACTTTCGACAAATTTCCCCCAATTATATAAATGTACAATTTTTACATGTTATATGGGAGGTTTACTCTACACATTCCTGCAAAAATAAATTCTGGTTATGAACCAAGTCCATAGCACATTGTAAATCCTATCGGAAAAACTCTAATTTTACAGAACACTTCGTTTGAATGCCAGATTGCAAGTGATTCCTTCAAGAAATAAAGTAGTTATCTATGATTTCCATGATCGGATATCAGACCGGTGGTGACCGTCCCTGCTTGGCTTGGATGCCCATGAAGGAGGGCTGTAGGACAGAGCAGGCATAGGTGCGTCCAAGTTAGCCAACAAACTAGCCAACATATCCCCTCTCACACCTCTTTTTAATTGAAAGACTTTATACTAGTCCGGAACCTTACATTCATTTTCATTCATTTCCCATTAATTCATTATTTTTCTCTCACCTCTTGAAATGTAACATGAAATGTACATATATGAGTAATTCTCCCAAACGGGCAGCATTTGATTTCAGAAGGCCATTTTTTTAGAAAAAATAAAATTCGTTGAATCTCTACAATCTTTGGTGTATATGTAGCAGAGAATATCAGTATAATGCAGGTGAAGTTTGGGAAGGCTGGGACCAATATTTCGATCCTAAACCTATGATTCAGATACCTATATTTTCCCTATTATTTTGCCTTATTTCGGCCTCATTAAGCCCGATTAACCAAATGATTTAGTGTAAAAATGAGATATATTACTCACTAGTTCGTCTAGCAAAACTGAATGAAAACTCAAAGCTAGAGAATGGATGTTTGTTGGCAAATGACGGCTATAGTTCTAGCCAGAAGTTTGACTTGATTTTGTAAAAATATTCATTTTATTACTATAAAATCATTGTGTTGGAACAGGAGGATCTCTTTTTTTGTAATAATTATGGCGTAACGGCGACGCTATGGCGTAACGGCGACATTACTACACAAACTCACCTTAATTTAACTACATCAATATTAAATCATATTAATATTTTTCACCAAATTCAAGCAAGCCTAAACAATTATTAGGAAGGTCGAAATTACATATAAATGTTTTTTAGAAAAAATATTGGAGATATATCACATGTCGTAATGAGACATTAAATATTCCCATACCAGTTCAAGGAGTTTTATTTAAGGGAATACAAGGTTTCAGATACATCGTGGGTTAGTAACTTTTATTTTAAATAAAATATACATATATGTGCATCTTTTCGTCAAAAAATACTAATTGCAATTTAATATTAATGTTTTGACTTGGGTTATTTCATTAATTAGAAGCATATAGATGTCGTAACGCGACACACATATTCCAAAACAATATTTTCCAATTCTAGATCACCCAGCTAGGAAGTGAGCTCATGTAGATCTCACTATGAGCTCAGAAACTTCTCATGTATGTGATATCAGAACTGTGAGGTCTGGGTGAGGTGTCTGTGATCTTGCATATGTGATCTCACATGAATGGTTTCAGTGTGATCTCAGTGTGAGTTCACAAGTTCTAGCTCACATTTAGCTAACAGCTGTGATATCTCAGTGAGCTCAGAAACTTCTCATAGATGTGAGATCAGAACTATGAAGTCTGGGTGAGATGTTTGTGATCTTGCATATGTGATCTCACATGAATGGTTTCAGTGTGATCTCAGTGTGAGTTCACAAGTTCTAGCTCACATTTAGCTAACAACTGTGATATCTCAATGAGCTCAGAAACTTCTCATAGATGTGATATCAGAACTATGAGGTCTGGGTGAGATGTTTGTGATCTTGCATATGTGATCTCACATGAATGGTTTCAGTGTGATCTCAGTGTGAGTTCACAAGTTCTAGCTCACATTTAGCTAACATCTGTGATATCTCAGTGAGCACAGAAACTTCTCATAGATGTGAGATCAGAACTATGAGGTCTGGATGAGATGTTTTTGATCTTGCATATGTAATCTCACATGAATGATTGGTTTTTGGCAACATTGGTAGAGTGCCAATTTTTGAGACATTCGACCCACTAGTTGTCGGCTATCCTGTACCGATGGAAAAAAAATACCCCCCCACAATTGTTGGCCCATGTCTCTAGTTTCCGTAGATACCAAGGACAAGTCAATCGGGCCAGAAATAAAAGCGTAGCAGTGTTTTTGTGAGGCCATGTCTGGTCGAAATATAAAATCTTCCATTATCGCCATGCCGAACGTCCCGCCGATCAGACATGGCCGATCGTGACATTGTTGTAGACATTGTTGAGAGTTGCCATTTAAGAGACTGAAAGAAGACATTACGGACTGTAGATGCTGCAAATTTCGAAACGTTCGGCGGAGATTCAGGGTGTTTTTGGAGCGCCCGGATTCGGAACAAAAACAAAATTCGGGACCCAAAAAAAACGATAGGATGCCGTAAGTGGTTTTGACTTTTCCCGAATTTCTGACGGGGTGGCATCGGCCGATCCGTACACAAGAAATATACAGACTTGACCGTCAATGTCTCTAGATCACGCAGGTCTTTGGTTTGAATCGATACGAGCAAGTGGGAGGCTATGAGAGACCAAAACTCGATGCAACCTCCAACCGGGCCAAGAGCAATATGTTTGGGCGATTTTTGTACAACATAACAAAAACGGAACAGTCGATTCGGGCACTTTTAGGGCAGCTAGGGCTTAGATTTTTGAGTATGGCATGCAGCGGGGCCTGTTCCACCCTGGTGCCAAAGAAATTTTGATTCCAAGCATTCCTTCATATTCAAAACAAAGGATTCGTTTGAGATTGTAAAGTGGGTAGGAAGGGTCAGACTTTTTAGGTACATGTCTATGGCAGAACAAGTGAAAAATTCGACTTTTTTCTGGTGGCCCATAGAAATTTTGTGAGATATTGACCTAGTCCAGTTTTTTCCCCTCTTTTCAAATCTGGCCTCCAATTTTTTCTATTGGCATTATTGGCGACGTTATTGGCAATTCGACTGTTCTCACCATGTGGCAGCACCATAGAACTTGGCTTTCACTAGGTGCCCTCACAGGTTACTACATGCCATTTTCAATTTTTATTAGAACAAAAGTCTCACTAGTAATACTTATATGAGGCATTTATACCTTATAGATATTACACTTTATAAACTTGGAAATATTGAAAGCAATGAAATCAATACTTTATTTGTATAACTTACCTGCTTGATGTTGAAAAATGTTGTGAAGAAAGCACCCTTATAATTCTAATATTATTACTATGAGTACTACTGAAGTACCCAGATTGTCAAACACCAAGTTGCATTGGATACCTATGTCAGCCACAGGAGAGGATTGTATTAAGGGTAAGTTTAAGTGATGGAAATGGATGAGAAACTCTGAAAAAGTCAAGCAAAGGGACTGCATATAATATGCAGTCTCTCCTTGAATGCTCTTGAGCGAAATGCTTCTGTGGGGAAACTTTCTACCTTAGCACTGAGCACAAATCTGCTGTTTACAAGCTGATTAGTAGTGCAAAAAACAAGTCTAGCCTTGTCATCTTATTGATTAATAAGAGTGAGATTGTGTAAGAGTATACTGTTAGTTCACAATATGAGGCCATTGTGACATTAGATATTGACCTCACCATGAGATCATAGTATGAGTATACTGTGAGGTCACATTGAGAGATCATATTGATGCCACTGTGAAGTTACACTTTGACCTCACCCGTGAGGTCATACTATGACCTCACAGTGAGATCATACTTATGACCTCACAGTGAGATCATAGTATGAGTATACTGTGAGGTCACATTGAGAGATCATTTTGATGCCACTGTGAAGTTACACTTTGACCTCACCCGTGAGGTCATAGTATGAGCTCACTGTGATAGATATTGTGAGCTCTCAGTGAGCTCACTGTGATCACACATTCTTAGCTGGGCAGTTTAAATATATGACAACTTGAAATTTGTGTTTTTTCATAATAATGAACATGTGTGCATGGGTAGAAACCATTTTTCTTCAGCAGAAGTAATATATTTTCTAAATCAGGCTGTGTATTATATTCAAATTCCATAATTATTACATATTTTCTAGCCTGCAAAAGCTCTATTATCACAATAGCGGCGAAGATTTTGGCATAAGAGCTTTAAAAGTGGGGTTCCCAAAGGCTCATTTTTGCCAAAGAATTCAAATAAAAGGGTTATAATTATGTGTGATTATCCCAAATAAAGGTTGTAGATACCCTAGGCTGGAAAACCAAATGACACCCGATTGGGAGAATTACTCATATGTTTAATTAAGAATGGTTGTATCGATCATGCCCTCTCTCTATATGTTTAAATATACCTAGTCCTATCAGGGCACAACGAAAATTCATCCAAGGATGAGCGTGCTTTAAAATTATGTAAAATTTTCCTGAATAAATAAATTTGTGAAAAAAAAACTGCTGTAGTAATCAACTCCTTTTCTCCTCTAGCCTTCAAGTTTCACATCGGTCCTATCATGGCCCCATATGTATGCTTCCCATCTCCATGAGATATCAAGTGGCTCTTGCTCTTCATTAAACGTAAACTTTGGTGTGATTCCCATACGCATTGTCTATCAGGCAGGCTAGGGTGAGCCCTCCGCACACTCACAAAATTAACGTGAAAACAGTGGTTTGAATGCATCTTAGAAAAAAACTAAGGGATGATCATAACCATGCAACAGGGTGTCATTTCAATGATCAGGCTACATAAATGATTGCTACAAAACATGATTGATCAGGGCAAGGCCTAGGTCTCCCGGCGCTTGGAAAAAAACGTAAAAACAGTTGTTTGAATGCATGACAGCTCTCAATTCTTAGATATTTAGTAGGAAATCAACTAAGAAGTGGTGATGACCATGTTTAAGCCCTTTCATTCTGTTTAGAACTTAAAATGATCACAAAACATGATCGGTGCGCGGGCGATAATAAGGGTAGCCATTGGTCAGCCTGATCTCGTTTATCATGCGACAATCCCTTATAGCTTTCTATCGCTATAGGGTCATTGAACTGAGAATATATATATGCGTTTCCCCACATGACATCCATAGTGAATGGTAGTAAACTTCAGTTGCCCCTAAAATATGAAATAATATAACATCCTGGGGTTTTTTTGCTTTTTATATTCACCCAACCATGTTCTTTCTCAAGACGAAGTTTGAAAAATACATTGTTATTCCTATCTTTATGAGTTAGTTCTTTGAATTCCCGCCAGTAGCAGTGCTGACGCAGCCAGTATTTACCTTTAAAGTAGAGCATCGTCCTGAAACAATAACAAGTTATAAAGCACAATATGGAGCCCCTATTACAATAGGCATCTCTGTGCATTGCTACTGTACTGGCAGAATTAATCAAATATTCGGATTTCCATTTTCTTTTATACTGGACGCTATTATCTGTTGCCATTGGGTGTTGAGATGTGAGAATCCGGGATAATAATGAGGTAGAACAATTGATTTGATTTGAAAAAGTTGTATTGCAGGAAATGACATTACATCAAGTTGGATGCTTTTCTCAGACATGCCCGATTTCGAAAAAAAAGTATCAATTCATCAAAACTACAACACTAATTTAATTTTACAAAGTCAGATAATGTAAAACAATAATTTTTACGACCAGCTAAATTAATAATTACAATGATAAGAGGCGTCCCAGACGCCTGATAAATGAATATTTTTCTCTGTTTTCCTCCTCTGCCTAATCCTTTTGCGTATGCATTATGACTTCAGTTAAAACACTCTAAGCTCTGTTGCTCAAAAGTTATAAAAACCTTACCTTACTTTACCATTACTCTACATTGAAACTGGGTTGATTTCAGTTTCCTGGAATAATGGGTTTGGTAGGTTATCCTTAATCATTTATATTCTCTTTGTGTAAGTCAAGATTGCTGGGAGAGTTCTACGGTTACCAAACGCATGTATGTTGCTTCGGATTACCCCCCGGCCTTCTCAACATCACATCCATTCTGAGTTCTATGTTTAGTATATGGCTCCTATTTCCAGTGCATTTTGTAATCCTCCAGCTTCTTCCCTAAACCTCTCTCAGACCAGATTGTCCTGTAACTAGATCTATAGAGTTTGACAGGAATTATAATTTGTTATAGTCTATAAAGTCTCTAAAACCAACATTTTAAACAATTTTGTTTACCTTTCCTAAACGTACTTACGGTAGTTTCTATGTAGGTGGTGGCGTTGCATATACCACTCAGTTGAATATTATGTGACTTATCTCACTTTATAATATGTTGCTTCAACTCCAATATATAAGTGTCCCTGATAATACTTATAGGAATGTATAAGGAAAATAGCTTTTAACTCTGGTTCCTTATTGATAGCTCATAGAAATACAATATGCGTGAAACATCTGAATAAAGAAGTCTCGTGTGTGCAGCTTGCGTATGTGCGTACGTGCGTATGCAAGGTAAGCTTCTATATAAATATGAGATCGTGAGTAGTATTTATAAGCAAAGTGGACATTGTGAAACGTACCACATATAGATATCTTTCTGATTTTGATGAATCTATTTAATCGAATCTTTGATTCTCTTATATTATATTGCTTGGGCGGAATATGCTCTGTAAGCTCTGTTTAGGAGTTAATTTATTCATAAATGATTTATCGTATTATTGTTTCGAATACTAAATGAGGGATTTGCTTGTTCCACTGCGCATGTCTGTTACAGTGCATCCTGGGATGGATTCTGGTGAAATCTGACATATAAATATTGGCAACATTTTTATCCAAATATGCAAGTGTAATGATTCGCTCTCAATATCCGAATAAACAAGTTGACAAAGCCCAATTCTCTGAATATCTGTTTATTCATCTCAGTCCGTTCCACGGCACTCAAGTCCGGATCTCCCTATAGGGTAGGGAACTATGATCCGCTCTACCAAAGGGTAGCACAAAGTGTTGATCATGAGAAACTCAGTGTACATAACAACATACACAGATAGGAGTAATAACAAGTAGAATAAACATCAGAGATCTCTATGAGAGTAATAAGCAAAGGGTTACAAATAATGATGTATGGGAATACATATCACCCAAGCGCCGAGCGCCTCTATTGGTAAAGTAGTAGACTGACCTTTATGGCCAGCCACCAAGTGGAATACTATAGAACTACTACACAAGAATGTTTTCACCAATATCTGAGCTTGTATAAATGATCTATTAACCAAATGCATGATGGGAAAGATGGGGGACAACATTTCTGCCGAAAATTGTAAGAACGTTTTCACTAATATTGTAGCTTGTTTACATAATCTATGAAAACCAAATGAATGATGGGAAAGATGGGGACGTGTGATGGAAACATGTATAACAAATGGATATTGTCATTAGAGCATTTATAAATATTCCATGCTGAACATGGCGTGTTTTCTGTAGATTTTATACTCTACCATTAATGCCATAATTCCAGACGAATCTAGATTCAAAATGGCAAATCCCCTATTAGGTAGCTTCCATGGAGGAGATGATCCCTCCCTTTGAGCTGCTTGGTTGATAGGAGGGATCGACTGTAGCCCTCCAGGGGCTAGGGTATAATTTGGGATGTCTTTAGTTTGGCCACAATGTGGACTCGGCTTCCTATATATGGTTGCCTATAAGAGTTATAGGCTTATAGCGCGGGAAGACACCACGTCCCCTTGTCACGTGACGACCTACGTACGGTGTACAATTATCACGTGACGCCTACCCGCGGGAAATTTGAACAGAACATTCTCCGGCTTCAAAGCACTTGGTCGCCGGAAAAATTTTGCTTGCTGATTTTCTCAAGATTATGTTCTTTATTACGGAGTATGCCTACCTTTGGGGTTTGTAGTCGATGCGAGTTTACCCATCAAGCTCCATTCGGTTCCAGGTGTAAACTGGTGTTTGACGATCCAGAAACATTTGATCTGCTTACATTGTCTCTACGTGATTCTCCCAAAATGGCCGGCGTTGGTGGCTACGACAGAGCAGATCCTCTGTACTTGGAGTTTCTTGAGAAAGCTTACAAATCCTCCGAGAAAGCAACTGGTGGTAAAGCACAGTCTTCTACTTCAAATACACCTCCCTCTGATGCCTTGTCGATGATTCTTCAACGTCTGGATAAGATAGAGAAGAAAAGCTCTCCTCCTGGCGTGTACAGCCAGTCTTCTCCGGGGGAGGAAGACGAGGGTGACGGCCATATGCAAAACCTTGTCGACAGCATTCAGCAACTATCATTGAATGTCAATGACGGCGTTCCGCCAAAGAAAGGTATGGACTACAGGCCTGCTTATTATGTTCAAGTATTAGCCAACCAGATGACCGTCAAACAGATGGACCATACTAAATTGTCCGCTGCGGAATTGTTGTATGGCATGACTAAAGTGTTGGAATATCTTTCTGTGAATGGTGACTGGCGTGCTTATCTACAACACATGCTGTACGTAGGTCGCCATGTGATAGACGTCAACTTCTCTGTGCTTGGATGTGCTTCATACGATCACCATGTAGTTGATCAGGTCATGGCCGGCAACTGCTTTTTTGGCACGCCAGACCTATTTGCTGCAGGCATTTATCTGAGTGGATATTATCGCAAGAGAGTCGACGAGAAAGCTGATAAAGTTTCGTCGCCATCTTGGAAACAAGGCGCCGGAAGGAACCGGCCCGGAACAACAACAAACCGATCACTCGGCAGAGCTCGGGATGATTCGGGCTTCCCCGCTATGCCTGAAGACTGGCAACCAGACGTATGTTATAATTTTAATACTCGTGGTTGCTTCATGGGGAAATGTGCGAGACTGCACATTTGTGGCCACTGCAAATTTCCCCATTCAATGCAAAATTGTCGCTTCAAAGAGAAAAAAGCCGATTCTTCAAGTGTCGCATGAACTCTCGTCTCCCCGTGGCTTCCGGTCAAGATGGCGGCCATGGCTCGGATTTGGGATTTTCTCCAACTCTGCAAGTGACTGATTGTGACATTCTGCCTTCTGTGTTTGCTTCTTCACCCCAATTGTTGGCAGAATGGGACGAGGATGTGTATTCAGAGGACTGTGTTAAATTTTTTCGTGTTCATACACGTACAACCCCGGATTATTCAGGTTTCTCCTCCCAGGACTCCTTCGTCGTTAAACCTTACAAGTGTTGGTCCCTACATGACCGTATTGCTGATTCCCATTATGTCGGTGGCTTGCCTTCTCAGCTGAAGCTAGGAGCTTGGCACAATGAATTATGTATTGAACAAGACATTTATTTCCGTGACTTCTTGTACGACGGAGTTAAAAATGGTTTTCATATTGTAGATGCAACGTCCACCGTTCCGATCTACCACTGTCGGAACTACTCTTCAGTTCTGTCCGACCCAGCTTATTCCTTCGTCAACAACCTCATAAACGAGGAATTTCGTGATGGGAAATTTAGGATTGTGCCCAACAAGCCTCGCTGTATCCATTCGCTTGGTGCCATTGCCAAGAAAGATGGGACCTTCCGTCCGATAACGGATTGCAGTCAACCTCCTAACGATTCCATCAACAACTTTATGGTTCAAACAGCTCAGCCTTTTAGTTTCAACACGATTGACGATGTCTGTGATATTCTACAGCCAGGAGATTACATGGCGACTGTCGATTTGAAAGCAGCATATCGGTCTGTCTCCATAACACCTTCCCAATGGGAGCTACAGGGCATTTGCTGGGACAATACCTTTTTTCAAGACACACGTCTATGTTTTGGCCTGAGATCGGCCCCATTTATATTCTCAGCTCTGAGTGACTTCATTATTAAAGCTATGAATAGTCGTGGTTTTTTCAGAGTAATTAACTATCTGGATGATTTTGTTGTTGTTGGTTCCAGCTTCAAAGAATGTCAAGAGATACAAATGGTACTGATTCATCTTCTAGGAGACCTTGGGTTCCTAGTGAGTTGGAAAAAATGTACGTCTCCTTCTCAGTCTTCTGTGTTCCTAGGAATATTGATCGATTCCCAACAAATGACATTATCCTTGCCTCCGGATGAGTTAAAAAAGTTACACCATGAACTCAATTTCTTCACGGACAAGAATCGTGCCACTAAACGTCAAGTCCAGAGACTCTGTGGTATCTTATGCCACTGTTCGAAGGTAGTCAGAGGTGGGCGTACCTTCAGCCACCGTGTGATAGAATTGTTGAGAGGTCTTCCTGATAGGAATGTTCGCATTAAGCTCAGTGACAGCTTCAGGTTAGACCTAAAATGGTGGTCAGAATTCGCCCAACGCTTCAATGGGACCTCATACATGATTTCTCGTTTACATCATAATGATCTTACCTTGTCTACGGACGCCTCTTTGGGAGGATTTGGGTTGGTAACCCCCGTGGATTGGGTTGGAGGATTCTACAATAGTGACGAGCTTCCCATTGATTTTCATGTCACTGATCCTTCCCATTCTCATTGGGTGAATGTAAATGTTGACTCTGAGCACTCCAGGAATATAAATGTATTGGAAACAATTCCTGTATTGGTTGCTGCCGATAGATACAAGGAATCTTGGAAGAATAAACATGTTGTGGTCCTGACAGATAATACCCAGACCATGCATTTAATTAATAAAGGTGTCAGTGCGAATCCTTACTGCATGTCCCTTCTGAGACAGTTATTTTGGCTAAGTGCTGTGTATAATTTTTACATTACTGCCAAGCACATCCCTGGTATTGACAACACCTTACCTGATTATATCTCCCGAATCCATCAACATGGGAATATATTTTGTGCTAATAACTCTACTCTATGTTGCAGCCCTTTTGCCAGCTTTGGATGAAAAGGTGGCTGAGGTGTTATCCAGATCTTGGTCGTCTAACACTAAGTCGACTAGAGCCTCCCAGTGGTCTATTTACTTCACCTTTTGTTCAGATTATGGATTGAAGCCTCTACCTGCCACAGAGTCTACAGTTTCCAGGTTTCTTGTGCACAAGGCCCAAACCTCCAAGTTCTCTACTGTGAATAACTATTTATCTGCAATTATTGCCTTGCATAAGTGCTACGGATATGAGTGTTCGTTCAGGGACTCTTACCTCCTGAAAATGATTCTGGAAGGTTTGAAGAAAACCCTTGGCACATCTGTTAACCAAAAAATACCAATTCTGGCTTCAAATCTGTCCATGATGTCAGATTTCGTGTGTTTTTCTAACCCACATGATTCAGCATGTTGGGCTTGTGTAGTTTTGTGTTTCTCAACCTTACTCAGGAAGTCAAATGTGTTACCAGAGAATTTACAGGAGTTAAAGTCTGCAGACTGTCATGTCTTGACAAGACGTGATGTTCTTTTTTCCAAAAGCAAGATTGTGCTTCGTGTCAGCTCTTCTAAAACGCTGAAATATTATAATAAGTGCCTGGAAATACCTATTTTGCCATTGTCGTCTAACTACAGAATTTGTGCCTATACCCTGCTCCTTTCCCATCTGAGGTCGTCGAAGGGTAGTGCTAGTGACCCTATCTTCATGGTACATGGCCAGCCACTGTTATATCCTACAGCCTTGAAGTTCTTGAAGCTTCTCTCTTCTAAAGTCGGCCTTAATCCTGAGCTGGTCGGTTTTCATTCGCTCAGACGTGGAGGTGCTCAACATCTACATAATCTGGGCGTGCCACTGTCAGATATTCAATGTGTAGGCGACTGGGCCAGCCTGGCCGTATTGATGTATCTGGCCACTCCTCCTGATCGCAAGTTGGAGATTTCCAAGTTATCTTCTTCAGCCTTGTCGGCCGTATGATTTAGTCGTTCCTGAACTGTGGATCAAAAAAAAAAAAAAAAAAAAAAACTTATTCTACTTCGTTTCATTATATCTATTATTGGGTTTTGGAGACTTCTGTCTTCGTCGAATGCCCTTCTGCCTTGACTGATATTATTTGTTGATCGAGCTATGGTTGCCTATAAGAGTTATAGGCTTATAGCGCGGGAAGACACCACTCCCCCTTGTCACGTGACGACCTACGTACGGTGTACAATTATCACGTGACGCCTACCCGCGGGAAATTTGAACAGAACATTCTCCGGCTTCAAAGCACTTGGTCGCCGGAAAAAATTTTTCTTCGTTCTTGTTTGTTTAATAAAGGGAGACTTCTGTCTTCGTCGAATGCCCTTCTGCCTTGACTGATATTATTTGTTGATCGAGCTATAGGCCTACGTCCATGATAACCATTATTATTATTATTATAACGGCATTGTACATTTCAACAACGTTATTTGGATTGGATAATTCATTCGAATATACAAAATATAATATAGCTGTGAACGCCTGAGAACAGAATATATTTGCTTTCTTTTAGTTAGATTCAAATTAAGGTTCCTTGGACAGATTTGAACAGTAAGGTTCTATGCAATGAAGTTATTAATTTGTCTTAAATGTGTGAATGAATGTAATGGAGCAAATGGATTGGATAACAAAGGCAGCATAGCCCCTGATATTGTATTAATCCATTCTATTATGAAGGGCTATAGAACAACTACAGTCAGAACAATACCATTGTGTCTCACATCAACAGGGACATCTCGTTGGCATGATTATGAGAGATGTTCCATCTGCAATCAATTTCATTTAAAAATCGATTAAGGAATGTTTCTATTAATTCGTAGCCTTAATATAACTCCTATACCCTGAGAAGGAAGTGTGTGAGTGTGTGTCGGGGGGCTTACCACTCACTCAAATAGCTTTATGTTTCTGATGGTATGAGGACAATAAACATAGTAATAAGATGGGAGGGTGTTTGGCGAGAAGATTAAAGGCCAAGCAATATTAAGAATAGTTACATTAGTTTATCACAAATAATTACATTCAATAATATGATTTTTATAAGTTTAAATTTCAGTTCATGGGAGTTTCTTGACTTGTTGACTGGATGGTAGGTAGGCTTTGAGTGACTTGCCAGGAATGGAACAGGTCATTGGCTAGCCACCCCCTTCTCCCCCCCCCCCCCCTTCCCCCATCCTAATGCACTTGCGATTGATGCACAACTATGAAACATGACAAGGGACTGTTGCTAGGGTATTTGTTCTGAGAGACACCATATTAGAGCCAACATAGATATATCTACAGGAGATCAAAGGGGCTAACCATTGTCTTCAAAAGGAAACACAAATTCTATTTGATATTTCTGTGAGGGATATGCTTCAGGATATGACACAATTGATATTATGAGCCTTGGCAATATCATTTGTTCTACTCAAATTCCTCAAATTCTTGAAAGAATGTTAGGAGTATTTGAATGTAGTTGATAATGCATCATTATGAAATAAAAGAAAGGGTACTTTGCGAACATTCTAACCATTTCATAGTGAAAGTTTCTTATAACAAGAATCAGTTACATTTAACGGTCACAGTTAGTTTTTATAGAGTGTTAACTTCCGGGTTTTTCTGGGTTTTCTGCATTTCCAAAGGTGATGATGACTGGGTTCAGTAACTTGTAAAAGAGGTCAGAGAGAGCAGTTGTGATCCGTTCATTTGGTGTTGATATATATAGTCCTGTAGCATGAATTATAATATACAATGACTATGAACTAGTTCCAGAAGTTTGAGATCACTACAAAATGCTGAAAATAATAATAAGGGAAATATTGAATGAACTGTGTTATCGTCCAAAATGGCTGTCATTTTGAAGCCTCATGTCGACCATCTGTTAACATTTAAAACTCGTAGCACGTCAATAGTTGTTTATTTCCCAATAAACATTTTGTTACCAAAGTATCCACAAAAAGAGGGCCTGATTAGCCCGTGGCATATGCATGCATACATTTCACTAGTGAGGGCCACCGTTCGAATGCAACCAATTTACAACGCTATTTTGATTGGTTGCGTAAATTTAGTTGCGCCAATCAATGATGCTCATTTCATGACGCTCATTTAATGATGCAAGGCTGTAGGTGCTTGCTTTTGCTGAGTCAGAGGGTTGCAAGATGTTAACTAAAGGTAAATAATGATCAAATAACGCTTAGATATATATCATAGCATAAAAATAGAACTAAACTTGAGCTGCATTTGCAACAACACATTCACAAAACGCTCATGGCTTTTGGTGAATCACGTGTGGCTTCGGCACTTGTGAAAGACATTCACCAAAAGCCACTTGCTTTTTGTGAATACGTTGTCGCATATGCCGCTCGCATTAAGTTCTATCTTATTATTTTACCATGCATCAAAGGTCATAATATCATTGCATTAATTTTTAAAAGACAAGAAAATATTTTCTACTGACAGT
Source organism: Sthenelais limicola (assembly GCA_942159475.1). Taxonomy (NCBI): domain Eukaryota; kingdom Metazoa; phylum Annelida; class Polychaeta; order Phyllodocida; family Sigalionidae; genus Sthenelais; species Sthenelais limicola. Next base: position 41,136,467 of record OW804097.1, on the reverse strand, counting down.
TGATGATATCTGACATTCCTCCTTCAGACAGCCATCTTTTCTAATTTTATGACTAGGCGGAAAAGTCCAAGGGGAAGTCAGAGTAGAGAGGAATAGGTCCTAGGGGGCAAGGCAGAGGGGGGCGGGAGTCTGAGGGCGGGGAAAGTCTGTGGGCGAGAAGTCTGTGTGTGTGTGGTGGTGGACGGGGGGGGGGGGGGGAGGGGGTCCAATAGGGAAAGGTCTCCACTGCCTCCTCTTATATTAGCCTCGGCAAACATGCCGTACATGGCCGTGCCGTGGATTAGCAGACAAATACTTTCTAGGTTTCCTATTGGTCAGATCAGGCATGTGACACTCCAAAGTAGTTTGGCTAAACACATAGGTGCTATTGACTTTTCAAATAGCACCCCTTAATCACTTAATGAACAGTAATGATTATGTTGTAGGTGTCTGGGATGGAACAGCTTTCTTTACAGTTGAGAACACAAACATTTAAACCTCCTTTGAATCTATAGAGTTGTAGTCATTATAAATTGTCACTTTACATTACTAGACACACTCTGTATTCCCATAAGAAGCAGACAGACAAACATTTATCAAGCATACAATTATTACTGTATTCTGTCTTTGGGAACAGTATGGCAATCTGCAGACTGTTCCGTCTGCAAATTGCATCTAGATTACAATGGTTGGTGTAATAGTGCAACAAAGGAAAACTATTATGAACAAACCTGGGGGTGTTTCATAGACACTCGTAAGACATAATCATTATAATATAATGATTATATATCATGTTCCTAATAAGTTTTAAAAAATGTAGTTTGCTGAAAAAATCACAATCATATATCACCCTTAGTCCCCTATAATCACTCCTTTTCATTTATCATCATTCTTCTGCTTAACATTGCAATCCAGCACTGAAAATCTAAAATTTCATAAGTTATTTAGCAAAAGGAGAGAATCTATAGGGGTCTTTATGAATACTGTATGGTAATCTCTTTGCAAGCTTTGCAGAGTGATTTGATTCCTCTATTTGTGTGAGAGAAAATGGATGGCAGGGCTGCTGCAAAAGGTGCCGAATGTTCAGTAAACAGCGTACAAATGTGATATATGGTGTGCTTAACGCTCTCCAGAGGAACCTAACCATATATATGACGTTATAGTACCCTTGAGGACAGGGGGAAATGAGGGAGAGTGTAGCTTAACATAAAGCTCATTCATTCAGGTGCCTGTGTTATCCTGCGGTACATAGTAGCATTTGAGAAATGGTTGCGTGGCTGTAAACAAATTAGGATATCTTACAATGCATAGTTTTCATATCCTCCAAACTCAAAGGTAGGATATAGACATACATCTATTTCCTATTCCTTATAGCTGATCCTCCACTGACTCCTGGTGAAGTATACTACTCTCTATTGTTGTATTATTAATTACCAGGCTTTAGTTCATCTCCTATATCTGAGCTTCCATTAGATGGTCAGATATCTGTATTTGATCTGATGTGTTGTCATCTCATATAGCTCTTCTCTTCACCCTAACACAGACTGTTTCTAGAAATCCTCAATTTCCCCAATCCATTCTAGACTAGAAGCAAGACATGGCTAAGCCACAAAAAACGAGCATCCCAATTGCCGGATATATACAGGAGGATATGAATGGGGACTGAGATGACTAAACCACCTGCCCAATAGACACTCTCACGCCAATAAACACTGAGGCATTTGCCAGCCCACAGTGAGTACTACTGTCCACCACAGATGTCCATCCAATATCTCCAACACAGTAAACATCATCCCACTTCATGACTAGCTACCTAAGCCTCTGCTATCTTTCTGTGTGTATCAGGGCTGCAAGATATACATGTACTGTTTATTTGGTTCATTTTGTTTATTCAAGTTTGGCCAAACTTTTCGAAATGGGGTATTTCAAATAACCTAATAAAACATGCCTCTCTCAAAATTAGATTACTTACTTAATTAGATTACTTTATAGAGCCGACAAATCAGTAACTTAAAAAGCACGTCAGGACCTTTACAAGATGGCTGTTTTACATACTTGGATTACTCCGACTTTATATTTACGATTCAGGACCTAAGTGCCTACTACAAAAATGGCAAACATTACAAAACTAAGCACTACGTATCATTTTTGACAGAAATAAACTAGACAATGTTAACAATGAGCACAATTTTTAAGCATTCTGCCTCTCAGTGAAAGGAGAGAAAGGCACATTGAAATCGCTTGCCACTTAGCTAAAATTCCGGAAAACTTAAACAAGAGAAAACTCACAACCAGAAGCCATGTTGGAGGTCGCAGAAATCTCAAGACAATAGCTCCAAAACTAAAGAAAAACATCAAAGCTCTGTCTTATGCAAATGCTCAATTGGATTGAACAAGCTCGAGACTGAGGCACACACAATTGAGGACAGGTTTGCTTTTATTGCATATTAGCAAAGTACCCATCCGCTGGACGGTCACCCTATTCCTATCACTCTCTCCCCTCCTCTCTCCCTGCCTCTCCTCCTTTTCTCCTTTTCTCTCCGTGCCTCTCCCCCTCTGTCTTCCAGTCCCTACCCTCCCCCTCTCCTCTCCCCTGCCCTCCTCTCTCTTCCACTCTCTGTATCCTCTTCTTCCTCTCCCTATCCGATTTCCCCTCCCTCTCCCTCCACTTCTTTCATTCTCTCTCCCCCTCTCCATCCCCTCCCCCTTCCTCTCCCTTCTCACTCACTCACCCCTCCTCCTCTCTCCTTTCCTTCCTCTTCCCCAACTTCTCTCTCTCTTCCTCTTCCTTCCCTCCCCTTCCCAGCCCTCTCCCTCTGCCCCTCTTCTCTTTCACTCTCTTCCCACCTTCCCCTACCCTACCCTCTCCCCCTCTTTTCCTCTCTCTCCGCCCCACTCTTCTCCCTCTTCTTCCCCCCCCCCAACCGCTCTCCCTCTCTAACCCCTCTCCCCTTCCACTCCTCTTCTCTCTCCCCCACCCTCTCCTTCCCCTGTTTTCATCTCTCCCCCTCCCCTCTCCCTTTCCCTCTTCTCTCTCCCTCTCACCCTCTCTTCTTCTCCCTCCATCCCCCTTCTCCCCTTCGTTTCTCTCCCTCTCAACTTCTCCCTTCCCTCCATCTCTCTGATTCCCCCACCCTCTCTCTGCCGTCTTCCCCTCCCCAAGGGATCCCTGTAGTGAAGCGTTGTTAGGACCATGCAGGGCTAGTTACATCTCTGGGTCACATGATCAATTGGCTCAAGGCCTCATTGATCATTGCCTCTGGGTCACATGATCATTGGTATGACCATACTTACTTCCCAGGCTATAAATAAAGTGTGACTATCTCGGTTTAAAAAAGGGTTCAAAATCACCTTTTCACCACAAACCGCATTATATTGTCCTCCAGAAAGGGTCAGCGGAAATGTATAGAGCAGAAAAATGGCTGGTAACATTACAGATTCCACGAACATGTCTGATAAAAAAAATCACTGTTTCCCTTATATACAGTGGATGTTAAGAATAATGTTGGTTGAGTGTAATGGAAGTTGGGAAGACAACATCATAATTATCATATAGTCTATAAAGGTTCTCATTGATATTACATATTTAGTCAAATTTGTTCACAACGTTAGAACATGACATTTATCATGATTATACATACTGTGTAACACATGTACATGAGAACCGTTCACTGTTTACCGTTAACGTAGCATAGGTAGAAGTAGATATGTAACAAAGGGAAGAAAACAAGAAAGGCATCGTCAGGAAGACCTCTTTTTGATATGACCATGACCTGTTTATCAAAACATTCTTATGACAAATAAAGAATTCTCTTATCTTATATTATCTTATCCTATTTACAAGTGTCCAACACAGATAGCTAGCCGATATCGCACCTGCTGTAATATAATTCCATTTCATAACTTGAGACTATGCTGCAGCCATACCAGCTATGCTTATGTTTATTCCCTGAATAAAGAATTATACAATATTCAGGAACTTACTTAGGTGTCAAAATATAGTTTTGGAAACACATTGGAGTGTAATTTGTAGCTATAGTTGCTATACTCTTGCATTGATCTACTATTGGAAACATCATCTAATTGTATTACTTTTTCCTTAGCCATTGCCAGACCAGTAGAATTCACTGTTAATCTATGCATTAGGTCTAGCTTCTTGTTTAAACGTCCTGAAGTGCATACTTGTATTGGCATTAACGTGTTTACCTCAAGTGGAGTTATTGCAGGTGGTAGTATACTACCACATATATGTGATGTGTTCTAGTAAAATGAGTCACAAGTCGCAAAATTGATATTTTTCAAAGAGTTTTATTCAAGGGATATCTTTGTCGAAATGTTTTCATTATATATTATATATATATTAAGATTTTTAATCCGATTTTGTTCATACAAATGGCTACAGATGTGACATTGTCATACATAGTATATCGAAAATGTCAATCAAGAAAAGGGCATCAACAACCATCTGTCTCCAGGTCTTCCTGATCACCAAAATGAAAATTGAAATGAAAGTTGACGCAAAATGTACTCAAAGTCTATTAAATTGTCCGTTCATTGTCTGGGTATTCTGTTAAATGTCAATGCTTTTTGGTTCGTTATTTTACTCTTTTCTTTTCTCCTGGTTTTCATTCTTGGGGCACTTAACGCTGTATGTAGCATGAATTCATTTACCAAATTTCTAAGTCGTCGTATTAAATATATTTAGCGACTTTACTAGTCACCCAGAAATATTGCAAACCTTTTTTCAAAAATTATATATCAAATATAGAAATACTGATTGGCTGTCCTTATTTGGAATCGGCTTGATCCAATCTTTTCAAATATGATGATATCTCAAAATCCATTTTTTGCGACTTGTGACTCATTTTCCTGAAACACATCACATATGTATCAGTAAAAGTTCTAGTCTATTGGATCAGTGGTTTGCTTTATAGATATTTGAGTGCAAAGTAGAGCAGTTTGGGAAATAAAAGTCAGTGAGGGCTGAAATCGATGGACATGAGTGACAGTTGGCTATAGCTTCTGGGTTGATGTAATCCTGGGTCACTTGATCCATTCTGAGATGAGGTCACTGGAAGATACAGAGTGGTGATTGGTCAATCAAATTTAAAATCAGTTATTGTACTGACCGTCTGGGGGCAGCCCTCTATTATGGCCCATCCCTTTTATCTGTGATTTGACTTCAAATGGTGGTGCTGTAGCTTTCTTTCCCTTTCATTGCACTTATTCAATGAATATCGAATCGAAATACAACAGTACTTCAAAATTAATTAATATTGCCTTACCTATTTTTTAAATACATTTTATTGAAGGAATAGATCTGATATAGATACATATATATTTAACAAAATGCAGGAACTCCACTATGAGAAAAACGGCCAAAAACGGCTGCGACAAATGTTTTGCGACGAAATATCTAATCAAATTAGATATTTTGCAATTGTTGGCAACAAATAAATGTGTTGCCGACAACCTATTTTACCCCCTCATCCACTAGAATTTTTAGGCATGTCAAATTTTCCGAATTTTTAGAAATGTTGGCGCCGTTTTTTACCTATAGTGGAGTTCCGCTATAACATTTACTAACAATTTAAAACTAAGTGTAGTACAATTCCACAATGTGTGTGTTAACTACTCATGTCATAAAACAAGATGCAAGACATTATTTCGTAGGCTGTAAGTCAAATTAGTAGAAATCTGCACACCCAATAAAACACTTAATAGTTTGCTGTTTCCAGCATGAGACACGCAGCCCCAGCCATATGGCTGTAGGACACCAATCAAGAAAGCCGCTTTACCTCATTACATATGGTGAATGCAATTAAAGGGGGACATTGTTTACATATATATATATATAGTGGGGCAGCTTAAGGCCATATTTGAGATGGATGTGGACGTTCGTGACAAAAGCACCAAATTTTTACCATGTGTTGACAATGGCCCTAGCTTTCAATTTTTGGTAGGCACCACTTTCTCCCGATATATTATGGCGGCCATCTTGGATTTTTAAGATCGCCATCATGTAAAATCCTACATCTACCAATATCTCAGCTTCTATACCACTTAGGATCACAATCTTGGTGTCTAAACATACATTTTCAGGGTCAAGGAATACGCCTATACCATTTAAAAAAAGATTAGATTGTATTTATTAACACAAAAACAAATATATGACAAAATATCATCATCAGGCCCAATATAGCGCCATCACTATAGTATACAACTGTAGCAAAAATTATAGTGTTGTTGATAACTGTTAGTAAGCAAAATATAAATATCAACCATAACAATAGTGTCAAGTTAAGAGAAGGACTACATTGTTTTTCACAACACAGAAACCAAATACATGAAAACATATCATCATTGGGTCTAACATCATTTACCTTATTTCTCACAATTGCAATTGTATATTTCAGTGCATTTCCAACATGCCTTTCTGCATGTACACCTTGCCCCACATCCTTTTTGACTCTTGCAACTACACTTTACAAGTTCATTGCAGGCCTTAGAAGTAACAGGTAATGTGGTCCACACAGGGACCAATTATTGCCTGACCTTGGTGATAGTCCAGCCCCAACCTTCTAGATTAAGTATGTGCTGTTTGCTTAATGGCCTACCATATTCCACTCTGGAATGAAACTCTCTTGGAGTGTTGCAATAGTGCATCCTGGGTTGTTTGGAGGTTCTCCATTGTCTTCCCCTTTTGGCAAAACAACTGCTTTCTGGCCTCATCATCACTATGTTCAAGATCACTGGCCTTAATTGTCATATAGAATAATAGTGAAGCGTTCAAGCAACTAGAAATGTTAAGCACTGAACTCTGTGAAAGGATGGAGTGCCATGTCTGTAAAGGCTTGTCTCACATCTTGGTAGCAAAGCCACACCTCCTATGATGACTTCTTGCCTCTTCCAAAGAATGAAGATGTGGTATCACATCCTCTGAAACTGTGGAAGACAGGGAGGGACTTCTCTCAACCCAAGCAGTCATAGATGGCATTGATATGATGATATGTAAAGTTCTTGCCTGTACCAAAGGCAATTCAAATGTTCACATCTCTGCACAAGGTGATGAGGTAATGGATGTTGCCAATTAGGATCACCACTACATCTGTGTCAACAGTGTGCACCACACAGTTGGTACTGTCATAACGGCATTCTATAGGTGAATCAGCAGCCTAGTGTCTGCTTCCTCATGATCACATAGTGTCATGGATCAATCAGTTCCTGGAAGAATAGTTCTGTTAGAAGATGTGATGATGACTCCCTGTCTTTGGGGCAATCCACAGTGGCAATCTTGTTGGACAGGAATGTAAACAGTTCCTCTTTTTTGGTTGGGCCACCCAAAAAGTATGCTCACTTTCCTGGGATCTTATTTTAACCTGCAACTTTTCTCTGAATTCCCTTTCCTTGCTTTTCTCTGGTGGGTTCTTTTATGCTGATAGGGATGTATTTGTCCCATATTACATCAACTTGTTTTGAGTTTTCTCGTTGTTTTATGATGTGTGGAACAAAGACCTGATAGCGTACTCTTCAAATGTAACAACATTGTTAGTGGGGAGCACCACATCAGCTCAATCAAGAAACCTCACATCAATGGAATCTGGAGGATCATTCTGGGTGTCCTTAGTCAGAATGGTTAACAGATCTGATTTCTTTCCAAAGTGCAATTTTCCACCATGAGATAGTGAAGGAAGGAAGGGATGATTCTCATGGCTGAAGAATGTAATCATGTCACTCATCCTGTGCTGCATCACAATGTACAAGTGGGAGAACAGCACCACACCATTATTAAGTAACAAGATTTTCCCTGCTTGTTTTGATTTGGTTCTTGCATGGCTGCGTACAATGGAAAAGAGGAAAGGCATTCTTCTAAATTGGCTCATGATTTGAGGATGTCCAATAAGTTATAACTTCCTTGCAGCCTGCTCCTTAAAACTTATCTGTGTGGACAATCCCTCTTCATGATGATAACAGCAACCTGAATCTTTATCTTTAGGTAGGTATTCCTCTTCAAACTCCTTCAGCAACCTTGCTTGTTCAGGCCCTGAGACTATTCATTTTCTGAAGGCTGAAGGATTCTCTGTCAGACCATTTGCACCCCCTATCATCGACCTGTTGACAACTTCATTATTTTGTTCATGGGCTTGATTGATTGGAATGGTTGAAAATCGGTTTTGTGGTGGTTTCATGGATAACCCAGTGACTGTGCTCCGCAATCTCTTTAAGAATTGATGGGGAAAGACTCTCCATATCTCAGATGTGTATTGGGATCCAACGCACATAATTGCATGGTCTAGAGCAAAATACCATGGAGCCAATGCCTTCAGACTTTCAATATAAAAATTCCCTTCTTGGTGAGATCTGATGCAGATGAGGCCTCAGAGTTCCATAGTGAAAACAGTATCCCAGTATTGGATTGTTGGACTCTTCTGTACCATTTTCCATCTCCATGCCTCTTTGACTTCCTCACTGTGAGCTCCTTCAGTGGGCAAGAAAGCATCCTCCTTGAGCATTGCAACAGCCAGAACAGTCACTTGGTGAGCATGCCTTGTTTGAGTGAGGTGTAAGGCTCTCAGAAAAGAGTCAGCTATGCCTGGATGCTTGTGTAAGTGCATTGGTCACCAAATATTTTCCACATTGCCATCTTTATGTGCAGTCCACCTAACATTGCAATAATTTACCTTCTCCAAGTGTGAACTTGGCAAGAGCATAGAGTGGTGCATCAAAGGTGATCACTGGTATCTGTTGTGTATACTATAGTGATAACACATAGTGCCTGATTGATATTTTGTCATATATTTTGTTTTTGTTTTAATAAATACAATCTAATCCTTGTTTACATTGTATAGGTGTGTTCCTTTGCCCTTAAAATGTATATTTAGATACAGAAATTATGATCCAAAGTGGCTTAGAAGCTGAGATATTAGTTGATATAGGTTTTTGGATGATGGCGATCATGCAAATCCAAGATGGCCGCCAATGTAGTCCTTCTCTAAACTTGACTATTGTTATGGTTGATATTTATATTATGCTTACTAACAGTTATTAACAACAATATAACTATCTAGCTATAGTTGTGTACCATAGTGATGGCGCTATTGGGCCTGATGATGATATTTTGTCATATATTTGTTTTTGTGTTAATAAATACAATCTAATATTTTTTTAATGGTATAGGCGTGTTCCTTGACCCTGAAAATGTATGTTTAGACACCAAGATTGTGATCCTAAGTGGTATAGAAGCTGAGATATTGGTAGATGTAGGATTTTACATGATGGCGATCTTAAAAATCCAAGATGGCCACCATAATATATCAGCAGAAAGTGGTGCCTACCAAAAATTGAAAGCTAGGGTCATTGTCAACATATGGTAAAAATTTGGTGCTTTTGTCACGAACGTCCACATTAATTTGCTAAGCTGCCCTACTAATATGTGTTTCAGTATTTATATACCTCTGACATGTATGAAAATAACCATCAGAGATCATAATCAATATTAGATCATAGGGATGTATGTATGTATAATGTTTTATTTTCGGAAGTTTAACCTTTCAATGACATCAATCAATTTTTTTACACTGTAAAACGGGTGCCTCAACTCTGTGTAACCATATATTTTCCTGAGGGCCCTCTTCCAAAAATGGAGTTACGTTATTTAAACAGGTACAGTTAATAGATAAATAGATGCAGCGACTACACTAGTATGACAAACTAATATGGCAGTAATAACAGCAAAAACAAGATAAAACAATAAATTGGGCACGCTATACATGCCATGAAGCAAGATCAGATATGCACTCTCTTCCATGTATGTTTAAGTCCACTACTTATCTGAGTGAATTACTATAAGGTTTTGTCTGGTCCTGGATCAATAATTTTGTGGATAATTTTTCGCATAGCATAATTGCTGGTAATTTTTCTTTTTCTACATCTACACAGTAAATCGTAATAACTGCAGAGTTCTGTGTTTTAACAGTGCGGCACCGGAAACCCGGAATGCAGGTGCGGTACCGTACAAAGGCACCGTGACAAGGCACCGTAATTATCACAGTGCCGCTCCGTGCTGGTCACAGTACCGCTCCGTGCTGGTCACAGTACCGCTCCGTGCTAATAACGGTACCGCTCCGCGCTAATAACGGTGCGGTACCCTCCATATATACAGGCCTATATGGCACTGTTACTGGGCACTGTTTTATGGACAGTACCGCACTGTGATTCGGCACTGTAATTTTTTCCGAAATTTAAAAAAAAAATGCTCCCCCCCCCCCCCCCCGCACTTGCCCAGGTTAGAAAGTAGTAACTTTGGAATTTGAATATAATACACAGGTGCATTTTGTAATTATAACTATATTAAATCAGTCATAATACTGAGCAATGCATATTAATAATAAGAATCTCTTAGACTGAACTCTAAAGGCGAATCTACTAAATAAAGAAGTATAAATTGAAGTGAAATTGAAGCAAGAGAAAACAAGACAACGGTTAGGCTTAGATTATATACATTTTACTCCTTTATTATTCATTCGACACTCCAGTCACATATTCCCGTATATATAATACTTTGGCAGTTATGTAAACATAAACGTCTTCAGAAGACACAGCACCAATAACATATAAGTAGGCCTACTAATACTATATAGGAGAGCTATATGTATACAATACAAAAATATATAAACATGTAATAACCTTTTGCTTCAAAAATACATAATATTATGGAACCTGAGCGAAGGCAGGGATTAATACAGAGTACCCTAACCTCCCATATGTTGGACATTTTCATGCGTTGCCTAGCAAAATCATAAGAACTCAAGACATAATATATGGTCGTTTCTAATGAACTGTCCGCTTTCGACGTTTGAGGCCATAACGTGGTTAATATAATAGATAGAGACATGTATTGTATGTCCCTGAATCCGCCTCGCCGAGACCTTTCGGGGGATACCCATATTTATATACGTGTGATAGTAACTTATATTTCTATGGGCCCAAAACATGTCATTTTTCACCATTTTTTAAAAAAAACTTTCCTCAGTTTTTTTTGGAAAACATACAGTTTAAAAATCGGACAAGCTCCCACGAACGATATTTATGTCTATATATTACCAAATATCTACCTTTAGCTAGGATTTCTTTTTAAAAAGTCACTCCTGATTTTTAAATATTCTGTGAATTTGTTTGTCATTGTGTAATTATGTGTCACCGTGATTACGAAAAAATTACTGGCCCTATACTTTCCTTTTAATATCATCAGTTGAATAATTTGATGTGTCAAAAACTATCACTAAACCCTTTATTAATCATTGCAATAACAGAAATAGCAGTCAGATATCTGGCATCCTCCGTTTGCTATCATTCTGTAAAATTAACCCGTTTTTGTATAGTTTTTAGGTTCTTAGCCACAAATCCAGCAGGATCCTTCAAACCAGTGCAGGCCTTGTTGTTTTAGTTTAACATGTATAATTGTATTGTGTATTATATAGAAACATATAGATGGCCAAATACATTTTTTTACACCATTTTGCCCTTGCCTGGGGCCAAAATCATCAAAAATACAATTAGGACATTTCAGCTCTATTTGCGTTTTTATATAAATTTGGATCTATGAGAATTCAAATCCCTAGTATGGAACCATTTGTATCAATACTTCCTTGTTCACAAGGGCTTGACATATTAGTGTAAATTATGGAAAAATTTTGAAAAGTTACAAAAGACATTACAAGTATAATTATATTTAACATATTTCATTCCAACATCCTAGGACCTAGTTTGGGAGACATAAACATCTGTTTGTATCATATACATTGAATCTCTCTGCATCATTGCACTAATTTCAAAATGTTTCAAATTTTATGCAGACATGTATATCACTTATCTTTTGGTACATAATCACAGGTACCTTCACCTACATGTGCCGATAATAATTGTATGCACATTCATCATGACATATATCACATAGCCCTGTAATGGCCCATTCAAGACAGGTGGGGTATTGGGGAACCCCTGGTCACATATAGACCTATATATATGCATGCGCAGTGTCTATTTTGATATAGCTTTGGATAACTGCACCTCAATATCAACACTTCTGCACCACAGCGATGCCAACACATATGGGCACATAGATTACCATACACTGTATTGTAATCCAAGTATAGCTATAGTGTACTGCTAACCATGTATACATGCATGTATACAGAACCATCACAATAGCAACCCCCCCCCCCCCGCCCACACACACACACACAAATATATACCCACATATTCCTCTTTTCCAGCTCGATCATTTAATCCCATCAATAGGATTATCTAAAATACCTACGACCATGAGAGGAGAGGAGGGGCGAGATGGGGTGAGGGTATGAGGAGGGGAGAGGCGAGATGGGGTGAGGGTATGAAATGAGGGGAGGGGTGAGGGTATGAGAGGAGGCAGGGGAGAGATAGTGTGAGGGTATGAGAGGAGGGGAGGGGTTAGATGGGGTGAAGGTATGAGAGGAGGGAGGGGAGAGATGGGGTGAGGGTATGAGAGGAGGGGCGGGGCGAGGTGGGGTGAAGGTATGAGAGGAGGGAAGGAACGGAGAGGGTGATGGGTGGAGGTGATTGCATGAGAGGAGGGGGAGGAGGAGCATGCAGAGCAAGATGGGGTGATTGGCGAGATGGAGTGAGAGTAGTGGACAAGGGGAAGGGCGAGATGGGATAAGAGGGGATGAGAGTACATGAATACATGAATTTATCTTTAAAAGTAACAGCTATAAGAGAGGTAGTGTGAGATGTTAATTCTATGATTTGCAAATACAAACCTGTACTTGATAGACAGACACTATTTGCAATAAATAACTAATAGCCTCCTGGTGCAAAACATATTGAAACCCTAGATCATATATCACCTCTTTCTTTTACTGTAGATCGTCAGGCCATGTCAAATTTCAATATCTGGGCAAAGTTCTATGTAGACCTGGGTGTCAATCTCAGCAATATGTCTCACACTGGATATAACCACATTCCATGGTTCCACGGTAGAAGTACTTGCTGAGACTCTGAACTTGTTGAGACTCTGAACTTGTTGATGCAATGAGAATCATCTGTCTGTGTCGATCTTAATTGGCTCATTTCCACGCAGATTTCATTTAGGGAGTGTTCCTCCCATATTGTCAACAGTGGTTTGGGCATATATCCGCCTGCATCTTGGACTGTTGATAGGCGCTTGTCATCCTTACAGCTTCTGTTTTAAGACAGAAGCAGTGATAGAACTTTAATAACAAGTCATAAGCTGATACGTCAACATGTTGTAGAAAATAAGTACAGTAAAATTGTGATTATAATACATGTTTAAAAATTAGGTATGTTTGACTGAGCCAGATATGTAGACCCTGTGCACTTACCGAAACGATGTTCTACAGGTGATGATTGTAGAATGTTCCTTTCTTTATCCATCTCTTGTATTAGCCTGTTCATGGAGTTGAAGGAGAGTTTCTTGGCCGGGCGGGGGTGGGGGGGGGGGGGTTCATTGCCCAGTGGGGGAAATACCTCCTGAAGAAGTAGAGAAATCTGGTTAATGTTCATTAAAACAACATTCAGGCAATAATAATCAATAATCAACATTATTAATAGTGGCTACATCCTTAATTGACCATTCATTGAGGTTTGATAAAATAAAAGATACTATTATTACAATGCATAGGTAGAGGGGACAGAACACCAATCCAGAATAATAATATTGAGGAGGGTTATTGAGTTAATGGGTGTTTATCACATATTTATATAACAGTACACATACAACAAACGAAAACATTGAACATTTTACATAAACAATATAAAAGGTTCAAATTAGTTTTATTTGATATCAAGCCATCAATAGTTGCATTATATATAGGTACGGTAGTAATTAACATTTTCCAAGACATTACAGACTATTAGCAAAATTTAGACACCTTTCCAAATGTACACAACCCTATGACCATTACCTAAGGGCCACATGCTTTGTAAAGCGCAAATTTGTAGGTATCTGTGTACGGTATGTATAGTATTTTCGTGTATCCGTCTATTTTTTTTGCGGTATGTCCGTTCAATCTTGTCATAAGAGAAAGGATATGAGTCATATTAATAGACTAATAGAATATATAGTTTATAGTCTCGCATCCTTAATAACTTGAATAAAAGGAATATAGTCAGGCGTTTTGATCTGACTCCAGCAGTGTGCCACATTAAGATTATGTTCTGATCCCTTTTATTTTCAAATCAAAATCTAAAATCAATCATCAAATATATAGGCCTAATGAAAATGGGCATTATCGAAAATACTTGGATGCTTTTAAAGTAAAGTTCAGAATCCAAACCCTAATGTTTGACAACTAATTTCTGGCAAAGTATTCTGCACAGCCACAGGTCGTAAATTCCTTTAGGGTGAATTCTTTAGATTATTTAGTAGCATATATGATTCTCGAAATAAGATCTGTTTATAAAAAAAACATATTTTGGTCCTAAATTTTCCCCAAATCGTAGTTTGGGTCATGCAGATCGTAGCATCGTATTTTGATGCTGAAATCGTAGTGACTACAACAAAATTGTAGAAATTGGCCGCTCTGGAACTTATGGTAGGGGCAGTCATGACGAGACCAACGCAAATTTAGCATGCTGCCTCCCGTCGACGTGAGGCTGCAGGCGGTCACAGACCTGCCAAGTTGCGGGGATTGAAATGCGTGAGGTTTTCTGTGTTAGTGGCCCAACCCACGACTAGGTGGGTCTGGGTCCATGCCACCCCACCCCCAACCCCCACCCCCCAGAAAAAAATCTAAATTTTAATATATTTGTTATTTTAAGGTATTTTTATGGGTTATTTTTAACACCATCAGGTCAATGCCTTAACAATAAAAATTTACACAAAATCTTTGAATTTGAATGATATACTAGTAAATTAAATATATTTCTTTTATTTACAACTTTAATCATAAACTTTCATTCATTCTTTCAAAATACACAATGATTCATGAACATACTTTACAACGAGTTGAACTTGAAGCTGAGCTAATTGAGTGTGTCAAATGCATGATCTACTTGATGAAGACAAATGCTATATCATTTCGTTCTGAGATTTTTTTTATTCAGTTTAAAGCCAATACAATATTAAATATCATAGAGAAAAAAACGCAATATTTTTAATGTTGAAACAAATAAAAACTGTATGAATGTATGCTATGCGTATAATGAATGTCATGTACAATAACTTAATAAGTAAAGCTAATTTTGACATAATATTATGTAATGTTGTTTGTGGAGTGGGAAGAGATCATGGGATATCGGGTTGGCCAGTGTGGTAAATGATTTTGGTCGGATTAGGAAATAAACCCTTAGTTTTTGTAGTCTTTATTTATTATTCACAAGCTTTCGGGAAACACTCCCTTCATCAGGTGTTCATGTAATGTTAGAAATGATCATGTTCATGTTATGTTAGAAATGAAAATAAATTAGACATTAACTTTCATTGTCAGGGGAATTTGTGTGGAAGTAGAAGAATATATGGAAATCCATATATATATATCCAGGATATAAGGGAAGCCTTGTAGTCGATTCCATGGTGTCATTAGGAAATGACTAAATATGTAATAAGGGCCATAGAGAGAATTAATAGTTTTGAACATTAGATTTTTTGTTAAATAAATTATGGTGTTCTCCCGAGTTTAGGATATTCTCAAGATGGCTGAGATTTTGGACTTAAGTCCTCAGGGACTTTAGGAGAAAATAAAAGTACTCAACCGTAAATAATAAAGTTTAAATTGTTCATTGGACATCAAATTGTACACATATACTGCAGGGCTAATCAGGTCGACGAACAAATATTTATTGTTAAAAAATGTACGAGATTGCTATAATTTTTCTGCGGGAGGTTTTGTCTCCTTTGCAGGTAGGCAGGAGGAATTACACAAATGCGGGAGCCTCCCACAGGATGCGGGAGGCTTGGTAGGTCTGCGGTCATGGTAAGGCCGGGGCGGTCATCCCTTGTACCCGTCCATACAGACAATCTCGCTGACAATTTGGTGCTTTCTCAAGAGTTTCTCATAGATTTCCCAGTCATGATGAAATATTCATGCTTCGAATTTTGTAATATCGTCAGGTTTCAGAGTTTGATATTCGCCTCAATGAACATCATCATTGTTGGTCATTGCTGTGGCGAGTGGGTCCCATGACCAAACCCCGTGTAATAGCCTACACACACGCCTTTGTTTGGCCGCCATATTGGAATAACAAACAGCATGTATTTAGGCTAATTAACGATCATAAATTAAACCTGTAGTTAATGAGTGATGCATATATATACATGAGCCTGATAACCCCTGTCATGTTATTGAGTAATAATAGAGCTTACCTGGTGAGTTTGGGCGAGAAATTCCGACTTGTAACTTGTAATAAACTGCAGGTAACGAGCGCTGGCCAAAAAAACAAAGCATACAGCTTAGAACAAAGGATTGGTAGCTGTAGCCTACGCTAGGTGGCACTGCGGGCGGCGCAGTGCAGACGATATTTGCCCCATAGACTAGGCTAAGTCATGGGCGCGAGATTTAGGATTTACCAGGAATATCCGACGAAAATTTTGGCTGTTTTACACAGCAAGGGGGGTCATATATCTTTCAAAATGGCTTCCTCACGATGTAACAAGGTTGTAATTAAATGGATTATTGCATGAATTTCATTTTAGTTTAGTTTTTTATGACAAATGGTTGATTTTAAAATTGCATTTCGATCGCAAATTCTCTCTATGGAGATTTAACACTGATGGCTTCCTTATGATGTATCCAAGGTCGTAATTGAATAGATTATTGCATGAATTTCTTTTTACGAGCACGATGGTTAGGGTGCAGTGCACTTGTTTGAAGTAGGCCTAGGCCTAGCCTATACATCAGCCAAGTGAAGAAGGAAATAGAAAATATTGCAGATCAATTATTTGATGTGCATGGATTGGACATAGACATCTATGAACAAGGCTGGGAGTCTGAATCTGAAGAATAGGATTAGAGAAATGATTAGAAAAGTGTAGGCCTACACATTTCTCATTCGGACCCATAGGGGCCTACATGTAGCGATGTCATCTAATAACGTCGCCAGTTTGTGACGCAACTATTGGGGAAGGAGCGTGGGAAAGGATTTCTCACGGGAATCATAGGGTCGCAGTGGGCGTGGTGACGCACCCAGTTCCATGGCTGTGTGTCGCGGTTAGATGTACACTTTTCAAGTTTAAATTGGCGTTATGATACTACATAGGCCCAGAAATGCCAACTTTTTCATCAAAGGTTGCGGGACACTATCCCAGCATATAAGGCGTGGGGTCTGGGGTCGATTGGATGAATATTTAGCCTATCTCTGAGCATCAATTTTAAATTTAAGTTTAAGAGAGAACACTAGCTGTATATCATTATCAAGGGAGAAGGAGCTATACTGGGCCAAAAAAAAAATAGGTGTGTTTCCGATTTACCCCCCCTACCTAGAAAAACCTTACCCTACCTAATTTTTTTTTTACCATAACTGATTTTTTCCCCATCATATCTTACTTTTTTTGGATTTTTTGACAAAAAAAGCTTATAGAAGCAGGAAAACGAGTTTTCCTAACTCGGAACTGTCAAAAGGCACATTTCCCATGTTCAAAACAACTATTGTTATGAAAAAGACATTTTTTTCAGTTCCTGGGAGGAGGTTTCCAAACAAAAAAAAATAACAAAAAAAAAAAAGTTACCACCCCCCCCAACCTAGTTTTCAGCCAGATAAATCGGAAACACACCTATTTTTTTTTTGGCCTAGGCTGGGCTGCGTTGCTCTGTTATTTTTTATTAAACTTGCGTTTAATGAGAGCTAATAAGGATACAGATTGCTATAAGTGTGTGCCTACTTCCAACTACATAATGTATTAAAATATCAATCATCTAAATCAAGGGCTGTTCTACAACTGTTGCACCAGTGTTCTACCCATATACGACAGAGGGACTTTTGGCACATTAGTACAATTTGGCTCCTGAGCTAAAAAAAAAATTAGGCCTATAGTGATTGCTATTTCTTTGGAGCAACACTTTTTGCAGCAAATATTTCACGTGGAAAAGGAAGGGGGACGTGGGAGAGGAAGATAGGAAGGGGAAAGGGAGCGAGGATAGCCCATGAACACTGATCTATACAGATTACTTTTTTAGTCAAAGGTTTTGGTCACAGTTAGAAACAAACAAACAGACCCATCAGTTGGATTGGGTCTGTTTTTCAATAAGCAATGAAGCACCAGTAGGGCATAATTATAGACATGTATAAATGACTGATCAGACAATTGGCACTTAAAATTCAATCGCCTCAATGGAAATAGTTTTAACGCGCTGCAAAAATCGCGGTGATAGCATTGCGGGAGAGTTGCTATATGGGCTATGAAAAGTACATGAAATATTTGTTTTAAAATAGCTGGATGCTTTCAGAAATAGACCTACTATCCCACCGTCATGGTTAATTTAGCCGAAGTTTTAACACTTGGTAATGCCCCATTTCGCTTAGCCATGCTCATGGGTATGTGGCCTCTATTTCACACATTTGAAAGCTAATGTGAAACTTTAGCAGAAGTTATTGTGTATTCAGAAATCGCCACGATTGTTACAAGGTCAGTCTTCTTTAGAACAATTGTTTATAAGCAATAATTGAGTAGTAATGGCCAGGGAGGGTTGAAAAGGTATTTTGAAGGTGCCGCTTTTAAAAAGAAATTAGAATGCAGTAATTTGGCACTATTATTAGAATTGTAAGAAATACTTAAGTTAAAAAAAAATTACACATTTCTCAGATGGACCCATACATGTAGAGATGCGTCACTAACGTCACCAGTTCGTGACGCAACTATTTGGGGAGGAGGAGCGTGGGAAAGGATTTCTCAGGGGAATCATATATATGGTCTAAGTGGACGTGGTGGCGTGGTGGCGTGGTGACGCACCCACTTCCATGGCAGTGTGTTGCGGTTAGGCAAGCTTCGCGGTAAATACGGTGCGGCTCCGATATCACACAGTTGTTATAGGGCACCGTTCTAACACAGTGCCAAAATTGGACATCTAGATTTTACAGTACTCTATCGTTTAAATCTGTAATAAAACAGTACCGCACTGGAATTTTACGCTGAGGATTTAGAGTGTAGTTTATAGGTAGTTTGCCCACGTTATCATATCTATCCAAGATCTGGTACAGTACAGCACATCTTTATGCTCTATGTAGATATAGGTGGAATCTAGCTAGGGTTCGGTCTGTCGAAGGGTTATGCCATTGAGGCTGCGGCGGGATACCGAGGGGCAGGATATACTTCCTCACCATACACCTCTATTTCATGCAACAATGTTTCAAGGGAGTATGGATTCATATTCGCACCTAGTTAATATAGCTATGTAGAGAAAGCCTTATGGGAGGTGTTAGTTAAGACAATGCCTAGGCAAGCCTTCCCTTTTGGGCGTGCTTGACTGATTGCGTAATCCATACATTGCAATATCCCAATGCCTCTTGCTGCGTAGAATTAATATAACGAAATCCACAAAATGCACTACGCAGTTTCATCCCATTTCTAGGGATATGTCTTAGCGTGTAGACCATCACATACAATCATCATAATTATGTCAATCTAGACAACATTCATACCAGTACTATCCTACATGAATATTCTTACATTTAATGCTTGAATCATTGCATCAATCACTGCCATCTGAAACGATGTAAATAAAAACCTTTATTCCATGATTTGGCCGTGAGCGTACAATATAATCGATATACTTGCCGCTCACAAGGTGTACAATATAAACTCACTGTATTGTACAGTGACGTCACGACCGTTCGAGAGTATAAGGATAACACAGTTTGATGAAATTAATGCAAATAAAGTTGTTTTAGGGTAAGAATCATGGAATAAAAGCAAGAATAGCAAAGTATCGCATCTTTGGGGGCCTATATTCTCCTCGTTGTTTTCGGCCATACTCGGAGAATATAGCCCCCCTCATACGCGATACTATGCTGTTCTTGCTATAATAGACATAAGACATGTATTCAAAGAACATAAGACATGTATTCAAAGAACATAATTGATAAGATAAGATAAGATAAGAACTACTTTATTTATCAACAAGCACAATTACACGATAAATAGGTACACAGACTTCTAGATTACCTCCAGCTCTCCCTGCCGTTAACATAATTGAATTCTGTAAATGCTAGGAATGCAGAGTCACCAACAGAGGTGAGTAATTTCCGGAACTATGTCAACTATGAACTATGTCAACTATGAACTATGTCAGATCTACTAAAACGTTTACATGAATAAATGGTTTCTACAAAGAGATTTCAACTGTTGAATGTCCGATTAGGCAATTTCGTTATGCCTTGATTTCTAATAAGTAATGTTGCTCTAATATCAATATGTAAGTAAACGAGCCACGTAGGCAGGGTAAACGAAATAAAACAATTTTTACAAAAAAAGACTATGTAACTAAAAGACGCTTTGACATCTGAGTAAATTTGCATTAAGGCATTTAGAGAAATGCGAATAGCCGAAGCATAAAACAGTCCTGTGCCCTCTTTCTAAAATGTACATTATTATGAAAGTTTACTAAGAGACATTTGAAAAGTGTTTAAATGACAGCGTAAATGGACTTGGCATGTACTAATAACAGAGCATATATTTGCATCGACATCAAAGCGTCTGTATTTTTTGTATCTCCTTTAATAACTCCAATTGAGGTAAACACGTTAAGGCCAATGCAAGTATGCACTTCAGGACATTTAAACAAGGAGCTAGACCTAATGCATAGAGATTGTATCTCCTAGCCATCTCAAATAACGCAGTATTATATGTGATGTGTTACAGGGGAAAAGTCGAAAGTCGCAAAATTGATAGTTTTCTAAGTAAGTAAAAACAAACCCAACGTGTATCAATCTGATGTTCTATGAAGTAAAGTTAAAAAAACGATCATTATTTAAATTACATTTAATTATTTTAATTAAATTAAATCCCCAAAGGCCAAGGACAATAACAATTATTTAGGAATTCTTAATTTGTTTCAGATTCTAGTAGCTTTAAGCTTCTAGTTTCTTTGCACAGATCAATACATTAAAATTCGATCTTAGGTATTGAAGAAGTTGTATTTGAGAGTATGGGGTGTAAAAATCCTTAGAGAGAGTGAAACACCGTCTGATTGTCACGTTAGTGCGATTTTGAGAATGGAAATAAAACTACCTATATTCATAAAGGTGTTTCGATATCCCGGTAAACATACGTCTCTAATTCTATCCTTCATGGAAATACAAACAAAAAACTCGCTGTATGTGTTCAAACAGATGAAACGGAAATTTTGATATAACGTAGGTACTTTATTTAACCAAATCTTAACACTGCATCTAAATACATCCATTAAATTCACAAATCCATATATATTGTACATATGTGTACCTTTAAAGCACTCCTCAGTACAATAGTTGCAGCATTTCATAATTCCATTTTGAGCATTCGCGCAACCTATCTAATTACCAGACCTATATAAAACTTCACTCACAGACTTTGAGTATAATTCTATGCATAATTCTATCCATTTAAGTCAACGATTCTATGTAATTACATTGCATTTCTGCCTACAGGCTACTCTCGAAGTCGTCTTTGTACAATCTAATCAAAGTCATTAAGGGACATAGAGCAGGAAAGTTGATTGTATATTCTCAATGTCAATCCCAGCCATTTTACTGAACAACTCTGGGCTTACATTATCTCTTCTACGATACATATTTCCATTTGTATTTGTCCATGTGTAAGTTGCTTGTATGTTTATATAAAGGCTAACTAACGAGTATGAGCGTAAATATCACATGAGTTTTATTACATAAATGCCTTTAATAATAACAAATAACATTTCAAAGTCATAGTGTTGTTTTTTAGCGGTAATAGATAAAGCACGCATTGGTTACCACATCCTCTTCCCAATCACTAGTAGTTTACACTTACAGTAAACTATATATATGATGTGTTTCAGGAAAATTAGTCACAAGTCGCAAAATTGATATTTTTCAAAGTGATTTATTCATTAGATCTCTTGAATGTTCTCATTTTTGGGGGATCTAATGCTCCAAGACGTATGAATAAATGTACAAATACCGAGATCGCGCATCAAATATATATGCATGCACTTATAAAGGTTCATCCTATGGAGTATATAATTTAGCTACTTTACTCGTAATTGTCCACTCAGCAATAATGTAAACTTCTGTTTCAAAAATAAAAATATCAAATTTGAAATTTGAAATATAGAAATGCTTATTAGATGTCCTACTGTTTACCATCATTAGAATCCACACGATCTCATCTTTCCAAATATGATAATATCTCAATGTCGATTTTTGCGACTTGTGACTCATTTTCCTATAACACATCACACGGAGGTGTTCAGTATCAGCGGATTACTGGATGGTTAATTGATAATGATCAATGTAAAATGATAGTAAGTTTAAACTCATTATGAGATTGAGTGAACTTAAAATTGGATAAATCCAATTTGCAAAATTATGGTCTGTAAACTCATATACATTAACTAAGTACCTTGTGTACGAAATGCTGTAAATTCCTATTACCCTTATTAAGGAACACTGGGCAAATGCCAAAATGTAACTGTATTGTTGGGTATTTAATGTAAAATAATGTGAAACATGCCTACTCATTTTGGGGATGTTTTTTGATGTCCGATCATTTAATGTTGAATTCTGGTTTTACTTCATAAATCATTCTCCAGATTTCTTAAAACTCTAGATTAACTTCTGGATTGTATGTCTAAATCAACAATGTACGTTTCAAGGCGTTTTATTATCTAAAATCTAATTACCCTGATACACTGTTGAAGAAGGTCTAACATACTCAGGGATACATGGAAGACCTGAGAAATGAATATTGCGTAGAAGGAGTTAAAGAGAAGGCTAAGTTGTAGCTTCTCCCCATTTTCCAAGTCAATGTAACTGTTATATGGAATAAAATTGATACATATACATACATACATACATACATACATACATACATACATATGACAACCTCCCTTCAGGTCCAATGCATATAAAACACCACATCCTTATATTCAATATTAAC
This sequence comes from Sthenelais limicola, assembly GCA_942159475.1. Lineage (NCBI taxonomy): Eukaryota > Metazoa > Annelida > Polychaeta > Phyllodocida > Sigalionidae > Sthenelais > Sthenelais limicola. The sequence goes on along the minus strand of OW804097.1, from coordinate 41,113,381 downwards.
AAATGTTATTTGTGAGTATTTAGCAATCTGATTCTACTCATTTAAAAAAACCAGACCTATGTACAATTTTACTCCAAGCTACATCATTCTCAGCCTATTTAAATACTCCTTCGTATATAATAATTGTATTTCAATATTTCTGCCCACTCCTGCCTACTCACCAGCCCTCCTGCGTGGGACCTATTAGACACTGTAGAGTTAAATGTTCAGCCAGCACTTCTACTGCCAAAAACTACTACTCACAGAGCAGAGCAACACATGCATTTAGACTCAGCAGGTGCGCACACTTAGGTAGAGAGGTGCTCTCAGAGTGACTCAACTGGGCACTGCTTTCGAGGACCTTCATATCCAGGACTAATGAATGTACAGTTAGGCCATGAGCCACCCTGCATAAATGTGGCTGAAAACACATTTTCGTGACCCATATCAGGGAACTACATAAACATAATTGATTCTAGACCGCTTTGAGCAATAGAATCCGAATTTGTTTTTTGGCAGTTTCAAATCTTGCACAATCCGGAGTTATTTGACATTTTTTGGTGAAAATCGACCACTTCTGAGTTAGGTATATGGAGGATGAAATATTTTATAACTTGGTGAGTTTCGGTCTGAATATATTTTAACCTGGTATACTCAAAGCTGACACTTTTAAAAGCCATATAAAGAAATGTCAAAAGAAATAAAAACTCAAATTTCAAGAAATATTATCATATTTCAATGAGTTTTTTAATGAAAAATCTCATTATCTTTATTGGCATAAACCAAATCAAGTATACTTTTTGGAAATGAATGATTCTATGCCATTTTGATGAGTATCCCGATGTGCATGATTGCATTGTTGACCTGATTCTGACCTGGAACTTTTGACCTGATTCTGACCTGGTGCTTTACTAGTGGAAAACGTAAACAGTTTTGATGCTCAAACTTGATTTTACAATGCTCTACAGACCCGATTTATAAATGCACTTATGATACTCTCCATGTTGCACTATTTACCAGGTTATTTAATGCACTTTTGATCCTCTCAACGATGCACTATTTACCAGGTTATATAATGCACTTTTATTGCACTCAGCGAGGGCATTTCTCAGGAGTATTTAGGCTGGTAAATCTCTTCTAAAGCATATTTCCCAATATAATATAGGGTTTATACCAGGGTAAGTTACCATCTCTTTGCATGGTAACACATAGATTGTTTCATCAATTTTTCCATCCTGTTAGACAGACACATTGCTGAGTGGCGATGTATAGAAGGGTTATTCCAGTGGTATGAAAGATCTGAGTGGCCTAGTCCATTTCAGGTAATGAAGTATGCAGTGATTAGGGGTGTTTTGATCAAAACATTTTTCCACGTCAAACAACTAATTTACACAAATGGAATATAGAAGTATATAACTTATAACATTCTTATGTACATGATGTGGCGTATCTATAGTGGTGTAAATGCCACATAAGTGTATTAGCAGCACTTTCATTGTGAAAGAAATTGTAATTGCACCCCAGTTACCAGTTACCGCCACCTAGTGAGAACAAGTGGCATAATGGTAGCATGTTAAGAGTCTGCTACATATCAATGTTCATGATTATAAACAGGATAAGGGCTATTCCCATAATTTCGAACATATATGATATATAATTGTTTTCCATCTATAAATTAGGCTCTGAGTCTAAACAAAAAGAATTTTCCGGCCCTACATGAAGTTACTGGCCAATAAGAAATAGTGCGAACATTATTTTCATGCATAAAACATACATAAATATTTATTAAGTGTCCTATTGTTTACCATCATTGGAATCGGCTTGATCCCATCTTTACACATATGAATCAAAAATCAACTTGTGACTGATTCTCCTGTAACACATCCTATATATTAATTTGAATGGATTCAGAAAGAAGATTCCTTTACAGAAACATCAACTGAAAGTCCCTGATATATATTAAGATATAGATTAATGTGAGTTATATCGATATTAAGTATAGTGATTTAATTCATATGAAAAGAAAGGGTAGGAACTATTAAAGCAGGAAAAAAGTAAAAAAAAAAGTTGTCAATTACCTGGGGATACAAGATGAAACGTTAAACGTTGACCATCATATGACAAAAACAAAGAACTCTGTTATGTTCAAACTAGTTCAGCTGAATCGTATTAGAAAATATCTAACGACTGGCATTACAAAAAATCGCCTCACTATCAAGGTCCTCATAAGTTACATAGTGTTCATAGAAATGGCGACTGGAATGCTCTTAAACAATTTCTGCGTGGTAACAACGACTAGTTGAATTGATTCATTCATATATCTATGTCTTAAGCGAATCGAAATGTTTATGGAATTTGAAATGGAAAAAAATTGCTAGAGAAGCCTTGTTGATTATAACAATCGTACTGCTATTTACTTATTTTAATGTCTGTGATGTGATGGTGAAAAAACCCCCAAAATATTGATGTATTGTAACCACCCCTATCAAGGGTCTAGTGACAATGATTGTTCGATTAAAACATAATGTCAGTAATAAAAAAACTGGCCAGTAGGGGTAAATGATCTAGCAAACATTAATATCAAAACTTATTAAATCTAGAAATATTTGTATAGTACGTTGATTCTGAGATGAAACTTTTGTGTCATTTTGATTTGAGTCTGTGAGAATATCATTGTACCACCGAAACCAGCACAATAACATTTCTGTAAAAACAATTAAATCAGTATGAGAAGTATTTCTTTGGGTAATATAGAAGTAGGCTTGCATCGTTTAGTTTGTGTATAGGGGTTTCTTTTACTTGGTGTCAGAGAGTGAGTATGAGTGTCAGCGCGAGATGTGCGACAGTAAGTGTGAATGCCAGGTGAGTGTGCAGTGCCAGGTATTATGGCCTGTTGTGGCTTCATTGTGTTGTATGGTTTTATGGTAGCTGTGGGCACGGCTTTGGTTGGAAATATTATTTGTTATTACAATTTTAAAATTGTTATGTTATACAGATGAATATCTGAGATTCTCAAATAAATACAATATGCTCCATGAGCCTGATTTTTAAATGCGGTCCTGCTGCTCCCAACGATGCACTACTGTCCAGGTGTAAAAGACTCAGTTATGATGCACTCAGTAAGACACTTTCATTGCTTTGTAGACTGGTGTGTTTGTGCAGGGTTATGATGGCTTATAGGAATAGGTCACAAGTCGTCCAAAAGATTTAATTAGTTCGAGATATAACCATATTTGTAAAGATGAGATCAAGTGAATTCTAATGATGGTAAAATGAATGCATATAGGTGGTAAACCTCTTTATATGTATGAAAAGTGAGTGAGTGAGATTGGTTGCTTTATGCCCTTATCAACACATTTAATATTGTTATATCAAGGGCGGGAGAGCTGAGAGGGAGGCACTTTATTATCATACCCACGAAATAGAGATAGAGAAGAAGGGAGAGAGAGACAGAGAAAAGAGACAGAAAGGCACTTGATGGTCATACCCAGGACCACATATGAAAAGTTAGCTGTTGTTCTTGATAGTTAATCACTATAATAAAGTAGCTAAATATACCCCTTACGATAACCTCAGAAACATATGGATACATTCAATACAGCGTCTTGGAATTTGGCAGATGTATTTATACTACTACCAGTGCTAAACACCACGAAATAAAAGATTCCAATCTAGAAATGTTGTTAATAGACCTCTTTGAAAAATATTGGTTTTCCGACTTGTTGCAAGAGCATATATACACCCGATTTAGATACATAGCTTTGATATGCATTTTGAAGTGCATCACATGATGCACGTTTCATCAGGTTCAAAACCAGGTGCAAAACAGCTTTTTTGTGCGGATTGCACTTCTGTGACTGGTCAGATGCACTTTTGCATGCAGTGCCAGATTTTTTAATGCACATCGGGATAATCTGAATCTAGTCAATATTATTTGAAAATCAGGCACAATTCATGTTATTTATTACGTCTTGAGGCAAAATCACCTAGTACTGCAATGTTCAAAGGGGTTGAAATGTTTCACTTCTAAAGCTTGCCCCGAAATACTTCTAACTTGATATACTTCAAGCATGGACTGATCCAATACTTCAAAATACCATAGATCTATACTAGGCATGCATAAATCCCTTCATCTCAGATTAAAGAACAATGATGACATACCATATTATTATAATTACCTATAATACATTTTTTCCAGTAAAAATGATCTGTACAGGGCTTTTATTAGGGCTCAATCAAATACTAATATAAAATAGTATAGGTTGAAACATAGATAAAGTCCATGATATAGGAATATTTATTATACACGCATGCTATATGAGAGGTGCTATAAGTGGGGTGCTATAAAAATAGTCATATAGGATGCGTCCTATAAAAATGTAGTTGTCTAAAAATAGCTCTGACTCAGCACTTCCGCTGTCTCCGCGGAGATCCCCGTGGAGATCCCCGCGATCGGTAATCCACCTGTGATTATAAAAATACACAATAAACACCACACCATTGAATAGAGAATTAAATTCTCTATCAAATGATGTAAGGTTTATTATTGTAGCTCAAGAAATGGCTACAATATGAACGTTTTAGTTCAACCAAGTCAGTAAGTAAACACTGCATGATCACACAGTCCTGACAGCTCACCGTTGTAGCCTACTGATGGTGCTCTCAGCGGGGCAGCTGGGGCTCTCTGAGAGTTCTTTAATACTTTTTCAGTGATATCTGATGATGATCAAATTTTATGCACATATAATAAATATAGAATGGAACTCGCCAGCAATAATAAAAAATTTATAGGACTTGATTCGTCCACATAAGCACTCTGCCTACGGCATCGTGCTTATGTGGACGAATCTCGTCCTATAAATTTTCGATTATTGCCGGCTCGTCCCATTCTCTCTATTTATTGATCTATTCCCTGGACAGTTAACTTAAATGTTTGTTAGAATAAGATGAGTTGTAAGTCGCCAAAAATATATTTTGAGATTAGAATTTTGGTGAGGATGACTGCTGAATTTTATTCTGATAATATTTCCCTAATATATTTTGCTTTCCATTGGGAGAGATATATTCTAACTATTTGTATTCATATAGACAAATATCATATATATTTTAGTACAGCGGCAAAGGGCCAAAAAAAAGCCATTATTCAAGAAGTTACCCCTACCCGCCGTTTAACAAGCTAAGTTTGAGGTATTTTGTGTAGAATTTCATGAATTTTCTAAATCTAAAGAAAAAAATTGCCGGAAAGGTGTCAAACATTGTCAAAATGGCCTGTTTCCATGGAAACTAGTGATTTGTATTGTGTAAAAAATAGGTTTTAAGTGTTCCATTTCTACACTTTTATCAGTATTGTGACCAAACTTGGGAATAATAATGGTGTATCTAAGGGTTATCATTTCTTTTCGAATCAATGACCTTGCTCATGGTCATGGTCACCAAATATGACCTTGAAATATAAAAATAGCAAAATTTTGGGATGTGACATCCTATTTTCTCTTATGAAAATATGGCAATAGAGGAAAATGGTAACCTAATGCATACAAATAATAACTGACATTATACATATATTAGGGGAAAGAAGAATAACCCATTTTTGGTATCATTGGAATGTCTGTTGCCATGGTAACCAAGCCTAACTTTTCATTCTATGCTAAATTTTGTGTAAATGTCCAGGAGCAGGTATTGGAGGGTTATTTAAAGTGGTTGTAATAGAACCTTTCTAAATTGATGATAATAGAAACATGTTCTTGACAATATCATTTAGTAGACAAATTTTGTTTTATAAATGCCATAAAGTTTTAATAGGAATTATTTAAATTTGTTAACACCTGTAGTTTAAAGCTGATATAAACAAGACATATCCTTGAAACTTCCAAGCCTAATGAAGAGGCATGACACCTTCACACTTACTGAATGAAAACACACACTGACTGACAGCCTAGCTTTTCTGTCTATGTGAGTTCATTTTGTATCACCTCAGGGCTAAAAGTTGTGAGATTGCCAACAAGTCGATTTGTCTTAGTTAGGTTATTATACAAATTATTAATCAAGAATCATGTAGTCCCTCAGTGGTGGGTCACGAAAAGTCACGATAGACGGGAGCGGCCGATGGCCTAAGTGTGGTCGGGCCGTCAGCTACATACCTTTTAAAATCTTATTGATATTAAGGCCATATCCTTAGTTAACATCGATCAAACACTAAAGATCTTTTATACATTTTGTTCTGTGTTTTTCCCAACCATAGCTAACCATGTAAACATGTGTAAAAGATGTCTTTATGTACAATGGAAACAGTCACAAGATATCACATCATATATGATGAGAATCCATGACAACAAAAACAACATGAAAGGCTACCAAAATGTAAGACACGGGAAAAGAAAAGAGGTGGGCCTTGAAATTGTCACTCGCTGTTTGCCACATTAGTACTTTTCACTTGTCAGGTTTCACTTATCATCACTCACCACTTTCTCTCAGCCATTCAACGATCAATCTTAAGATGAAATCATCCCTAATATCGTGACTATGTGGGGGAATTTGGGACACCACGATTCAATTCCCCGGTTCAATTCAATTCAAGCATTCTTTCATTTGCTGATGTTTATACAAATGGGTAATTCAGCTCTGAATAAACAGTTTTCCTGAATAAAAAGTTCTTTTGCCGAGTGCCTTGAATTGTGTTTTGGTCTTAGATTCTGGTACAAAGTTTCAACAACATGAATAACAAGAAATACATTATAATTGTATAACAAGAGATAATTGATATAAGATGTTTTATGAGGTGGTAAAATGAGAAATTCAACAGATCATGGGATATGATAGATGGCGAGCAAAATGACAATAGCAAATATTAGTTTTTGGTTGCTCCTAGAGATATTGAGTTTACAACGTCAATAAACAACTGAGATACAATATACCCTTACCATCATATTCTTGATTCACAGATAGATACAGAGTAAGTGAGTAAGGGGACTTAAATGTCTGCGTGTCCGTTTTTTTTATCGGCGTCAGTGCTAAGTCCATTTCACCTTATTTGACATCCATACGATTAGTTGTATGAGTCTTAGATCTATTGCCACTAGCCCCACATATTCATGATTCGTTTTGAAAACTTCTGCCAAGTTGTCTAACTCATCATAAGGCCCAAATCAGCCTTGAAATCGTCACTCTCTGTTCACCACATTAGCACTTTTCACTTATCAGGTTTCACTTATCATCACTCACCACTTTCTCTCAGCCGATTCGACTTCTATTAATAAAATAAACATAAAATCAGCATACTATTGCTTCAGTCCTATAGGTTAAACAATGCGTAAACGTATTAAGATTTACTTTTTCGTAATAAAGCTGACAATGCAGCTTTTACATTTCAATCTTTCATCACACTTGGTTTGGGAAATTTTTCCTTATTATTTTGAATATCCCACCAAAGTGCACGTCCTTTTGTGTCAATGAAAAGGTCCGTTTTAAAGTCACAGTGCACAGAACCATAAAACATGTAGGCTAAAAGAAAAAAGGTCGGAAATCGTACCAACTGAATTTCTTAGCCTGGGAAAAAAACTCAGAGGCCGAATCTTTATTTTGAGCTTCGAGCTTTAAGGAACATTTTATAAAGATAAAACAAAAATGGAATCAGTCGCTCGTTTGGAATGTGATTGACATGGAAGAATTTCAAAGAAAATAAAGTTAAACAGGGTTTGATTATATTTGCGATGCAGCAATCACCTGACTATTGCTCAGGGACATTAAAAATGCACTCTCAGCTATGCATGTGCAAATCTGCGCATTTTTTCTTTTTGCCTCAGACACTAAGTATATGTCAAACCCAAACATGTGCGCACCGAATGGACGTCCATTGGATCGTCTTTCAAACAGATATTTCACAGGGATTTCCCTCTTGTTAGTATACGTCATACATTGGAAATGAGGGCGCACCATATGACGTTTTGTGGAATTCCGCACCACTCTGCTTGTTGCTTGTGTATATTTCCAAACTTATAAACTTCAAACAAGTTATTTATAATGCTGGCCTTATAGGGCAACTCCACTAAAGAAAAAAAACAGCGCCAACAGGCAAAACGTGTCGCCGAAATGCCTAAAAATTTGGCGCACAAAAATCACTAGTGGAAGAGGGGTAAAATAGGTTGTCGGCAACACATTTATTTGTTGCCAACAATTGCAAAATATCCAACTTGATTAGATATTTCGTCGCAAAAAAATTGTCGCAGCCGTTTTTTGCCGTTTTTCCCATAGTGGAGTCTCTGCATTAAATGGGCCTTGATTGCCTATTAGAAAATCTGTGTGTGTGTGTGGGGGGGGGGGGGTATTGTGCTAGTTCTGTATACATGTATACATGAAGAGAGCTGGTTTTGATAGATGTACACTAGCTTGGATTACAATATAGTGTATGGTAATCTATGTGCCCAACCAGTCCATGTGTTGACATCTCGATCAGTGGTGCAGAAGTGTTGATTTTGAGGTGCAGTCATCCAAAGCTATATAAAAATAGACACTGTGCACCCATATAGGTCTTTAATAGCAGATCTTTGGATTCTGCTGGGGTTTTGGATAGTTATAAATTACTGTTTGGACAGGAAGTCGTCACACCGGAAAACGGATGCAGTAATTTATTTTTCGGATTCAGGGGTTTATTTTTCGGATGTAGAATTATTTTGCGGATGTAGTTAAAATAAACCCCAGCCGGCGTTTCCGCTATCACTTACCTCATCAACTAGTTGTTTGTCGTCGATTCCGCGTTCATTTTTGAACGTGTATAAAGTCCTGGTCACATTAAAGTCATTCCTCTACTGTTTCCGATGGAAATATTAGCCATTTTTAAGTTTTTAGGGCATAGGGTTCGCCATAAGGTGACGACAGTAGACATCGTGCAAGCAATGGCTGACTCCCAGTGTCACTGTCAGTGACAATCAGACGAAACAAGCCCAGGCTATGTAAAACTCTACACAATATCTCCAAAATCACCGATAATGTTCCAAATATCCTTGTACTTAGCATGATCTGCTTGCTGAATGGTGGTAAGCAACGAAATAGGGAATAATCCAAGTAATCACAGCCTAGGCCTCGACACGTGACGACAGTAGACATCGTGCAAGCTCCGGTTTGTTGACGTGGGGGCACTTTCGAAGGAAATCCTCCGTGCGCTATATAGACTACGGTACACAAAGCAACGCCAAGTGCATGGTGCACATGAGTGGGTATGCCGAAGGGTCTCCACATCTCTTCCGGTCGCACGTATGGGTTCTGAAATCGCCATTCATTGAATACTAGATTCCCGTAGACTAAATCTTCGCTATCGGGCTAAAACAATATTTAAAACATTTCCACCGATTCAAATCTTTTATTTATTTCTTTTTTTAAGTCCCTAGACACACGCAACACGGCATTCGAGAACCGGAAGTCTCCTCTGCTTTGGATGGCAAGCAGCGGAACCTTGCGAAAACAGGCCGGCTCGCTGAACATAAACATAAGTAAATACCCACCTCTGATTGGCTGTTGTACCTGGATATTCATTCTGCCAGCCGTCGCGTTACCATGTAGGTTCCGACTAAGCGTGCAAACTTGCGGGCGTGTAAACACATGGTTTCTGAACTCGCCATTCATTTATTACTTGATTTCCATAGAGAAAAACTTCGCTATCGGGCTAAAACAACATTTAAAACATTTCTACCGATTCAAATCTTTTATTTATTTCTTTTTTAAGTCCCTAGACACACGCAACACGGCATTCGAGAACCGGAAGTCTCCTCTGCTTTGGATAGCAAGCAGCGGATCCTTATAAAAACAGGCCGGCTCGCTGAACATGAACATAAGTAAATACGCATCTCTGATTGGCTGTTGTAGCTGGAGGTTCATTCGGCCAGCCGTCGCATTATCATCTAGATTCCGACTAAAGCGGTGCAAACTTGCGGCGAGTAAACACAAGGTTTCTGAAGTCGCCATGCATTTATTACTTGATTTCCATAGAGGAAAACTTCGCACTCGGCTTAAAACAACATTTAAAACATTTCTACCGATTCAAATCTTTTATTTATTTCTTTTTTAAGTCCCTAGACACACGGACACGGCATTCGTAAACCGGAAGTCTGATGCTTGGTTGCCTGCAAAAAGTGGAAGCTTCATTTGTTTCTGGAACGGAGAGTGTGGCTGACGTAACCGACATTCTGAAGTTATGATTACGTGTACATATGTTATATTGGTTTGACAGAGGTAAAAAAAACAAATATTCGAATGTATTGGTTTTCAATGTGTAAAACATGCTAATTTGGACGTTATAAAGGCTCTTTTTGACTCGGTCCTTTCCATGTCAGATGTAAAATAGTAACCCATGTGTTCGAGTGGAGGAGCTAAATTATTGGAATTCATCATGCTGTAAGTACATCTACAACCTTTTTTTAAGCCTAATATTTGTTAATATGTGTTTAAACAGTAGTATTGAATCCAAAAATTGGCTATTAAAGTGATTAATTCCCTCGATTTTGTGTCTTCGGCTTTTGCTTGAAAATAAACCCCTCGGCCCTCCGGGCCTCAGGGTTTATTTTCAAGCAAATGCCTCAGACACAAAATCTCGAGAAATTAATCACATAATATGTTACCAGGGGTTCCCCAATACCTCACCTGTCTTGAATGGGCAATTACAGGGCACTGGTGCAGTGGTATGTGGAGCAAAAGTTGATGCCGGATTTTTTACTTTTCATCAGTTTTATCTCAAGGATAGTCATTACACCTCAGGATCTTCCACGGCTGATAATGCATCTTTAAATCTCTTCCATGAACAATTTCTGGAATTTCCTGTTGTTATACCTAGCCAATACTCATCAGAGCATCACAAAAAGTGGCAAGGCTAGAAGAAATAAAAACGTACCATACTGTTTCTCTCTCTTCTATGCCAACTGCTAACACTAGTCACCAACCCCTCCAGTGGCAAGTAGCTTGTCAAATTTATAGTGGGTACATTGCTCAGGACTGTACCCTTTCCCATACAAATCCCCTATAGTACAAATCATTAACCTCCCAAGACTGAGTACTTGCCAATGTTATATACTAGTGTACACAATAGTATATCACCAATATAAAGCCTGTATACTTCAAAACATTACCCTGCCATGACTGAATCTTTTTCAATACAAAGCTTGTATAGCACACATTTTTAACCGGCCATGACTAAACCCCTTATAATAAAAAGCCCCTATAGTACAAAATATTAACCTGCCAAGACTAAACCAATTGCAATAAAAATAAAAGCCTGTATAACACAAATTATTAATCTGATATGGCTGAACCTTTTACAATACAAAGCCCCTATAGTACAAAGCATTAACCTGCCATGACTGAACCCTTTACATGACTAAATCCCCTTTAGAAGTGCAGTGCCCGGCGGAAGACTGAGGCTGAGAAAATTTAACGGGAAGGAACCTACAATAATGAAATCAGCTGTGTAGCAAATGCACCACCCTTTTTATTGCAATCAGCTTATTGTCGTAAACTATTCCAGGATGAGCTCCTCATGTGCCATTGTCACTACTTTAAGAAGAGCCTGGCTTAACATTCAGGAGTCACTGAGAATAATTGTGAGGTGTTACAGGGAAATGAGTCACAAGTCGCAACAAATTGTATTTTGAGATATCATCATATCCTGAAATGTGGTACATGGATTCATATGACTTAAAGTGCCAAAATCAGAACACTCCAGTAAAGAGATCTTGTGTATAAGGAAAGGTGAGCCACACTCCACAATGACAGAAGACCTCTACACTGTGTGCATCACCGTATTCGCCCAATACGAAATTGGATACGAATTTCTTGTACCCACTTTTGATACAATTTTTTTCGTCACAGCGTATTCGCGCAGCGTTTTTCGTACCCGCGATTCGCGCAGCGTTTTTCGTACCCGTGGTTCGCGCAGATTTTGAGATACCATTATATTTGTATGGATGAGATCAAGCCGATTCCAATGATAGTAAACAGTTGAATAATTGAAAAAAAAGTTTCCAATAGTGGCAGTATATTTTTTCTCACAGAAATGTTTGAAGGGTATCATTATTCCCTCAACATTTCAAAGAGAGTTTAGGGTAGTCCATGCGTTGCCTAATCTCTGTGTGCATCATTTTATTTTCATCAATTCTACCATACTCCATGTGAGCCTGAAGCATAGCAGCCTTCCATTTGGTGTGTCCCAGTGGTTTGTTGCATCTGCCTTACCCAAGCCACTAGGGGCAATCTATATGTACAGTCATTAGGGTATTTGGATCACAGCATTTTTCAATATCAAACAGGTATATAACAGATATAAACGATAGATGTATATCACTTATAACATTTCTATGTACATGATGCGTAATATCTATAGTGGTATAAATGCCATACAAGGGTATTAGCGGCACTTTTATTGTAAAAGAATTTGTAAATGCACCAAAGTTACCAGTTGGCCACCTGGTGAAAACAGTACCGCTACCTGGTGAGAACAAGTGGCAGAATTGTAAGGGCTAAGGGTAATGGGCTATTCCCATTATTTCGAACATATATGAGTAATTCTCCCAAGGGCAGCATGATTTGAGATTTGTGGCTAATTCAGGGCCGGGGAAAGCTATGACGCAGTAGGCGTCCAATCTACGAGCATTTTTGAGGGTGGGCATCTTTTCGTATCTCCTCGCATATAAATGTATGTATTTATATGTATGTATGCTTGTATGTATACATGTATGTGGGTATGTATGTATTGTAAGCATGTTTCTATGATGTACGTATGTATGTAGGAGTACTGGAGGAGGTACTGGAAGGGGTATGTTTGTATGTATGTATACATGGTTTTTCAATTTCAAGTTCAACATGATAGAATTTGACAGGAATTTACATCTGGTAATGTGGCTCCATTCTATAATAGTCATATGTTAGATCATGTAACGTAATAATGATGCCACAGTGTAACCATTTTATCACCAGTAATTATCATTAGTTTTATTATCATATTTAATAATCTAAATTAGTAACATGTTCATATTTCATAAGGTAACATAAACCAGGAATTTATTGCGGCAATTTGAGGCGGCAATTGAGGAGGTACTGGAGGGGGTAACGGAGGAGATACTGTAAGAGGTATTGGAGGAGACACGGGCAGGGATACTGGAGGAGTCACTGTAAGGTGTACTGGATGAGGTAGTGTAGGGTGTACTGGAGGAGGTACTGTAAGGTGTACTGGAGGAGGTATGTGAGGGGCACTGGAGGAGGTACTGTAAGGGGTACTGGAGGAGGTACTGGAGGGGGTACTCTAGAGTGCAGCACTGTGCTGTGCTGCACGGCACTCTAGAGTGCAATACTGTGCTGCGCAGCACTCTAGAGTGCAGCACTGTGCTGAGCAGCACTCTAGAGTGCAGTACTGTGCTGCGCAGCACTCTAGAGTGCAGCACTGTGCTGAGCAGCACTCTAGAGTGCAGCACTGTGCTGAGCAGCACTCTAGAGTGCAGCACTGTGCTGAGCAGCATATTTGAGTGCAGCACTGTGCTGCGCAACACTCTAGAGTGCTGCACTGTGCTGAGCAGCACATTCGAGTGCAGCACGGTGCTTAGCAACACTCTAAGAGTACAGGACTGTGCTGAGCAGCACTCTAGAGTGCAATACCGGCACTGTGCTGTGCAGCACTCTAGAGTGCAGCACTGTGCTGCGCAGCACTGTGCTGTGCAGTAAATTCGAGTGCAGCATGGTGCTGTGAAGCACTCTAGTGGTCAGTATGGTGCTGCGCAGCACATTAGTGTGCAGCACTCTAGAGTGCTGCACAGCACAGTGCAGCACATTCGAGTTCAGCAATACATACTCTAGAGTGCAGCACTTTGCTGCGCAGCACATTAGAGTGTAGCACTGTGTTGCGCAACACTCTAGAGTGCAGCACTGTGCTGCGCAGCAGTTTAGAGTGCAGCACTGTGCTGTGCTGTGCAGCACTCTAGAGTGGAAGAGATTACTGGAAGAGATTACTGGAGGAGGTACTGGAGGAGATTACTGGAGGAGGTTTCTGGAGGTGACTAGCGGATGTACTGGCAGAATATTGGAGGAGGTTACACAATAATGTACAGGATGGAATACTGTGCCTCCTCCTGTTCATCCTCCTGTACCTCCTCCTGTACCTCCTCTTGTTCATCCTCCTGTATGTCAGTTAGTTATTTTTATTATTTTGTGTCAAATTTAATTGCGTTTAATTGCATTGGAGGGTGATTTTGGTCTAAATTCTGTCAAACACTAGTTCAGGGTAGTTAAAGGCAAACGCTACTATTCACTGCCCCGCCCCCCTTTACCATATGCCAAATCTACGGGCATTTTACGCACTACTCCTTTAGCATTGCAGTCTATGAGGAAACGGCCCATTTTGTCAAATTTTATAGAATAAAACAAACAATTAATGGCTACTCCTACTGTCCCAAAATTTTCTACACATACAGTTCAGGTTATATACTACAGAAAAAAAGGAAAAAAAATATATGTCATCACATTAGATTTTTTTTTATAGCTGTCTGAAATAGACATGTTTGGGAAACAGAGCTAGCTATGGGTACTCTCAGTTGTACTCAATTAGCATGCAAGTCTGTTGGGAAATGCTGCATTTTCCTTTCACGGTTTTGGGAATAAAACAAAAATGGATACTCCGAATGTCCCAGAATTTTCTACACATATAGTGCAGGTAATATTCTACACATATATAGGAAACAAAATGTATGTCATCACGTTAAAAAAATAATTGTAGCTGTCTGAAATAGACATGTTTAGGAAACATAGAACACTTTGAAAGCAGCAGATTTTTGGGTTGTCAGCCATGTTTCAAAGCCCCATAATTCAGAAACTAGCACGGTGACCCATTTTTTTTTTTTCAGTTTTAAGAACACAAATACTTCAAAAATCACATACTAAAGAATCAGAAAAATGACATTTATTTTCACTGGGGAGGCAAAAAAATTGTTTTTATAAAAATGGTGAAAAATATTCAGTTTTTTCGAGTTTTTAATTTAAAATTCACATTATGTATTTGTTGTGTTCAAAATAAAAATAACAATGCACCCACCTTCTAAGTTCACGCAATTTCGTCACCACAGTTCACCAGTAGCGTTTGCGGTGCTCTGGAGATGAACAACATCTCACTGAAGACGAAGTACCCAGGGAGAAATGTAACGTTCTTTGAACGTTTGTGTAACGTTCGGATGTGACTGTTCGCAAACGTTACCCAAACAGGGAACAAACGGTGTATGAACATTAAGTGAGGACAATCATCGTTTGTATGCAAACGATGTACAAACGTTTGCAAACGATCAGGAGGTGTGCAAACAAGCAATATACGTTATACAAACAGTTCTTTTTTAAACATTGTAATACCTCATTGTGTGATATATATTTGTACCCCTAATAAGGAAATATATCTAATTAAAAATACAGGCAAACAGGAGGGCGGCAGGCTAGGCAAATTGTTGCATACTCACTGACTGGATGGGCATAAACATGGTCTTATATTATTGATCGCCGCATTGCGAGATCTCAACAGATTTTGATGATCTCACTTCTCCATGATGCAGACATTATTCCGGTTCGTTTGAGGTATAATAGACGTTTCTGGCTTTAGCGGTTTTTCTTCTATGAGCTTTGGAAAATGCGGCAACGTTGCGGCGGCGGCGGCAACGCTACCCTCTTCCACTCCGGATTTTGAATACTGCCGCCATTTTACATGCAGCTACATGCGTCCTTGAATTTCAAATGGTACGATGAAGAAATCTGCTCCATATACAAAATAAACATACACTGCAGGTGATCCTAGTAAACACAGCCTATTCATACACTACCCTGCACTGTAGGATGAATAAGATATCAATGCAATATGAAGATCTTACCTCTAATATAAATGTGTCTAGCTGAAAACGCATGGTAATCCAACGGCTATGTTACATGTATGTCATGGGGATTCATACTCAGGTTTCATTTGTAAACACACAGAACACTAAACAACTGTTCAATGAACGTTTATTTATTGTTTGTGGACATTCACTTTTGTCCTTACCATTGCAAACGGTAAACAAACGGGGGAAACGTTACATGAACATTTGCAAACGCACAGAACGCCAAACAACTGATCAACAAACGTTTATCCGCTGTGCGTGAACGTTCGCTTCTCCCTGGGTATGTCTCCGTGGAGACCCGAAAATTTGTCACTCCGTATCGCACGAATACGGGAGGCGTGAGAGTGTATACTTAGAGCAGGGGTGCAGTAAACCTGTACATGTTTAACATTTTAGAACTTTTTTTGCCACAGTAAGAATACTAACATAGATACGTGTTCGCATTGTTAACTGCAGAGTATCTAATTCGAGTGATCTGATTACGATCTCATCTTTTTTTATCAACCCAATAATAAGATGCCTAAGAAAATAATGCACTGAATAGGTTTATGGATATTCACTCTGCCACTCTGATCAGACCAAGTTAGACTGATGGAGTGTTAGTGATATCAGTGGTTCAGTTGTTGAATGATCAACCTTGACCCCCCCCCCCCCCCCTACCCTAATAAACAAATCGTTGGTATCTATGTGTAACCTAAAGTAGATGAAGATGAGACACAGAGGGGGACACGGGGGGGGGCAGTGAGGAGGGAGAATAGGGGTGGGAGAATTCAGACAGGGACATAGCCAAGAAGACGGAGAGAGAAATGGGACAGTTGAGTGCGTGGGAGAGGAGCGAGGGAGAGGTAGGTTGGAGACAAATGGAAAGGAGAGAGCGAGAAGACAGGACAGAGAAAGAGGGGGGACAGAGAGAGGGGAAAGAGACACGAGAATGAGGGGTCAGAGAGAGCGGAGAGAGAGAGCGGGGTAGGAAAAAGGTGATAGAGAGGAAACAGGGAGGTGATAGAGAAAGGGAGAGAGAAAGAGAGAGTACAGAGAGGGGGGAGGAAAGAGAGACGGGAAAGCAGAAAAAGGGCTGGAGAAGAGAGACTGAGATATGTGAGAAACACAGAGAGGGAGAAAAGGAGAGACTGAATTCAGGGACAGAAAGCAAAATCCTGAGTCCAGTAGAAAAAGTTGACTGCTCAAGATAGAGGAGCGTGTAAGAGGTAGTAGTACTCCAAGTAATTCATTTAAGTATTAGCTCAGGTAATGGAGGTAAAGAGCCCTTAAGGTAACCACTTGTGTAGACTAATGGACTCTCAGAAATGATTGCAGACTTCCCAAAGACCATACAGGTCATATCCACTAAATTCACATTAGGATAAATTATAGTAATCATGTCTGAGTCTGTCAAGAGATATTTCTCATTTCCTTATCCTCTCATGTAAGTATCCACTTAGAGAAATGTAGTTTCAGAACGTGAATGTGAATTATTGAAAAACGATGGTGTGTCAGGTACATTGAGGATTCTTTTAAATTATGTAATGCGATATCAATGACATTTCTGCCCAAAAAATAGTTAGGGGAATTTTCTGAAAAAAGGTCGACTTTTAGTGTCAGTATAGCTCCAATGACCTTCCTTTTCACATCTCATACTTCAGTTTGAACTTAAATAGCTTCAATTGGGAGTTCCGAGTGCAACGTCAGCTTAGTTTCTGGTTACTGCTGAAATATTCAATGATGATGCTCATCTACTTAGTAAGAGATAACAGTGAAATGGGTTCATCCATGAAAATGCAATCTCTCTTTCATTGTTTTTAAAGATGTTTAACCCTCTTTTTTCTCATAATTGTAAAACAGACTGCCACGTATTTGAAACAGCGTCATTTATCAAGAGAGATAATTCCCCTTTACTATTTATTTCTTTTCTGTCTTTTCCCCGCTTCCTCTCTGTCTTCCTCTTTCTTTTACTCCCCTCTCCTTTACTCGATCTGTCTTGTCTGACCTTTCCCCTTTCTGTCTAGAGCTCATTATCTTCCTCTTTCTCTGTCTGTGTCTGTATCTCTCTGTCTCTCTGTCTCTCTGTCTCCCTCTCTCTGTCTATCTGTCTATTTCTCTCTCTGTCTCTTTCTCTCTCCTTCGGTCTCGCTTCTACTCCATTCATCATCATTATTCACACAGCCCTATTCAGCCTTAGATACAATTATTGTTTTGGTATACACCACTACCTCATGACGACCATCTTAAAATAATAAATTGTCTTCTTACTTGTTACTTGAGACGGTGGGAAACAGAAGAATGGCAGTACTAGATTCTAATAAATAGTTTCTGTTCAGATCCAGAAAACAGGATAATCCCCATGAGCTATAGGCGGTTAAATACGGCTATTATTTCGCCTGTATTTACAGTGATTTACAGCGGTAAAATATAAGGGAATGATAGAACGGATTAAAGCTAATCCGGTGGTGGTATATGGGGGATCTGATCGTTGGAATTGTAATAATAATGACATCAATATCAATAACGAAATTAATGAAGATTACGGCTACTAATGAAAAATTATGTAATGATCGTTGTAATGATAATAAAATGATTTCACTCTCTCTCCTCTGCCTCCCTTCCCTCTCCCACTCATTTCTCTCCCTTCATGTTTCCCTTCCTCTCTGTTTCTCCGTCTCCCCGGTCTCGCTATATTTCTTTTTTTTCTCGTTTACCTGCATGTCTATCTCTCCTCCGCTTACTCCCTCTCCCTTTTTTCTCGCCCCTCTCCCTGTTTCGCCCTCCAAGCCATATATATCTAAGATATTTTTCCAATGTACTATGACAGGGTGCTGTTTCATAATCAGGGACAAAGGACCTAAGAAAATATATCGCATTTGGGACAAATTCCGTTTCATAATCAAATTTTCACGATGTTGTGAATGTGTTTTCCCAAATTTGAGAATTTTCGCAACTTATTTGTAAGGCGCTAATTCACAGACATATAGCCTATGGATCTAATTAGCTTTCTTGGTCCATATTGTTTAAGCTACTTAATATATTTACTAAGAATTTCCGGGAATCATCTTCGTTTGGTCTGCGGGCTAGGACATTATTTGTGGCATTGGCTGTTCTTATCATTGCAGATAGGACAAGGACATTTTATCATCTCTCAATCATTATGAAACAGATCCCAGACCCCTGAGGTGGCAAACCTCTTTATATTGCAGTGTTGAAATATGGACAGCTATAATAGAAATAAAGTATCCCTCCTGTCAAGCCATGGGAAGAGCCATAATACAATACAATGAAGGCATAGTAACTAACGATAATTCTTGTCATAAATAATGCTCATAGTCACCCTGATGAGATAGCAGCAGCTTCAATTCCCACAAAACATCGGGTGGAATGTTGGTTTTCACAGGCTGAAACATCAGTATTTTTAACATTTTAATTCCTTAAAAGGGTGTATTATATATGTATCAGTAACAATGCAAATTATACATCTGTTGCTTCCATTCATATCATGTAAATAAAGATCTATGCCTTACATATTAATGCATGTATATCCTTTATTACTTTTGTGAGGAAAAAACCTTCCATGTAGGCCTACTTTGTGATGGGACTCCCACTATAAAGCGATATTTCTTCCCACCTCGCTACTAAAAAAAGAACACTTCAAGATGAAAAAGATAACCTCCTTCCTCGTCTTATGCTAAACACTGATAAATTCATACATTTGTTGAAGGACTTGTGTAGAAAACTGCAGACCTTCAGGTTATAAGAACTCCTGCGCCTCATTGTTTTCCTGACACACAAGCATGATTCGACAGTGTTTGATATGAACATACATTTCCCTCTGGGAGTATTAACTATCACACTAATAAATCTTCCTTACTAACAGAATATTGTATTGATATTCATGTATTGATGTGCACCTTTGCCAAAATTACATCTTAACTACCACAAACAAGCAGAACCTGTCAAAAATTGAGAAATTTTGCATACATGGACAAATCGTTTCTCAATAGTGTGTTATTCAGCGAAATGGCATGTAATATTAGTTGCAAAAAGAAAAAAGACGTGACTGGTGTAAAGTTTACACCTGCCTCTCACTGAACATGAACCCTCCGCTTTACCTGATCTCCAGATAGTCTTTTCAAGGGAAGGTGTAGGCATTTCTAGAAGGGTGTTATGGCAGATTGCCGCCAGGCGAAACCCCCAGCTAGAACCCATCAGGTTATGTAAATCTGAATTTGATATGATTGTGTCTAGATGGCTAGTGGTTGTTCTGAAATAGCATATACTTTTATATCAGACACACGAGGAGTGAAAATGTGCATATCACCATGAGTGGCGACGCCTCACGGGATGATGTGTATATTTTCACTCCAGGAGATTAACAAGCTCCTTTGGATCTCCGCGAAGCACATCACTTTCCAGAAACAAAATGCAATGTGCAAATCTGTGTATTGCGGACGTCATAATAAACTATGTCACGATATAAAGGAGTTTATTTGTGATGTGTTACAGGAAAATAAAAAATGGATTTTGAGATTCCATTATATTTGACATGCATAGATGTAGTAAATATACTGTCTTGAAATTTGGTAAATGTTTTTATGCTAAAAACCGCGTTAAGCACACCAAAGATATGCATTAATTCATGCTAAATATTATCACTCTAATGCTATAGACATTAAGAATAGTGGTAGTGTTATACCTGGGGTAAAAGGTATACTCTTCCTAAATATAATTACTAAAATATTCTAAAAGTTGTAAAGAGCCCCACACTGGGGTGGATTGGGTGTTGCCGCCACCTAGCGGTATAACAATAGCACAAAACGTGAGTTGTAACTAAGAACGCTTATTTAACAAATTCATGAGGTTTTTAATGTATTCATTAACAACTCGATCTGATATCTAAAATGACTTTCTGTATGCAAAATTTTGTAGATAAAGAATGGGAACTCACTGAAACTGAAAATTCTAAAAACATCTGAACAATTATCACTGGAGAGGAGAGAAGCTGCCTCTTTAAGTGATTATGATTAAAACAATTCTACTTCAAATTGTTATCATTATCCACTGTTTTATCCTATCTGTGTCTAGAACTCTGGTGTGGTTCATTCCTTTAAATATTATATATGTGTAACTGAAGCCTCAGTGGTTATATTGACCACGCCCCCCTTGCTAGGGGAATTAACTATGACGTCAACATCGCCTCAGCCAATCACAGGCAGGCTAGGGTTGCCACACACCCCTTCGATTCCCCCAACCGTCTCATTCAACCTAATATTCACCGAGTCAGTGTAGACGTTGGGTCCCTCATCGCCGAAAAATTTTAATTTTTGGTCGATTTTTCTTGGATTTTCTTCAAAAATGGGAAAACCAAAGCAGTGTGCCCCGTGTGGCTATGCACATGAACCGCCTACTGGTCAACTTTGTAATAGATGATTAATCGCCAAGGTAAAGGCTGTGGAAGGGGAAAAGACTGCCCATCTCTCCGATCGTGTGACTGGAATCGAAGGTATGATGGAAAAAATCATGACAGCTGCAGTTGGACTTGAAAAGCGTGCTAATGATAAAGGTAGTGTACCTGAACAATCTGAGATTTCTTCTAACGACTCGGAGATTAAATTTGATAAACCTCGGTTCTCTCGTTGAAATGGGATGGGATCTACCGGAGGTGCCGAAGGAGGTAACCGTCAACAGTCCGATGAATCGTTCTATGCTCGTCGTTCGAGGAGCCCGAGTGTTGCCAGCTTGATCTACAATGTACATGGCAGTGATCACCGTCGCAGGAGGGCTAGATCGGCTTCAAGAACAAGGTCGAAGCCTTTTGATCATTCTAACGACTTAGAAAAAGGTGAAGAGATTGAGAATTTTGAAACATTGCTTTTACTAAATCTTAAATTGGTTGCAAAGCTGTTGGCTGATGAACGGCCGCATGGCGAGATCACCGAAGTAGTAAATCATGCCATCACGATGTGTGAAAAATCAAAATCTCAGATTTATTTGTTGAAGGCTAGCATCTTCTATGATAAAGCTGTACTTGTGAGGGCCAATAAGTTACGCTTAGAGGCTTTCAATGATGTTAAGCAAGAAGAAGTGCTTCGTACGTACTCGTATGAGAATTCGAAGAGGGCTTTGGGGACGTCATCGTCGGTGGACAAAAAATCGTCAGCAAAGAGGAAAGAACAAGTCTGTTTCAAGTTTAATTCCACTGCTGGGTGTGCGAAATCATCGTGTGAATTTCCACACAAATGTTCTATTTGCTTTTCTAATGACCATTCTGTTCTGTCATGTTAATCGAAGATTAGCAAATAGGATACGGACAGCGAACAAGAGTTTTCAAGGGTCAAGGTTGATTCTAGTTGTTATGGTGATTTTAATGTAGGTCGGGGAAGCCCTTCCACTGGTTGGGAAAGTCGTTCCGGTAAAATGGCGGCTATGGATGGAAAGACTGAACATTTGGACACTCATGCAGCGAAGTTTTCTCCCGATTTAACTCTTTTCGCTAATGTTGATCCTGTTTTTGACCTTGATGATGTGTATTGTGACATTTTTCATAATATTACAAATTTTGTGAATGGTAATCTATGTAATAGCGGTGATAATGTTATTTTTGTAGCGCCGACATCTCCGGCGGGTAATGATATTATAGTTTACACCGAGTATGCCAAGGGCATTTGTACATGTATTCACTCTTTGGGAGATCTCCCTGTTCAATTGAAACCTTGTAGGTGTGCATATGCCATTTTTTGTCAAGGTAGAAAATTTGTTGACGAATATATCAATGTTTTCTTCAATGTGTGGGATGGTATAAACATCGTAGATGCTGTTCCTGAACCTTATGAATGTGAGAATTATCGTTTGATCCTAGAGGATGGTCCTCGTCTAAAAATGGATAAAATCATTGCTAACGAACTTAATGAAGGTTATATTTCTGTTACCAACGAAAAACCCCATTGTGTCCATGCTTTACGTGCTGTTAACAAGCCTGACGGTGGTATACGTCCCATCACAGACTGTAGTCGTCCTTTTGGATTATCTGTTAACGATCATTGTACCAGTTTGGTAAGGGAATTTTCATATAATTCAGTCGAAGATGCTGTTGATCTTATCGGTAATGGTTACTATATGTCTGTTATTGACATAAAATCTGCTTATAGAGCAGTTGCTGTTAATCCTAAACATCGTAAATATTGTGGCTTTGCTTGGAATTTCAATGGGGTAAATACTATTTCAATTCAATTCAGAGATTCTTTTATTTGCTGATGGTATTACAAAACAGGTAGTTCAATGTCTGGTCACAGGGACAGGCCCCTGAGACCATGCAGTTCTTCCAGAGAGTGCCTATTTCATTGATAACCGTATGTGTTTTGGCTTAAAGACTGGGCCATGCTATTTTGACTTATCTCCAATATCGTAGCCGATATTTTGAAGAATACCTGTGATGTAGAAATCGTAAATTATTTAGACGATTTTTTTGTATGTGGTAGTATCTATGAGGAATGTTTGTCAGCCAGAGATGCAGTAGTTCAAGTCCTGAGGTATCTTGGTTTTTATGTCGCCTGGCATAAGGTTACTGCCCCTTTAAAACAATGCAAATATCTAGGATTTGTTATAAATTCAAATGATATGTCCATTTCTCTGCCTGTAGAGAAGGTGAAAAAATTAAATGATCTAACGGGTATATTGGAATCAAAGGATTTCATCACAAAAAAGGAGCTAGAAAAGACTTGTGGTTATGTCAGCCATTGCTCAGTTGTCTATCCTGGGGGTAGGACCTTCTGTCGAAAATTTTTTGATCCGTATAAAGTTATGATTAACAAGCATATTTCCAGGATACGAATTTCTGATGAATTTCGAAGGGATCTAAGATGGTGGAAAGCTTTCACAAATTTTTTCAATGGCAGACCCTTATTGCACAAAGATGTATACACATATCCCATGATTTCTGATTCTTCCAGCAAAGGATTCGGGGTATATTTAAATTGTGACTGGATGGCTGGAGTTTGGGATGATATTTCTCAACCTTTTGTCGATTCTGAGTGTGGTCATTTGGCTTTTAGCCCTAAGGATGGTGTACAGGCTACTAATATTAACATACAAGAACTATATCCTGTAAAGCTGGGTGTTAAACGATGGAAACATTATTTCAAAGGTTATAAAGTTAAATGCTTTATAGATAATACACAGGTTATTGCTATGTTAAAAAATGGTGTGAGTTCTAGCAGTCAGGCTATGGAATGGCTATACAAACTGTATTGGGTCTGCTTTATTTATGACATTGAGTTGGATCCCATCTACATTAACACAAAAAACAATTTCATTGCTGACACTTTATCTTGACTTGCATATCTTTCTACTGACTCGCCTGAAGTTGGCTATTTATCAGCAGCAAGCTTGTGTTGTAGTGAATATTTATTATTCTCTTCTGACAGGACCAACAACGTTGATGAACATGGTGTTAAATCTCAGGAAAATGTCAGTTTGTAATTCTACACAAACTCAACGATCAAGACAGTGGATGTGTTTCTCCAAGTTCTTGGCTGATTATCATCTTCCTTCTCACCATGTTACTGTGGATATTATGTGTATGTATTCTGCCTGCCTGTCAAGCTATATGAAACACTCATCAATTATCACATATCTGAATGCAGTGGTGTTTGGGGCTAGACTCAGGAATATTCCTTGTGTTTCCCTTGCTCATCCAGATATTAAATGTACTTTAAAAGGCATTTCTAAGCTGCCTGGAGCTGATTTATCTCCATCATCTCCCATCTTGCCTATTCATCTTCAAAAAATGAGAACATTCGTCGACTGTGGATGTGAGCAAGAGTATCTTGCTTGGACTATTTTTATTTTTTTATTCAGGACACTCCTGAGGATTGGACATGCCATTGTTTCTCCCCATACAATTTGCAGGAGAGACATTAAATTTACCTCATGGGGTATGGAGGTGGTGGTGAATTCTTCAAAAACATCCTCATCTCCCTTTATTATTCCTGTTGCAAAAAGCAGATCCAAGGACTTGTGTGCTGTTCATCTGACCAGAGAATTAATCAATTCTACCTCTGGTAAATCCAGGGACAATTTATTTCGCACTTCTACTGGATCTTCTCTATCTTCAATCTTCCTGAACCATTTTTTGAGAACTCTGATGTCAAAAGCTGGCTTTACAGGCCAGCATAGTTCTCATTCTCTTCGCCGTGGAGGAGCTTCATTCATGGCCTCCTTAGGCATCTCTCTATCAGACATTCGCCAGAGAGGAAATTGGAAATCTTAGTGTGTGACCAGATATGTGACTCCTTCTCTGGATCATCAACTCAAAGTGGATACAATGTTGTGTCAGAACTTGTGACTTGTTCCTGTCCTATCGTTTTGGCCTTTGGTATTTATTTAATAAACAGCTTCTGGCTGTTCTGGCCAAATTCAATATGACTGTGTTCCTTTACTCCTCCTAGCATCGTGGATCGTATATCTGATATAAGTAGTTCTCTACCATTTCCCCTAATACCTTATTTCTCACACCATTTTGCTATATTTTCATACACACTTCTAGTGTACATTTTCCCTTTTAAAATAAAATTTAACTAGTAGCTAAAGTGGTTTACATTTTGGGATGGTACAACATAAGAATTGCGTTGCTTGTGAAACTTTTCATAATTCCGACATATGTTTTTATTGTATTTTCTACTTGAATGATAGAATCAATAAATGCATACATAAGGTATAAATGTATGAGCTCCACTGAGAAATAAACTTCGCCTGGAAATTCTTAGTAATCATTATTTAAGATGGCAATTAATGCACTTCTGAAACTTGATGAAACAAGAATATAGCTGATGGCAAGATCCTTACCTTGAGGAAGCTGTAAGCATGAGAACCTTCATGCGACAGACCTCTGGAGAACCATGCAGAAAGCTTCAGTTTTCTCTTCACTTCTGTTTCACGTTCCGAAACTAGATTTAAAAGTAGTAGTGGAAGAATAGCACAAGTGGCCATTGGAGAATCGCCATATTCTCATATTGCTCCTAAAGGTCACTTGTGCTATTCTTTCACTACTACTACTTTTAGAAATATGCCACGTGAAACCATTGCCTCAAGGCAGAGCTTTCATTTCATGACTTTGTTGGTTTTGGTGATAGGACCTTTTGTTAGATATTTTTTCATAATATGACTACTACTACTTTTAGAAATATGCCACGTGAAACCATTGCCTCAAGGCAGAGCTTTCATTTCATGACTTTGTTGGTTTTGGTGATAGAACCTTTTGTTAGATATTTTTTCATAAAATGCTGTGAAGGTTTTAAGTGTGTTAAAGGTCTGACATATAGGAATTAATGCTTTAGATATTTGCACCGTCAAACATAATGACAACAGCATTTTGTCATTTTGTATGTTTTTTAATAACTTAGTTAATTCTAGCCCTTTAGCCCACTCAGTTCCACAATGAAGCCCAATACTCAGCCCATTGAACATGCTGGTGAGTGAGTGAGTTGCTTTACGCCCTTATCAATTCATTGAAGGTTCTATCATGGGCGGGAGAGCTGAGAGGGAGGCAGTTTAGGATCTTACCCAGGAAATAGAGATAGAGAAGAAGGGAGAGACAGAGAGACAGAGAAAAAGAGACAGAAAGGCACTTTATGGTCTTACCCAGGACCAATGGGCCTAGTTAGTCCCCTCAGCCTATTTAGCCTACTTGATGCCCTCAGCCCCCTCCTCCCTCACAATTCCACTCAGTTACCCTCAGCCCCCTCAACCTCTCCCAGCCTCCTGAGCCTCAGCAGCTTTCTGAACCCAATTCAGCCTCCTCCATCCCCTCAACCCCCTTCAGTCCCCCTCAGTGTTACCAGCCCCCTCCGCCTGTTTAAATGCTGATCATGGTCGCAATTTACTAGTTTTAAGAGATTAAAAGAAAAGGACAGCAAACAAAATGCAATGTGATTATTTAAATTTGCCTGAATGGCGATGGTTATCAAATTTATTTCTCAATCTTCTCCTGTTTTGTTACGCTTCCATTGGATTTGAAGGCTGAAAATTGATTATAATGTCATGGAAACCGAAATTTATTTTGTCTCGATAGGTTGGGCTAGGACACCGAGACAGCTAGAGTCAGCTATTTCTCAAGTTTGATAAATGTGGAGAAATTACACACATCAGGTAACCTGATTTAATTATCAGTATTTCGAAATTCCTTTCCTAATATTTTAACATTTTTCTAAATCTTTTAATACATAAATGGACTCAGAAAATAGTTGAAAGGTTTCTTATCGAGCCTCCTTTCAAAAATCGTATGTGTACTTTTTTGTATCTTCTGTTTTCTAACAGCTTAACCTACCGCGCACCGTTCAAATTACAATATATAGATTAAAGCCTGATTTAAAAAGGGGTCTAAACTCTCTACCTTTTCATCTTAGCCTAAAGATTTCACATACATTTTGGTATTACAAAAAATGCTTTCATGAATTTCCCAATCTTGCCAACCCAGTTGCAATGAACAGAAAATTAATATATATTAAGAGATAGAGGTTTGTTGTTCAATACCAATTATGCACTTTTTATGGTGGTTTAGATGCATCTCCATTTGAAGGAATTTCTGTTATTAAGAATGACTTCTTATGAAAGGCGAGACAAATGGCCTTCTGAAAGCAATCAAGAAAATGACATTTTCCAAGTTGGTGTGGGCAGCAGGGAACGGGGCTAAAGCTTAAAAAAAAGAGACAATAGATCATCACATTAACATGATTAGGAGTAGCCAGGTGTAGGTTTATTTTTTTTAATCAACTTTTTAATCAATATTTCTGGAGTATATGTTAATACTTCTCATTAATAATTGTTTCTTATATTTATATTCAGTGCTATTTTTTTCTTTTTTGCTAATCCTGTTATTACTCATACACTCATACAATGCTAGTACATATTAAAATAAATACATTGGTTAATATCAATGTGGCGTCAGGTTGTGTAAACATGAGAATGTCTTAAGAAATGTCATTTGAGGTATACTACAGAATAATATTCAGTACTATGTTATTCACTTAAATATACATGCTCCTCTTCACACACAATGAGGAACTGATCGTTGGGAGCTGAGGACGGCCTCTAAGGACCGAAAATGCATCAGCTTATTAACCAGGAACAACCTGCCATATTTGTTAAATCCTCTTACATTGCTATGACAATGGCCTTAGGAAAGGACTTTCGGATTTGTTTACTTTCAATCTTGTGCCAGATCATTATGTCAGTGATTCATACCCTGGAGGATTATTTGAAAGATATAACTGTATTTGGTGTGTTTAATAGTTTAAAACTCCAGAATTGATTCATTGCAGTGGACTGTAAGGCTTGCTCAAACATGCCTGTTTGAGGAGAGAGTTCCTTTTACACTTGTGTATGCAATTATAATTATAAATCATACCACAAGGATAAGACCAGGGTATGTGACAATGTATCTCCTGACTCTCGCCTACTATCCAACCTTCCCCCATGGCTCTGGGTGCCGCACCCTATATAGGGGATTTGCGCTCTACAGATGCTTGAATCTTTCAATCTTGGTTGGTATTGTTCTGCAAACAATTCTTTTCCCCTTAATATAATTGTTAGTGAATTCGTATTATTCCGAAATTAAAAATGGGTCCTCCAAATACAAATGAGGACGTTTTAGAACCCCTGTAGCAAAAACAACTGGACAGAATCCTCCAAAATGTTGGTCCAATGAATGTTAGATGGGTTGGAAAAGAATGGAATCTTCAGTCTTTTACCGATAGCTGAGAGTACAGCTTTAAAGGGCGCTATTACCATCTTGGATATAGAACACAGACTATAACAGGTGTACAGGTAGACAGATATATACCAGGAATCAAAACAAAATGAATTTTGTCGGAAACCAAGTTTTATCATCGATTAAAATCGATTATTTCAGTACTCTCATATTAACAACTTCATGAAAAAAAAACAATATATAAAACACTAATCCATTGTCACATGTAAAGTACATGTCTTCTAGACGTCTTTATTGTCATTTAGTTAATCACTAAATCTTAATCACTGTCGATATATGTGAGACCTGATGTTTTACTATATTTTAATGATCCTATTTAAATCTGCAAGATAAAGTGAGCAGTAAAACTAATGAGGTTCTAATGAAGCTAACTCTATATCTTAAAAAGTAACTCATTTCCAAAATGCTATTCGTCTTTACCAAAAAGGTTGGGCTTCTCTATTCACAATCTAATTGGGATGTCAGTCAAATAAGATATATGACAGTAAAATCCCATTAGCTTGCATAAAAAGCATTTAAATAAAAGTCCCAGCACCAGATCAGCACTGATGCTGATTAAATCGCTATTTAAGCTACATACTCAGCTAATCATGAACTTGTATTGCTTGGTCCCTTTTTTCCTACTTAACTGACAACTGAAAGTCATTGTCACCAATATTGAATAGTTCTATTTACATCTGGTGATAAACCAGACAAATGTTAAAATGTTCTGTTTGGGGCGTATGCAAAATTCATTTGATGTCATCATTTCACTTCCATCAGCCAACTGCAACTGCAAGGCTACCTAGCCCCGAGAACATTTATGCAAATATAGATTATTATATATGACATGTAATCTAAAAGGTAGAGATGTACATAGAATATGTATCGGAAGAGCTGTCATGGACAGACAATGTCAACCTATTTCCAGGTAGAACACTTTAACTGTTACTGTTGTTGATTGTATGCACTTGGAAATAAAGTTTCTTATATAAATAACATTGACATCACTTCTGCTTCCACCAAAACCATGTATAAGGCTTTAATTAATGTCCTTGAAGAAACCTGATGTGACCAAGTGGAGAAGGTGGGTCATGGTACTTGGCCCTATAAAGCTTCAACAGATGCCAGACTAAATGTCTCTCCAAAACAAGTTGATTCATAGAAAGATTGCATGTAACAAATACCCTAGCCACGTCCAAATTCAAGAAGACCCTAAGTACTTGTATTGCTCCAAAGAAGACAATTTAATTCACTTCTTCAATTAATGTCCAAAGAAACAGGACGATGTGGATAAAATGAATGACTGTGATTTAATTACAGATAGAAAAATGAAATTGCATGCACTCAAAAGAAACCCAGCCTAGTCTAGTATTTCTTAAATTCAGAAGAAACGTCAGAGGGCTGCTGGTATTTTCCCGAGTGGGTGCATTCAAAATGCTTTAAAGTAAAACACTGGGTTGGAACAATTGCTGGTCATACAGTTCAAGTATCATTAATAACTGGTATCTTTTATTATATTACTCATTTCTGTGCAATGATATTGCCAGAATCAATCAAGTAAATTCTGTCCCGCTTTCCCCAAAGCTAGGTCAGGGTGTTTCCATATTGCTAGATGTATGCTACTAACATGGGCAGGCTAACTACTGACCTGCTGGTCAGTCTGTGGTCACGGTCTACTTACTGTTACAGTAAACAGTGCCCACTCTAGTGTATGTATGGAAAGCCATTTATAAACATATGACTGATCCTCCCGAATAAACAAACATACTCCAAGATATACCTGTGAGGTAATATTACATATGTAGTGTCTCGTTATTTCCCTGTACCCTAGTGGCTATGGAACTAGTGCAAATAACAACACAACCAGGTTCTAACGGTCCTCGCCAGCCAAGTCCTTTATTATACCAAACACACCTGCCGCGGTTGGAGCTCGGAGAGCCTCTGCCAACCCTTACAAACTGTGGCAGTAAGATATATGAATGACAAGCATCTCAATAGTAAAAGGTGTTTATAAGGACATGCAGAACAGTACAAGAGCAAATCATAAAAATAAGTTATAAATGCATATCAATAAGTAATTACGACCTCTGTCGGAACATATAAGAACTGCAGCCCCTGGCCTCTCGTCAAGAGCCTAACGGGAGAGCATCCGGAAACCCCGGAACATGGTACCGGACAGAGTCAGAACCAGCCTGACTCTCGCCGGCACCACACATAAATAATGATAGAACCTTATGATATGATATAGGGGTAGCTCAGCCCTAAAGGTAGTAAAGATCTTTCAATATAGGATATGTTAATGAACCCAACTTATATATTATGTATATATATATAGCTTTCCATAGTAATGCATGCAAGCTGTCAACCTGACTAGTCAACAACAAGTGGGTAGTGATCAGGAATGAGCAGGAGGAAGTTTATTCTTTGCACCTTCAATTACCTTCCATTGAAAATGTAATAGAAGAGATCCATAGGGTCTTTTCATTCCTCATTAGTTCTAGTGCAATATCCATGGGCCTCACAGTGAGCCATTGTTAAAAAGAAGTGATTTGAGTACACCAAAATAGTAGCCTACAGTACAGCAGCCTGTATACAGTAACACTACCTACAGAGTGACGGAAGTTAGCTGCGCTTCGCTGACGTCACTCTAACATTGGACTCTGGGAGTATGGTAGCTGCCAGCATTCCGGATAATAGCCAGTTATAACACAAACAATTACTCCCCAGTGACTTGTAAATGGGTGAATTGCATAATACAATGTACAGAACATCATATTATAGTTTTTTCCTACGTCTGAAAACGCATTATACACAGTCCAGTGTTATCAGGGATGTATTCATGAAGGTCCATTAGGAGTTAATTCTACGAGCTTGTAATTGGAAACAAGATGATATTTCATATTGTCCAACCTTTATCTTATCTTTGTTACAAGCAATCGTCTTTTGACATCAATTTATAGGTGCTAGTAGAACTACTTAAAGGTAAATGCCAGTGAAAATTGAATGAATCATGGAATTCTTTCGAAACTTTGGATTTAGAAAGGACATGGTTGTGGGGACCCAAAAAAGCCCCCCACAACCATATGTCATTGGATTAGTTTTTATTTCAGGGACCGCTGAAATTTACTACTGTTCACTATAGAAGTCTATGGGAAAAACGGGTATTTTCTGCATTTTCCCCAATAGCAGGCAATTGAATCATACGCGGTTTTCTTTAAAATCTGCATATACATAGCTGACATGTTATTCTACCTTCCCAATTACATATATGACTATTGTACTATATATGAATATTATGACTTCTATTGTTTCATGCATTAGTTCCTTGAATTTCCACCTGCTGCAGTGTCAGCCGAATTTATCCACACAAGAATAGAATGACGACGGTATACAGTACAGATTTTGTTAGACCAGTTGGTCATATAAATTCACAAGCATATTAAAAGCATACTTAGAGCTGCATTTTCTATAAACATCAATCGAAAACTAAACATTTTCTGCTTCGTGTTCTGTTCGTTTTCTACCCATGTGAAAGATATTTTTAGCAACATCTTTGAAGGATTTTAGCGTGTTAGACTGGAGGCAGAATCTCAAAATTGTACTATAGAAGGTACTGATTAAATTCATGGTGGATGCCACTTGCGCTGACCTATAGTGGCTTCACTTATCATCGCTCACTGGAGGCCGTTTACTTTTGGCTGATTCGACTTATTATAGACAAAGTATTGTAAAAAAATAAAAAACAGAAACAAAACATTGATAACTTCTCTTTCATAATTGCTGCAGTCTTTTAACACTCTTTTCTTAAAATGTTAAAGTATTCTCATAAAATGCAATCCAAATTGACAGTTAATATGACTTCTGATATTAACTGTCAGTGCAAATGGCAAGGAGTCTATCTAATCGTTGCAAGAGTCCAAATTGGTTGATAAAGGTGATAAGAAAATGAGTGAAAAGTTATCCTTTTCTACAACAAATTCGGTCATTAGAAAACTTACAGATAGTGACAAATATTTATCCAGAAGATTTCATAAAATTGTAATATGTGTAATGTTAATGATTTAGCATCGGGTGTATAGTATTATGTAGAGCCATGGCTTGCAAGTCGATCTAACCTTTAGATCAAGTATGTCCTATGCCATATATATGTATAGCTGGAGGCCCTTTCTTTCATATTCTGTAGAAAAAAGGGTATGATATTGTAAAGCTTTTAGGTAAAAATGTATTCTTATTAAGAAAGTACAGTAGCGCAGCTAGCGGCCATGGTCTAGATTACTCATTTAGGACCCCCGCTGTAATGTAGGTAATGATTAGTCAAGCCAGGAGGATAAAATCGGGACAGTTGATTGTGGATCCATTTTGTATAAACAGTCTTGATTCAAATGGATTCATCTTCTTCTCTCGCTCTCAACTGATACATAGTTGCATTGATTTATGTTCTTGCCCAGTTGCCGCATTACTTTAGCCTTGAAGATAAGTGCAGTGATCTTCAATGTGATTAATATGACTCCATCGGCTGTAGTTGGTCTGATTGAATCAAACATGCAGTGTTTGAAGCATGTTAGTCTTTTCTGTGTGAAACTGTTAATGGCAGAATGTGCAGATTAGTATCTGACTACTTGAAGTAGTGACAAAGAAAATCAAACTTAATTAAATTTTGACTGGGAGTATTCACCAACTAAAGTCGGTTTGTTTTAGTTAATCATTGCACGAGTCGCTGACTAAATATGTGATATGTGACAGGAAAATGAGTCACAAGTCGCAAAAAGAGGATTTTTAGATATTCTCATATTTGTAAAGATGAGATCAAGTGGACTCCAATGATGGTAAACATTAAGGACATCTAAGAGGTATTTCTATATTTAATGTTTGAGATATTTATATTTGAAAAAGAGTTCAATACTTCTGGGTGTAAAGTACCAAGTTACCAGTAAAGTAATTAAATGTACTCCATAGGATGATCTTCGAAATGCAAGGATATACATATTGTACACTGTCTTGAAATTTGAGACATGTGTTTGTATGACTTAAGGCGCTTTAACCCTCTAAAAATTAGGACAAAGAGATCTTGTGAATAAATCCCTTTCGAAAATATCATTTTTGCGACTAGTGACTCATTTTCCTGAAACACATCACATATGGAACCTACATAGTTGCAGTCAGTTACTGACAGTTTTTCAAACTAAAATACTCTTAGTAGAAGTCCCCCATTAGAACTAGCTCATATTCTCATTTACTAGTAATAGATTTGTAGGGATAAAAGCAGACCCCCAGAAAACATGAATTAGGCACTGTTCATAATTAACCACTTGGGGGGGGGGGACTGAAGAATTTGCGAAAAAATTATTGTGCAAAATTGTATGACCCCCTTGAAAGTTTGTGCAAAATTGCAATGTGCACCCCCCCCCCCACACACACACACACACCCACCCCGCCTTCAGAGTCTGTGCAAAAAAAGATGACCCCCCTTCGGTCTTCAGAGCATGCACAAAAAAGTTGCCTCACCTGAAAACTTTACTCTCCCTCCCCATCCCCCCATCCCCCCAGTGGTTAAAAATGAACAGCCCCTTAGTGGCTGTGTGAAAGACATTCACAAAGTGACAGAAGTATCAAATATTTCCCTTGTCTTTAATCCTACCATCATCCTTTCTGCTGCTGCCTCTTCATTAGTACCAAGAAGTCTTTTTTACAACTAAATGTGCAACTTGTTACTATTTTATCCTTACCCCTGTCTTCAAAGGTTTGCGTGTGTTCAGTCATTATATTACTAGAAGGAGACCTTAAGAACAGCTTAAGGGCGACATGAACGTCTTCTATGAGTAATTTGTAATGGGCATTTTCTCGCTGTAATTTGCCATATGACACCACTTCTAGAAGGAATATTGAGTGGGGAATTCTGCCAATCACCTCCTGGCCAGATTATTCGGTCCTAGATATGTTGCTACTTATTGTCGATTTTGTAAAAGTTCACTACTTTCCCTATGCCACCTTCAACTTAACCTTATGTATTGATTTGATCCGAATAAATTGTAGAATATTAAAATACTAAAATGAAGCAACGTGTCAATGAGGCAACGTATGAACTGTACTGTTCATTGTTATATTGGTAACAAGGTTGTATACAGGAATTTTATCAGAATGTTCCCTCACTTACCAAAGGCTTTTTTCTCATTGTCCTAAAATCTGTAACAATTAATTAGTGGTTATAGAAGCCGATTCCATGTATCAGGAAGTGAACATAATATTTAGCGATTTATGTATGTGAACGATCATATGATGATGGTAGGATGATGTTTTACATTATGGCTAATTAAACGAAGGGTGTGTGATTTACCCCAATTTATTAACTATTTCAGCATTAGTCAACGAGTTATTTCGAGGGTTGTGCATTATGTGGATTTGGAAGTTCTGAGAGCACAACCCGGCAAAATCCACATAATTCTCAAAACTGGAGAAATACCGATTTGACTAATGCTGTAAGTACACCATTTTAGTATACCTTTGAAATGATCCCATCTGGATCATTGTCCTGGTGCCTGTTGTATAAGCTAAGGAAAGGAAAATTGTGTGTGGGGAGTCATACACTTTCTTTCCTTCATTCGGTGGGTAGGAATAATAGTTTTGTGTGAATGCTATTCCTACCTGGTGGGAATTTCACGTAGGGAGGATTTTTAGAAAATGTCCTCTTTTTGGTTTCTACAGCAGCTGGTCTGGCAGGCCATTTTGGGAAAGAGTGTAATATCATCAGAGTGTATATGTATAATCTCGTTATGTACCTCTTTTACCTATTTGTGATGTGTTTCAGGAAAATGAGTCCCAAGTCGCAAAAATTTTTGGATATTATCATATTTTAAAAAATGAGATCAATCTGATTCCAATGATGGTAAACATTAGGACAACGAAGAAGTGTTTCTATATTTTATGTTTGATATATCTATTTTTGAAAAAGAAAGATGTTTGCAATATTTCTGGGTGGACATTCACTTGTAATGTAGCTAAATATACTCTATAAGATGACCTCTATAAGAAACGCACGGATATATTTAACATACCGTCTTGAAATTTGGTATATCTAGTCATGCTACTAATAGCGCTATAGGCACCCTAAAATGAGAATATTCCAACAATGAGATCCTGTAATTAATCCCATTGAAAAATATGGTGTGTATATGTTTCATATACATTTATATCCGCGGGCCTAACCGGAACCGGAATTACCTCACGGCCAATGACTTGCCTAGCAACCTAGGCGGCAAGTTCAAACACTTTACAAAGCTGCACAGCAGTCGGCGGACAGACATTGTTTTTTTTGATTCATTGTCATTTCTCCGATTTCTACGAATTACCGATTGTTCAAACTATTATCAAGCAGCTATGGGCTTTTGCAAAGCCTGCGAAAGGGAACACTCACACCCAGGGGAGGTTTCGTGTAAATACCGAACAAGAGCAAATGATACAGCTTTGAAATCAACTGGCAGTGAATCAGATTGGAAACTTTACCTGGACGATCTGCCGGCTGAAAATGTCGACGACAGAGGCCATCATACCCCGTCTAAAGGTGCTTCTTCTCCTGCTCCTCTACTGTCGACTGAAATGGCTTTATCTCAGCTTGTGTCGCTTGTAACCGCTCAGCAAACTCAACTTCAAACCATAATGTCAACTCAGACGGATACTTCGTCTACACTGGCCGGTGTTATTTCTCGAGTCAATGCTCTTGCACCGACTACGACTGTCAACGTTCCTCTACCGGGGTTTCCTCCTCCTCCTCCGGTCAATCCTGTCGTCATTCCGGCTGTCAACCCTACGGCTGGGGGGCTGTCAACTTCGTTGCCTACGCCTGCTACGACACTTCCATCGACGACTGTGACGACCAGCATTCCGCCTGTCAACACTACTGTCATCGGGGCCTTGCATGGCCTCCTCCCGCCCGTCGTTCCTCCTGTCGGGTCGGAACCTACTCCTGCTGCGGCGATGCAGTTTATTGCTTCAGCAATGAGTCAACTGTCATTATCTCTGGACCCTTCCGTTACACGAACTCAAGGTATTCCTTTACGGCCAGAGTATCATTATTTGTGTTTAATTAAAGGTGTTCCGATGAAGTCGGTAGATCCGGCCAAGATGTCTTTGGGAGAGTACCTGTACGGTATGTCACTTGTACTGGATCACTTGATTAATTCGGCCGGCAATTGGCGCAGCTATCTCACACATTTTCAGCACGTTCTTCATTTCGCCATAGGCAAGAATTATATTACTTCGGCTTATGTGAATTATGATCGTGAGGTCGTGGATTGCTACCTTCGCAACCCAGCACATGGTTTCAACCCACGCAGCGCCTTGTCACTTTCATCACACTTTACGTCTGCAGCTGAGGCGAAAAACAAGATCGTTAAGAGCAACAAGGTACAAAAACGATCGGATGGCAAGTTGGTTGTTCCCGAGGACTGGCCAGAAGGAATTTGTTACAAATATAATGTTTCTACCTGTTCTGGTTACTGCACTCGTGATCATTCATGTGGGAAATGTCAAATTAAGGGCCACAAGATTGGATCTTGTCGCGTTTCAACCACTCCTGCAGAAAGAAAGTGACTTCCGCTTCCGGATCTAAACTTCCGGCAAAATGGCGGCGATGACAACTTTTTCCCTCCCTCCGACAACGAATTATTCTCTGATACAACTAAACCCTCGCTTGACAACTGTAATTTGGACTATTTTCCTGATGCTTTCGTCAATCACGTTCCTCACAACAAATTTGAACCTCCTCAGAAGCTTATTAATGGTGCTAGCGATGGTTTTGCTTCAGATGTTCGTGTTGACAGTCTGCCCATCTCTGTTCGACTTCAATGCCGCCATATGATAGGCGGGGCTCATTCTCAAATGAATATGGCGGGATGGCTACACGAATTGTCATATGAATCTGACCAGAGTCTACGAGATTATCTCTTCCATGGTATATCCCAAGGTTTCTTCATCGTGGATCCTTTAGCTTCGGTTCGGAACTACTGTTGTGCCAATTATACTTCTGCAACGACTGGTGCGGCTTATGAATTCATCACCAAGTTGTTAAAGAATGAAATGCTTGAGGGCAAGATGGTTTCTTGTAGTGTTATTCCTCATTGCGTTCATTCTATAGGAGCCGTACCCAAAAGTGATGGTGGGTTTCGCCCAATTACAGATTGTAGTCGGCCAGAAAATTATTCCATCAATAATTACATGTCTACGACGGCCTTGCCTTTTCGCTTTAAATCGGTTGACGATGTGGCTACCCATCTGAAGCCTGGGTCGTATATGGCTTGTATTGACATCAAGGCTGCCTATCGTTCTATATCTGTGCACCCATCTCAATGGACCTATCAAGGCCTTCGTTGGACCTTTGGTAACGACACCCTTACCCTTCTAGACACCAGGCTATGCTTTGGGTTGAGCTCAGCTCCGTATATCTTCAGTACTATATCGGATTTTGTGGTCTCCTGTATGTGTCGTCGGGGCTACAACAATGTCATCAACTACTTAGACGATTATATTTGTTGGGGAGATTCTTTTTCTCAGTGTCAAGATGTCCAGTCGGAATTGATTCGTCTACTTGGCCAGCTGGGTTTCGTTGTTGCCTGGCAAAAATGTTCATCTCCATCCAAAGTGTGCCTGTACCTTGGAGTGATTTTCAACACAAATGATATGACAATGTCTCTCCCTGAGAAAAAACTAGCTAAACTTCGACATGAGATTTCATTCTTCAAGAATAAGAGGAAAGCTACTCCTCATCAGCTAAAAGTTCTCTGTGGAATTTTAGCTCACGCCTCAAAATTAATTAAAGGTGGTCGTACATTCTCTCGTCGTGTGATAGACATGTTGAAGGGTCTAAACCCTTGTACCAAATCTGTGACTCTTTCAGAAGATTTTCACCTCGACATCACTTGGTGGGAGAATTTTTCATCTACCTTCAACGGTCAAGCATGTATGATTTCTCATCACTTCTCGGAGACAATGTCCCTACACACTGATGCTTCCCTCTCTGGATATGGCTTGGTGTGGGGTGGTGACTGGTTAGCTGGTTCCTTCACGAATACTTCTCCTCCAGCCCAAATCTCATCAACTTCGCCCAACCACCAGCATTGGAGGAATGTAATTCCTCCAGAAGTTAATATCAATTTCCTGGAGCTTGTGCCTATTTGGTTAGAGTGTCATTGGTTTGGACCCGAATGGCTTGCTTCCAAAGTGACTTGTGTGTGTGACAACACCCAGGTTGTAGCCATGATTAATTCAGGAAGGAGTCGCAATCGTTGCTGCATGGCTTTATTACGAGATATTTTCTGGGTGTCTGCTAAATGTAATTTTCATTTAGTTTCTACGCACATTCCTGGGTCGGAGAATCTAATCCCAGATACCTTGTCTCGTCTTCATAGCCATCCTAGTCTGAATCTTTCTGATCTGCATTTGTGTTGTTCCAGATTCTACTCTCGACACTCCCCTGAGCCTACTGGAATTGGATAGGCTGGTCAACGACAACATCAGTTCAGCTTGGGCCTTGAATACTTCTAAGACGAGATCTTCACAGTGGAAGAAATATTATTCCTTCTGTCGTCTCCATTCCCTCCAGCCTTTGCCTGCTACTGATACAACAGTTGCCAGATTCCTGTCGTTTCTGGGAACTACCATGAGATATACCTCGATCGATAATTATTTATCTTCAATTATTGTGCTGCATAAAATGCATGGGCTAGAGAATGATTTTCGCTCATCTTTTTTCATTCGTATGGTCATGTTAGGATTAAAAAGAAAGGTGGGAGCCCCTCCTCGTCAAGCCTTGGCCTTGTCTCATGCTAATCTTCTACAGATGTTCCTCCATGTCAACCATTGTGATGATTTCTCCAAAGCTATGTGGGGCATTATTGTGTTATCTTTTCGTACCCTGCTCAGGAAATCAAACATTATTCCGGACTCTATGTCTGTCGAATTTTCTACCCATGTCGTCACTCGTGCTGATATCTCCTATACCTCTTGGGGGTTGCTCATCGACGTTAATACTTCTAAAACCAGATCTTCGACTTCAAGGCCTCTACAGATTCCTCTGCAACGTATTAGTGGCTCTCCTTTTTGTGCGTGCTCATATATAGATTGGAACGTCAAGGCCTTTCCATCTGGTCCTGAGATGCCGTTATTTCTACGTAAATTGAATGGTGTGGTCAGGCCTATACTATACAGTGAGGTGTTGAGATATCTAAAGTACTTGGTGGGACACATTGGTCTCACGGCTTCTGACGTCAGTCTTCACTCCCTGCGTCGCTCGGGGGCCACCTTCTTACACCAGCTTGGTGTTCCCTTGGCTGATATTAAAACGGTGGGTGATTGGCGGAGTATGTCGGTCTTGGATTATCTTTCAATGTCGATGGACCGTCGTCGCCAAATTGACATTTTTGTCTCGGATAGGCTTTGATTATTAATATTATTATCATTTATTTCTTTCATTTCTTCTCCTTTGGCCTTTTTGGAGTTGATTTGAAATGAAAATGAAATACAAATGCCTCCGAGCCAAAATAAAAAATACTACAAGCATCAACTGCCTCTCTTCTTGGTTTGTGGGATATGGTGTGTATATGTTTCATATACATTTATATCCGCGGGCCTAACCGGAACCGGAATTACCTCACGGCCAATGACTTGCCTAGCAACCTAGGCGGAAAGTTCAAACACTTTACAAAGCTGCACAGCAGTCGGCGGACAGACATTGTTTTTTTTTTATTTTTATTTCTTCCTTAATGAGTTGATTTGAAATGAAAATGAAATACAAATGCCTCCGAGCCAAAATAAAAAATACTACAAGCATCAACTGCCTCTCTTCTTGGTTTGTGGGATATATCATTTTTTGCGACTTGTGACTCATTTCCCTGAAACACGTCACATTTATGTTCGTTTATTCGCTCTGTACCTGGACCTGTAGTAGAGTCAATATACGATTTAACCCCAAAAAATTGCAACAAAACGTTTTAGGGTTGTTTCCTATACTATTAGGTGTACTGAACATCATACCAAAAGAAGAAGAAAATCGGAGCTCAGGAAAGTACAAAAAAACATAAAGATAAAAATGGCTGCCACTACTGATTTTAGGCACTAAAACCCAGGGTTAAATTTACATGTAATGTCATATCTCAGCTTCTATTAGCACTATATCTGTATATGATGATACTTTTTCTAGATTTTAAGGTACAAGGAATCTATTTCTGAAATAGTTTTTATATTTCAAGGTCATTTTCAAGGTCAAAATCCAATATGGCCGCCACCGAGAAACAAGACTCTTATATCTCAGCTCCTAGATCTCAGCACTAGATCCTTTTGTAATACTACTTTAACTAGGTTTTCAGGTATGAGGATTCCATTTCTGAAGTCATTTGTCTGTTTAAAGGTCATTTTCAAGGTCAGAATCCAGTATGGCTGCTGCCAGGAAGTGCAAAATTCATACCTAAGCTTTTGATTAGCACTAGATCCGTATACAATTAGAGGTCATTTTAAAGATATAAAGCTATTTTCTAAATCTTACTTCAATGTAGATGAGCCTACCTAAACCTAAAATATGTCATAGACAATTTAGTCTGTATATTACACACAGTAAATGTGGAATTAAAGGTTAAAGAAATCAAAGAGAATTCCATTAGTAACCTACAAGGTTGGTTATTAACTAAAAATTGGCCAAACTTATGTCTTGTTCATATTCATTCACCAGATGATGGGTCATATTATTACAGCTGCCAACTTGACAATGCCCTTGTGGACTGGTGCATTCCAGCCCATGCTTTTGTCTGTCACAACTGGAACTGGAAAGAGATTTACCCTCTCTACCCTCCATCCCCACTCAGATGGCTCCATTTCATCACTCCTGCCAATCCATTCCATAGTCTGGTAGTAAGTCTGCAGGGAGTGAAATATACAGGCTGAGGTAGTTGGTGGCAGTCTTTCAGAAGTAACAAAAGTCTTAGCTCTGGCAGAGCATATTATATCTGATAGAGGCCAGAGAGTCATTCATTCTGACAAAGCCATTATTGCCTGGCAACCATTGGATGCAACAACATTCTCGCTTTGCTCTGGTGTACAGAAAGCTTCTGAGAAGTC
The DNA here is from genome assembly GCA_942159475.1 of Sthenelais limicola. Taxonomy (NCBI): domain Eukaryota; kingdom Metazoa; phylum Annelida; class Polychaeta; order Phyllodocida; family Sigalionidae; genus Sthenelais; species Sthenelais limicola. Next base: position 41,071,681 of record OW804097.1, on the reverse strand, counting down.
TCCGATTCCTTTATCTTTCTTGATAATTCTTTCAAACCCTGTCTTTTTCCAATCCAATATACCCTGGATGTTGAGTCACATACAGTAAAGGTGTGGAGAAACAACAAATGACTTAAGACTTCCTCACCAAAAATCTGCTTTAGGACATTGATATTATAGGCAGATGTTTTTAACTTTTCTGTAAAGTTCAGTGCAGTTTCCTACAATGACATGGTAGAGCAAGAGTACAAGGAAATCTGTTTTCTCGAATGAGGGTGGTGGATTTGAAAGCAGATATTGTGATGGCTGCCTTAGCAATGGTAACATCTGCATCTCCTTTTCCTTGAATCACTTTACAGTTTTTCAGTCACAAACATTCTATGATGAGCTGGATCATAGCCATCTTGTTTTCCTTATTTGACCAATAGACTTCCTTTTTCCCAGCAAATTTATTTGCCCCTGTTATGTTCACCTTATTGGTATTCCCATTTCCAGCCATACAATGATGTGTACAGTCTTTTATTTTTGGGCCAGCCCCATAACCATAAAAAACTACAGTGGCTCTGGCCTAGTGTTGGACAGAAAATGAGGCATACTCATCTGCAATTGAACTGTAGGTGCATCCCTCTGTCCACTTTAAGCGATGCAGTTCTATATATAAGTGACCTCCACTTCCAAACATAGTGATTAGTCACTGGGTCTGTCTGTGGCATAGCATTGTCTGACTTGCAGGTGTCATAATTCTTTATTACTCCTGCCAGCTGTGCCTTATGTGGCTGGCGCAAGATGTTTTTTTCTTCAAACAAAGACATTGGATATGGACAGAGTTCATAGTTCATCACTTCCTCTAGTTGTCTGTGACACAACTAGACATATCTGAAATAACAATGATGGATCTATGGTGCAGTCTTCAGCAACTTTGACTGGATGCTAGGGTCTTTGCCTTTCTCTTGAGTGAATACAGGAAAAAAAGTGTCCACCCATTTTATAAACTCACTTCCTATTGCAAACAGATCATCTACATTGACCTCCTCATTTGCATGAACCCCTGTGATAATATTGGGTAATGATTTATCAAATGGTGTAAAACTATTTAGTTTTTCAGCAAGTTTTTTCAGGTCAGCTTCATCTCTACTCACTCTAGAGGTGGATAGCTCCTTATGTTGTTCACATGCTGAATCATGGTCGGATCTTGCATGACAATGTTGTGGCAGGATGACACAGTGGAAGACATAATCCAAACTGCTCTCTGGTGCTCTGTCATTCGACTTTCTCGTGTTAGGCCCCCATGGCTTTTTAGTGAGCGCATTAATGTCTGCTCTATCACAAGATCAGAGCCTAGGCCAGCCCAGTATTGCCTGCTATGTCTGATCACATAGAGTCCAGACTGGAACTTCTAATACACCTCAGTTTTGTCACTCTCCAATGCATGCATCTTCTGGAGTTATAGACAAGCTGACTTAAGATAATTTGGATGACTAGAGGCAGCAAATCTTGGCCAGCAAGCTGAGATGGCCCTGATATGTGATTCCCATGACCCTATAATTGATAGTATTAGAGTTGATTGACTTAGATATAAGAGGCTATATGAGGGCCTGGTTTTATATTCAGATTTTATATAAATAACCATTTTCAACTTTTACTTTGTAAGTCATTTGCTGTACGGTTTGAGAGGGGCCAGTCAGGGGAAGGTGTACATCGAGAAACAGAGTATCTTTGAAAATTTCAAGGTCATTTAATAGATTTCAACATAATTCAAGGGATGAAGTACAATGCATGGGTGCAATGTACTACATCAGGCGATTGAAGGCAGAACAAGGCTACTATGCAGTACTGATGTGTACAGCAGCTATAATGGTCTGCAGTCAGAGATACACATCACATCATCTTTCCCCGTCCCTGGAATACTGGAGTATGACAGGTGGTGGTGGTACTGGCTATTTATAGTGGCTTGACCTAATCACACTGACCTCGGAAAAAGCAACCTGGGGTTGTCAACTCTGGCCTTCAAATTTGTGTTTTCTCATTACCACTAATTTGCTTGTCATTCAGTCACAAATCGTCTGACAACTACAAATTTGTTATGTAGCTAAAGCCCGGGGTTTTCTCTATCTTATGGTATGTCTGTTGATAGTTTCTGGCTTTAAATTGGTATATATGTCATTATAATATTGGGTGTTAGAACAAAAGAATTAAAAAAAGAAACACAAACTTAATGTGTGCAATATTGGGTCAAAACAATTAAGAAATTATGTAAATTTACACGTTCAAATTTTGACTAGTCACATCTTTATTTAAAATAAAGGCCTAAATTCATAAAATATGTTTTGATCTTGAAAATGGCTTCAGAAATGGATTCTCTGTACCTTAAAACCTAAAGAAAATAGTATTACACATCAATCTAGTGCTAATAGGAGCTGCGATATGACATTTTCATTTCCAGGCAGCAGCCATATTGGATTTTGACCTGGAAATGACCTTGAAAGAGAAAGATGATTCAGAAATGGTATCCTCATACATTAAAGACTAGGAAAAGTGGTATCATACATGGTGTTATAGCTGCTGTGATATGATATTCGCGAATGGCTGTTGAGATAAAAATAATAATTCCCATTTGGCCGCCATATTGGATTTTGACCTTGAAAATGACCCTCTAACAGAAAACCCAAAGCAGAAATAGATTTCTCACACTCTAAAGCATAGAAATAAAGGTATTATACATGGTTATAGTGAGATTAGGTGTTGAGACATGACATTCTATCTTGATTTTACCTTGAATTTTTGTGACTAAAATTGGAAGTAGTGGCCATTTTGTTTTAGCGTTTTTTTGTACTTTCCTGAGGTCCGATTTTCTTCTACTTTTAGTATGTTGTTCAGTACATTTTAGAGTACAAGAAACAACCATAAAACGTTTTGTTGCAATTTTTTTGGGGTAGGCCTATATTTGAGCATAGATTGCCTCTACTACTGGGCCTGTTTAAAGCAGTCATGACTAATGGCTAGACAGGCCATAGTAGATATGTAGACCAATAAACGCTAAAATACTAGCCCAAATCCAATCTACGTTTCTTTAATATTTCGCTGGCCTAAGTGCCGTGTCATTACATGCAAGAGATGCCACGTACAACACGTTTGGCATACCCCGGAACAGATAAATACAGGAGGTACACTGCTCTGGAATAGTTTGCCGAAGAACAGAGATAAAACAAAAACTTGGCCCCAGCTGAAATCCTCTCTTAAGTCTAGGAACGACTGTATAAGAAAATAGTGTTGTTGCTCGACATGTATTGAGTTTAAAACGGTAGCTATGAAAATGTTGAAAGAAATAACATAAGAAATGTATGTCTAATTCAGAGATCTATTTTGAGTTATTGAGTCATCGAAAATCGAAAAATAGTGAAATCCATCAGTAGTTGGTAGAAATCAATCCACCATATTTTGATGTATAATCTGATTACCAGTTTGTTTTATTTTGCGGATAACAATTCCTTTCTCTTTTCTCAGATTTTACTAGGCCAAACAAAATACAATATACCATCGTGATGTATTGAGTTGAATTGAATTAAATTAAAGGTTGATTTTTGTGTAAATGTAAATGTAAAAGAAGACCTAGGAATGTATAATTATGGGTAATCCCCTGGATCTAAAAATTAAATGCATTAGACATTGTTTATATTGGTAGATTGAAACGTACCACATTGTGAAAGTTTCTGACCAATAAACATCTGTTTTTATAAAAGATTACATTACAATAGACTGTTAATATTTCCATATGAATGATTTAAAAAATGAATTCCCATGAAGGTGGTCACACAGACCGAAACGTTTAAAATGTAATAAAAGCTAAAGCAACTCACCACCGACTGGATGTTTGAGTCAGTTTGCATGCCAAAAAACATCATTTAATTAATTAGTGATGATGAATACAGGACAGATCAAACATAATGTCAATGCCTTGCCAATAATAACCTAGCCCTAAACACAGACACCTTAAAAACATAGCAACTAGAACGTAGTGCTAGCATCACCCCAAAGGCTTGGTAAAATCAACATAATGCAGTGATTTTTTGTGCTTTCTTCCAACCGTGAGAAAGCTGCAGTTGTTTGTGTAGGAGAATCAAGTGAACTCCCTCCACATTCCTCTGTCTGCATGCAAATCAATTTGAATAAATAATAAAATAGAAACAATATCGTAGAGGATGGAAGGGATGCAATGGGTTTCAATCCCCGAGAAAAGACTGTTCATACATATGAATGATTGCTTTAATTGCTGACGTAATTCTCTTGCCAACAGTAAGCAATTTTCATCTTCTCAGGCAGAGTGTTCAATCTAGACACTGACTCTGGCGACACTATGAAACATGTTCTTAAGGCTAGGTTTAGTGTGATAGAAGTGTCGGGACTTAATATATAATGTATATTAAACATGTTTGTGATAGATCATATTTTAATTATTCGATGTTTCAGCAAATAAATGTATAATTAGTCAAACCTGAGTAAGACATGATGACGAATGTAATAAGGAAGCATGTGGACGCAAGTTTGCTGAACCTCTTTTGGGATTTATTTGCCCCTATTTATTCAGTATAACAAACAAAAGAAAAGAATTTCAACGTCCGTTCTCCAAGCTGACACACACAACAATTAACGCTTTGACAAAGCAATCCGCGCGAATCACCCCTAGCAACGCATACGGACTGACCTGTCCGCAGCAAATAACATTAGCATGGGGTACTGTGGCCCAAAGGTATATATATGGTGGACAAATTATACCTATATTGATTTATATTCACAATAAATATACACATTCAAATGTGGGTAACTTTATAGTTTCGTCATAATATCAAATAGCAGAAACAAACTTGTGTGTGAGAGCCTGGCCTTTTCGAGTAGTATGATTAGTATAACAGTCATATACATTTACATTTGATATTAACCAATTACCTTATAGACTGTCATTTGGCTACGCCCACAGTGTAAGGGCCTAGTCCACCAAGCCGACTCTTATGCAATTTTCACAGAATTAAGTGGAAAAGGGTACGCTGCCGCGCAAAATTGCATTAAGCTTAGGGTACAATTCTCAGCAACAGTCAAGACCTATCAAGTCCTAAGAAGTGAAAAAACATTATTGGAAAAGGGCATGTGCGGTATTTGTAATCTGAACCCACCACTCAAATAGTTGCAAAGTCAACATCTTAACTAAACCCCGATGCCTCCCCAACCCTCCAAAAACGGGAGAAAAAACGGAATATAAGGGTCAGATCGTCAGAACATACACAGTTGGCAGCTCTACACATTGATAACAATCTGCTAAATTAGACTGAAATATGATAAATACGGGGTATATCTGAGCATATTTGGTATTGTGTTGTTTTAAAATATCTGTTTTACTATGTTAAACTATATTTTAAAGCTCGTTTTTGTCTTAAACTTGTGATATTTGAGAGAATTGGTAAAGACAGATTGTACATTTTCTGACGATCTGAGCCATATATATTAGTGATTGGTGAATGAGGGTTTTAAGTTATAAAGTTCGTTCATTTACTCTAAACTCTATATCATATATGATGTTCTCAGTTGATCCTAGATACAATCATCAATGGAGGATTTAAACCAACGTATTGGGCATTAGCAGACGTTAAAATGTCAAGCGCTAAAATACTAGCCCGAAAAACGATGGAGAGGTCAAAACTCTCATTACAACAAACTCTCACTGGAAAATAAATTGACCGAGAATAAGAGCCTTATCAATGATGATCGAAAGCAAACAATAATATAACTATGAGATCTTCAGAATGTCAAAAGTCTCATTGTAACAAAAATCGAAATCTTATATCATAGTTGGTAGGCTTAGCGACTTTATACTTAAAATCATGATGCAAAGGCCTCCTTTGGTATGGTAGCACCTTAGGGCAATAGAAAAAGATTTACCCTAAGACACATGTGATATCAGCCCCCGTTTTCGGAAAAATGACGTTTTTACAAAATGTGCAACTGAAACCTCAGTGGTTATATCGACCACGCCCCTTTGCTAGGGGATTAACTATGACGTCCCTCATCGCCGAAAATTTTTTAACTTTACTGTTTATATGTATCCGATATTGTCTGTTTGGTATTATTTATTGCTATTGCTTCTGTGATATTGATTCATAATCACTTGTATCTGTGGATATCTTATAGGGTATTATATTAATAAACAGCTTCTGGCTGTTCTGGCCAAACTCAATATGACTGTCTTCCTTATTCCTTCCTAGCATCGTGGATCGTATATGGCAGCCAAAAATTCAACCAACATCCTAACTTCACTTCTATTTGACATAGAAGACAAGATTAGTGTCAAAACATTAAAGGTTTTCAGGGTCAAAGAATGTGATAGAAAGGGTTTTAAGTCTTAAAGAATGATAGTTCTCATTTTAAAAAGAATATTAGAGGTAAAATCTGAAAAAAATAAAATAAAATTCACTAAAAAATGTTTTACTAATTTATTAAGCAAACTCCTTCCTTGTAGGGTAAACACACTCTTTAGTGATTATGACTGACTGCACAACATATTTACAGCTGAAAAAAGTGGTTGAAAAGATGTTTAGCTGATTGATGCATGGCAAGAGCATGATTCCAGGCATCTACATAGAGATAAGCAGGGCTGTTTCTGCTTGCAGAATTTACATGGCGGTCTACAATCTGTCTTACAGTGGCAAAGAGCTAGTTCAGGCAAATCCTGAGAAAATGTGTTGTATTATGATAGAACAACATATGGGAATGGTATAAACATAGGGGTCAGAAAAGTCTGCCTTTGACACACAAGTGATAGCGAGTATGTTGAAATTTTGTCAATCACTCATGAGACAAACATGTTCATAAACCACCTCAGAGTTGTGATTCTACATTTACTACACAACTGCTACCAAAGTAAAGGTATAATGATAAAGGAAGTGTAGTTGGGTTTCCAACATTGCAAATAAACAGTAATGTAGGCCTACTGTCAGCAGGCAGGTCAGAAACTGTGTAAATTCGCCATAACTTTTGGCCATGTTTGACTAGCTAAATTGAAAGGAATGAATCTTAACAGAACTAAAAACTGTACATTACTCATAGATTCAATTCCACTAACAAAATCTAAAGTTATTTCATAAATTAAGTCAGAAGAAGCCGAATAATACTGAAAATGATTCGGAAATTTTTGTTGAAATAAACCAGAAGTAAATGACTGTCAGATTCCATTTTTAAATCTCCTACATAAGAATGCATGGCAACTGTTACATTGCTGCCCACACAAAGGGGAATACATATGTCATCATGTGGATAGAGAGCTCTTGGAGGTGAATCTGTTGAATCATGTTGCCAACACCATAGAGAAGATGAGACAATAGTTGTGTTCCTGACAAGCATGTTGCCCATTATGTGTTCTCTTTGAAGAGAAATGCACCACAAGTTGTTTCAAGTACAAGTTTCCTGTATGCTCTACATGATAAGTCCATATTTTATATTACGCATTTTATGAATAGTAATAGTGAGTAAGTTCCAATTCAATAACCAATAAATCCCCAATTTATTTGTATTCATTTGAGTTACACTGAGAAAAAAACGTGGTATCCAGCATGGATGTTTTCAGACGTTGCCTTTTGGTTAAAAAACAAAACCTCAAAATAAGAACAAACATTACTACTCTCAATAAACTCGTCATTAGTATGATTCGAGTTCATTACCGGGATACCTCGAAGCTACTTACATAGGAGAAGAATCAAGTCACCAAACGTCATAATAATCCCAAATGTCACTAAACTATATATTATTAACTGACATAATAATCTTATTTATATGGGCTTCCATGGACAGTATGACTACCTATCAGCCACTAACCCAGCCACATTAGAATAGCCACACCCAGCATAGCATATAGTTGTATATTATATCAGCCATAATTAATGACATACAAATGATTATTTCCGAAGTTGACCTTAACAAAAACTGGCATATGTCATATTCAATTCTATTCAATGAATTCTTTATTTGCAATCAATTTACATAAAGTAGTGTTTAATTTACAAAAGAGGTTCCCATAAATGATGTGTTTATCATATTAAACAGAACTCTGTGGAATGCCACATTCAAATCCCCTGTGGTGGAGCACAAGACAATTGAGTTAAAGGATTAATCTTTAGAGGTATTGCAAATATTCCGCAAGACAAAAGTTTGTCTGAACTCAAACATTTAGTATGAATCAGTAATCCATTTCTGAGGAAGACGCAAAGAAGCTTGAATAAATCAATAATACATTTGGACCAATATATTAGATGACCTATTAGAGGGCCAAAGACACTTCAACCCCCAAAAGGAGAGAAAAAAGAAAATGCGGTATTTAACATAGATGATATACCAAATCATTAATATCGAATATTAGGAATGGTCGGTAACATGCATAGTGCCTCAGGGTCATGCACTTGACAAGCCTTTCATAACGCAGTGGGCAATTAGCCGGGCGGGTAGGTAGAAATAGCACACCTACAAACGGCCTGGTTCAACCACACAAAACCCTAGACCATGCACTGTGGCACCCATCCACCCTGATTATTACGGAAGCCCAGAATGTTGTGGGCATGTTACACATTTCTAGGCATGTGTGGCGACGCCTGCCGGTGGCTAACCTTACCCACATATGCCCATTACCCACTCTCCTTCCTCCTTCATTCTCCACATTAGAGTGCAGCACTTTAAAGTGCAGATCTATGCTGATATGACATTCTCCCGTCAAGAAGAAACCTTAGTGGTCTCTACTGCTTGAACAGTATTTTTTCACAGATCGATCACATTGATCTGTGTAATCGGTGATCTCATTGCTTGACTATAGTATCTTCCTGCTGATTCATTATTTGCCTAACTGTTTGCTTGTTTGTTTGTTTAAATAGTCTATTCTGGGAAAAACATTATGCCTAAAGGACATTATTCTCAGTTACACAGTTTTATGGCAATTACAATATCAACAAGCTGTGAGTAGTAATTTTATTTCTGGACTAAAAAACATATTAAATCCTACATTACTCTTCAGTCTCATATAACAAATACTTTATGAGAAAAGAGATAGAAAGTGAATAATAATTCCGGGTATCAATATCAATTAGTGTTGATTATATGGATCACTATAGTTTGAAGTGCTTAAAGCTCCTTCACTGTTCACTCTCAGCTCTCTCTCTCCCTCAATACTTGCCATCTATTGAAGTGTCTATCATAGAACCTATTAAAGAAGAGTCCACTTACTGCGATGAGAGAACTACATGGCACGTGTTTGTCAAACCTTTTTTCCAAAAATAATAATGTCTAACATAGAATATAGACGTACTCATTAGACGTCCTATTGTTTACCATCATTGGAATCAGCTTGATCTCATCTTGTTCAGTATCCAGAGTTGTGAGAATGTTGCACCGAGGGAGGCTTCACTTACTGTGGGTTTATTAATGGAAGTGTCATTTTTCAAACATAGAAATATCAAACATAAAATATAGAAACACTTTTTAGATGTCCTTAATGTTTACCATCATTGGAAACGGCATGATGTCATCCTCTCAAAAATGATGAAATCCATATTTTGCGACTCATTTCTCTGTAACAGATCACCAATAAGTCCCACCCTCTACCCTGCCATAACCCTTTTCAATGTTAGAGCATTCTAAACCCATGCATATGTGTAATGGGAATATTGCAGTTAGTCCAGTCAATTTATGAAAAAGGTCAAAAAAACTAGAACAGAAATGTGGTTTTCACCATGCTTTCCCACAAGGGCCCTGTATTAACATACTAAAAATGTAGAAAAATTTATCGTTGGGAAATAGGGGAAAATAGCCATTTTCCAAAATGGCTGCCATGGGGAAAGTGCCAAGCAAATAATCTATGTAACTTTTGATCAAAACATAGCTGACTTGCTGAAGTATCTCTGTCATACCCTCTGTCTTGCTGAAGTATCTCCATTATACCCTCTGACTTGCTGAAGTATCACCATTATACCCTTCATCTTGCAGAAGCACCCCCCATTCTACCATACAATTTGCTGAAGCACCCCCATTCTACCATTCATTCTGCTGAAGTATCTCCATTATACCCTCTGTCTTGCTGAAGTACCCCTGTCATACCCTCTGACTTGCTGAAGTATCTCTGTTATACCCTCTGACTTGCTGAAGTACCTCTGTTATACCCTCTGTCTTGCTGATGTATCTCCATTATACCCTCTGACTTGCTGAAGTACCTCTGTTATACCCTCTGTCTTGCTGAAGTATCACCATTATACCCTCTGTCTTGCTGAAGTATCACCATTATACCCTCTGTCTTGCTGAAGTACCTCTGTCATACCCTCTGTCTTGCTGAAGTATCACCATGATACCCCTCTGACTTGCTGAAGTACATCTGTTATACCCTCTGACTTGCTGATGTATCTCTGTTATACCCTCTGACTTGCTGAAGTACCTCTGTTATACCCTCTGACTTGCTGAAGTACCTCTGTCATACCCTCTGTCTTGCTGATGTATCTCCATTATACCCTCTGTCTTGCTGAAGTATCACCATGATACCCTCTGACTTGCTGATGTATCTCTGTTATGCCCTCTGTCTTGCTGATGTATCACCTTTATACCCTCCATCTTACTGAGGCACCCTATTCTACCCTCGCTTTGTCATTGTCTCTGCCCCCAGTCCCATATGGGTATGATAGTGACTCCCCATTATACCCCCATGTCGTTGCATGACCCCCATCATTTCTTCTATGTTGCTCAATGATCCCTATTACACCAGCTATATTTCTCCATGGCCCACATTATGTCACCTATGTTACCCTAACACCCATTATTCCCTCTATTTTGTTGAATGACCCCCATTACACCCGCTCTGGTACTCCATGACCCACATTATTCCCTCTATTTTGTTGAATGACCCACATTATACCCTTTGTTACTCCATAACCCACATTATTCCCTCTCTGGTACTCCATGACCCACATTATTCCCTCTATGTTGCTGAATGACCCCCATTACACCCTCTTTGGTACTCCATAACCCACATTATTCCCTCTCTGGTACTCCATGACCCACATTATTCCCTCTATGTAGCTGAAGGACCCCCATTACACCCTCTCTGGTACTCCATAACCCCCATTATTCCCTCTATTCTGTTGAATGACCCCCATTACACCCTCTCTGGTACTCCATGACCCCCATTATTCCCTCTATTTTGTTGAATGACCCCCATCACACCCTCTCTGGTACTCCATGACCCACATTATTCCCTCTATTTTGTTAAATGACCCCCATCATACCCTCTTTGGTACACCATAAACCCCATTATTCCCTCTATTTTGTTGAATGACCCACATTATACCTTCTTTGGTACTCCATGACCCACATTATTCCCTCTATTTTGTTGAATGACCCACATTATACCCTTTGTTACTCCATAACCCCCATTATTCGCTCTATTTTGTTGAATGACCCCCATTATACCCTCTTTGGTACTCCATAACCCCCATTATTCCCTCTATATTGCTGAATGACCCCCATCATACCCTCTTTGGTACACCATAACCCCCATTATTCCCTCTTTTTTGCTGAATGACCCCCATTACACCCTCTTTGGTACTCCATGACCCACATTATTCCCTCTATTTTGCTGAATGACCCCCATTACACCCTCTCTGGTACTCCATGACAAGCATGGCATACAACAATACGATATGATTAATAAAAAGATGTCTGAAATTTTTTTGGTTGCCATGGTAACCTTATCTCTATGGCAACTGGTCTCAGACTATTGGAAATAGCTTCATTGGATTCCTTGACCCTTCAAACCATAAAAACGTGGTACAACATCAAAGATTTGAATAAGCAAAAGTCAAGTTATGAATATCAATTGGTTATGGCAGCCATCTTGGCAGCCATCTTGAATTTCTCAAAATACACACTGGTGGTAATGCCCCATTCACCTATAAATCGCAAACAGCTTCCTACTATACCAATTATACAAGAACAACTGTATTGACTATAGAGGAAACTTTCATAAGATATACTCCTTAAAAAAGCCTCATTTTTCATAATTTGGTGACCTTGGATGACCTTGACCTTGGGGTCAGAGGTTGAATGACTATTTTAAAATGAAGCTCCTATCATAGGTCTTATTTGTGCCAAAAATGGAAATAGTATTCATAATAAATCCAGAGGTATGGATCAAAATGCACAAAAAAGGGTGGTGCTCATCTGGAGCTCAATGCCTAATAAGGTCAAAATCCCAATTATTGTTGTTTTATTGTTACCACATTCGTTAGGCTGTTGTTAGGTCAATACTTGGAGCAGGGTACTTAAAATTGACTGCAGTGCTCATAATTTCACTGGCTTTCATATACATTATGTTGAGAATGAGTTTGAGTCATATCCTGTCAAAAGTGGAAACTTTCATGAGTCCAATTCCCAGAAAAAGCCCAATTTTTCATCTTTTGATGACCTTAAATGACCTTGACCTTTGGGTCAGAGGTCAAATGACTGTTTTAGAATGAAGGGTCCATTAAAGGTTATATGTGTGCAAAAAATGAAAATTCTATCTTCAATAAATCAAAATGTATGGCTCAAAAGGTTTTTAAAAAATGATTTGGTGACCTTGACCTTTGACCTTCGATTTTGGAATGTTCCGCAATCTTGATTTTTATAGACTTTTAGTATGTTAATAAGGAGGACTCAAAGTACCCCAAACCATTGAAAAACCTTCTATTGCAATTTGTTCTAGGTTGAACCCTATTTCTACTGGACTATTAGTGAGTTTTACCCATTTAGATGAGGAGAAAAATAGTTCCACTGTTGAACACTCCATGCAGGGCGCTACTGTTAGCCTGTCACAAGGTACCGAAATCTTGAAATGAGCATTGTAATGTAATGGTGTAAATTTAGTTAAAAGAAGTAAAACAATTAAGTTGAAAGTCAGTTATAAAAGTTAATAGTATAGATCTATGATTGTAATTTTTGTCGGTGAATGAAATGTATCACATCCTGTGAAATTTTGTCGAATAAACTTTTTTTTTTTAAACAAAAAAACATGAAATGTACAAAAGTAACGCACAAGTCAGGAGAGTCATTTGTGTACATTTCTGGCGATACTTGATGCACAGCACACTCAGCACCCTCATGTGTTAAAAGTGACCATGAACCCGTTTAGTGACCCTTCAATGTTTCCTTAATTTTATGTCATGCATTGCATGTTTGTTGATGTTGAAGCTTTACTGTTATCTGGATAGCCTCAATAACTATTTTTATATTTTAATGCAATCAATCTCGTCACTAATTTTTGTTACTATATTTCGCTATCAATTTATTAAAATATTAAAATCAATTTATTAAAATAATGTAGCAATTATCAATTCACAAAACTAAACCTAAATGACCATTTTGAGTTGCGGAATCTTATGTGTAACATGAGATTATCAGGATATCCCGAAATTGTATGCAAATAAAACATTTAAAAGAAAAAAAGAAAAATGATCCGGTTATCATATTGAGCAGTTCAAACAAGATGCCAATGAGCAATGTCATATGCAAATTCCCTACTTAAAAGAGCAGTTGTTGATTGTGTCACAGGATTAACCTTCAGGAACTTTGTATTGCAGTCATTTTACGAAACAAAAGTTCATTTGTATTCAAACATAAAGAATTAACTTAATGTCAGGCCTGCCAAATTTCTGGATTCCAACCGGAGGCTCTGACATTTTGAGTTGGGGAATTGTCAGCTCCCATTTCAGACCATCTTTGCCCTAAATGTGAATCTACTCGTTGTTAAAGTGGCTAAGATCACTATTTTGACTATATGTCATAACAAATTTAGAAATATGTTTGTAGTTTTCGGTGACCTGCACAAGTAAGAACATTTGTGTGGAATACCAACTCTATATATTCCTTAGATTAATTGATATTTGTTAACGAGGAATGTGGCAGAGATTCCATTGTAGGCCACTATAGTTCCACTATTGGGGAATTCAAATCTGAGAGAGAAGTAACTTGACCATAAGGTGCTGCCCCATTGCATGGTGAAGGGGTGTGAAGTACAAGCGAGGCAGTAGGTACATAATGGACTAAACTGACATATATACCCTGTCCCATCCAGGTGTTATCACTTAAAGGTATAGGCGGGTGTTCAATGAAAAAAAAATTGGTCGGTGACTTTTTCATGAAACGTTCAGGGATCGTTCCTGACTACATAAGAAAGCAAGAAATGAAAAAAAAAGTACATCTCAACGACTTATTATTTTTTCTACAACCGCCTGAAAATAAGAGTGCTTTAGCCTTGAAGTCTATGGAAAAATGTGTTTTTTTTCACGTTTCACTATATAAAAAAAATTGATCGGTGACTGTTCATCAAAACTTTCCACACATATACATGGGGTATTATGCTACTGATTTACCAAAGAAAAACAGTAGGTTGACTAGGTTAAAAAAAAGTTATGGTCATTTAAAGTTGACCACATCACCCAAATTTAGTAACCAAGCAGCATAATCAATAAAAATGAATCTTAAAAACATGACTGAAAACTGCTGTAATGAAAATAAACCCTGTAGATATTTGAAATCGTGCACAAATACATCTCAATTTATCATAATAACAAAATATTTCAAAGAAAAATAGGAGCCACTAGGTGGCGTGTGTGTTGACACCCGCATATATCTTTAACCAATTATGATTAGAGGCGTCAGGGACATTTCCTAACCAACTGACTTGGTTCTGACTGTTGTGTCAGGGTGCCGGTGGCACCCTTCGAAATTGAAGTTTTAAACTCTTAAATACACTAAATATACATCAATGCTCCCGGGTATCCATTACCAATATAATAATCTAGAACATAGTTGAAATTCAGGCAAACTTTCCCCAAATCGGGAGCTCAGTGATATGTGGCACTTTAAATCTACACTATTTGTGATGCGTTTCAGTGAAATCAGTCACAAGTCGCAAAAATGGATATCATCATACTTAAAAAGATGAGATCAAGCAGATTCCAATGATGGTAAACATTAGGACATCTAATAAATATTTCTATATTTTAAGTTTGATATATAGATATTTTATAAAAAAAAAAAGTTTGCAATACTCTTGGGTGGGCAATTACTGCTAAAGTAACTAAATATACACTATGGGAGAAGATTGATACACTGTCCCGAGATTTGGTACATGTACTTAAATTTAGATGTATTTATGCATTAGATACTGCAGAAATGAGAATATTCCCACAAGGAGATCTTATGGATAAATCACTCAAGATATTAATTTTACCACTTGGGACTCATTTTCCTGGAACTCATCATACTTGATGTGAAGTCAAGTATTTCCTCATCTCCACACTGTATCTGTAAGTGCTCAATATTGAGCAGGCCTAATTTACTTTTCAATAGTCTTCCAAAATGCATATACTATACTATATAGTAATCTGGGGGGAAAAGACAATTTGTGAAAATTGTACACAATTTCTTCCTAATTTGCCCATACTCACACCTTTATATACAATACTATTAACCCAGTAAAAGAATTACCTAAATTACTTTTCCATACCCTGGGGGATGGTCATTAAAGATATTTGGTACAGTATAACCTTTACTCGTCTCTAATCAAGACACCTCACTTATATGGATAATTAGATCATACTGTATATTTCCATAACAGAGATCCCTCTTCAATCCCGACTACCTCATCAGTGTGGAAAACATAGTGTACTGCACCATTCTGGAAATTTGATCACATCCCCATAGGAATCCTTAACTAAGTGGTTTTAGTGTGTAAACAAACATATTTCTGCTCCCTATAGACTGGCAGCCATGCCAGCCTGTTTAAAATACCGCTGTAGAATGTGAGCAGGAAAAAGACATACTTCATTAATCAATGTATAAGAGGCTAGACCTGGGAACAGCCATGTCTTAACTTGTCCTCTGCCATGTCTACCCAGATGTGAATGGATTTACTGTTTCTTAGATTCGTCCATATTGGGCCTAGCGGGGACTTAGCCCAGGACATGCCGAGGCCGCAGACAGTGCAAATTTAGGTTAACAACAAATTAAAACTGATTTTGCAGCAAAACATACCATGCAGTGAAAAGCCAAAAACGTGAAGTTTTTACCCATTTAGCCTATTTCTGTTATTTTCATGTATATCAGGGGTCTTTGTCAGGCAAGCGCTGCTCACTTGTATCATTGATAATACAATACAATAGAAGCTTCTTCTATAAGTAACACATCCGGTTCCGGGCCTATATATGAGTCGTAGAACTACATCTGTCGTCCTATAATTCGGCCAACAATTTGCCCTGACTGTGACTAATGCTTCATAAACAATAGAGGATTTGCTTTGTCAGGCACTATGCATCTTTTTATTATATTGGATGCCTTGGTATTGCCGAATGTTTCATATAACTTGATATATATATAACATATAACTAATAATGCAATATAGTAATATTGCATTATTATAGAGTGACATGCATATTCATTCACGCTGGGACAATTTCAAGAGACAACCCACCAGTACAGTATATTCTATATATTCTATATTCCCTGCAAACAACCATGCTAAATATTCTTAATGTTGGCAATGATGGCCCGGTGGGGACTTTTCAGGGAATGTTCCCCAATATGTCCCTCATCATATATCCGAAAATCAGCTTTCCAATATTTTATTCCGGGTTCCTAAAATGCCTGTAGTTTTTAGAGGCATATGACTACAAGAATTTGACAAGTACACATTCAAATACCGCTAAATTCTTTAAATAGTTCTTTGTATGAAGATGTATTTTGGTATTTATATATAAACTATGTTAATAGTAGTTATAATAACCTTCTTGGACATATTATAGCAAGAATAGCATAGTATCGCGTATGAGGGGGACTATATTCTCCGAGTATGGCCGAAAACTATGAGGCCGTAGGCCGAGTTGTTTTTCGGCCATACAAGGAAAATATAGGCCGCCGAAGACGCGATACTGTGCTATTCTTGCTTTTATTCCATGATTCTTAACTTAAAACAACTTTATTTGCATTAATTTCATCAAACTTTGTTGTCCCCCAAGTCTCGAACGGTCGTGACGTCACTGTACAATACAGGGAATTTTTATTGTCCACCTTGTGAGCGGCAAGTATATCGATTATATTGTACGCTCACGGCCAAATCATGGAATAAATATCTATTAGGTCTAGGCCATAATAGGGAAGTGGCTTAATATATGTTCCATCCCAGCGGCCAGACCACAGGAAAGAATCTGCTAACAAGCGGTTGGGGATGGATGCATATGGGCTGTATAAATTATAGATGGTAACTGGGGGAATCAGACATAACTGGGGAGTAAAACTCTCTGGTAATGTCCTGGGAATAGACAAGTATGTGGATGGAGTGAGGGGGGCAAACTAGTATTCTTTGTTTCTTACATATTTAATATAAATACTTCATCTAGAGATTAATCTAATTCAATAATCAAAGCAAAGCGTCTGAACTTGGAATAAAACCCGAGAGTAATTCCTATTGAAAGATAGTTATTTAATAATGGTTGATACAAGAGTCAGCTGAGATTTGGCTTTTGTAATGTCTTCATCCAGTCGGATTTATTTAATTATTTAGTTGATGTAAATTGAATATTGCTGGAGTACATCAGAAGGAGCGCAATGGTCTCAGTGGATTATACCCGACTGTTTTATTATCTGTGCTTATATAAATCTAAATAAAACATTATCATGTCATATTTTGGACATTTCCTTCATGTTGTCCATTGTCCCATGGGCACACGGTGATTTTGCTGCTATGTGTCACTATGGGCAGTCTCTAATGCCTTGTTTCACCACCTCTGTCACTCCAACCCGTGGTCACTCACTGGGCAACTACTGTCTCGTTTAAATATGTCTGTCACTCTAGCCCATGGTCACTCACAGGGCTACTACTGACTTGAGAGATTTAGGCTCTTTAGGGCCCAAGGGCCACCGGTTCTTTCTGACCCCCCCCCCCTTGAGTCCCATGCAGAAACATTCAGCGTTACTACATCTGTAGACCCACTGGTTGTGAAAGGGGCCTAACAAGCTGTGGGAGTGGGGCCATAACTCTATATAACAATCTGTTAGTCTCCAATACAGACCCAAGGACTTCCATCTTGTGGGTGATAAACTGTTCACTTGTGCATGGACTGCGGCAATAACAGCATACAAAAATATAACTAAATAAGGGGGAGGCAAGTGCTATTGATAAGTATACTGGTGGGTATACAGTGGAACCTCGCATAAAGACTACCTCTCTATAGATACCACCCCTCTATTAAAACCAGTTTCTCTCAGTCCCAAATTGTTTTCCTCTTATAAGATTAGCCCCTCTAAAGAGACCACCTCGCTATGAGACCACAAATCGTCCAGTCCCAAGGGTGGTCTCAATAGAGAGGTTCCACTGCATGTGACGTGTTTCAAGAGAATGAGTCACAAATCGCACAAAATGGATTTTGAAATAATGAGCCGATTCCAATCTTATTAACAGTAAGGCATCTAATAACTATTTCTATATTTTAAGTTTGTTATTTTTAATGAGTATTTTGCGACTTGTGACTCATTTTCCTGAAACACATCACATTAATATATATATACAGGTTCACTAACGAGTTGGTTGAAGGAGCGTGAATATTGCATGAATTGCAGAGCAATGAGTGCAATATTCTATGTGATTGATTTATTGTATATGCTTTAATGATATGAATAGAAAACATTCTTGTGTAATAAAATTGAATTTTGTTACTAAGCTAGGTAAAACCGCACTGGTTGCCATGACTACCACACATAACTTGTGCATAACTCACTCTAGATATGTTGTTTTCAGAGCAATGCGTATATATAGGTTAACTAATGAGTTTGTTGAAGGAGCATGAATATTGCACAAGTGCAATATTCTAAGCGACTGAAACCAACGAGTTAGTTTATTGAAATACGCACTCTGCGTAAATCACTCTAGATATGTTGTTTTCAGAGCAATGCATGTATAATAAATAATAAATATATGTTCCTTTCTTTACTCCTCCATTTTCTATGATACTTTAGTGAGATGTGGACTACGAGGTGGACAATACTTACCGAGTAAGCCCAGAGGCAACAAGGCTGTAGGCCGAGTTGCTTCTGGTCTTATGAGGTGAGCATTGTTTACCACGTAGTCCACACTATGGTAATCTTGCTTTTATTCCATGATTTTGTTTTTTTAAAAATCAGCATTTCCATGTTTTCATGTCAGACCTTTTGCGCAGTGTCTCCTTCTGAGGCCACTTCAGAAAGTCTGTTTTCACTTGAAACTTGAATAAAACTTCATTTTACCACACATTTCTACGCTACTATTTAGGGATAGCCATATTTAAGGATTTGACTGATAACTGCAAGTAGATAGGCTTGAATTAATTTAAAATCAATAAATAAACTTTCAAATCGAACCACAGTGCCACGGGTACTTTTGATACTAGGGGCGTATGAGCCGAAAACACTTTACTGGTCGTGAGAGTGAAGTATTTCCGATATACTAAACTCTCAGGAGTAATCGTGGAGTAAAACACTCCCGCCCTTGATATAACCATATTAAATGTGTTGATAAGGGCGTAAAGCAACCAATCTCACTCACTCACTCTGATCTCATGCAAGTCACCATTCAGAATAGTGCTATAGCAAGCTACCTTCTCAGTATACTGTTATCCAATCTCTTGAGTCTTCCCAACAGTCAATTTGGTCATAGAAGCTGATATCTTCTGCTTGTTTTGGTCGCCTCAAGGTCAGTTTTAGCTTGCTGATGCGCATGAATCTTGAGACAAATTGCAGGATTTGCATGAGCTAAGAGATTGAGTGGGCACACAGGTATACAGGGAATGTTAGTAGTGGTGTGATACTAAATCCAATATGGCGCCCATGTTAACCATAAGTTAGGAGCTTACAAGGAGACTTTGTTTTACATCAAAGCTGCATTTGCAGCTACTAACTCAAACAAAAATCTTACCACGTTTGCTGATATTATGACTTATAGGTCTGGTTTTATCAACATTATGCTGTTGTTATGGTTATACAAGAGTTGGCCGAGAGAATCGGCCACCAGTGAGCGATAATAAATAAAGCCACCACAGGAAAGGATTTGGGCGGGACTTTGAAAATAAATGTGGTCAATGAAACTGCAGATTAATCATAAAAGACAAAAGAAAGAGTGAAAGTCAACAAAACAAGGATAAATAAACAATAATGTCAAAGAGTGGCCAATTCATGCCATGAAAATTAAAACCCTGTGATGTTTATTTGCCACATTAACAAAACATTTTTACAGGTATTGAAATTGGAGCCTTTGAAGCTCGTTAAAAGATTTGATCTCCTTCCACTATTAATCAATAAAGAGGAAAAAATGGGAGGAGGAAGAGTCTGTGATCCTTGAGGTGGAGAGGCTGTGCCCAGGGCGCTGCTGCTCCTCCTTTTGCAATGGAAACATCGATCGTTATTCTAACTGTAAACAGAAAGATTCGTATCGTTATGTATTCTTATCGTTTTATAGTTACATTCGATCTGCTATGGGACTTATGGTACAGTGTCTGTAGAAAATATGTTATGTTCAGCCTGGGATAAGATTTAAGATTTAATGTTTTGTTATTCAGGAAATACCGTTACATCGTCGGAAGCTGTTCTCATGTATTCCTGTTATACTTAGCCTATATAATCGATAGGAAGAATGAGCTTTAACCAAGCCATATACTAGCTTCTATACATCGTCATTGAGAAATATTCCATGAAATTAATTATAATCTATACAATAGAAAAATACGAATAGTACAATAATGAATGTTAAAACAGACAATTATCATAAAAAAAAACGAAATTGATAGAACAATCACACCGCCACCATGATGCAAGTGCGTCTAATCAAATTGTCTAATTATCCAAATAATTGTTCTCACTCTCATAGATCCAATTCATTCAAAGTATATTTTCATAGGCCAATAAGAAAATAATCATCCATATAAGTCAGATGGGGCAATCATGAGTATTCAATAATACCATGAAAAAAAAGAAGAAAAGGTGCTCTAATGTCAATATCCATGTGTTATACATGTTTCAATAACACAATCCTCCATATCTTTCCCTAGATTAAGACTAACGAAAATGTTTTGTTCTTCATCTCACCACTCCTTTATTATTGGTTATGGTGAAAGTTCATGTAGAGAGGTTTTAGAGAAGACAGCTGCTTCAGTTTTACAAAAAGTAATTCAGCATATTTAATCATTTCAATTTGAAAAGTGCCACTAGCGTACAATCTCACCACAGATTATTAAATGTTCAGACTTCGTTTCTATACTTTTTTTTCAATTCAGAGACAAGTCTTGTTGGAAAGTTTTGAGGGCGGTCCTTGAGGTTGATTGATGTGTATTAATTAAGCCTTGGCACGGATGAGAGCACTTGACAGCAAGAGTTCACCAATTTAAGGGATCAGCGATTATTGAGTAGAGAGAAAGACCTGTCTCTCAGCCATTCACATTGACACCCGTCTCTTGTCATTTCCATTTGATTATTATTATATTGATGCCATTACTTGTTTTTCTCATTTCGTATATGTACGCATTTTATTGAAACAACATATGTTGGGTGATATAAATTGCATGCAAATATGCAACCCCACTACCTGAACCACCAGAAGTTATTTT
Source organism: Sthenelais limicola (assembly GCA_942159475.1). NCBI lineage: Eukaryota > Metazoa > Annelida > Polychaeta > Phyllodocida > Sigalionidae > Sthenelais > Sthenelais limicola. The sequence continues at coordinate 41,050,019 of OW804097.1, read as the reverse complement.
GGGAAGTTGAGAAACTGGCCCTAAGATGATACCTTTTATATTAAAAACGCATATTTAATAAATCAGTAAACAAAACAAGATGTGACACACAAGCAATACAGGTTAGCTAACTCGTAGGTGATCACTTGGAATTTGCAACCAACTCGCAAGATGATCTGTTTTGATGGTGTGTTACTTTTTGTTTTTCTTGATCTATACTATTCTCCTAAAGTGCCACAAAGCTAGTAGACAAGTTGTATCAGTGATAGTGCCCTCTTGAATAATATTATGTGAGCTATTCCAGCTGCGGGTTCATCATCAACTTCATTATTGTTATTATTTGTCTTGTTGCAATAATTTCATCATTATTAGTTACTGCTATGAACTTCCCTGGGCTATTCTTTGAGACGAGAATCTGGGTATTTACAGGTGGCGCTACGATCGGCGGGAAGCACTCGGGTGAATACAATAGCTGACTACCATAGAGGCTAATGCTAAAATACCTGTTTTCAACCCCTTTGAAACCATACATAAACGGGTCAAAATGATATGATCTTACATGGATATATCAAGTATTGTTCATATATTACAGTTACTTGTTCCGTTTTGCTCACAATTATGTATACTTTAAGAAATCGTTAAGAAAACAGGAGAAAGTTGGAGATTTTAAGCTTGGTTGCTATGGTTGTCAAGGGCAGGAGTCCCCCATGGCCTGGCCCACTACCCGCCAGTGGGGCAAAAGTAAACAATGGGTTAAATCTAAGTATTACTGTTGTTTTTAGGCAATAAATGTTGCGGAAATGTTTCTAATGTCCATGATATATTTTATGATATGGAATTAATATTACGGGGTGTCGTGCGATTTGACCCAATGTCGAGATCGATTTGACATCAACAGAGGGCTATTTAATATTCATTTCATACATAATCAACAAGAGAAGACATTTTACCTTGGTTTCCATCGAGTTTGCGGACATCGGTCTTGAACTGAGCATGGCGGTGGAAGCCATCATGCGGAAGTCATGAGACCGTTCACAAACAATGTCAACAAACTCTAAGCTAGTGAACGCAGGGCCGTGCCGGTAAACGTTCAAATTTCCGATTAAATGCTTCATTTTGACAAATTATATTCTTTGCAACCTTGGGCAATACAAAATCTCGCATATCGTCGCCAAAATATATTTTAAACCGGGTCGAAGCAGATGATATGATTCTAGGTCAATCTAGTCACCTGACCCCGAAAGTAGGTCGGTTCGAATCGCACACGGGTGCTATTTGACATTTCGAATAACACCCCTGAATAGCACCCGTGAAATCGCACATGTATGTAATAATACACCAAAAAGTACACCAGCAGCAGTTCAATGTCGATCATTAATCCTTTCTTGTAATCAGAAGATTAGTTCTTATATATATATATATATATATATATATATATATATATATATATATATATATATATATATATGTTGCAGAATTTAAAAGGACTTTTGTAGTTAATTATAATCGTTGCTAACGATTGGAATAAAAGGCGCTCAAAATCCCATCTTATCATTACAATCAGTTTAACATTGAGAGTCTATGGGGATACAGATGAAGATATCTAGAGGAACAAATCTTGCCTTATCACTGATTATACTGCTTCAAGCCTTCCTAAAAGTGCGCTTTTTAACTTTTCGGACCCACCAAAACCCATTGATTCACTGCTTTCACTTATTATCGCTCATAAGTCTTTTGGGCGATTCTGCTTCAAATAATAACACAAATTAAATAATAACACATAACAGCAGCAAGGTACTGATAGATAATACCCTATAGGTCGAATAATGTGTAAATTAGATAATAGTCTTTGTTGTAATATCTGAAAATACAGCTTATAAGTTATTGCTCTTTTTGCACAGTTATGTATTACAGCACACCCACTGGACCATGTGCCGTAGATTGCCTCACATGTCACTTCCTGACTCTAATGAAACATTCATCTCTTTCATTTCCAGCCTTCAATCTTCAATCCACTAGCATCCCCTTTGAGCAGTCGCTAATAGCTGTCGTCCCCTGTCATCGCTTCAGCAATAACTTACCTGTAGTGAAGAATGAAATAGCAAAGAGATTGGGGATTTCACTAGTGGAGGTCAGTCAAGGATCTTGTGAGAAAGAGAACAGTTGGCAGTTGGGTCAAAGGCAGGATTCTAGATTCCACAGCATATTGTAGCAGGTATAAAGGAATCCCAGTTCCCCGCTCACATCAAAAGATAAGAACTTGTGGATGGTTTCTGCTATGGGTTCAAACACGGAAGGAACTGTTATAGTCGTCTCTCAAAGCTCAATGAAAACTACTTGGAACAACAGGTAATGTAACTATGTTATTATTATCTCCATCATTATCACGGTTTGTGTTTTGTGGCCTTGTTTTTAACAGACTTTTATTCAGGTATCATATATCAATCTTTATGAGTGGGTTTCTTTGTCCTCTGAAATGTCATTCTAATCGGTCTTCTGGAGGGAGCGGGGATTAACAGTTTAACTAAAGTCTTATGGTTGTTGATACAATGTTTTTGAGTATACAAACTATATGTAAACTTTAAGACATCAGATTGTTGCAAGATTATGGTTATTAATGATATGATATGACCTGAAATGATGATAGCAACTGTCCGTTAGATTAGCATTTCTTTTACCGTGGTGAGTAGCATGGTCACTCTATCTCGTATAGTTGAGTTGCGTTATTATATAACTATAAATGTGACTATAAATGGATCCTAACATCTTAGTACTATAGGATTAATGACTGACAATGAGGACGGGAAGAGGGCTCTGTTGGGCAATTAGAGCCTGAGTTCTCAAGGCATAGAGGGCCAGCGGGACCGGTAGTGACCACTGGCCCTCTATGCGTCTATAACGGGCCAGCTCAGACCAACCAACGGGGACTAAAGCTCTATAATGCCTGGCTTCAGTGGGCAATTATAGCCCAAAATTGTGTATGGGTGTATATTAAAGAATAGTTGACAGAAAGCCATCGTTCTACCATCAAAACTTCTCAAACTGTTGAATTCTTTAATATCAGTTAAAGCTTAAGGTCTGATTCCACTGGTTCGCTTATATATGTGCTCATGGCTCGCTGTTGCTGCGTTTGTTTATAGTGCACTTGTCATTCGCTCTTCATCCGCTAATATTTTTAGCGAAATACAAGCGCAGAGCGATTCTACTGGTTTGCTTCTTTCCTTAAGAAATCAATGGTAAATCACTGGGCCCGCTCTAATTGCCTCTTGGACCGCTACTAAAAGACGTGGAAAGAGCGCTGTGTAGTTGCGCTCAAATCAAACAAGTCAGATATAAGCGCAACATCCTGCGCTCTTCTAAAGAAGCGCAAATAGCAATTTTTAAGAGCGTATAGAAAGCACAATAACCGATTCTATTAGACTGCGCTGGGTTCGCTCTGTCTTCGCTTGGGGAAATAAAAAGAGAGGGCCATGAGCATACCAAAAGAGCGAGCCAGTGGAATCGCAGCCTTAAGGTGTAAGTGCCATTACTCTTCACACATTACATTATTATGGGTACAAACTCAGCCTTATCTCATCCGGTCCATATCAAATCTGTTTCTCATCTTATCACTCGACCCTTTTTAGGTGAACCCATATACAATGTACTCAAACAGTTAAAAACGGTCAGGAACGGGGTGAAAAGAGCTTTATTTGATCCCTGTGAAGAAGGGTAGACAAAGGCCTCCCTTTTCTATTCTTGAAAATTAAAAAAAAATGAAAATTAAACAAAGGGAACAAACACAAAAATTCCAATAAAACCTTTTTTTATTTGTCCAAGATTTCAACAGTTCATAGAAACTCTGCCCAAATTCATTTGAATTTTTTACCAGAACTTTTGATTAGCTTGAGTAAACAGATAAATATTTACCAAAAGCTGACTTTGTCACATTAACACTTTATTTGACTTTAAGATAATCATGCCAGTAACCCATACCCGCGAGCATTATTGTATTTGGAGTATTTAAGAGTTTAAACTCCAAATTGTTTTCAAATACAAATTTAAAGAATAAGAAAGCCAAAATTAGTATTGCGGAGCATAAAATCAAAATAAGCCTGTATATATAACTGTTTATGAACAGATAACTAGACGTGGCGTGACTAAGTTGTGGCTACCAAAGGTACCCTCTACTCCAAAGGTACCCCAGGTTTCAATCAATTCCCTGCAGGTGTTGCCCCAGTCTCTCTAATTTCTGAGAAAGGATACATGCTCAAAACGGCACACAAACACCTTTTTACAGGGATCTGATACATCTACTCATTTCTGTTACCACAGAATGCCCCCTCAACATCTCGAGATCCATGTTCTAAAGTAACACAGTCATCATAGTATTAATAAAGGAGTAATGGACGTTTTCCTTCCTATGCCATGTGTTGGCCCCTCTCATACCTCTAGCCTACACTAGCAACGTTCACCCTCACTGCTCCACCCAAGGTTCATAGCTCAGTGGTAAGTCACTGGCATCAAGAGTGGATGATTGCAAGCTCGAGCCTTGGCCAATGCAGCTACTATATTTTGTATTTCTGGGTTGTGTAGATGCTATGTTATTCCACAGAACTCGAGAGACCCTCGAGTTCTGTGGCAAAAGGGACAGCGGGTGGGTTGGCGTGGTTTAGTGGTGATGGGAAAGGCAGGAGAAAGTACATATCCATATAATGTTTTAAACATAATTACCCATCGATAATCAAAGGTCTATCGATTCTACTAAAGGAAAAAATAGGCGTTCAGGCCAGCCCTAGCATATGCCACTCTTCCTGGCCAACAAAGCATAGCAGTATACATAAGGATATCAGAATTAGGGAGCCCCAAACTTCAACCTTATATCCACTTGCTACTTACTTCTCGAGGGTCACTGTATGCATCTTATCGTGTTTGGTTGATTTATACCACCTGGATGGGACACGATAATTAAATATGTAAATATGTGCCTCCTGCTTCCCATCCCTCCAGCATGCTCTGAGGGCAGCACTCTATTGTTGAATTCTCCATTGGAATCTCTGCCACGCATACTCCATTAACAAATAGCAAATAGCGTAAGGAATATATAGCTCTGGTATTCCCCACAAATGTCCCTACTTATGTCATACACAACTACAATCACATTTCCATTCTGAGGTGTATATTAATCACAAGGGAAGCGTACCGGCTAGGCACACACGCCAGGCTGAGGCACCTGTCTTGCAAAGTTTTCTATCACGAACTAGTAAAGATACCAAATGTACATATAATGCTGTAGTGACTGCGTGGAATAAGCTACCTGCTCACTTGAGGATAATTGGCGATCCTAATACATTTAAACATGCATTGAAACGTCATTACCTTGCCATCCAGGCAACGAACCCTGCCCCTGGGGCTCGTTAACTAATCCATCTCCCCAACGAAATACCTGCTGACTGTTTGCTGTATGTCCGCTCCGACGCACACCATGCGTGTGAACGTTGTATATAACATATTGTATGTGCAGCGGCCCCTATCGTCTATCGTTTGTATTGCATAACAAGTCCACTTGGACTACCCATGTTGTTTGTTTGACTGTTTGCCTGTACACTGTTTTTGACCTGGTAGCTGAACTGAAAGCCCGGTACTGGGTTAACCCTCGATGTCCTACCACCTGTCCTGAATAACCATACCTGTATATAATTAATGTATGTGAATCAGTTAACAAATTGTAATTATGTTCGGAAATCACCACAACTCTCACACCTCCTTAAATGTAATGTTACCCAATAGTCTGGAACTCTCCTCACCCTTCATTCATATCTTCACTCATCTCATTAACCTAACATTATTACGTGTCTATGATTGAAATGAATGTATGATTTATATGTACGGCTGTATAATAACTCATGCCCTTCTCTCTATATATGTTTTGTAATAATTAAATATCTCAGGGCACAACGAAAATTCATCTCCAGATGAGCGTGCTATAGTTTGTATTAATTTCCTGAATAAATAAATTTGTGGAAATTTTTTTTCCCAAATGATACATAGTTAGAACAGTGATCTTAGCCTGATTAAGATATAAATTCAATCATTTTGAATCCCCTCCTTTAACTCTTCCATTATTCTTTCTACTCCACTCTCATTCTGTCCTCTATCGGTGACAATAAAACCCTGAAAAAACTGTAGAATAATCTTATTAAAAATAAAGCCCAGGAAATAATTGTCCTCAACAGAAAATAATAGCACCTTTTATCAACAAATGCAGAATCTGTCAGGTTATCAAAGTGATGTGTGGAATGATGGATATTTCCCCCTTGGCATTTGAAATTGATTGCAATATTGAAAGACTATAAGGAATGATACCAGATAACCTTACAAGGACATTGAACTAAAGTACCAGTTTTTTTTTGTTAAAGCTGCATTGTCAGATAACATCGGTCACAAACTGATCTGTTCTCTTGTCGTAATAGCTGAGAATGCAGCTTTAAAAATGACAGAAAATTGGATAATCTTGAGGGACTCAAATGTTTTACCCTAAAAACCGGTATTTATTTAAAAAAAACCCTTAACCTTCTTCTTTAATCACCGCATTCCCCTGGCTTATACTCACTAATAACGTGTACATGCTTAATATAGGCCTACATGTGTACATGGTAACCAACTATATGTAGAAAATGAATAAGTGTGGCTGGTAAATGGAACTTGGCATTGTTATCATAGTTTTAACATTATAATTAGACAATGAATATTCATCAATAAGGGGTTATTGAAAATCTTGCAGAACAGGATCATTCATTACTTGGGACTGGGGTAATAGTCCAGTAGATCTAGCGAAAAAAATGGCTGAACGTGGAACAAATTGCAATAAAAGGTTTTTCAACGGTTTTGGGTACTTTGAACCCCCTTCATTAACATACTAAAAGTCTCAAAAAATCTAGGTGGGGGAACATTCCAAAATCGAAGGTCAAAGGTCAAGGTCACCCAATAAATGAAGCATCCAAAATATTTTACATTTTTATGCATATATAAGGATTTATTGGAAATAGAATTTTCATTTTTTGCACACTCATGACCTATGATGAGCGCTTCATTTTGAAACTGTCATTTGACCTCTGACCTCAAGGTCAAGGTCATTCAAGGTCACCAAGAGTTGAAAAATGAGGCCTTTCAGGGAATATGACTTGTGAAAGTTTTTCACCATGGAAAAGATATTACTCAAAGTCATTCACATCTTAATCTATGTGATAGCCAGTGCTATTCTGAGCCCAGTGGCCAATTTTTAGAGGCCTAGACCAAGAATTGACTTCACAACAGCCTAATGAACATAGTATTCGAGAAAACATAGTTTTCAATTTTGGCCTCATATTGGACATTGAGCTCCAAGGTATAGAAACTGGTATCCAAAATATTTTACATTTTTATGCATATATGAGGATTTATAGGAAATAGAATATTCCTATTTTGCACACTCATGACCTATGATAGGTCCTTCATTTTGACACAGGCATTTGACCTCTGACCTCAAGGTCAAGGTCATTGAAGGTCACCAAGCGTTAAAAAATTAGGTTTTTCAGGGAATATGATTGGTAAAGTTTTCCACTAGGGTCGCCAAAATAAAAGACTACAAAACTATGAACATGGTCGTTTTCAGTTGAGTTGCCTCAATCCTTCAACTATTAATTTTCCACTATTTAAAAGATTTTACTCAGTCATTGACAAATATTTTATAACCATCTCCATGAATATGAATATATCACAAAAAAGGATATGGAATATGGTTGTCATGGTAACCACGTTTTACTGTTTTACTCTGACTCCACTTCCATTCTGGCCAAATTGCTGTAACTTTAAGCATATTATGAATTGAATCACATTTTTTGCTGCAAATGAATTAAATATGTGATGTCTTTCAGGGAAATGAGTCACAAGTCGCAAAAAAGATATTTTTCAAAGTGTTTATTTTACAAAATCACTTTATTCAAATGTTCTGATTCTTGCTTTATTATACCATTTATATTTTATCGTTTTTTCTATAACTTAGCATCAAGGGGCGAAAATGAGTCCACATACTAGGGGACTATTGTGGCATTGTTGAACGAAATATTAAGTGTCTGGTGAACACATGTAGGCCTAGGTAAACCACAACTTTTAAAAAATAAAATATTTCGTACATTTTACATAATTACATCCCTTCTATAGAGAATTAACTATGAACATATGATTATCTTTAGGCCTACGCCTACATATGAACAGTGGCTAGAATGTGAATATTGAAAGTGAAAGATGGCATTTGGCTGACCTCCCTCTTTTTGTTGTATGTTTCTTCATTGTTTCCCTATCCTTTCCTATACCTGCCTCTTTCTTATCTGCTTTCTCAAAACCATCTCTCTGCTCTTCCTCTCCTTTCCCGTCCAATTAACATTCAGGCTGATAAGTTGTGGGGTGATTGTCATCAGATTTAGTGGTGTAATGGTTATCATCTCTGCCTTTGAACCACAATGTTGCAGGTTCGAATCCATGCTGGGACTTATTTTTTTCCGGGGTAATGTCCACTGTCATACTGACGACCGTCATGCACTAATTCAGTCATAATCTTTAAGATACTTCCAGCAATGTTTTATGATGTTAGAATTTACAATGATTTGAAAGAGATTTCCCCATAAAACCTCATAGAAATATGAGATCGGTGCTTAGCATGTAGGCCTAGCCTAGCCTACTAGCCTAGCCTCCTGGGCAACGACCAACATTTCTGAAATGTTAAGTCAGAAAGAAACAACTTTTGCTGCAACTAAGGGAGTGATCAAGAAGCATCAATTTATATAAGCAAATGAAGTATTTTTCAGTTCAATCGATCCCTGGTTTGGCTAATTGCCTTGATATCCAAGTGGGAGCCAGTTGCTGGCTGTGTGCTTGTGTAACAAGTGGCGAGGTAGTTACTCTAACCCTTCAATGTGTCAGCAGCCTGGCCCAGTGGTCCAGCGGTAACATGTCTGCCTTCTGTGCTGGGGGCCCGGGTTCAATCCTGGGTGGGATCTCCTGACACTGTGTTTCCTCTATGTAGTTCTTTTGCTTTTAGTGCCAAATGAAGGGGCAATATGGACATTATTTACATTTAAAACATCGCAGTGTATACTACCTTATGATGTTCTCTTAACAAAAATGCAGTCCAGAAAATATAAACAATAAAAAAGCTGCAAAACCTCACAAAATCCCGAAAATTACTTACTTACTTTGCTTACTTCTGGCATGAGCATTACTCATACCATCCTTTCTATTCATAGATTTAAGGTTTCCTCCTGTCGAAATTGTTACGTTTTACCTGGTACCAAATTTGTGCTTGTGCATTTATTTTCAACTGAATGGCATTAAAATTAATTTTTTGACAAAGAACAGAATTGATCGATGTTTAGACTCATAGACTGTCTATACGATTTCCAGGGTGCGCTCTCTGACGTCCGCGCTAGGACTTTAATCTCCTATAAAAGCTGGAGCATGGCCAGTCCAGACCAGTAATGATCATAGTTATCTGAGGCTTGGTAACCCCTCTCTCCCTCAAATATCAAAGTTGGCAGTGTGATAATATATATCCGAGACGATATTTATTGACAATATCAAGTAAATTTAAATTAAATACTAGGCCTAGGTTCGAAATCTAGATTTAGGGGCCTATACGGTAATAGTTTGATGATTAATAGGTGTTTGGAACTATAAAGATCCATTTGAATCATTGGCACATTGTCACGACTATAAATAGCTCATCTTCATTACTTTCTGTAGTGGTTCAATATATTCCTACATCTCTGGTTCATTTGGTTATTTTTGTTCATAGGCCTATATAGGCCTATAGACGTCTTGGAAAAGCTAGGTTCTTCATTATTTCATTATCGTCAGTACTACTAATAAGCTACTGTATTATATAGGGGTTAGTCTCTGGGAGAAATAATGAGGCCTAACTCTTCTATTAGGAGAGATTTCAGGTTGGCCTAGGCCTTATGGTATAAAAGTTACAAAAGTAACAGACATAGGCCTATAGGCCTAAAGCTGTGCTGCCCTAGTCCAAATAAGGCTAGGGGACGAATATTGTGCCTAAAACATAATAATAATAGTGATATAATATAGGGGTTTGGATTGTGTTTTGGCCTTTGACACCTCATCAAAGGTGATAATCAAGGGGCTGGATTAGGTGTCTCTAATATCTTATATATTGCCTGGAATATATATTTCTGGCATTGTCAATTCCCTGCGTGCCACCTGCGTGAATAGATCAACAATCTTTTGAATTTTACCTAGGCCTACATGTTCAATCTATATGCAGGTAGGGGTATGGATATAGATTCTCTATTCTTATATTAAGAAATTATTTTACTCTGCACGGGTTCTGCTGAATCTACAATATCTACAATCCTATTTATAATTAAAATCCCTCTTTTTGATCTGCACATATTAGGAAATCTTACAGATGCTGTTTCCCTGATTTTCCTCTCATTTCCATATGTTGCACATTGAGGAGGAGTTTTCCAAGGTAGGCTAATCTCCTTTTCATTGAATCAAGGATTCCCTACCCTCTCCCCTGCTGTGGAGGGTTCATTGTTATAGATATAGGATAAGGATAAACCTTTGGATAAAACCCCCTAATCACATCTTCTGGCTGTGAACTCCAGAATTGGTAATTTATTGGAGGAGCAACAGAAATATCGCCTTGACTGGCTATAGGATATATAATCTCATAATCTTTTCAGTTATGTGATTACCCCCGATACCTTGTACACCCCAAATACTACATTGGACCATCAGATATATAGCCTATATAGTCTTCATGTCCAGTCGGTAACTGGGGTAATGTAATAAAAAGTTATAACACAGACCATCGGTGCCCCAGTTAAAATGTGTGTCCATAGAGTGATAACACACCAGTTAGTGGTTTGTTAACTTTTCCATCTTATGATAAAAACATTGTGTTAAATATTGTTTTCCATGTCTAGGATATAGTTCACTGGGAAGTGACTTTTGAACGCAATCGCAAATTTATTGTGCTAGGTTTCAATTGGATATCAATTGGATTCTTTTAAGAAAGGTCTGAAAATAAGTAGACATATATTACGCAATAGCATAGAGGTTTACAACATTCCAGATCAATAGCTGTAGAATATTCTGCAATAATTCAAGTTGAAAATTTCTCAGAATTAAATTTAACGCTTTTTTAACAAAATTACAATACTGACATCTTGCCATTGAATTCTGTTGCAAAAGGTCTGAAAACAATAAACGTGTGCATCGCTTTGCATTGAAGAGGTTTACTAAGTGTCTTAGAATGGTTTGAGATAATTGAAGTAAAAAATTACTCAGAAGCAAGTTTCGTTGGTAACTGTGTTAGTGCTATGTGTTAGGGACCAACACAGGCTGTGCCCCAATTGCAGGAATATTTTCCTTCCTTGTCTGTGCAATGATTCTTTTATTTGCACATGCAGCAGATCTATCCGCGAATTGTCCAAAGCAGTAGTTTTATATAATATTGGTGAAACATCTTGCCTGTCAAATCTAAATTTGAATCCATTGCAGAAACATTTTCATAGTGTAATTTCTTGGCGGGCTATCATGTCCAACATAGCCAAGGTCTTTTTGTGACTGCAAAACTTGGTATAAACCTTCTTATTCAGAATAAGAATAGTTGGCTCTATTCTGATATACATTTCATAAAGGTAAAGACAATTCTCATTCTATTGCCTTTTACCTTTACCACAAGTTTCTCTAAATATATTGTTCATATAAATGCTGCTGATAAACAAGGGAAGTACAAGTTACACCCTATATATGTTTGGGCTATCCATTTACTTTACGCTTTAGCAGGGTTGATTTGCCCCCATTAGTGGTCTCATCATTAATAGGCCTATTTGTATATCTTGATATTTCAGTTGAGATGCAATTCAAAAAATGTTGTTGCTAGTATTGTTGTTGGTATTGACTGTGAGGTTACTGGTACAGCATTTGGTACTGACATTGTCCTCCAGGCCTTAATTGGGGTGTATTGTATATGCTCCTGGTATTTGTTGGGGTACAGGTTCTTGTATAGTATAGCTGTAAGGTGTGTTTCCAACATCCATTGGATTTGTATCATTTACAGTTTTCACCTCTCCCCTATTAATGGTCCTTCCATTTTGTTCTTGAATATTTCTGAGTTGTCTTTCTTTTGCTGTGTTAGCCTACATGTTCACAGTCTTCACAGTCTTTGCTGTGTTAGATTTTCATTTTGGTTTTGTGAAGATCCATTTCCACCATCCCTTCAGTGTCCAAAATAGATCCTTCTAATAAGCTATCCTGGATAGAGTTGCTTGGTGACTGATATTAGATGGGACAGGTTTGGTGGATGCATTATATATTTCTTACTACTAGGTCTATCACAAAAATATATGAAAATGGAGATGGACAAATGTGTACTCTGTAACCAACAATTAGGTACTTGTCCAACTGTAACATTGGGGGAGAAAGGCTCTAGTGGAATAAATAATGCCAGCCTTGAGCGGGAAGATGACATTAGTGTGCTTCCTGGACAAGTAGTCCATGCTGATTGTAGAAAATCATACATTCTTCCACACAAGATTACAGCAGCTAAAAATAGTCAATTGGCAGTAAAGAAGAGCATGACATTACGTTCCAAAGACCAGAATTTTCAGTATGGAACTCACTGTCTTTTTTGTGCAAATCCACTCAAGCCAAGTCTATGCAAAAAGAGAAAGACAGAAAACATGTGCACTGTCCGTACACTGAGACTCGAAGACAGCTTGTTACAAAAGTGTGTACAACAAAGTGACAGTTGGTCTGATGTCATAAAAGCCAGAATCCTTAATGTATATGACTTACCAGCTGCTGATTCTGTATATCACCAACAATGCTATACTAATTTCATTACTATGAAACAGATACCTAATGAGTATCATCAGCCAGGGTGTTCAGATGATAAGAGAAAAAGGAAAGGTCGCCCGCAGGATGAAGACAAACTTGAAGCTTTTTATAGGGTTGTAGATTACCTTCAGGAAAATGATAAGGAACAAATCACTGTCAGTGATCTGGTTCGAGAGATGCAAAAACATTTGAAAACTCCAAATTCTGAGCCATACACTAGAAAATTCATGAAACAGAAACTTCAGGAACACTTGGGGACTAAAATCAGAATTATGGAAAATGTTGTCACCTTCCAAAATACAGCTGAAGCCGTTTCTACTCAGCAAATAAAAACAGACCCAGCTGAGGAAAAGATAAAGATCATAAAAGCAGCTGCAATTTTGATACGAGATGATATAAAGTCCATCAAAACAAATTTAGAAGTGTATCCTAGTTCCCAAGAAATGGAGTCCATCGATGATGCATTGGAATATCTTCCAGAGAGTCTGAAGCTACTGCTAACCACTCTTTTTACTAAGAGAGACCCAAATCTAAAGATAGCCTCTATTGGGCAAGCTATAATGCAGGCAACAAGTCCTAGGTTATTGCTTCCACCACTCCAAGTTGGATTGGGTGTTCAGCTCCACCACCAATTTGCATCCCGTTTTTTGATAGACAGCCTTTATCATCTTGGTTTTTCATGCTCCTATGATGAAGTTCAGAGGTTTGAAAAAAGTGCTGCTTTTGTTCAAAGAACTGATATCACTGGGTTACAGTCTTCAGATTTTATGCAGTACACAGCTGACAATGTGGACCACAATCTGTGCACAATTGATGGTAAGAATACCTTCCATGGAATGGGAATCATTGGAACAATTTCTCCCGGGAGAAAATACACATCCAAAGTGATTCGCATCAATGTCACCAATGAAGATATAATACTGGCAGGAAAAATTGATATCTTGTTCTATAAAGAAGAGAAGTTAGATCTCTCATGCATTCAGTATCAAAAGCTCCATGACATGAAGGCTTATGATCCAACAAGCCAGACACAAATGCTCTGGAAAGCTTCTTATCTTTTTCCTGAGAAGCTTCCTTCATGGTCTGGCCTTATGGAAGGTATACATAATGGGAGCTCTCCTGAAAAAGCTGCCATCAAGTTTTTACCTATGATTGACTTAATGCCAAGCAACTTGACTTGCATTTACTCAACCCTTGTCTTTGTTTGCAAACATGCTAAAAAGCATAATGTGACACCTATTCTCACGTTTGACCAGCCTCTTTGGTGGAAGGCTATGTCAATTATTGAATCAGAGGCAGAGGATAGTGAGCTGAAACAAATTGTTTTACGTCTGGGTGGTTTTCATACAGAGATGAGTTTCCTTCATTCTATTGGCCACCTTATGACAGGTACTGGAATAGAAGAGTTGCTAGAACAGATCTATGCTCCAAAGGCTGTGGAACACATTATGGGTGGAAAGGCCATATCTAGAGCAGTTAGGGCTGATTTAGCTCTCAATACACTGCTAATATCTGATGCTTTAGAAATAGAAGTTACAGGGGCATCTGGGCAACAAGGTGGTGAAGAGGCTTCCCTAACAAATGGAGCTGCCTCTGAAGGATGCACACAATCATGCAAAAGCAATGATATTGATCAAATGTACAAACTCTGCAACAAACTGATTGATGGATCCATCACAGCAGACAAAATAGTAAACATTGATTTCCTTGATAAAGCTGAAGCATTGCTTCTAGCTAAGAAGGAAGAATATACTTCTCGCACATCAAAAATCTGGATCCAATATGATGAAATGATATCCATACTTTGCAAATTCATGAAAGCTGAAAGGACTGGCAACTGGAAACTTCATTTGCAATCTCTGTCAGAAATGCTTCCCTTTCTGGCTGCATCTGGTCAACACCACTATGTAAAGAGCATACGATTATACCTCCAGAATATGAGTCAATTGGAACAGAAAAATAAATATGTATATGAGAAGTTCCAAGAAGGTTTTCATGTAGTTCGAAGAAGTGATCGATCATGGGCTGGACTATCAACAGATCTGGTGATTGAGCAAGCACTAATGCGTACATTGAAATCAAATGGAGGTATGACCAGAGGAAAGGGCTTGACAGAAAAACAGCGTAGCATATGGCTCTTGAGTATGCCTGCTTGTGCAGAAATTAATCACTCTATGCAAGAACTTACATCTGTTCACTTTGATTCTGGTGAACAAAGTAAGAACCTTTCCAACTCAAGGGTAAAGCGAGACAATGAGGACACAAAAACTCTTCTGTACTTCCTCATTGAGAGGAATCCTTTCAGCAATGACCCAACCCTTAGAAATATTGCTACTGGTGTCACAGCACACCCAGATGTCAATGTTGATGATGCAAAAACAGTAGGGAGGAAGATACTGGAGTCAATGGATGGGAAAACAGTAGCAGAGTTTGTCTTCAAAAGAAAGGCTATTGCCAAAACATTAGGAGGGAAATCAAGTCTCAGAATTGAGGGTCAATCAGTGTCAATAGACCCTCAACTTTTGTTTCAACGTCTCAGCATATCTTGTAAAGCATCAGATTTGGAGACTGCTTGTTGTGTGTCTGGGGAACCAACAGGTAAGGAATATTACATCATCGATGGAGGTTCTCTGATCCAGAAATTACCATGGCCAATGGGACAAACATATGGTGACATTTTTAAGATGTATCATGACTTTGTCAAAGCAAAATATGGCACAGCTACCGTTGTATTTGATGGTTATGGCAAACCTAGCACTAAGGACATGACACATCTGAGACGAAACAAAGGTGTTACAGGAATTCTTGTTTCATTCACAGCCACCATGCGTGTAGACATGAAAAAGAAAGACTTTTTGAAAAACAAATGCAACAAAGGAAAGTTCATTGAAATGTTGAGTGACCATCTTAGGGCCAATGGAATCTCCACATTGCATGCAGAAGCAGATGCAGATCTGCTTATTGTAGAAACAGCTATCAAATCTTCCAGGACTAATGACACAATACTCATTGGAGAAGATACAGATTTGATTGTTCTCCTTTGCTACCATGCAGAAGCAACATCCTGCAACCTTTACTTTAAATCAGACTCAAATAGGGCAAAAGAACAAAGAATATGGGACATCAGAGCTCTAAAGGAAAACCTTGGCCATCAGAGTTGCAGAGCACTACTATTTGTTCATGCAATAACAGGATGTGACACAACTTCAGGTTTATTTGCAATAGGAAAAGGAAGCATATTAAAGAATTTTTTGAGCTCAACAGAAGTTCAAAAGCAAGCCATGGTATTCTCTGAGATGAAAGCATCTAAAAAGGATGTTGAGGCTGCTGGTGAACAGGCTCTTGTGCTTTTCTACAATGGCAATATCAATGAAAGCCTGGATCAACTCAGGTATAAGAAGTACTGTGAAAAACTTGCTGTCCGCAATACTCATATACACCCACAAATGTTACCACCTACATCTGCAGCCAACAAGTACCACAGCTACAGGGTATACCATCAAATTCAAACTTGGCAGGGTGAACACCTTCAACCAGAGCATTTGGGATGGAAGCTCACAGATGGTCAATACCAACCTGTACTTACCGATTTAACCCCTGCCCCTGAGGAACTTTTACACATCATCCATTGCAACTGCCAGAGTGACTGTAGTAGTCTGAGATGTTTGTGTAGGAAAATTAATTTAGAATGCACTGCAGCTTGTGGTCATTGCAATGGTGTCTGTGCAAACAGTACCAGTGCTACAGTCGAAAGTGAGGAGATTTGATGCACAATATATCAATAGGATGCATGGACCTTTGCATCACATAAAGTAAAATATAGACCGGTTCAACACATCATTCATGGAAGACTAATAAACATGTTTCTCTGCTGTTTAAATTGCATACACTTGTGCATCAACTCTATGCTGGGAGAGTTACTACCCTTGCCAACTAAATTTATAGGAGGAGATTTAAAGAAATAGAAAAAAACATATTGGTAAGTAGACATACCATTATTTGTACCACAAGCATAATTTAGCTAGTCCATTCCAGGTGGGGGCAGGGAGCACATGGTATTGTCTAATTGATGAGTCCAAGTTTCCTCCATTTTGTAGTTTAGGATGAATAATAAAGTTGAGATTTCTGATTTAGAGAAAAACTAATAAATATTTGTAGGTAATATGCAAAATATCGCAATCGTTTGATATATCAAGATGTTATGTATGAAGTGATTTTTTATCACACACAACTCTAATTCTATGGTGGGAGGGTGGGTGAGTGAGTGAGATTGGTTGCTTTACGCCCTTATCAACACATTTAATATGGTTATATCAAAAGCGGGAGAGCTGAGAGGGAGGCAGTATATGATCATACCAAGGAAATAGAGATAGAGAAGAAGGGAGAGAGACAGAGAAAAGAGACAGAAAGGCACTTTAAGGTTATACCCAGGACCATGGTGGGAAGCTGGGGGAGAACTGGTGGCTTAACACCCTGTTTTGACACCACACTTTTCATACATTTTGGTCCTCAGGGCGAGAGAGAAAACACATTAATGGGATACCATACCCTGCTCTTTTTGAATATTAGCAATGGTTCTTTTACATGCGTATAACCATAGGCTGCTATATACTTGGCTGGCCTTTGATAACCCGGTTGATGTGCACTGGATGGGAGGTGAAATAGTCTTTTGGTAAATCTATATGGGATTTGAATCCAGGACTAAGAACCTCTCAGTTTAGAATCCAACGCCTTAACCACTAGACCCCTCCGATGACCCGCACTAGGTCTATGGGGATTGTTTGCTTCTTATCTGCACATCAGTACAAGATTGCAAGTAATTTACAATATTTTGCACCTTGCACCATGACACTTATGTACCCTATTGAGTGCCTCAAGGTACACCCCGTCTTGTTGACAGGGTGTACCTGAGTACTTCAAGGCACACACTGCCCTGAATGTACTTGTTGTAACACAACTGAGACTCTGATATCAAGCAGCTACCAGTTTACCCCCTCATACTATATAATAGGGGTTCTCTCACTCATTACCATGGTGGACTAACACTTCCTGAGTCCTGCTGTGAGCAGCCAGGTGTAAGTCAACAAAGACAGCGTAACTGTATCCTTGTGTATTTGTTACCGCTTCCTAAACCATATTAAGCTATACTTGGGCTCATTAAATTTTCAATAATTTCTTAGTCATATTCCCTGAAAAACCGCATTTTTCAAAACACGGTGACCTTGAATGACCTTGACCTTGACCTTGAGGTCAGAAGTCAAATGACTGTTTCAAAATGAAGTGCTTATCATAAGTCATGTCTGTGCCAAAAATGAAAATTCTATTTCCAATAAATCCTTACATATGCATAAAAATGTAAAATATTTTGGATACCAGTTTCTATACCTTGGAACTCAATGTCCAATTATAATGTTTTCTTGGATTCCATATTGATTAGGCTTTTGTGAAGTCGATTCTTGGACTAGGCTTCTGACAATTGGCCACTGCGCTCAGAATTGCACAGGCTATCAGATAGATTAAGATCTGAATGACTTTGAGTAAAATCTTTTCAATGGTGGAAAACTTCACAAATCATATTCCCTGAAAAACCTCATTTTTTAACGCTTGGTGACCTTGAATGACCTTGACCTTGAGGTCAGAGGTCAAATGCCTGTGTCAAAATGAAGGGCCTATCATAGGTCATGAGTGTGCAAAAAATGAAAATTCTATTTTCAATAAATCCTCATAATTATATGCACAAAAATGTAAAATATTTTGGATACCAGTTTCTATACCTTGGAGCTCAATGTCCAATATGAGGCCAAAATCGAAAACTATGTTTTCTCGGATACCATGTTCATTAGGCTGTTGTGAACTTAATTCTTGGTCTAGGCCTCTACAAATTGGCCACTGGGCTCAGAATTGCACTGGCTATCACATAGATTAAGATGTGAATGACTTTGAGTAATATCTTTTCCATGGTGAAAAACTTTCACAAGTCATATTCCCTGAAAGGCCTCATTTTTCAACTCTTGGTGACCTTGAATGACCTTGACCTTGAGGTCAGAGGTCAAATGACAGTTTCAAAATGAAGCACTCATCATAGGTCATGAGTGTGCAAAAAATGAAAATTCTATTTCCAATAAATCCTTATATATGCATAAAAATGTAAAATATTTTGGATGCTTCATTTATTGGGTGACCTTGACCTTTGACCTTCGATTTTAGAATGTTCCCCCACCTAGATTTTTTGAGACTTTTAGTATGTTAATGAAGGGGGTTCAAAGTACCCAAAACCGTTGAAAAACCTTTTATTGCAATTTGTTCCACGTTCAGCCATTTTTTTCGCTAGATCTACTGGACTATAAAGCCTAGCCCCAAACCAGCAACAATCCATTCTTACATCAAGGACAATAAGCTTTCCAACATAAAACATATAGAGGGTGTCATTAATGATGTGTGTATGTGTGCTAAGAGAGGATCCCCACAGCATATACCATCATGGCAATATAATATTATGACATATATGTTTGCCATGATAACAATGCATATTAGTGTCTATATGTGGTACATGATCGACTAGTACAGGATGACCTTACAATATAATCTATAACACATAATACTTGGTCTTCATTAAGACAACACAACACATATAAGAAGAAAAGGCAAGATTGGGCTGTAAAATTGATTGTATAAATTTGTGTTTTATTAGAATTAAATGAATGTAAAATTGTTGATGGATTAGTTGATAAGAGTTGATGATTTTATATGAAAGAATTGAATTAATAAGATTATATACAATCGTTGAGTTGATGAAATAATTTGAATTGAGTTGATGAAATTGATAGAATTGAATGATAATTAGGAAGGAGAGGGGATGGATGGTGAGGAAAAAATTAGTCTGATCATTGAGAAAGGCAGTAGAAGAATGAAGGAAGGTAGGTGAGCGGGAGTAGAGGTAGAGGTGTACAATAATAAAGTTAGGTGGGGTAGTATGTATTGCCGGCTCAATGAGTCCCCCTATTGTCATACAGCAATATGAGAGAACATCGAATTTACTTGCATCACAGAACTAGATAAAGTTACTCAGTAATAAAAATGTTTCCTATTAAAGAGTTCAAGATACCACCGCTCTCTATATATAGTCAGTTTAGCCATAAAAACAACAAATCCTTTCCATCCATGCAAGTCTCCACTTCAGACTACACTATAAGAGTAAAAAGGTTTCTGTTAGTTATTCTTTTTGAATATATCATAACTATTACAGGAGAGTGAAGTTTTCTGCTACGCCTCATATGTCTACTATACAAGCATCCAGATGGAAAGGTTCCCATCACTGGGTTCTATCCAGAGGCTGCTATATAATATATGTACAAATCCATTTAAAGCAAGGATATCCCATTCACCATTTTGGCTTATTACGATTGATAGAATCAATCATAATTTAGGTTCGCACCACATACCTGCCAATCATTGATTTCATCTTGAGGTTCCTTTGGAAACAAAAATTCGTTAAATTATACATAATATCACATGTCGCTTCTGCAAAAACCAGAAAAAATGAATGTAAATTATTATGACGTCATGCTAGCTGCGCACACGCTAAACGACAACACACTTTTATAAACGATCGTTTCCCTTAATTCCCCTGTAAAGCTTCAACACAAGTGAACAATGAAAATGTCTGAACAAAGAGGGCACATATACTAATAAACTTATGGTACTCGTTCTACGTGGGGCAAGGGAAATGTAGACCTCCTTTTCTGGTGGCGTGATACAAAACTCAGCCTTTGGTTTTGTTTTGTATCTCTCCACCTCTAAACTCCTTCAACATGCCCCGCCCGCTCCGAACATGTACCATAAATGGTTATTACAGCTCTGATACTCCAACAAGTACTTGTCCTAGCTACTACATCACACAGTGGATACAATCGAAATGAATATACCGTACCTTGGTCTTTTTAGATATTTGAAATAGGAGACTTACAGAATACTTTGAAAGGATGGATACATAATCTAATTATGTATGAACAGATGATTATGTTTTATCTTACAGAATACTTTGGAAAGATGGATAGATAATCTTATGATTCTCTTCTTATCCCACATAAAAGAACTCTTCTTCAGAATAATTCATCATTTTCAGGCGAAAGAAGGAAGACATTACATTGCATACATACATCATGTTTCCTATTCCTATAAACTCTACAATTCATCTCATATGATATATGTTGCTTATTTAAACATTAGAAAAGACATTATATAAATCAATGTGCGGGAAATCTTAAACAAACAAAAATGTTGAAAGATTGGCTGCAATACATCCATGTCAACACTTACCAGATTTGTGTTTTCCGAAAAAGTAGTTCTAAGTATTAAGCATTGAGTCAACGTAATTTTACTAAATATAAAAATGTTTTATGAACAATATATAGAATTTTGATATAGCATATTGTCATTAATGTTAACATTGGGTGGATTTCTCCATTGAATTCGTCGATTTGGAAGGATAGTTGTTTGTTTCTTTACTTATTTCGCCAGACTTCTCATTGTTTTTACCAGTTCATAGGGTAGTATATTTGTCAACAGCTTTTAATTCCCTCATATTTTCGTCGAATCTCCTGCTATATATTAATCATCCTCTCATCTCTTTCTTGTCAAATATGTGTCAAACATCCTCATATGTCTTAGTGTTCGTCCTAATACATTCGGGGAGGAACTATGCAACACATATAGGCTATAGTTAACTTTATATTATCATTAGATATTCAAAGACAAACAAGGAACGTTTTCCGGCTAGTCGGCTATAATTATATTGAGATTGATCCCACAGTTATCTACATACAGATTATACTTTACAAATGTCACTGACCTTACTTGTGCATCATATGTACAGAGAGTAAGATTGATTTTCTGACAGGTTCTAATTGATTTACGTTTTGAACGCTAACAGAAATGAAAACATATCTAGATTAAACAGATGGATATGTATTCAAAATACACTTATTGGCGTTCAACTTTCCTTATTTTATATATACGTCACATATATCATCTTTTCATGCAATTATGATTATCAAATAAGTTTACATATGGTCACTTGTAATATATCTCTCAATGTACAGTTGCATCTGGATAATATTTGTTGATTATTTGACAACCTTCAGATCACCAATTCGATGGTCTTGATTGACGGATTTCCTTTTTTATAAAACCGTTAATTCATTGTAGATAAGGCTTGACATCTATAAATAGATTATGAAGTTCTGTTCAATAAATGATTTCATCTTAATTGGAATTTTCCTTTTCCTTTTACTCGATGGTAAGCTACCGTCTAGTGCATCAATCAGTGACAGTTCAATTAGATAAGTGATTTAATCGATGTTTCAATGCGAGACAGTCTGAAAGCATGCCTTAGCATCTAAACCAATGGCGTTTCTGAAGTCAGTGAAGACCATTATGTCTCCATTCAAAGATACGTCTCAATACAGATTTTCAGCTTTTCGAGCTATACTCATGCTAAGCTTTTCTAGCTATTCCCATTTTAAAGGGTCCCTCAATGGGTTCATGGTCGCTTTTAGGACAGCAAACATTATAGATCTATAAATACAACACCCAAGTCCCCAATGTCTACCTCCAACAATAGGGCTCCTGAAGGGGGTGTCTAATTTCTCTCTACCTCGCTACCAAGAAACAACAATTGTCACTTGTCGCTAAAACAAATCTTTTGTTGTTTGTCACTTAATTTTCACCAAAATGGCCGTTTTGTGTCGGTAAGGACTAAAAAGGTCTTTGTCGTTGTGTCAGGCTAAGAAAGTGTTTTTGTCATTTGTCACTTGATGTCCATATCGATTTGTCGATCATAAGAATAGGCCATGTCGATTTGTCAATTTCAGGCCTCAAGAGCCCTATCCCTAACTTATAGTCGCTCACAGAGAAAGCTTAGGTAAGAAGGTCTGTTTCGCACAAGAGGGCACTCAAAGTGCTGTGCGATGTCACAAAGTTGCGGCTGAAATGTAGACAATACAAGTCTCTCCCTACTTCTCCTTTCCCCTCTCTAAACGGGTAGAACTCACTAAACGTCAGATTGTATTAAGTGCCACTCGGGCCGTTACATTTGAATAATAGCTAAAGAAGTTGATTTTCTCATAATTTTTGTGTAAGTTACTCTCTAAGCTTTTCTCTCGAAACCTTTCATCTCATATCCAAACCATGTATATGTATACCTCTCAACTGAAAGATTAAGGTAGTTTGTGTTAAAATTGAAATATCCAATGCAAATTGGTCAATTAAAAATATACACTGTTAGTTACGGTATTGAGGGAGCTACTCAGACCCATTTGTGAAAGCATGACTGCACACTTCATCACTCTGGATAGTCTGTGTACGAATGTAACGGTTACTATGTTAGCCCATGTTCTCTCACACTCGTTTTATAAGTAGGTTGATGTGTCATGTAGCTTACAAGGGTTTGCGTCCAGCGTTCTGGTAACCTATGTTCCAGATAGTAAAACACGTCAAAGTAAAACTTTATTTAGATATTTCGTCTCTCAATCTATAAGGATCTTGGCCTGAAGATATTTTGACTTGTAAAGTAGAAAGTTCTACTTTTTCCGTATGTTCACTGTGGCTGATTTACTGTTCACTGTGGCTGATTTACTTTTTTATTCGCAGTAGCGAACGTATAAGTTATTTCATGCCGAGAAGTCAATTTTGATGTTATTTACTTTGAATAAACAACATCTGCCCTGCGGAATTCATTCTAGATGTTTCATGATCGAAATAATTATGAGATTTAATCATGTATTTACGAGCCTGTAACTGTGACAAGCCTGTTTTAGGCAATTTAGAAATTGCAGAAAAGTGTCAACGACCAATTTCTTGGCAAAGTGTCAGGTTTCCCACATCTTACAATCGATCACAAGCGACTGAACACTTCTCTTTTGGTTTCTTCACTAGTGCCAGAACCAAGCCATTGCATGCACCGAAAGAACCTTCTAAAGGGAAGAAAACTGATAATGAAAATCGAAAACAATCCCCCTGAACAGATGTTCTTCTTCCCTATCAGAGGCAACGAGGATAGGATTCTAATTTGACAGGGCCCGGGTAAGATAACATTTTACTGCAAGCCTCATTAGCAAGAGAGGAAAAGCAGAGGAAGTTGCTTATAAGAAGGACAGACAAGCAAACCAGAGATAATTATATCTGTATTGGGGATGAGGTAGATAAGAAGATCACGTGCCGGTCGTTCAGCTGATGAGAAAATAACTGGGTTCTAACCCGCATCCACTGTCAACCATTGTCATGCGTAGAGTATAGTCAGTGCAACAAGGCGTGAAATAGGAAGTTTGAGTATTTGAGGGGGTGCTCTTACATCTTAATCAGGTGTCTGATCAGAGACTAAGGTAAAAACTGATTAGTGCAACGCACCCTTCTCTGGGGTAGCAAGAGCATCAGCGGTGTAATGCGGAGGTCCTGGTTTGAGTCTTGCCAATCCTCTCCATCTGAATAACTGCATTTTTTAACGTTTTTATTTTCAGACTGGAGATAGGAAAATTCTTGCAGAAATAACCGCCGCTGACTTTACATGTGTACAAAGCACTTGTGTTGGGATAGATCTGTGTCCCTGTCTCACGCTGCCCTTAATATCGTCCCATAAAACAGACGCAACTATTTTTAAAAATTAGACGGAGAACAAACCCGGGACCTATTACTTTCCGTGTGAATGTTAGATCAACTGAGCTATTTATTAGAGAATGCTATATCAAAGTTGGGCTTGACCCCTCGGACAGGTAACATGTATGTAAGAAATAAAATTTTAGGGTATGTTACCACGAGGTATAACAATAGGCCTACTCACCCTAGCAGTGCTCTGTTCTCCCGGTCTATACTAAAAGAATGCACAAACATTAATGGTCATGATATTGAAGAGTAATAATGTCTCTATCCTGGGACATCCTAGAGTGAAACGTTCCCTCGGCTACACCAGATTCCAAAAAAAATACCCATGTCCCGATATAAGGACTTTTGACTATCTCCTCTGACAAATTATGTCCACGATCGCATCACAACCGTTTTTTAAATGTGTCGGTGTCGGCTACATTTCTCCAGTCTCTAAAATGTGCAGATCTGAAGGCATGTTCGAGGAAGCCATGCATCACGATGCTGTGAAGATGATAGTCAGCTTGTCAAGCCTTATATCATAATTTGATAAATGCTTCCTGAATGTCACTATAAAGATATCCGACCCCACTAATGAGCATCAGTGGAGGTACAATAGGGGCTTTGTAAAGTTACGTTCTAGTACCATAATGGGTATTCAATAGGTCATGTGAATTAACCACTGGGTATGTTAGAAGGGAAGTGCCATAGGATTCATGTGTGTGGTTCTTCCTCTTGATGAATAGGGGATTTGCATAGCCGCCATTTTTTAATCTTGATTCGCATGGTATTATGGGACTAACGGTACAGTATACAATTTATATATGGCTTGGACGCCCGCACTACGCTGGAATAAACACAGAATGGAGGAATGGCCTTGAAACCTTCATCAGGAGGTTTTATTTTCACCATAATAACAGATACATATATAAAGAAAAAATTATACTGTGGCGTGGGCGGAGAAGCGGTTGAGAGTGGAAGGAAAGGTGGGCGTGGAAGCATTGGGACTATGACGTCATAGGTAAACACAGGGGCGACGTCATAAGCGGGACCAAGGGGGGCGTGGTTACCTAGGCAGCGTAGTTAGGGGCGTGACTTCTCCAATATAATCGGTGATGTTTTCACCTGCACATAGAGAACATGTCATGTTCAGCATGGACTATTTATCAATGCTCTTAGAATGTCAAAATCCATGTGTTATACATGTTTCCATAACACAAGCCTCCATCTTTCCCATCATGCATTTGGTTAACATAGATCATATTTTACTTCTCAGTTATAACTTGGTCATTTCTATTCCTAGAATTATGTGCGAAGATTTTGTTTTTATTTCTTTAACATATATATACAGCCATCAGTAATAAGGATATACAAGGCTCACGGGGACTATATGCCTGTATCCTGAGATGGATTCTGTTGAAATATGATATACAAATATTCAGCAACATTTTTATAAAAAAATTGCAAGAATACTGTCACCAATATCGTAGTTTATGTAAATGATCTATGAAAAGTAAATGCATGATGGGAAAGATGGAGATTTGTGTTTTGGAAACATATTAGAACACAGATAAATATCCCATGCTGAACATGGCATGTTTTCTATAGATTTTACACTGTATCCATAGTCCCACAATTCCATGTGAATCAAGATTCAAAAGGGTGGGTATGCAACTCCCCAATTCAAAGCACCTATAGCATCACAGGTAGATAAATGCTATCTAAAATGTCGCTCTCTACTTTCAAAGTGCATAGGCTAGTAATCGGTAAAGAGGGTATAAATACAATCTCTGGGTTTACTATAGTTCCTGGAATTTATTTCAGCTCGATATAGCTTTAAAACGATCTCACTGTCTCTGTCTGGTATTTTTGCTAAGGCACTAGACAAAAGAGTGTTTAGACTCCCAATTATCCTACTGAGGAGAACAATTGATATATCGTAAGCATATAAAAGCAATCTTCTCAGGGCAATTAGATGATGTCTGAACTGACGGTTTTGAGGAATCCTAAATCTAGGATGGTATGACAAAGCTCAGACATGTCTAAAAAGTTGTATGTTGCAAGTTACTGTTAAGGAGCGATTTAGAACTTCGAATAGAGGAACACTGAGACATGTGTGATCTCGTCTAGAGCAATCACCCAACTAAGTTTATTCAATAGAATCATGTACATCCTGAGAATAGGATCTGAGAAGGTGGCGTATCCCTTAATGCTGGAGGTGTTACATAAAGGGTAGTCTCCACTGGCTGTGGTAAGCTCTGCGGTAAGTCTTGCGATGGCGTTGTGATGGTGAGGAGTGGCGAGGTCCTGCCTACGTGGCTAGTGAATCATGTAGGCAGGACCTCCTCATTCCTCTCCACCTACAGAACCAGATACCAGCATATCCTGAGTAAGTAGACATGCACAGTACCATAGTTGTATGCATAATTAGCGATTTTAGAAATGTGACATATTAATACAACTTTGTTAATAAATGATTGATATACATATAATTAGGTTGAGCAATTTTATGTAATATTACATAACTTTACGATATGAGAGAGTTATCAGGTCTGTGGAAGGTACACTGAAACGTGTACTAAAGACATTATAGAGTGCTCGGCAGTCCTTGCTGAAACATCTTGTTGACGAATGCCTACCCAGGCTCAATCTGAATAAGTTACAGAATTTCAAACAGTATTTCACTCAGTATTTCATTAGAACATTGTATAGGAGAGGGAATGTGCTGTTGTACCCTAATAATGTTAACACTTATCTTTAACCTTTTTTGTGAGGGGTGACTATAGTAGAAACATACTACAAAGGGACGACAAAACCCTATCACGAACTGCGCTTGAGGATTTATTCTATTTCACTGTATATTTAAAAGTAAGATTTCATTTAGTCTGTTGGCATTCCTTTTGCGTACATAGAATCATATCCATTTTGAAGAAAAATAAGAGCTAGAAATGTACAGTATTGGGACCGACACTAACTCTCCATATGGACCTGGTGTCCATATTAGAGAGATGTCACTATGAAAGAAACCTACTGAAAGAGGTATTGGAGCTCAAGAAAACGAATTTCGTCTAGCGAAGAAATGGTTTAACATATGCATGAGCATGCACTCAATTACTCTCATGGTGATCTAGGTGATATGAATGAATGGCAGTAAGAAAAATAATAATTATGAGTTTAAACAAAACAGTACCAGGTTTTTGACTTGCGTAAGCGTGCTCGGAGATGTATGAACATGTTTTAATGCATCTGATTTGCATACAGACAAATGAGTTACAAGTGGCAAAATTGGTATTTTCTTTAGTGGTTAAATCACAAGATATCTTTGTTCTACTATTCTCCTTTCTGTGGTGCCTAGCGCTGTTAGTAGCATGGATATACCAAATTTCAAGACAGTGTATTAGATATATCCTTGCATTTCTAAGGCCGTCTTAGAGAGTATATTTAGCTACTTTACTAGTAAATTTCCGCCCAGAAATATTGCAAACTTTTTAAAAAAAAATAAAACTATCAAACTTAAAATATAGAAATACTTCTGACCTAATCTTTACTATCATTGGAATCGGCTTTTCTCATCTTTTCAAATATGAAATTTTTCATCTCATTATATCAGATATAATATCTCTACATGACTAACAATTACATGAGATAATATCACACGATAATGGGAAAACATTACATGGTCAGCATGGAAGATTCATGTTTCATTATATATAGTCATATCGTATTCTATAATCTATGATCTTGGTGAAAGTGTTTAAAAGGAAAATGGTATGCCTAAGTTCATGCTTAATATTCATAGGTCACACAAAAGCCTGATACTACCCTCAGCATGGAACTTAAGACTGATTTGAGTGAGCCTCGGAAACTAAATTCACATGTCAAAGAATTGAATACAAATGGCACAGATCACAGTGTGTATATTAGAGAAGGAGACCGCTGGCGCAAATATGGCTTGAAGATACTTTGTCTGAGCGGCGGTCTCCTCCATACAATTTGACTGATCCATTACAAAATGTGCATCCACCATCAGATCTCTTTTTGCTTTTCTATCCAATTACAAGTAATTTGAAAGGTTACTTTGGGTGTCAATATTGAAGTTAAATGCTGTTGGTCCAGATGAGTGTATCAATGAATGGGCCTATGTTTCGCATATGGGATCTTCGAAACCGTTCTCTTCTTACTATTGAAGCTTTGGTTGCTTTTCAAGGAGGGAACTCACACAAGAATAAGAGGTGATAGGTGCTTGCACATGACACATGAGAAGTGGGTCTGGGTGCATGAAATACAATAGAAAACATTAGGATGGTTAGCATATCAGACATACAAGCAGTGTAAATGTATGTATCATCATGAGTGGCGAAGCCATGATTCATACATTTACACTGCATGAGTGTCTAATACACCATTTCAGAACAATCAAAAGTTTGTATTCCATTTTTATATCACAACTACACGTTGTGAATGTGTATTCAATTCAATTCAATTTCTGATTAGATTCAGATGTGTGAGTATATAAAGGCCCTTATAAATAAATGTCCTTCTGCAACGCAAAATCGCATGGGAATCGGCATAGTGGACAATTCAGTATAAGCATCTATGCGATCTACACCTCTACACCTATATAACATATATACACTGCAACTGAAAACGTCTTCGTACTAAACGTTTTTGAAGACGGTTTTTTTGTCCCCTTTTAGAAGACGGTTTTTTTCCGTTACCATGTTCAAAAACGTTTAGCTACTATATTACCGTCTAGGCATTAAAAACCGTCTTCAAGAGCGTATCAGAAAACGTTTAGATAACCATTCACAAAATCAAATAAGGGAGAATAAAAATTGATTGATAATTGCTTAAAAATTTATAGAAATAGAAGATATCACTAAGATTTGATTCACAAGACTATTTATAGAATCATTTTGGTCTGGAGAATAATTATTAACAAAAAAAGAGGATCCATAATTATGTAAATTTTAACAAGTTCTTTATTACATAAGGCTGTTACATGAAGCAAGAAACAGACATGAAGTAAAAGTTCAAATGATAAATTGTTAACACTTAAAGTTTCATATTGACACCATCAATAGTTATATATATAATTATGCAACTTTATTTCCGACAAATAATAGAAGAACTATACATGAAAATTAAGCACCCATTATAAGTGCACTGTGGTAACATCATATATATTGAACTGTAACATACACCAAAAAGATCTATCTTACATGCTTAATAGTTTGTATTAAATCTAGCAGATAACTGGAGGAATACATACACCTAGAGGTTTCATGGATCGATATCAATTAATGTAGCTATAAATAGCACCTTAATCAATAAATCTCAGTTTCTCATGAATCATTGGGCATGAGGACAGCACCCTCTAGGATCTAGAAAAGAGTTATTGGTGCATCAACCTTTGAGGTTCAATGTTATATTAAAATACAGAGCCATCAACAGGGTAGATGCTCTGACATACATTAATTAAATATTTGATTAAAAATTGCAGGAAATAAATAGAAGAATATTATAATAATATGAGATGAAAACTAAAGAGTCCAAGAAATCATCAATGTAGAAATATTTGTGTATATCAAGTTCCAAATAAATGGGAACGTATGAACATTGATTATAACATGTTTAACAACCTTCTACTAGACTTTATGAAAAAGG
The DNA here is from genome assembly GCA_942159475.1 of Sthenelais limicola. Classification (NCBI taxonomy): domain Eukaryota; kingdom Metazoa; phylum Annelida; class Polychaeta; order Phyllodocida; family Sigalionidae; genus Sthenelais; species Sthenelais limicola. The sequence continues at coordinate 41,019,854 of OW804097.1, read as the reverse complement.
ACAGGGGCAAGAAGGGCTGACGGGGTGGCGGGAGATTGTGAGTGGAGGAAAGGAGGGGTGAGTGTATGGGAGGTGAATGGAGGAGGGGAGAGGTGAGAGTATGAGAGGAGGTGACAGAGGGAGGAGATATTAAATTATGGAATGAGAGGGGGTAAGTGGAGGAGGGGAGGGGTGAGATGGGGTGAGGGTATGAGAAGGGGTGAGGGTATGAGAGGGGGTGAGGGTACGAGAGGGAGAGATGGGGTGAGTGTAGGAGGAGAGGGGCGAGATGGGGTGAGAGTATGAGAAGGGGTGAGGGTATGAGAGGGGGTGAGTGGAAGAGGGGAGGGGTGAGATGGGGTGAGAGTATGAGAGGGGGTGAGATGGGGTGAGGGTATGAGAGGATGTGAGATGGGGTGAGGGTATGAGAGGGGAGAGATGGGGTGAGTGGAAGAGGGAAGGGGCAAGATGGGGTGAGGTTATGAGAGGGGGTGAGGGTATGAGAGGGGATGAGATGGGGTGAGGGTATGAGAGGAGGTGAAATGGGCTGAGGGTATGAGAGGGGAGAGATGGGTTAGGGTATGAGATGGGGTGAGAGTATGAGAGGGGGTGAGATGGGGTGAGGGTATGAGAGGAGGTGAGATGGGGTGAGAGTATGAGAGGGAAGAGATGGGGTGTGTGGAGGAGGGGAGGGGCGAGATGGGGTGAGATTATGAGAGGCGAGATGGGGGTGAGGGTATTTGATTTGGTGTGATTTGGTGTGATTTGGTGATAGCATGAGAGAGGGTGAGTGGAGAAGGAAAGGGACAAGATTCTAGGGTGAGGGTATGAGAAGGGGTGAGTGGGGGAGGGGAGAGGTGTGATGGGGTGAGGGGGCAATAGGGGTGAATTGAGGAAGGGAGTGTGAGATGGGGTGAGGGTATGAATTAAAGGGGGTGGGTGGAAGAAGGGAGGGACAAGAAAGGTTGAGGGGCGAGACTGGGGGAATTGAGGAGGGGAGGGGTGCCATGGGGTGAGGGGGCAAGAGAGGGGGTGAATTGAGGAAGGGAGGGTGAGTTGGGGTGAGGGTATGAGAAGGGGTGTGTGGAGGAGGAGAGGGGCGAGATGGGGTGAGGGGTATGAAAGGGGGTGAGTTGAGGAGGGGAAGGGCCAGATGGGGGGGGATGGTATGGAACGGGGTGAGTGGAGGGGTGTGATTGGGTGAGGGTATGAGAGGGGGTGAGTGGAGGAGAGAGGGGCAAGTTGGGGTGAGGGTATGAGAGGGAGTGAGTGTGCAGGGATATGTGTTATAATAACAATGAGAAATAATGTATTTCACATATCCCTATTACTCTTTGTTTTTTTCTCTCACTTCACTACATTATGGTAATAATTATGATTAACATCGAACATCTAACATTAGTAACATCTTGACTACATCAAGATATGAAAGTATTGACAATATATATAATAGAGGAACAGAGCACTCAAACACATAACATTTACAATGCAGAGCAATAATACCATATCTAACAGACACTGATGCATAACACATCTAATTTCTCTGGCCATTACAAGTGGATCACTATAAAACACGCTCACCTACAGCAACACAGAGCTAACACTGCCCAAATGGTGATAACACATTACGTTAAATCCAAACATTGATAGATAGTTGAGGCATAAAGCACCTAACCTGTACCATATACTTTTTCCTGTTACTATATCATCTAAGAATTTAAATTTTAAAATCGTAAATCCAAACATTATCAATGATATGCATTGTCAGTGATATGCATTTATACATAGACACACATATTGTTAAGTAACATTACATAATATTGCTAAACCTAATCATTTTATATTTTACTATTAATTAACTCATTACCATCATCATTTTTCCGGAATAGTAATGTCATAATATTGTTCTATGTATGTCTACCATCCAGGAGGTTTACTCTAGGTTAACCAAACACTATTATCCCCCCCCCCCCGACACACACAGGGGTCTACACAAAATGACCCCACACCCATTGCAATCATTTCAAACTTTTAAAAAGAAATCACATAGAACTATTGTTTCATTTCGAAATAAAAACATTATAGAGCACACCCACACACCATTCAGTATAGACATCCTCTTGCAACCATTCTTTCAATTATTTACACATAATAAAAATGTCAGACTTTCTGGGCACCAAGGTCTATACTCACAAAAATAGCTGCAATAAGTATTTCATTTCGAACGAAACCAATAAATTATGGAGTACATTTCATATGATATCAACTATCACATTTCCAATTGAAATGATTATTTCAACGATTTACACATGCCAAAATGGTCACATCTGATGACCAGTAAGGGCTATACTTATGTCACAAACCAAAGACAAAAAGAGTTCACATGAGGTGAACAACAATCATTACATTATAAAAGAGCCTCAGTTTTCTTCATATAATTTAAGTGAATTAATAACTCTTTAAAGAATGGATTCTGCCCCAACATCAGTTGAAAAATAGCATCAAACAAAATATAAACTTCTTAATAGACAAATTAATAAAATATAATTCTATTTCGAAATGAAAAGAGCATGGGGCAAAACTTGTGGCCTTCCTCCTTGGCCATCATGCCTTCCATTGTCATGGCAGGAAAAATGGCTGCCGGCCACTGCACAATCCTTTTTCTCAGTTTTTGTTTCTCAGGTGTTACTGCTAGCTTCACTCCCTTGTTTGAGCTCATCTCCTTGTTAGAATCCTCCTGCCTTTGATCGGCCCAATATTCTCTGAAAAATTATAGATTCAAACGCAATTATGAATAGCATAAAGGATTTAATCAATTATTATGTATTATGTCCGTAGATTTTCAAACTTAAAGTGGCTAAGACTTAAAGTGGCTAAAGTGGCTTTAGGTGAAAATATAATCTAAAGACATAATCCTAGAATAATGAGGTATTGGTATTTATGTTGCTTGATATTTAATTCGATAGAAAAGATAATATCTTCCCAATACTGCCATTTTGACAACAGCCCATCATGACACAAAATGGTGTCGTCCATTCCGCTACAATAACGGCAGTAATCCTATATATATAACTAACAGCTTAGCTTTCAGACCCTTCGACCTATACATTAATTTGCCAACCCTTGAATTTATTTGGCCAAATTCTAGACTTTTCCAAGCCCCATTATTGGAATACAATCGAGAAAGTGTACATAACCTATATCCTATTTTATATTCATTGTTACATGAATTCTTTTCATGTGTCTTTTGCATCACAAATGCCCTTGCTTGATTTTGAAAAGGAGGGGGCACGCGCCCCCGCGCCACTCTCACCTCCCCCTCTTTCTTTCTCTCTCATATCTCTTTCCCACTCTCTCTATTTTCTCTCTCCTTACTGTAACTCCCTTCTATTTCTCTGTGACCCCTCCTCCTTATGCGCACTTACATGATTACATTCGATTAAATATTTGGATATTTTATTTAATGATCTGCTAACATGGATTCTACAATGAATACAATTATCACTTATGTTTCAAACATTTTCGAAAGCTTTTCTAACAAATCTCCCCCTCTCCTGTCCCTCCCCCTTAATACCCTGCCCCTCCCCCTGAGGTTATTCACTACTGGTGATACAATGTTCTTGTATACTTATTTCAAATATCCTATACAGTTTCAAGTTATTTACAAAATACCAGTCACATTATACATACAATCAACGAGACTAGGCGTTGATACAATCAAACATGCAAGTGTTCTTTGTTTAGTTGTTGCTCTTTTTCTTGTCTCCTATATATTACATTTATGGAACTCGATTCTCTATTATGCATTTAGATAAAGACCTTATTTTTACTTCTACAATTATATATATATATGTGGACGAGTACTGATTGGTTGTGGACGGGTACCCCCATCAGTCCACTCATCCACAATACTATTGTGGACGAGTGGACTGATGGGGGTACCCACTGATGGGACTGTATTGTCAATACTAGTACCTTGTACGGTACTGACCCTTACTGAAGTCTTACTACAAGTTACAACCCCTGTAATATCAAAACAAAAGAAAAATAGAACTCCACGAAATACCTACTAATACTATCCCATGATTTTCCCCGTTTTTCTAAGTATTACTTTTCAATATAACTGTAACAGGTTTTTGGTCATTCAGTCCCGACACCCTACTCAGGCTACTGGTGATGTGTAGGCTACGGAGTGTGGGGGCCGGGCATAGGCCTAACGGCTCTCAGTCTGACCGTGTACCGTAGGCCTGCAGCCGCCCCCAGCCACATAGCACTATATGGGAGTCGCAGCCTGGCCTAGCTACGGGCAGGCCATTCTTAATATCGGTGCAGTTTGAATACAAAGGATGATTTAACCTACCTGACATTGTCTGTAACACGGTTGGCAACTCCATTGCTTTATGCAGAGGTAGAAACATGAACATTGGCTGGAAAGATGAACGATCGTTGCAAACTAAGTTTTTGAACCATCCGCCATTTTGTCTGGTGGTTCCACGCATGCGCGTGCACAAACAACTGCTAGATGTGTTTACCAACAAGTGGGTGTGTCACTGGGCCCAGGTAGCGGTCACTGTAGCCAGTAAAATTTGTAGGCTACACCTGGCCTATATTACACATTTTGGTGATGTATCATTAAAGACAACCAGTCAAATAGAGATGGGATTGATCAGAAACCTCGATTTTCACTTCAACAAACTTAGTTATAGGCCTACATATATATGAGTGTCGCAGAAAAACAAAAGCCCCACCCCTTATTAGGCTATTATAAAACTTGTATTCAATAAAACATGTACATTTCTGCTATGTTGTACCAAAGAGGAAAAAGTCCTTCTCAGTGTTATGTAACTCTGAGTTCTTCCCGGGTTCCCTTTACACAATTATAAGCGATTACATTGTTTAAATACTAAGAATATAGAATCGTCCCGCTTTTAAATGGTAGGATTCAATGACGTTCATGGCAATGTTCTTTTTGTCCTTGGTTATGTATTTGCCAGAGGTATTTCGTCATAGAGTCATAAAGTTAACATGCTGGGGCTCTAACTCAGTGATACCTATTCATGCTTGTGTAGTAGCAATAGGGTTGATGGTTGAAGTTGTGGAAATAAACCACGAACAATGAACTTAGAACTATAAATGAATACACTATCGTAGTATAGTAGCACATTGAGGTTTTAACACCTGCCAATGCCCCTTTTCGCTCACCTACATAGCCCAGGCCTATATATAGGGGTGTGGTAACATTTTCACACATTTGAATTAGCTTAAGGTGAAACTAAAACAGATGTGTATACAGCTATCGCCTCAAATGTTATAATAAGGTAAATCTTATTTAGAAAAAATGTTAATAAGCAATAATGCATGATTAGAGAGGGGTGAAGGTTGTTTTGAAAGAAGAATCAACTTAATTGACACCAAATATAATCAGATATATTATGTGGTATTTATCATTTTTGAGTCGAATTTACTAAATGTGTAGAGCTGGTGATTGTACATTTTCTGAAAATCTGACCAAGGAGGCTGGATTAATGTATTTTTATCATACTGAAAAATTCTGTTCCCCAGTCATTCCAGTTTCAGACTGCTGCATATATCACATTGTTTCTCTTTATCATTCCAACAGTAACCAAACCACCTGATTTTAAGAAAAGCTTTGGCGCAACAGCACTGAAGATGCTATGTATTGAAGAACGTCTTCAACAGTTAAAAGCATGTAGCAGAACGTTTATCGCAGTGGACCGGAGCGCGGGGCTTAATAGTAAAATCGTAATCAGTGCAAAATGCGTCTACACCAATGTGTTGTAAACGTTGTTGAACATGCAAACATGTTCAACAACGTTTAGATTAAATACGTTGTGGTAAACGGTGCCTTTGCAGTGTATGTGTGATTTCCCTATCTCAGGGTTGACTTAGCAAGAACCAAAATAAGAGATGAACTAGTAGTAATAAGTGGTTGTAGTGTCATACAATAAGTTGGTTTTTAGAGGAAATAGAGTAGTGCTTAATTGGCCAGCTTGTAATGTATCTGTAGGAACCACGGCTCGGGCAATGAGCTGTACCTCCTCTGCCTTCCACTTGCTGGCGTTTCTATTTGTGAATCCAGTGCTTGGATTTTATGCATCATTAATCTGGGCCTATCACCAGGCTACAGATTTTGTTTGTTCCAAGTTAGGACGATTCTGACGTTTCGTTTAGAGAAAAAGAGCAAAATGCTGCAATATGTAACATATGTGATGTGTTTCAGGGAAATGGTCACAAGTCGCAACAAAATGGATTTTGAGATATCATCATATCTGAAAAGTTGAGATCAAGCCGATCCCAATGATAGTAAACAATAGAACATCTAATAAGTATTTCTATATTTTAAGTTTGATATTTCTTAAAAAAAGGTTTGCAATATTCCTAGGTGGGCAATTACCAGTAAGGTAACTAAATATACTCCATACGAAGACCTTCAAAAGGCTATAGGATATATTTGATACATTAATGCAATGTCCTGATATTTGGTACATAGATGACTACAGCTGCTACCCCCCCCCCCCACACACACACACACACTCCCACCTACCAGGTCTGCTAAATGTATGTTATTATAAAAACTATAAGATACTAGCGATGATATGTATACAGTCTAATCAAAATAATCGGTAAGAGTACATTTTTTTAGAGCTATATTATGAAACATGAAGATTAAGACGATCCTGAGAAAATGTTCTTGTTATAACAAAATGACCAGTAAAAATAGTATTTTCAAATAGAGGAATTATCAAAAGCTAATTCCTTCTAGCATAAATGCAAACCATATGCTCATGTGCAGTCCTTGATTCCCCTTCGAGGAAATTCAGTATTCTTATAACGACAGGGGAGAGATCGGCTTCCAGTATGAAGAGAAAAACTCCGACGACAGAGACATAGTTCAAACAATAGAAACCCACAAAAGAAAACACTTCCAAAATGGCTTCCGACAGTCTCGAGGCCAGAGAACTGATCCAGTCATTATTGTAACCACAAAAAGTGCGAACCGACAACACAAAAATACCAAAGCTTTGAAATGAAAAACAATCTCCATGATCGGAAACCATCAAGACCAGCAGTAGAAATCTCCCACGAGTGGCTGGTTAAGGGAAATTTGATTAGTAAGATGTTTTCTCTCATCTTATACCCAATACTTTTTAGGACAGTTCAGCATACTGAAATTAAACTAAATTCAGGAAAAGGGGTTGAATTAAGATTAAACTATAATCAACCATATACTTTGAATATGGACAACGATATCTTAGGTAAAGGGATAGCCGAACCATCAACCTTATACCGTGCTACTGTGTACGCGTGAAGCTAGGTAAAGGGATAGAAACTTTGGGAAAACCTAACCTGGAAAATAAATTATTTAAAAGCAAATTAAAGATAAGTAATTAACCAAAAAAACAGGGTATGACTTGACCTTGGGTATATGTTGGAGATTTATTGTTTTTGTTTAAACACAAACACAATTTAATCATAAACCAAAAACATAATTTTGAATAATTCCCTGGTTTTTAATAAAACAATCTTCAAGGGTATAATTGGTCAGGGTGTGATTGAGACGAAAATAGCTCCTAAACTGTATTTGATATTAATTTAATACATAGACTACGTCCTCTTGTCATTCTGTACAAGGAGTCAAACCGAGAATTGTTGAGAAGTGTTGTTTCCTACCCAAGTTAATTTACGAACAGAACATTACTTCAAATGTGTGACACAAGTCACAAGTCAGAAAAACGGATCTTGAGATATCATTATATTTTGAAAAATGACATCAAGCAGATTCCAACTGTCGTAAACATTAAGGACATCTAAAAAGGGTTTCTATATTATAGACTTGAAAAAAGTGCAATATTTCTGATTGGACAGTATAATATAACTAAATATACTCCATAGGATGACCTTCAAAACGCATAAATATATTGGATATAATATCCTGAAAGTTGATACATAGATGTATACGACTACAAGTGCTAGACCCTCCAAGTACCAGAACATTCCAATAAAAAGATCTTGTAAATAAACCACTTTAAAAAATATCATGTTTGTGACTCATTTTCCTGTAACACATCAAATATTGCCATACCTATCTTGTATGAGTAAGCCGAAGAAATTCAAGAGATTTAATGAGAAATGTCTGGTTGTGTTTAACAGTCTGTGAGTAGTCTGGGAAAAAGTGGAAAGATCACAGAGCGAAATGACTGGCTCTGAAAGGAAGAACACTTGTATTGCCTTTTCTAAAAAAAAAAGGTGGTTAAACAAAGCATTATTTCCAGGCTGGCTATGATACTGCTCTCACTGATGACTCGTATTCATGAAGAGTCTATCATTTCAAGGGTTGGGACATTGAAACAACACTTGTCTCTCCAACAGTCCGCTCTTTTCCTTTGAATGGCTTGCTTCATTTACTAGGTTGTCTGTGAAGTTTTCTAATTTAAATTCGTCTTGTGGAGCAATAAAACACTGCAACTAGATTTTTCGTCTGGATCTGTCCTTGAAAAGGGGCCGTTTCTTTAGTTGGGGAACGAGCATGGGAACCCAATTAGGTTCTGAGTGCCCCAACCCCCGGGGCCTGTTCTTATGATGTTGTTCACAATGTATGAAAATAAACAAGTCCAAGCATTGGAAATGGCGTATCTTTATTATGAACAGGTATATTGACGGAAATGCTTCTGCACCAGATAATTAGAAAGTACTCTGTCTCTCTATGGAGAGCCGGACGAACGACAGCTAAAAGTCTGAATGTTTTTCATTTGTCTCAAGATCTCTGTTCTTTGAAGGCAAACTAATGTTTTTCAGTTTCGCAGTCAGTCTGTAAGATTATTTATGAGTCACTCTATGGACACTTGTCAAATAAAGAAATTTCTGGAATGAACAGTGGCATGTATCTTCATTTATCCATAATAATAGATAAATTTTGAGAACAGTTATCCTATCAAACACTAATGATGCGTACAATTAACGGTCCATGTGCTTATGAATTCAGCGATCTCTGAGAATTGTCACAGGAATACTTTGCAAGGAGAATATAACCTGTGGCTTTTACATCAAAGAGGCAAATTCCTTGCAGTGAACATATATGACATTTGTTTGAAACTTTATATTAGCTATACAAATATATATAACTATATATGTGAACATACTAGGGCTGCGTCTATTGGTCAAGTGCCAACTTAAGATGAAGGAGTCTACAGTTACCAGGAGAAGTCCATAATAACAGCTTTCATGTCTCCTTTGACGATCCTGCGATGCCAAACATATTATCAAAATCATCATGTCTGTGCATCCATTTCTTCAGAATTGCACCTCGAGTAAGTAGTAGGCAGTAAGTTTCTGGGCGGTTAGCTACATCAGTAGACGACGATCCAAGGTTGCATTCAGGTCAATCAGTAACAATTGCAGTATAATTTGCCTAATGTGATCCTTTCAATGTAACTTGACTCAAAGATCCAACTTGTTCTAAAGCTGAATTCTCAGTTAACATCAGTCAACAAATCTTTCTAATTTTGGTTCCGTTCTTTTCCAACCCATCTAAATTAATGCCATTAACCAAAGTTGTGGGTGATTCGTTCAGGTTGTTTTTGAAAGTTCCTGAAAAATCCACATTGATATTTCGGACATCCGCCGAAATATTTCTTTTTGTGGCTTCACTTATTATAGCTCAACGGCGGCTGTTTTCTCTCAGTTGATCATATTTCAAATACTTGTATGTCAAACCTCTCTCAGCCCAATAAACATTTTTCAATCAACCAAAATTACCAAAGATAATAATATCTAATTGTATGTATATAACTTCCGTCCTCATTATTCAACTCTTAATTGTGTATGTTGGAATTTCTGCATGAATTTCAATGCAACAACCCTGGTATCATAAAGCCCTCCTAACCTTAAGAGGGTGTAATGAGGCCATTAAGACATGTCTTATCATGTATAATGGAAGGCACCCTGTGACCAGCAATTTTGGCAATTATCTTCTATACCTAAACACTTAGTTTAATGTACAACGCTGGTCTTGAGGATTGATTGTCAGGGACTTAAACGTAATTGTTCTGTGAGTAGTACTTTACGTTGAAAGGATAATGGATTGTGTCTATTGTAATTATGGAGCATTATCTAACTTATGTTTGAACAGGAAACGTGTTGATTTCATTCAGAAGAGACATTTGGGAGAATGTATAGGAATAGAAATATGGAAGGTTGATTTGTATTAAGTAAAGGGACCGGTTGCTTTGAAACAAGGTACAGTTCTTGAAACAACAAACATGTATGGGTCAGATCGTCAGAAAATTTACAATTCGCATTCACAACTCCTCTCAAATAACCCTAAATTTAAAGGTATACAGGACAGTTCAATGAAAAAAAAACGACCGGTCCAATTGCCATTAAACTTTCATGGATTTGTCCTTACTACAGAGGAAACAAATAAATGAAAAAAAAAGTTATGTTATCCCGTTGGTTTTTTTGGTAGAGTCACATGAACAAAATGGTGGTTTACTATGGTAACCTATGAGAAAATGTGTGTTTTTGCACGTTTTATGGAATAATAAAAGAATTCCCAGTCCAAAATAAATTTAGATTTCTATACTTTTATTTGAGGTCATTTCCCACAAATTAACACAAAACAATCCTATCTTACCCTGATCGAAAACAGTTAGAGACCTCTAAAGTTGACCATGTAGTGCACTTTTCATTGTTGGTCTGACTGATGCCATTCATTTAATACTAATATTCGTCATTGCAGTCTTTTTACTCATTTACATGGAGTGCTTCTTGGATCTATATGATTGTGATTATACTTCCCACAGTGAACAATGTTTATTTGTCATGGCAATCCCTAGAACATGTGTGAACATTATGGAAATGAATTTTGACTTAGACAAAAGACACTGTATGTAACCACTGGGCAGTATCACACAACCAGGCGCCACTTAGGGGCTTGGGGTCAGACGGTCCTGTATACCTTTAAGCCCAAAATGAGCTTCGAAATACAGTTTAACATAGCAGAACTGATATTTTAAAACACAATACCAAATATATTCAGATATACCCGGTATTCATAATTTCTCAGCCTAATTTTCCACAAATTACTTAATGTATAGAGCTGTCAATTGTACATTTTCTGTCGATCTGACCCGTATGCCTCGAAAAAGATCCTCGCCCAGGCAAGAGTATTATAAGTTTGAAATATGTAATATAATCTTTTTCAACTGAAACATTGCCACTGCAAAGCAAAATACAAACATAATAATTATATAAATAAATCGAGGATAATCCTTGAATTCGTGAGAAACAGCTTTCACATTTTCGTTCTGTAGTGCTAGGAATCCATGAAAACATTGAGAACAATATCTCATGTGTTACAGGGCAAGTATACATGGTGAATCACAAGTCGCAAAAAATGAACTTTTAGATATCATCATATTTAAGAACATTAGATCGAGACGATTCCAAAGATGGTAAACATTAAGGACATCTAAAAAGTGTTTCTATATTTTATATGTTTCTATATGTTTGATATAATTAGGTTTGAAAAAAGGTTTGCAATATGTCGGGGTGGGCAATTACCAGTAAACTAATTAGATATACTGCATAGGGTGACCTTAGAAACGCAAGGATATATCTAATACACTGTCTTAGAAATTTGGTACATAGATTCATATGGCTGACAGCACTAACACCCCCGAAAACCCTGGAACACATCACATATATTGTTTGTGCTCCATTTAGTTGGAGCACAATCTCTGCTATGAAAACTCTTCCTTTACCGAAGACCAAACTCCTAAATAATCTAAGGCTGCAAGAGTTAGTCCACATCAGTCCATGACTGTGAGGATGATGGGTGAGGCGCATTCTATCCTTAACTGAAGCTTCCTCTTTCCCATTTCCTCTCTCAACTTAAGTCATGTATCAACTGAGCCGATGTGTTGACGGTGGAGGAGGCACTCAGCCGACAGTCAGATAACTTTAATCACTGCCTTGAAAGTGTTGGGGCTATAAAAACCTATGGCAGTGATTAATAGGATTAATAACCTCCAACAGCAGCCCCTCACTGTTGGGGTCATTAATCCTATAATAGATCTGTTATATATATTGAAACTTTATGTTCACTTTGATATATATACATAAGGTCTATATGATAATGTATGACTTATGCATCCCCACTGGACTGACTTCCCTCCGTTTTTCCTCCAGCGCCCCAAGCCCCCGCACCCGCACCCGCACCCACAACTAGTTGCCAATCGGATCCCACTTAGTCCCATAGTCCATGCATGTGCCTGGACCCTCGCTCCGCAGAGAGCCCGTACACTAGCAATCGGTCCCAGTCACGTGACGTCACGGGGACACGAATTTTCTGATTGGCTAATCTATTTTTAGATACATGCGCACCTAGTTTTGGGGGCCATTTTGCTGCAATGCATGTTGGGATAACTAGCAGGAATCCCTGCTAGTTTCAAGATGCTGTCTGAGTTAGGAGAGAGACATTCTTTAAGACTAAAGAATGGATATGATTTGAAATATATATTGAAATTAATTGTTAGACAATATTTCCAAGTGCTTGGAGAAATTGGAGGACGGATTGGAGGTGTGCGTATCCACAAAAACATGGCCAGATTAGATTTTTGCATTTTCATGCATAGATTTCACTAGTGGAATCCGCTTTTCTATTGTACCCAATTCACTATGTTATTTTGATTGGTCGTGTAAATCAAGTTGTGCCAATAATGACGCTCATTTCATGACGCTCCTTTCATGACGCAATGTTGTAGACGCCTGCTTTTGCTGAGTCAGAGGGTTGCAAGACATTAACTAAAGGTAAATAATGATCAAACAATGCTTAAATTTATATATATATCATGGCATAAAAATAGAACTAAACTTGAGCTGCAACGCATTCATAAACATTTGTGGCCTTTGGCACTTGTGAAAGACATTGACCAAAAGCCACTTGCATTTTGTGAATACGTTGTCGCTCTCATTTAGTTCTACCTTAATGTGTGTGTGGCAAGATTGACAAAAAGTAGAATAGCGTCTGAAATAATTTTCAAGATCTCCAGCTGTTACCATAATGTTAATGTATTATGGGGGAGAACGAAATGCACTGTCACACGAGTTTATGATTGGCACCTAATTATGTATCTACCTAGCTCAACACTATCATATGAGTTTCAGTAATTGGCACCCAGCTTTGTGGTCCGCCAGCAGCTGACCATTGTAACGTGCTTCTCATCATGTCAGCCTTTGTTGTATGTTTCACAATGTATCACATGCACACACATGATCCTAAAGCTTAAAGCTAAAGCTTAAAGCTGTTTTTGCTCCAGGGTTTCATGAATAGCCACATCTCACTTGTTTTGTTTTAGTCGATTACACTTCAAATTATGGTAAAGTCATATAACAGCAGAGAAATTTAGAGAACTTCAGTCCTACAGATTAAACAGTGAGAAAATTTGATAAGATTTATTTCGTCCTCATGCAGAAAGCAGCTATAAAACATGGACTTTTGCAATTGTTGGACAGAGTGTAACACTGCCAGGTAAGGAGAGAGACCTAAGCAGATGCTAGACCAAGCGCAACCGACCTGCCCCCTATACAGGGCGGATTTAGACCACCTTTAAACTTCCTTTCGTTGCTCTATTACCCCTGGTATTCTCAGTTAGACAGAACTCCCATCCATCGACCTGTTTTTTATGTTTTCCCATCTAAATGGGTACCATTACATCGTCTGAATGGCAAGTTTTGTTCCTCATGAGGCCTTTTCAGGGGACGACTTATGTATAATGTGGTACAGGAAAGTTGCAATTTTAAATATAAAGATTGGTTTAGTCTCCCACCCCTGTCGCACCTCTCACACACACACTGCACCTTCACTCACTCACATAGCCCAGTACCACACACTGCCCCTCCCGCTGCCTGCCACTGCCTGCTACTGCCTGCCACTAGTGTGTGTGTAGCCTTGCCTCAAGGCTACACACACACTAGGCAGGTAGGCAGTCAGGTATCATACACTAACCCATGGATTCTAATGTGAAGGGAGGAGTGAAGGGTGGGTGGCTGGTGGGCATGCAGTGTTATTCAAGGTGAGAAAAACAACAACTATAAGAACAAAAACAAATAAGTACAGCAAGCAAAAGTACTAGCGGGTAAAATTTCTGGACGAGATGTGACCGACCCGCCCTCTGTGGGCGGATAAGCCTACATCAACAATTTGTGACGTCACCCAACCCATCAGTGTCCACTCCCCATATAGACACGACCCATACTTATGGCCTTCTTTTTAACGTTTTCCCTGTAAGTGGCGACCTGTAATTCGTCTGAGAGAAACTTGACTTAGTTAGCTACCTTTTTGTCTGGAAAAAATACTGCATTCATGGTCTAGCAATGCTATTTTGAAAACATTCATGCACCCTCTATCTGTTGTCACTCACTCCCGCCATGTTTACATAGCTTCAACCATATAGCCACTGCCACCCTTACATAATACCCACGCTCACAAACATGTATAGGCTATCTATAGGGCGGGAGCCTACTCAGCACATTGGTGATGTGTAGGCTCGGTATTTAACACTAAATCAAGTGGATATTGTAGGTAGGAGGGGCAGGGAAAGGTGGGGTGGGTGGGACGATCATTTATTTTCAAATATTAAAAAATCTTAAATCGTTCAGATCTGGTGAAATATAACCAATTTACTTCCCACAATTAAGTGTCTTGCTGCGGTAATTATCGTAAAACGGCCGAATTTTTGTCACTAAGGATTAATAAGGTCTTTGCCGATCTGTAAGGCTAAGAAAGTGTATTTGTCATTTGTCACTGGCCTGCCTTTGTCGATTTGTCCATCTGAGAAAAGGAAATTCCAATTTTTTCTATTTAAGGCCTTAAGAGCCCTTCTGATGAAATAACTGCAGCTGGTTTATTATTAAGAAAGTTGTCTATAAACACGAGTCTCAGCTTAATATAATTTCCGTCTCTATTTTTGGCTGGGTCATGGCGCCCCGTTTCCAGTAATGGTAATAAGCCCTGCCCCGAATGTAAGCTTGACCAAGCTTGAAAACAACACATGAAAATAATAGAAGCCAGGAGCTTGTAAACGGAGAAATAGGGTAAGTTACGGGTAGAGTCTGTCAGTGTACATCAGTTCGTAAGGGCACATGCGGCAAGTGGGTTGCCTTCTACCCCAGCCATCAATAGGTGAGACTCCTTCACATTGAC
Organism: Sthenelais limicola; assembly: GCA_942159475.1. Lineage (NCBI taxonomy): Eukaryota > Metazoa > Annelida > Polychaeta > Phyllodocida > Sigalionidae > Sthenelais > Sthenelais limicola. Next base: position 41,004,649 of record OW804097.1, on the reverse strand, counting down.
TCCATAAGGGCCCAGTCCACTAAGTCGATTCTCATTCAATTCTCACATAATTGGGTGGAAAAGAGTCCTCTGGGGCTCAACATCGAATAAGAATCAGCTTTTACTTGTAATTTGGGTGGTAATGGCTCTTGGCAAATTTGTCTTGTCATGACGAACCCGTTAACCTCACTATCTACGCCTGATCTATAGGGTGCTCTTGTCATTTCCATTATTCATTTTAACGAAGCAGTTGGAACTTCAATTGTTCCTAAACATGAAAGTTCAGGAAGAATGTCAGTCCTGTAACGTTAGTCCAAGTTAGTCAGTGTCAGGTATACATTACAATATTCATTTTCTCCACTTTCATCGACGATTATTTCTTAAAAAATACCTTAAAACGTAATCTTACAACATTCACTCATTCTCTCTGTTTGTAAGGCGATAGGAGGGGAACATTGGACATAGATATATATAGAAAAAAACAGAAGAATAGAAAAGGCGAGAGAATGGGCGTAGAATAGTATGGAGGAAGATGAAATAAAATGAAGAGGTGGTAGATACCTTGTGTCAGGCCCCTCGTTTTCCCCCCACATATATTGGTGGGGGGAAAACGTCCTCATTCTATACTCTTGCCTAGCCGAGCTGAAAGGCATGGGACAAAGGATAGGTGGAGAGAGTGACATTAGAAAATATCAAATCTGATCTCCCGGCGAGAATAGTCAAAAATTGTCATGCACACAAAAATCGTTTTTTGAAATACCCATATTCTCTCTGTAACCTTTGAAATATCCGTCCAAAAGGAGGAACATGGTTTTTCTGTTCTGGAAACAGCAAACAAAAGACGAAAATAAAAAATAAGTTAAGGAAAGAATGAACAAAAAGGCCCTTTAAACAAATGAACTATTTAGGGAATGTATGAAAACAATGACGAAAACAATGATGAAAATAATGTATGAATGATTAAAAGAATGTATGAAAAGAATGACGAAATACGGTCCAGATACAGACTTCCTAGTACAAAAAACTGAAGCTGAAAAACCCAGATAATTCGCGGGTAGAAGTGTTAATATACATCAGGGATCAGCCATGTGTGTGACTGGTGACGTGACCCTTCCGCCGGCCATCAATGGGTTGGGTTCCGCCTGTCTCTTCACGTCTCATGGGCGCTGGCCTTCTGTCCACATTAGGTCTAATACTGGCAGGCACTGAACGCTACATTCAACACTGCAATAACGGCATTCACATACGCGCTATTTGGGTTTTGATGTGGCAATAGGGCAGTTGGTGTAATCGAGCCATCTGTTGCATCCAATATAGTGGCAATCTGTCTGAATTATGTAATTCATACTTTTTTTGATTTATAAAATACCTTTATTCAGGACTTAAGACATTACATCGATGATGCTGTTCTCAGAAATGCCTGATGTTACAAAAAAAAGTTACAATACTATGGAACATATTCCGCGAGATGACAAATGCAGAAGTTATTATGATAAGAAGAGATAATCTCAGTAATATAAATAATACACCATTTGAAGGAATATATGTAATTAAGTTACGTAAAGACAGTAGTACACAACATCAATTTGCGGGCATACACTTGTTATCGAGACATACAATAGTATACAGGTTGTAACCTGGGCAGTTTCAAATATAAAAACAGTTGTTAAAAACATAAGTATAGCGTCGTGCTCTATCAGAGATCCGTTGGGTATTACATATTTATGTCAACAAAAAGATTAGTATTTGTACATTCGGAAAACAATCAAACAAAACGATAGGTCATTGCATATGTATGGAAGTCTGTACACTGACAAACAAACAAAAAACAGTCAAATTCTCACAAGTATACCACAAAAAAAACAAAAAAAAACAAAAAAAACTCAGAAAGGGCGATCAAGCGAGCTAAGAAAAAGCGAACAAAGTCAGTCAAGGTTGTAATGAAAGAAAAAGAATCACAGTAATAGGTCTTCTACATTTTAATTCTGCCAGAGTTTATAAAACCATCTAAGTAATGTTTTTTAAGAGCGTTTTTAAAGGATTTGCTATCCTCCACTAATCTAATTCTTACTGACTTTTCCTACTTTGGAGTACATATTACTCATACAAAAAAACATTTCCAACAAACATTTTTCTATTTCCGACCAGAGATTCCTATTGCTGAAACAAATAGTTGCATTACAGGGGCTATTATTTTCTCCATTGCTAAATATGGAGGCTGAGAATGCTAAGTCTATGAGGAATATTTGTTTTCGGTCAACACATCAGTACAAGTGCGCGCCTCAATTACTTTAAATCACTCACAGACATCATGACACTAAGATGTGCCCTATTGCCACTTGCAAAAGCCTGGATCTATTGAAAGATATCTTTTACTAGATTGAGTATTCATCCAGCAGGGTGAGAAAAGTGATCAACACAACAAGTATGTGTGCTTCGGTTCACAGGAAAAGAAGAGGATGAATCAATTTATTGAAGGCTATTTATACATTCAGGTACATACTGATCCAACAAATAACTGCCCCTGATTGGTTTACGTCAGCTGACCACTGGTCACTGTAATAACAGGACAGGAGTATCAGGGATCCAATCAGGATCATGAAGACATACAGAAAATCACAAAAATGAGGCAGATAACCTTAACTAATTAACACTGACCAATAGTTGAGTGGCAAATGTCCCTCTGGCTGGTTTTCCTTTTCCCCCACCCCTTAACTAGGCTCCCTCCCCAAGTACCTTTCACCCCCTTCCCCAAATAACAAAGATATCAGGCAGGTAGTCACTGCTTATCGCATGGAGAATGACTGGGAAGCAGTGACGCATAACACTGAGCCGCAACCTTCACCTTCACCTTCTGGGTCCATTAGTGATTCTTTCAGAACAACTAAAATCTTTACCTAAATATTCTACACTATAATGTAGGCCCGGGTTGTATTACTTGAACTGGATCCATCGCCCCATTTATAGGTTTCAATGTCCTGGTGGTCATACTTGAAATGGATTGGGGCATCAGAAATCTACTCTTGGAGTGATGAGAGAACAGTGAATAATTATGTCTGCATTGCTAAGCATATGGGAGATTTGCGCTTCCTCACAACCAACTGGTTCAGTGGCATGTGTTTTGTCCCCAAACTATCAGGATAAAAATGTGTCATAGTAAATCCCCAACATATCCAACATTTTTCTTTTTCAAATATCATTTTCCTTTGCTATGATATTCCAACACATAATCAACATGACTTATGGATATCCTAATATCCGAAGAGATACTTTCTTTTCTTTCTCTCACAGAGATGTACACATAGCTATCTTTCTTATGCCAGAGTCAGTTGCTCATTTTCATATACTACTATGTGGTGTCTGAATAGTGGCTAGTAGACTAGTACTGAGTCCCTTAGGCTATAATCATAGACCAGAAAGTAAAGTTGGTTATTATATGATACATTTCATTTTTGTAAAAGAATAATTAGTTTAATAATTGTTTCTTAGGTAATGCCCAAGAAATAATGGTTGTATGTGGATAAATTGCATTTATTTATATATATTGATATTATTTAGATTATAAAAATAATCAATGTGTGCAAGTCTATCATGATGCTTAGGAAAGGAGCGAAAAAGGAAGAAATACTCACTCTCATATTTTAAAAGGACCAATTGCAATGCGTCATAGCAGCAGATGACACAGGTCATAGGTAATAGGGGAGTGGTAATAGTAAAAAGACTTCTTGCTATGGGAGAAAAGATCTCTGTAATGAAGAAATAGTCGGTGCCATGAAACTATTTGTTCCAGGAATAGGAATATCTGGTCGGTAATAGGAAAAGGTGTCTTAGTAATATATTTTGGCTATGCTAATATGTGCAAAAAAAGAGGAAAAGTCTGTAATATTACATATATATCGTAGGCTACAGATGATGACTCTGGGACACAACAGCATGCCTCTAAAACTCATTGCTGTGGGCTACTTAGCCTCCATATTGGATGTACAAACGAACTATGGACTGTGTTCTGATCTTGTTAGTAACAGCGGACGCTCAAACCCACAACCCACAATGTATGAATCATGCATTTCTATATCAACCCGATAATTTCAATGCCAATCCATACCCGGCAACCTGCCTCCACACGTTCAGAAATCACAATGATGTCAGCAACTGACGTTTTCAGGTGCATTGCCTCACGTTCTCTGAAAAAGAAAATATTCATCATTTCCAACCGCAGCCCGCTTTTATTCCTTAAGAAAAAACACTCTGCCATCAATCAAGGAACAATCAGTCATTGAAAGCTGTTGGGCACAGGAAATTAATAGTATTTCTCGGGCCAATATAACACCTTTTAAGCCTTTCACTCCAGTAAGTAGAGGTGTGAATTGTCGTCTGCTTCTTGTGTGTTATGTTTTCGTGGACATAACAAGTGGAGGGGGGAGGCTGTTGGAATGTCTGCTGACAGATTCACCTCCCCCTGTTCCTTCTGTCAGCTTTAGTGATTCGCATTGTTGCCGTTTTCAACCCCCCAAGTGCCACTTGTTATTTTACAAAATCTTTTATTTTTCGTCCCCACCTCTCCTTAAATAGGTCTGGAATCTTATTTTGATGCAGTCTGTCTTGGCTTTGGTGACTTCGTTACAATTGTCCTGAACCGTGAAGTGCGACTTCATCATTCATTTCAATGCCACGTCACAATAATAACCGCGTCTGTGACATTGCACAAACATACATGACTACTGCTGTTTATAAGAAACCCTATTATACGCTTCAAGCGAATTTCAGACTGGCATCTATGTTGTAAAATAATATGAAATATGAAGCTAGTTCAACCTGTCATATTGTTTTTAGAATGTTATATTTAAAACACAAACCACAAAGGGATGAGTGTTGTGCATATAGACAATGAGGTCTATAGTTAGTTTGCCTGTCACAAAACTGAGATATACTCAGACGGCAAATCGTTTATTTTTACAAAACGATTATGGCACTATCAATGGGGTCTGGAATCCTTTGTTTCTATTCCCATAGATCTACTTGCATTCTTACAGTTTTCAACCTGAAGTGGTGTTTATTATTACTTGACTGAAGACTGAATCTTCAATACTCATTGACTCTTGTCTAGAGTCATATATTATATAGATGCTTGTGTTGATGTTTGAAATTACTGTCATTTCTTGTTTCCCTAATTTTTCGCCCTGGGTGAGATCCATTTGTATAGTTTTTAACCCTGAGCTGCACTTTTCATTGTCTTCTTGAGCTGAGATGTGCCTCCTTTTCCCTCTCACTCATTGTATAGTTGATCATCTTATGATATAACCTTGTCTTTCTATGATTTTGACTATAGGTGGTGGGTGAGTGAGTGGTATCATATCATTCTTCAAAAAGGGGACGAACAATGTTATAATTATATCATGAAAATAGGTTGCTACTGATCAATACGTAAGTGTTACACTACATTTCCATTTGGTACAGCATTTAGTGACATTTGTCGTATGAGGCGGTGTTTGAGAGCCATGCTAAACATTTTAGGTTCAGATAATCGCCTCAGAGATGGATCTAATTTGTTCCAATTTCTGGCACATTGAAATGTATGTCTGTTAAAAATTAAATAGTTTCTACATTTTGTTTCGTTCTCTTCCAAGTCACTTTCTCTGGGGGGTTTTTACTACAGGGCTTTATAAAAGTCTGTAGAATTACATTTCAGAGATCCCAAATCCCGATCTGCGGTGCCTTGTCTTGTTATCGCTTGCTAGCGACCGTTTTCTCGAGTTGACTTCAAGTCCTTGTATAAACATATTATACAGCAGCAGGATATTGCTGAATTCAGTCCTATTTATCATAATATGAGTATATTTGGTGACATCTTTCAGGACGTAATTCAGCTGGGAAGGGAGCGTTAATGTCTAAAATGACTGACATTTCCTGTTACCCTGATGCTTCTTTGCTAGGGTAAGATGCATTGGTACAGTTTTCAAACCTGAAGTACCTTCTTTACTTACCTTCTTTACTTGACGCGAAATTTCTCCTCTTATAAATGCTGCTTTCACATAGAATGTGTAGCCTTGAGTCTAATGTTTTCCACCACGACTTTAATGACTAATTAAACCCTTTTTCTTGGGCTTGGGAAAGATGCATTCTATCCTTGAAGTGACTCTTATAATGATTCTACTCTATAAGGGTTAATGACAGCAATCAATACCATCTCTGGACTCTTTATATTCTTGGCTGTGGAGATGGATCAATTGATGACTGTTGATTTGTGTCTGTATAGATTGTTTAGCAAGATCAAACAGCAGTTTAAATCACAAGGGAAGATCCCTACAGTCTGCATTCTCTGCTAGGAATAAAAGTCACTGTCTATCACTAAGCTCACACCATTAGTATGTCAAATGGCATAGAATAATATCTTTCCAGAAAACTTGTCCAATCTGTACTACTACTTGACACCTCGCACATCAGGACACCTCAATTTTAAGGATAGATAGCCCCAGTCTTTTACAAAACTTTTCTATTGTGAAGATCACTCTTTATTCCAGATGCGTAAACTTGACTAATCCATGCATCAAATAGAAATGGTATTCTATAACCCATAATTTTGTATACATGTGTTGACTTTTTCTATGTAGATTTCTTAGTAATTCCAAATATCAGCATAGAGATGGGCGAATCCCAAGACTGAATTCTCTAGTAGGCAGAAGGGCCAGGACGGTCAGAAAATGTATTTATATATAATCGGCAGGTTTACAGATTTAGTTAAATCTGTTAAATTAGACAGAAGATGACAAATACTATATACATCTTGGTATATTTATTTATTAGTGTCTTAATTAAACACAATCTGTACGATTTTGTTGGGCTGTTATAAATTTGAACTTCATTTTTCATGTTAAATTTCGGTCATTTGAGATAATTTGCAAAGGCAATTTATTTAAGTGTTGTCGCCCTGTCCAGGAATAAGTTCACACAATTAGTATGCCCAATAGATGCAAGGAGGCGCACATTGCATCATAATTAATGCAGCTCAGCTGCAGAAGACAATGTTAGCAGAGGTGCCACTCTGAATAAGAAGCGCACACTGACAAAAGCCATAATGAATTAAAAATGAAAGAAAGAGAATCTGGTGAAGAAAGAAGAAGAAGGCAGCCATGACACTGTGACTAGAGAATAGCGAGTAATCTCCAAGAACCTTTTCACACTTGTGCCCTGAGAAAAAAATAGAAAAACTTCCAGGAATCTGTTCACCATTATATCATGAGAAAAAAAATAGAAAAATAATCTTAAGTGATCTGTTTACAATTGCGTTAGAAGTTCAGATGATCGAGACACTGACAACAATATATATAATATATATATATATATATATATATGAGCAATTCTCACGAATTGGGTACACTTTGGTGTTTTCTCAGTTTGGAGCCCTATAACATTTTCACATCAAACAATTGAATGAAATTTGTATTCAAATATCTTGGTAGGAATCATAAATATGCATTTCTTTGCATAATGCAGATAATACACTCAGGTTTAGAATAAGGGAGATGATTTACTTAGTGTATGTCTGGGAAAGGTTACCTCCGTCTGGCATACAAACACTCTTGTAGCATTACAAAAAATACCAAGAGTTGTCATATTTTAACCTGAATACATCATTTAACCAATACCTTTTCCAATAGGTTAATGTTCAATGCTCCATATCTTAGGAAATAATGAAGATAGAAGAATAGAATTCACATTAATGGGAAGGATGTGGCCATAGCTTTATGGGAAATATATAATAATTACCAATCTTCATTTCCTCTCATGTTACCTCTGTCTCCATGCAGACGGAGGTAACATCTAGTATTGTTGCATTAATGGAAGGTGTTACCTCCGTCTGGCTTTTTCAATGTTAAATATCTCAGGAAATAATGAAGATAGAGGAATAATATTGACATTAGTGGGAAGGACATGGCCCTAGGTTTATGGAAAGTATATAATGTATTACCAATCTTCATTTCCTTGCATGCTGTGAACAATGAAATCTTACTCATATTTTTGTGACACATCACATTTGAAAATACATCTTGTATATGAAAACCATACTAGTGTAGTGATTTCCGGTTCTACGCTTAGCTAGAATAAAGACGGAACGAGATATTTAACCTGTTGCATCCATTTATTCCTCATATCTTACTCTCTGAACCAACCCTGACCACTGGCAGTGGTAGAATACATAAATCCCAGGGTACACAATAAAAGCAGGTGTTAAGAGAAGACAGATAAGATTGTTAAAAGATCCTTTGGACATAACATGCTGAATTTAGCACCGATAACTGACTAGATACAAATGCAGGTTTATGGTAAAACAATATGTAAGATCAAGACATGGATTACGAGTTATAAGGACTAAAATCATATGGAAGGTAAGAAATGTAAAACACCAATATTCATTACGTAATGGGTGCTGCTTCGGCAACCCGAGCCCGAACTGTCAAACAGCGTGATTCCGAGAACCCGCTTCCGAAGACAGCTCGGACTCCGAGATTACATAGAATAAAAAGGAAACCAGAATATGATATATATAAAACCACCACACTAGATTATACATAGTGCATTATTAATGCTCCGGATTCCATCCATTTACAGCAAATATTTCACACATTTTCAGGTATATGTACTAAAACAAAGAGCCAGGGTGGATTGATCACCAAATTGCGAATCCTAATCATTGCTAATGATGAGAATGAAACTGTAAAAACATTCCAATAAATCTGAACAAATGACTTTGAAAAGTACCAATTTTGTGACTTGTGACTCATTTTCCTGAAACACATCACAAATCGCCTTTTTCATATAATCGACACATCGATGACGATATTCCAGTGAGCATTTTTCCACGCCCGTCACGGCCACGCCCACTATGACGTCATAAAGGTTGTGCGACTAGTATATTCTATATCTATTGTGACGTCGCCAAACCCCACCTTCATATCACTTCTCCACCCATTACCGCACTGTGCGGATGTGTATTTCCTTGTGAAATTTGTTCAATTTGTGGAGAGTTTTGAGTATTTATTCTCAATTTCCGTCATCATGGGCAAGCAAAAATTGTGTGACAAGTGTAATGAGACTCACGAGGCACCTGTGGGAGAAACTTGCCAGAGAATTGTGGAAAAAAAGGGAGCCAGTGCTGCTGAGAGTGCGACTATGGAGACCAGAATGAACAGTTTGGAGACTATGATGGGAACTCTTATCTCCACTCTTCAAAGCAGATCAGATTTATCTGGGGCGTCTGCTTCTAGCAGTGATACGATCCAGTTTAGGGCCCGCAGTACAAGTCCTACTGATTCTATCTACAATGTGGGTGTGTCCAGGAGGTCGGCAAAGAGGGATAGATCCCGTTCGAGGTCCAGGTCTCGCCTCCAACCGTTTGACCCTAAACAGGACTTAGAAAAAGGTGAAGTCATCAATTCTTTTGAAAAACTATTGTTAGTTAACTTAAAGCTTGTCGCCAAACTGGCCATCGATAGCCGTCCTCACGATGAACTTTTGGGTGTCATTAACCATTGTATAACAATGTGCGACAAGGCTGCTTCCAAAGTTTATGCTTTAAAAGCTAGTGTTTCATATGATCAGGCAGTGAGAGCTCGAGCCAATAAGTCTGGTCTATCTGCTTTTACCGAGGTTAGACAAGAAGAGGTGCTTAGGCATTTTTCCTATGAGAATTCAAAGAAAGCTGTTACTACAAAAGTGGCAAAACCGTCTAAGGGAAAAGTATGCTTTAAATTCAACAATGCTGGAGGTTGTCCAAAAACGGCGTCATCGTGTGACTACCCCCACAAGTGTTCATCTTGCGGCAGCTCAGATCACAGTGCTCGTACATGTTCAACTTCGAAGTCTACTAAATAGGATGAGATTGGTCGTGGGGAAATAAGTGAACACATGTTTAATATCAAATCGGGTATTGATGATGATATGTTACCTTGCAAGGGTGTTTGTGTTGATGTAAATGTGGATTGTGGGAAAGTCCAATATGGCAACTTTGTTGTTGATTCGGAACTGGAAGTGTTCCATGACAACCAGACGGAAATCGAGGCAATAGGAACTGTCATGGCGGACATGGATGTTTCCCCCCACACAAACACCGATATTGCAGGTAAATTATTCCCGATTTTTCTCCCGACCAACCATCTCAACACAGATTTGAAAGGTGACTGTCATTATACAAAGATTCGTGATATTTTAGCCAATTTTGGTGTGTGTAACAGTGATATTACCGATGATTTTTGCCTATTTGTATGTCCTGCTTCGCCTAAGGGCCATATTGTAAATGTTTACGCTGGGTGTGCCCGGGGTCGTTGCCGTTGTGTGCACGCACTCGGAGGTAATGCTGTTCAACTTAAACCATGTAGGTTTGAATATTTATTGTTTTGTCTAGGTGAAGAGGATATTGCAACTTATATTGATGTTTTTTACGGTATTGTCGATGGTTTTGACGTTGTAGATAATGAAATTGAACCGTATGTATGTGATAATTATAAATCTATATTAGACGATAACTCTAAACTGAAAATGGATGATATTATTGCTCATGAGCTTTCGGAAGGGTTCATATCGGTAGCCGAGGATATGCCCACATGCATTCATGCCTTAGGTGCTGTGCCCAAGCCGGATGGAGGGATTCGCCCGATCACTGACTGCAGCCGTCCTGTGGGCGTGTCCGTCAACGATAATTGTTCTTCGTTGGTAAATGAATTTTCTTACAAATCTGTAGACGATGCCATACATCTGGTAAGAGACAGTTCTTTCATGTCTGTAGTAGATATCAAATCGGCATACAGAGCCATACCCATCAACCCAGAACACAGGAAATATTGTGGGTTTAAATGGAATGACACTACTTTCATTGACAATCGTTTGTGTTTTGGTCTTCGGACTGGACCATGTATTTTTAACCATGTTTCTAACTTCTTTGCAACATGTATGAATGTACTTTTTAAATTCCCTGTCATAAATTATTTGGATGATTTTTTTGTATGTGATAGTGACTATTCTACTTGTACTTCTCACCGTGATACTATCATATGTGGCCTGAGATTCTTGGGCTTTCACGTGGCGTGGAAAAAGGTCACTTCTCCTTCTACCAAGACTACTTACCTTGGATTTTCGCCTTTTTCTATCTAAAATCTTGTAATCAATGAGAATATATGTATATGCTTTCCCCCATTGTCCTGTAGAGCAAATGGTAATAGGCAACTAAATCAAGGTGAAGAATTGATTTTCTTAGTTTTAAAAGAATGGGGTCGGAAAGATATTACTTATGATTTCATTAGTCTTACCACTGTATACATTGCACAAGGTTCTGTAATGGCCAATACAATTTTCAAAATGTAACAGAATTGGGGGGGGGGGGCCAGTTCTCCCCCCCCCAATATAATTATTGGGGGGGGGGGGGGCAAGTGTATGAATTACCCCCCCCCCGGTTCCACCGCCCCTGAAATATAATGTTTCTGAAACTTTAGTTTCCAATTCAATTTTACCATATAAATATAAGTGTGATGTGTTTCAGGAAAATGAGTCACAAGTTGCAAAATTGATATTTTTCCAAGTGTTTTTTCCCCAAGATGTTTCCCCAAGATGTTTTTTCCCCAGGAATGTTTATAATACAATTAAGGCATTAGTTCATTATGTCTCCATGCAGACGGAGGCAACATCTAGTATTGTTGCATTAATGGAAGGTGTTACCTCCGTCTGGCACATTCAACATTCAATACCTCAGGAAATAATGAAGAAAGAAGAATAACATCAACATAAATGGGAAGAAAATGGCCCTAGCTTATGGAAAATATGCAATGAATTACCAATCTTCATTTCCTCTCATGTTACCTCTGTCTCCATGCAGACGGAGGTAACATCTAGTATGTTGCACTAGTGGAAGGTGTTACCTCTGTCTGGCACTTTCAAAGATAAATATCTCAGGAAATAATGAGGATAGAAAAATAATTTCAACATAAATGGGAAGAGCATGGCCCTAGCTGTATGGAAAATATGCAAAAAATTACCAATTTTCATTTCCTCTCATGTTACCTCTGTCTCCATGCAGACGGAGGTAACATCTAGTATTGTTGCATTAAGGTGTTACCTCCGTCTGGCACATTCAATGTTCAATATCTCAGGAAATAATGAAGAAAGAAGAATAATATCAACATAAATGGGAAGAACATGGCCCTAGCTGTATGGAAAATATGTAATAAATTACCAATCTCTATTTCCTTTTATGCTGTAAATAATGAAAGTATATCAAGCTAGTCTGCAGGGAGGTGGACAAAAATTAACTAAAATTTCCTGGCCCCATATTCTTGGAAAGAATAACTGAAAGTTTATTTCTTATTGTTTTTTCTGCTTCGAAATATGTCCCAATTTGTCTTAAAAATATAGGCAACTAGCAATAATTTATATAAAAATCAAGGCACTAGTTCATCATGTCTCCATGCAGACGGAGGTAACATCTAGTATGTTTGCATTAATGGAAGGTGTTACCTCCGTCTGGCATTTCCAATGTTCAATATCACAGGAAATAATGAAGATAGAAGAATAATATTGGCATTAGTGGGAAGGACATGGCCCTACCTTTATGGAAAATACATAATGAATTACCAATCTTTATTTCCTTTTATGCTGTAAACAATGATAGAGCATCAAGTCAGGCTGCAGGGAGGTGGAGAAAAGTAAATTAAAATTTCCAGGCCCCATATTCTTGGGGAAAATGATTAAAAGTCAATTTTGTTTCTGCATTTGCTTTCGAAATATGTCCCTTTTTGATAAACAACCAGGAAAAAGTATAGTTAAAATAATAATATTTAATAAAAATCCCACATACAGTGAATCACAGCAGTGCAGAAGGAGGTAACATCTAAAAATCAAGCATGAACTTTGAATTACTACCCTGAATCAGGGAATTATCTGATCATGTAGCAAATTTTGCCACTTAACCTTCAAATACTTGGCTTTAAGGTGGACGAATCAGAAATTTGATATGCAGTAGTAAAAAAATCCCATATCTGTCACTAAGTGAGCCCAGTTCGTGAGAATTGCCCATATATATATATATATATATATATATGGTCGATTCTCACGAAATGGGGGCAGTCAGTGTTTTTGGATTCCAAGGTTCACTGAGGATACGTTTTTATTTTTGGGGTTCATTTTTAATTCCCATCTCTTAGATCCCACTTTGTGCTTTCATGCCATATATGGTTTATTAATCTGAAAATGTGTATTTTCTACATAAAATAATAAAATATAGCTGAAAATTGACGTTTTGAAAACGTGAAATAAATAAAATGATGACGTGGGCACTCAAAATGATGAATTTATATCAAAATTTCTGCTTCATAAAAGGTTTCCGGCCATTTACTCAGCATTTTGTGTTAAATTCTGGGAAAAATATAGGATATATTATTTTTATTGCCACTTTTTGGCTTTAAGAAATGGCTAAAATAACAGGGTGCCTACGTCGGGGCAATAAAGTCTGTAAAAAAATTCATAAAATCAACCCTCAATAGGGAAAACTATGATATGCATATAAAGACAATTCATGTTCATGAAAGGAAAAAATTAAACTTGAAAGCAAGACTCATTAACTTTTAATGATAGGCAGATTCTTTTGAAAAGAAATCAATTTGGCTAAAATCTGCTGGTGCCTACGTCGGGATGCTATTTATTTAATCATTCTGTTACTGTTCAACTTTCAAGCTGCTTGTGTCTATTGAGCAATGTGTAATGTTAACGACTTCATATTCTGAGCACATGAACAATATATGTGGAAAATATTTGACTGAATAGCAAGAAAACTTACCCCGATGTAGGCAGCCCTCCCCGACGTAGGCACCCCCTGAGTAGGCCCCTATCCTAATGTAGACCAAAGGTGGCAACAGGTAGGCTTTATATACTCTAATTAGTCCTCATAATTTACCCATGATTCTCAGTGTGATGACTTCAAGATGTAAAGACAAATACCTAAATGTCATCTAGGCGTTTTTGTGAATGATTGAGATTGATGCCTACGTCGGGGAAGGGGTGCCTACATCGGGGGTAAGGTGCCTACGTCGGGGGTGGGGTGCCTACGTCGGGGTGGGGTGCCTACATCGGGGCATTTGGTTTTAAGTTTTTCAAACCTCTACACATTACAGATCCTTCCAAAACTCTCAAAATATGTCATACAATATGTTGGGAAGAGTATAATGATAAAAGTAAATTCTTATTTGTCAGTAATTCCACACAGTTTTAGTTCCTAAATCAACAAGGCTTACCCCGACGTAGGCACCTAGGAAAAAATAAGTTTAAAATTCAAATTGATGCTGGGAGAGAAATATGCATCCAATCCAGTAGCGATTTTCAGGTTACATTCCCCAAACACCCTATATATCAGTGCACAAATATTTCCTAATTCTGAAAAGCTTGAAAAAATGACTTCTGAAATCACCCATTGCCCCCATTTCGTGAGAATTGACCATATATATATATATATATATATATATATATATATATATATATATATATATATATATATACATATATATATATATATATATATGGTCAATTCTCACGAAATGTGCCCAATGGACCTGAAAGGGGTCTAAACTTATTTTTTTCCAAATGGCTGTATACTTATGTGAGACAGGGTGGAAGTACTGGATGTTAATAATCTCGATTTGCTACTTAATTGGGCAATTGGTTTTTGAGTTACAGACATTGAATTTTAAGCTAAGGGTTCTTATAATGGGCGTGATTACGTCGCAGACACGATTTTCTGCAAGATATCCATATTTTACATGATTAAATCAATAATTCAATCATTATTCGTTTCTGTCCTATACATTAAGACTTCAGTGAATACTATTAGCCATAGAATTAATGCTTAATGTTATTTTTTAAGTTATTTTTACAGGAACAACAAGATACAGCCTATAATAGTTCTCAACAGGTTTTCCATACATGTCGCTTTTACATTCAGCACCATCTAAAGAATAGTTTTTGAATAACTTTTATTTTGTATAGGCATTACCTATAATATATCCTCAATGTGTGCCAAACCTATTTTTGTCCTTAAATTGTAGCATTTTCTGATTATGAGTCATCAGAAACATGCGACGTAATCACATGGATTCCTATATATATGCGTGATTACATCGCAAATAACATTTTCATTTAAGTACATCAATATCCCTGCATATAGGATGTATAATTTGCGGGTGTAGGTGTCCTAGACTAGGCGACCCAAACAGGCCCCTGGGCCGGAGGACCAACACATGACAACAAAAGACGGGTCACCCATACATACCACCTAGTGCTCCACTGGAAAAGAATGAGATTCAACTAACTAGGAAATTCCTCCTGTGGACCTCCCACATTACTTTGTGCAGGCACTCACAACAACCTAAAGAAGCTTTGAGTTTAGAGGGATTATCATGTAAATTGTCTGCAAACATCTGTACAATGGTCATGTTATTATTTGGTTATTATGTTATCAGCCTCACTCTACACAGAACCCACTTTCCAATGAATCAAGCTTTGACAGTGCAGAGCTGTGATGTTCTCATGGCTCTGCACTCCATTCTTCCACTATTTGACCAGTCTGATATCTTTCATGACTCTGCAAGCTAACACTGCAAGCTAACTCTGCAAGCTAACTCTGCAGGCAAACTTATACCTTACATTAGCAATAATCTCTCTTTTTTATCACCGTTTTTGCGGGTGCCATTAAGAACAGGATCATCAGACTAGCCTACAACCTGGCAAAAAGAACTAGCTATGACCACCTCCTTGACGATGCTGGTTACAACCGCCACATGTCAGGAGGCAAATTCACCTCCTAGAGAAAGCATGTACAGACACTAAAATGGAGGGTAGATTGGATGTCTGGAGTGTAAATCTTAGAAAGCTTACTAAAGGCCCTAAGTTGAGAATACCACGCCCTAGAACAGAGAAATTTAAAAAGTCTTTTCTATACCAGGTGCCGACTCTATGGAACAGTCTTGATAGGGATGCCAGGAGCATCCAAGACCTGGTCACATTCCAATATTATCTAAAAACACAGTATAACCCTGCTTAGGACTAACTTACCATTATTATTATTACTACTATTATCATTTGTTATGTACTGACCGCATACATTGACAACTAATGTCATTCTCTTTACTCATGAATCAATCAGTCTAGCTTGTAATGCTAAAGTACCAACTTGAATTACTATCCATTGGCTCTGACCAATAGACAAAGCCACCACATACACTTATGATTTATGATTCATGTATCTTTGCTTTATTTACCTAAATGTGTTGTATTTGTATGTTCGATATGTATGTATATTATCTAGTCTAGATCTTTTTCAAAATTCAGGAGTACTAGGAAGAGCAGTACACATTACTGAAAATGCTCCTTTTTCCATCTCTTCATATTAAACCTCTAGTCCACACTTATATTTACATTTGTAGATGTCTTATGGAAATAAACATCTATTATTAGTATTATTATTAAGTGTGGTGAGGGGGTGGGGAGGGTGGGTGGGTGGTGGGACAGATAAGCCACAACTACATAAACAATGACAACCTAGGAAGCATAGAAGTTAGAACAAACATCTCACTGGTGCCATACGCTTTTCTAGACTAGGCGACCCAATGCGGACCGTAGGGCCGGAGGACCAACCCATAACAACAAATGACGGGTCCCCTTTCTTCCACCTAGTGCTCTTTACTGGTATGGGGAAAAGAATGAGATTCAACTAACTGGGAAATTCCTCCTGTGGACCTCCCTCGTAACTTTGTGCAGGCACTCACAACAACCTAAAGAAGCTTTGAGTTTACAGGGATTATCATGTAAATTGTCTGCAGACATCTGTACAATGATCTTGTTATTATTTTGTTATTATGTTGTCAGCCTCACTCTACACAGAACCCACTTTCCAATGAATCATGCTTTGAAAGTGCAGAGCTGTGACGTTCTCATAGCTCTGCGCTCCATTCTTCCACCATTTGACCAGGCTGATATCTTTCAGGACTCTGCAAGCTAACACTGCAAGCTAACTCTGCAAGCTAACTCTGCATAGAACTTGTATTTATCTTCATAAACAACCCATGTAATTATTCAAGTCATCTTAACAGGAAATCAGGGGAAGAATGCTCTATACTTTTGTAATTATAAATATAATTGATTATATGTGTGTATGAGCATAGGGTCAATCATTTCTGCTGCCATTACCATGCATGCACATTACCATTATTATTTTGTTATTTGCCTGTAACTTTTCTTCTATTTGGAATATTTTCACAAATTAAAAAGCATTATGACCCTTATGTCAAGACCTATGAAGTACACAATAATTAAAAACATTATGTACATATTTCTTTTTATTCATTTCGAATTTAGGTAGAAATATGTACACTCTTCTGTGTCCTTATCAGCTAGTTCCCGTCACAGACTACACAAACCTGTCCTGCTTACAATATTTATTATCAACTTTCCCAATTTTGTTTATATTATCAGTAATATGTGTAGTTTATGTACGAAAAATAAGAAATCAATAGAAGCAATTTAAAAAAATTATGAATTTTCAGCCAAATGTTGACCAATTGGTGAAATTGCTCATATATAGTATGTGATATATGTTCATATAAATTACCAGGGAAGGATTGCAGTGCTGGCGCTCCCCTCAGTTTGTTTCACTAACTAACCCCTCTCTCATGTGATGGTGGTCACTCCATTTCACCACCTCACGGGTCACACTTTGGTTTTTGTTGGTCCCAACCTGGAAAAAAAAACTTTTGTTAAACTAAAGGGTGGTCTTCATGGCAGCCGGCTATCATGCCACTCCATTGTTTGTGTTCTGTTTCCCACGCATTTATGGTGAGGGGTAGGGGTGGGGTGGGGGTGGGGGGATGGGACAGATAAGCCACAGCTATATGAAAAATGACAGCCTAGGAAGCATAGAAGTTAGAACAAACATCTCACTGGTGCCTGTACGCTTCTCTAGACATATAGCAGAAGTCATCAGATATGACCTCTCCTAAAGTCTTCCCAATTTTCCGTTTTATTTGTTTCATCACACAACTCCAGTTAGGCTCTATATAGGTGGGGTATATATATGCAGTTATGTATTGTACATGTTACACATCCCTCCTCCTCCATAACCTACACACCTTCATCTCCCTTCCTTCTCCGGGCCCTCCCCAAACTCCTTTTCCATTGGATAGAGGAGAGAGGGGAGGAGGAGAAGGAGGGGAGGTAAGAGGTTGAGAAAGAGGAAGGAAAGGTGGAAAGGGGAACAGGGCAGAGAAGGAGGAGGGAAATAAGCCACAAGTCATAAAAATTATGTTTTTCAACAATTAATATCTCCGAATTTAAATGTTCTGATTTTTGCAGGGTTTAGCACACATAGCCTATAAATCAATGTACCAAATTTCAGGACATTGTATTAGATATTTTCTTGCGTTTTAAAGGTCTTCATATGGGGAATATTTAGTTGCTTTACTGGTAATTGTCTTAAAATAACTTAAAATATGGAAATACGTATAAGATGTCTTACTGTTTTCAATCATTGGAATCGGCTTGGTGTCATCTTTTCAAATATGTACACAAGTCATTGAATAAAGACATAGGAAATAAAAATAAAAAGTATAACATTGTGACTCATTTTCCTGTAACACATCACATATATAGTATCGAAGGTATGGAAGGAATTGGACTAGAAACATCATAGTGCAACAAAACTTTCCTCTCAAAAGGGGAAAGGTGAGAGGGCAGAGTTGAGGGATGAGAAATGAGGGACGAAGGACAAGAGGTGAGAGATGAGGGACGAGAGGTGAGAGATGAGGGACAAGGGGTGAGAAATGAGGGATTAGAGGCGAAAGATTTTTTCTTTTTTTTAGCATATCTTTATTCAGGTAAATAAGTGCTGGAATATGCCATAGCAATACGTTGTAAAGGCTCGGGTAAACCCGGTCTTCCTTCTTTGTCCTGAATTTTTGCTTTAGCATTTAGCAACTAAATAATAGGTGTTGAATGATATTACATGTAAAATTTCCAAAGAAGTGGTGATGATAATAATGAGATGAGATGGGTTGTGAGTATGGGTTGAAGTTGGATGATCATCTATGTAATTTGACTTATGTCAGAGATGAGGGACAAGAGGTGAGATATGAGGGAGGAGAAGTGAGAGATGAGGCAAGAGAAGTAAGAGATGAGGGATGAGAGGCGAGAGATCAGGGATGAGGGCATGATATTTTTTTATTTTTTTTAAAAACAGGTTTTTATTTCAAGATATTTCACAATGCTGATACATTTCAATCATATGAGATGTCACTCATGGCCCACCATACTTTCCCCTCACACTCTGTACCACTCTCCCCACTCCTGTTGTTCCCCACTCCTCATCCTACTCTCCTTCCCATTGGTTCCCTCCACAACCACCACCTTAGCTTCCACCCCTTGATCCCACCCCACAGAGCCCTTCTCTCCATCCTACATCCTACCTAAAAATGGGTGAGAATATATAATAATCTATATAATAATCTGGGTATTCATACGGATGATCCAGATCATTCTGAAATTATATTTTTGTTTGTTGCTGCGAATACTCTAAATAAATAGATTGTGATGTGTCTCAGGAAAATGAGTCACTAGTGGCAAAATTGTCCAAAAAGATTTATTTACCAGATATCTGTGGTGAAATGTTCTGATGTTCTGATTTTTGTAGAGCTGAGCGCAAATTTCAAGACAGTTCATTAAATATATCCTTGGCTTACAAACCTTCCAGAAAAAGTATACCACATACGATTTCCTGATAAGGATCGGATGTGGGTGAAATATTTCGATTGTATCATATATATTATTGTTGGAGGGTAATGCAAAGTCACCCTCTATGCCCCCCCCCTCAAAGCTCCGCCCCCCTCCCCCCCGGCCCAAAAAGTTAGTGAAAAGAAAAGAAAACCATTAAAAATCGGTATTGGGGTAGAGCCCCAATACATTAGAAACAAATTGTGTCATTTGCAAAAAAAAAAAAACCCAAAACAAGAAATTGTGTTATCTTACAACGGTCCATCAATGAGCTGCTTATTTAATTGTAACCTTATGACATGTGAAATTAAAATCTAGAGTCTTTGTATGTGGATAATGAAAATGGAGTCCTTGTTCAGAATGGTATGCAATTGGGGTCTGGGTGTGTGGGGGTGCGGGTGGGGGTAGGGGGTGCACAGGCACTCCTGGATCTGCCCCTAAATTAGCCTGGGGGTGGGAAGAGTGATCGAAAATACTTCTAGCATTACTTGGTATTAAATTGTGTTACCTTTATGTATATCATAATACATAATAATTTTGTTTACATGAGAAAGAGCATTACTCTCAGCGCAAACATGTTTGAGGCCAATCAAATGTATGAATTGTTGTTACAGACAGACAAAATATTTAGACATCCATATGTTTTTTTCCTTGCTGAGCGGACCTTTGTGGGGTCTGTATAGGGGGTTCAGATGCACCAAAGAACTCCCCCCCCAGCCTATGGTCCTGCACTTGCCTAATTAATGTTATAAGATGCTATTACAAAAACCACCAGCAACATTAATAGTAACAATATGGTTAATTATCATAGGAATGCTTTTTGCCACATTTCATCTCTTATTTAACCAATTTCATCTCATGTTTTTTACCAAAAATATTTCGATGTAATCACGCACTACCTTTCCCGCCCATAAAGTTTCTGCCATTCACAGGATAATAGCAGTAGAATTGGGAAAATATTGTGAATGAAGGCTTTTACTGAATGGATAATTTTAATCTTATATTGGATTGGTTTTGTTGCCTCATGTAAAAAAGCACAAGAAATCACTTCTGCAACGTAATCACTCAATATATTAGCCACTTTCCATGGAATTTCTATGAATGGCCATAGTTTGTCTTTAAAATGACACACAACATTCTCCAATGCCTTATTGAAAAGAGTGTTTCGCCCTCTTTGGTGTATGATATAAGAAAAGGATGTTTGTGTATTTTTTCCTGATGTAAGAGTGTCCTAAACACCTGCAACGTAATCACTGAAATATTTGAAAAGCACGGTTTGGGGGGTTTAAATGATAGAAATATTGGTCCCACATATACACATGTACATATGACAGGAGTCCTCAATACAACACCAATGCAGAGAAATGATTTACTTGCTTGTAAGTGTTAAACCCACTGACCTATGGGGCAAATAATGCTAAAAATAGGCTCTGGGCCCATTTCGTGAGAATTGATCATGCACACTCTACGCTGCTACTTGAATTAGGTGTATGAGTAAATTGGGGAATCCCCCTGTCATTGGCTGTACATACATATCAAAGATATCTGCTACACTCGCATATGGTAGTAGGTTTTTTGGATGACGTTTTGGTATGTCAGAATTGGATTGGGTAACTGTCGTGTTTGGCTGCCCGGCATCTCTTTTTAGGCGTTATTTGTTGAGGCGTTATTTACATTTAACTGTCCAATCTTAAAGGCCATGAATTGGTCCTTCAATGTCCAACCATGTCCTGATACCCGATTTCTAAACCATATATTATTATCATAGTATAAATTACTATAGTATACAAACAGATTAATCTACCGTGTCTCTATATGACACATGTCAAAATGAATCTTTGGTTCATTCCAACCTTCTTATCAACCATCATTTCACCCGCATTCTCATCTTCTCATCATTTCCACACTGTGATAAAC
Source organism: Sthenelais limicola (assembly GCA_942159475.1). Taxonomy (NCBI): domain Eukaryota; kingdom Metazoa; phylum Annelida; class Polychaeta; order Phyllodocida; family Sigalionidae; genus Sthenelais; species Sthenelais limicola. The sequence continues at coordinate 40,982,956 of OW804097.1, read as the reverse complement.
CGTCTATTCCATATGATATGAACTCAACACCAACAATCTATATAATTGAAATGTAATAGCGAATAGTCAGGGTTGGGCGGAATACCGGGCCTGGCCCGAGTCCTTCAATATATAGCTATGGCCTATGCCACTATTATATTCTATCCTGAATAAAGATAAGTTAAAAAAATGTTGATGCTTAAAGAACCGAATAAAACAATTGCCTATTTACCACTGAGAGGGGGATAATGATCAATGCATGATGGTGTTATATTTAAAGAAAGTAAGAGTAAGAGTTGTTCTTCTGATGATGATCCATCGCAATGATCCATCGAAAAAAACTCAAAAACTAGAACAAGCCATTTAGTTGGGGAATTTCATCATCTAAAGCAGAGGACTTATTCATCACGTTCTCCCTTTGTTTCTCGAGGGTTGCTTCCTGCCAGTCTGAAAATAGGCTTAACGCCTACTGATCCTTATTGGTTGAGAGACCTGGTAGCTCCGCCCCTAACTATGGGTCCGATCAGCATAACATAACATATGCCTTTTTTTGTTTGTACTAATTATAGACTAAAATATAAGCTATTCATAATATTATAATACAATTTTTGAATCTACAATGACTATATTATCTGTTCTCATATAAAATCATTGATATGCCTCCATGCCTGCTATCTCAGACCTCGATTTAGCTCCGTTTTAGGTCTGCTGGTGCACTGTTTCTTATACACCAAACGGTGCACCAGCAGCCCCTCAATGTCCGGTTTGGGAATGGGAGGGGGGAAGTGTGTCCAGTGCGTGGTCAATGCCTGATACCAAGGTGGGTCGGCCATGCCTGCGCGTGAAGGAGGGTCAAACGCCCAATTAGAAGAGGACAGCCAGGGCAGCAGAATATTAGGGGTTTTCATGGAACTTTATAATTCAGGTATCGATGTTTGGGTATAAATAAAAGAGGACTCGACGCTATCAGAGACTCTTTGCCTTGGCTGAGCTGATATCGCACAACTAATCTCTGACGTTCTTCATTAACCTAGTAAGACCTAACAGTTCATAACTCAGGAAACAGCGCTGATAACGTATTGACAATGTGTATAAATAAACTGGCTAATTGACGGGATTTTCAAAAATGAATTATAAAAACCTTTTTCCATGTTAACCGTGGGATGAGAAGAATTGCATTTTGGTAACATTAGGATGGTATTAGAATACAATATTCACAACAGTATTCTTGTTTTTCTGCTTAAGGTCCTCTCCATTATTGCGCATGGTCCTTTTTTGAGTTCTCTAAGCAGCAAGCTTTTATGTTTTCTATCCTTTACAGAACCTTGTAGAAATACCTTGTATCAGTGTATCAAATGTCTGTTCCGAAATGTAGGAACTAATATGTCACACGGAAACATGCACAAGTATAGTTTCTGCTCAGAGTAGATATGACGGCTAGTGTCCCTGAACATGAAATAGACTGGTTAGTAATGCATATTTAAAGTTGGTTTGGATGGTAATAGATATTGGGCCAACTGAAGAAACCATAAGATCTGGCCTTATATAAATAGATCTATATTTATTTCGAGAGGAAAAGAGCTTCTGTCGATTGACAGGTCTTCCATGTCCATAAATAAGGTGAAATGGTATAACAAGAAGCAATAAAGATTCTCTAACTTTAAAGGCCAAACATGATCTTTATAAGATGGCCATTCTTCCAAATTTTGATTATTGTGACTTTATTTATGATTCTGCACCCGCCTCCATATTACAGAAATTACAATCCCAACAAAACAGAGCTCTTCGAATAATCTACAATAAATCCAAGTTCGATAATGTGGATCTTGAGCATAAATTACTAAATATTTGGCCCCTACAGCTCCGCAGGAATAAACACATTCTGGATATAGCCTTCTACCTCTCGCAAAATCCAGACAATATTGATCGAAGGGATCTCCCCACCCGAAGTCATGCTAAGGGTAGGAGAAACCTCCTCGTTCTTCCCCCTTCCACAGCCAAGGTTGCTAATTCCCTTATCTATAAATGTCAAACTAGGTGGAACGACCTATGTTCTGCCGCTCACAATATTCCGGATAAACTGACTTTTAAGCATTACACCGACAAACTGCTTTATCCTTTTTGATCTTGATCATGCATACTTACTTATCTTATAATAATGGCATTCAATCTTTACATTCCATACTATACTAGAGGGTTGACAGACAGCTTGCATTTCTCAGTCTCTCACTACCCTGTGAGGAAATCTGTGATTGACTTGAGGTCATTACTAATAATATTTGTTGATCATTATTGATCACTCAATAATTTGCTTCTCTTGAATGTTTATGTCTGCTATATGACCAAATCGGCTAAAGGCCAGGGATCGGGCTGATTAGGGTCACTTGTCTTAGTGCCCTTTGATGCCTATCTCTGGACTCTTCGCCATGTTGCTCCATTAGACTCATGTCTCTGCTACTATTTAGTGATCCATGTCTGGAATCAATAATGACATATGCTATAATCATTTACTGATCTTAGATTCTTTATGATAGAATGCCTCCTTTTGTTCAAGGCACTCCATATGCCAGCTATCTGTGCTATGTACTGTACTGTACATCTCCATTATTACTTCCTGACCTATGGTCGAAGTTACAATGTAAATTGCTATATCTATTATCTATGGTCGAAGTTACAATGTAAATTGCTATATCTATTATCTAATGCTACATCTCTCTGAGAAAATGCCTCTTATGTCTTAGGCACATTACATTTCAATTAATTGCACTCTACCATGTATAACCACATCTCATCTCATTTCATTAATCTGATCACTGTTAACTAAATTTAATCTCACGATGTTTGTTATTGTTGTTGAAACAAAGTTATCGAGTCAAGTATAGGCATTCTTTGGAAGACCTGGCTAATGCAGGAATGTAATTGTTGTATTAACCAGACATCGAACTCCTTTTTGTGCGGCTAGATCAGCATAATAAAGAATACTTGAATTGAATTGAATTGAAAGATACATCATACATTTTACAGTGTGTTGCTTACCGATTTTACAATTCAATTCAATTTCAAGTCATTATGGATGTATTATTGAACGGCTCTATCTAAGTTACAGGTTACGCAATCATGGTGCCAATCAGTAATATTTACTGATATCTTCAGTGTTATATTGATATCATCAGTTTAGCATTATAAAATATTTACATTATGTGTATTTTGTTGTTTCCGCGTTGTTCAATTCATACGAAAATAGTGCTAGTTTAAAAACATTAAGATCTGGCCTATAATGTATAGACTGAATGAATCTTAAATGAAGCCACTGTCCATCTTATATTACAAAGTCACCCAATGATATGCAGTACTACAGTATCTAATGCAATGTCATCTTCTTGCCTGTTCAATATATTTAGACTAAGCACAGTGAGATATGGATTACACATATATATAATTCTGAGAAATAACGGTCACACTCATCATCACATTTAGATTTCAAATAAAAATGTCAAATTAGGTCTATTCATAATCATATTAGACTATTTGTCCTATAAACAACTCCAAACAAGTGATTATGACATCTTCAAAATAGCTTGCCTTTAAAGAACATGAATAGACTTTCAATTCCATTCCATTCTTTAATTAAAATAGATTAGAGCCGCTGAATTTAAAACTGTATTAACCGCTATTATTGTTCATCCTACTTATGATATCATGGTTAAACAAGTATTTGAAGTGGAATTGCTCAAGACAGAATGTTGAGCGATAACGAGTGAAGCCACCACGGGAAAGGATTTAGGCTGGTCTCTGAAATACCTATGTGGACTTTTATTGAGCCCTGTTGCAAAAACAACCGGACAAACCTCCCAAATTTTGGCCAAATGACTTTTAGGTGGGTTGGAAAAGAACGGACCGATATTAGCAGAAGGTACAGCGTTAACAACTAATAATGCATAGATTCAGTAACACTGAATCCTACTTAGTGTTAAAATATAAATCATTTTCCCACAAAACTATTGATTCAATCATTCCTCAGCCCATCTCGGAGGGCCGGGTGTCTGTACCAAGGGCACCCAAGCTATATATTTCCCCTACGATGAGGACAGTACCACTGGTGCTTGTTTGATGTATGAGTATTTAGAGTAGGTGTGGTGACCACGCCAAGGTGAAGGGAAGTCATAGTAGAAACAGATCACCCACAACGCCCCATCCCCACAATTCAAACGCCTACTTGATGCAGGGGTTGGTCCTGTGGAGGGAGAGGGTGGGAAATGTGGGTGTTTGGGGTGTAGAGTGGGTACTTTGGTCCACTGAACTCTGAATATAATCATTGTTCCATAGTCTCTGCCTAAGGTGGTTATAGTCACAACAGCCATTAAGGCAGTGACTGAAAGTGGATAATGCGATTGCCTTATGATCATTTGAAGGTTGAAGTCAAGCAATAGACTGCATAACCACCATTTTGAATTTTAATTAAATCATTCTATAGATGTAAAGTATGTAATAATTATCAGACTTTCTATACATGTAGATGCCCTTGTATGGCGGCAAATTGACACACAGATCATCTGATGACTGGGCCCACGGGGCCGCCACTTTTGTGACTCCCTGAACATGATACCACAAGTCTTGATCCTTCTCATCATGGACCTCATGAATCATGAAGGTGTTGTGGTTATAACCACCTTAGCCAGTCATTAAAAGGATTAATAACCTTTATTTCTGGCTTGCTGGTGCACCGTTCGGGCATGATCCCTCCACCTCGGAATCATGCACCAAACAATGCATTCCTAAATGTTTGGTCATTATTCCTTTTGTATGTCAGATCTATGTGTACTGAATACATGCCAGCAGCAGAACATGCAAATCCACTATTGGCGTCGTATTAAATCCTGTATAATACATCCTCTACCCTCAGAATCCCATCACTGTTCCCCCTTCTAGAGCATTCCGGACGGTCCCCTAAGACTCCACTAGAAAAGAAATGCCAGAGTGGATGCTGCCTTGAGGATACTTAAAAGGAAAGATGTTTTCAGTGGGGACAGATAGAGAATACGATGAGTGTAAAGTAAACACTTTATGAGAAGGATATATATAAGGTCCCTTCCCCAGGAGTGAAGTTAAGGACAGAAGTACAAGTTAAGTGTGCTCTAAGAGGGCATCAATCTCTCCAAGGTCGCCAGTTAAGGACAAAAATTACTTAAAGTAAAACGTTTACCATAACCAGTTACTGGTATTATAGCACAATTATGGTTCAACCGACAGGTCTGATGTGATAAAGGCGTCTCTGTGCAATACCATTGGTAGAATCAATGAGATAAGTGAACTGCCTCTTTCGGCCGACTGGATGACGTATTAGTGGTCAAACTGTGCTGTTGGTTAGCTGTGGTCAAGGTCTACTGGGCTGTAAGTATACCAGGGACCTGTTGCATAAGATATCCTTACTTAAATTTCCCATGCTAAGTTATTTGTCCTTGCTTTGGTTGTAGAAGTTAGTGTTGTCTGTATAGCAAATTCCTTCTCTAAAAGTGCTTTAACAGCTGCTTAGCAAGGAAATGTAGCTTAAAAGGAAAGGAAATTTGAAGAAAGTAGTTATTATGCAACGGACATCTGTACTGCAGCAACCTATGGCCCTGCTGATTGATAATACTCACATACACACACGAAAAAAGCAATAATAAAAAAAGACTAAAATTGAAGGCAAATGGATTCAGGCACTCCACACTGTTGAATATAATGGAATGAATATAAAACGTGAACTATTGCATTTGTAATAGTACATAATGCGACATCCACAAAAATTCACTAGAATTGTTAAAAAAAAACATACAAAAACCTGCAAAACTAGAGATGAGCTAGTCTTTGGATACAGAAGAAACAAAATATCAATAGTATGTTAGTTTCATCTAAAGTCAGTTGAACTTTGATATGTTCATAGCCTATTTGTCTCCTACTGCACGAAACAATGCAGAACTGTCAGCTGATTGTGCAGTTTTGGGAAAAGCTCAGAATCGGTTCTGCGATAAAATAAAGAAGTATTATATTTCAACATCCCCAAAGAATTAATTAGTTCGAACCTTTGCCAGTGCAAATATATACTAATAAATCAGTAGAATGCTGATTCTTGAATTAGAGCGGACACCAAAATAAAAATAAATCCCTACACCCGACTCTATACGCTGGATAAATGACACGAGACGAAGGTTTGGCTGCAGATATATATTCTTTCATCCATATAGGTACATATAAAAATTTCAAAGTCTATGGTCGATCTGCTCCGGTCGGAGGCTCTCCGCGTACTGGCCATTGGAATGTAGTCGCTCCCTTTATATATGAGCTGGTCAACGTTGGCAAGGTGACGGCTGGAGGAGTGATATGATTGGCTCGCTACTTCCGTCGCTGTGGTCGACGATCGTCGTGGGACATCGCCTCTACACACCCGACTCTATACGCTGGATAAATGACACAAGACGAAGGTTTGGCTGCAGATATATATTCTTTCATCCAAAACAGCCAAGCTAGAGGAAAGGGAATATAAAAGAGAGAAACACACAAGTACCAATTCAAATCATTTTTGAAAGTTTTTGGTCCATTTTTTTCTTGAGGCTCAATGGGGGCTGGATGTATTTAAATACACAGTTCGATTTCCAATTACCCCTTGATTTAATTTCGGAAATTGAGCAACCGGAATATGCCATATGAGTTGCTCCGCCTCTTCTCAAAGAATGGGACGAGAATCAACCCTTAATTCCTGATTTTTCGATAAGTATAGCGAATGTCTTTGAAAAATCATTGTAGGAGAAATTCTCAGCAACATCAACACAGAACAAAGGTGATGAGAGATTAGGTTTGAAACGATCAACAAACAGCAAAAGCCAATGAACAGGGCATATAATATAATCTGTCAGTTTATGCACTGGAATTTGAAGAATATCATCCTTCTTAGAAGTAGTCTTTGACGAGGAAATGTTCACCATAATACCCCAACTGTGGATGACGATGTCCTTCCATAGCAAAGTGTGGGGGGATGTAGTAACGTGTGACACCCTTAGAAGAGTCCTAAACATCAGGAGGACTGCCAAAAAGGTTTTAAATTCATTTAAATCCTCGAAGTTTACTACAGATTGAATTTTCCTAAGGTGATGGGGGAGAAGGGGAGCTGCCTGAGTCGATCCTTTCCCAAGTTGCCTTGCTAAGCCAGCCAAGGTTGATTTAATGCGAGGATCCGACAAAAGCACAGGAGGAAAACCCCTTGTTACATGGAAAAAGTTTACAGCTTGTATATATAGCTGGATTGAAGAAAATTTCATATACTTTCCTATGTGTGGAATGTAGAGACACATCTGGTGAATGGAACAGGGTATCTCTGGAAACTCATAGAGGTGGCAGAATCGTTGGTAACATCTCCATTGCCCTTCCCTGAGCTTCATCTTCGATGGTGCCACTGATTCCATCCTCAGCTTCTGTGCTTGCTGCTCTAGCTTTCTGCGACCTATGGATAGACCAAGTAAGAATCAGGTTCAGACAGCAAAGAGGGGTTCCTTGAAGGGCTTTGATACAAGATGAATCAGGTTTGCTATATAAGAGGCGTGAGAGAGAGTCAGCAATTAAATTGTTTTTAGTGGAGATATATTTAGGGTCTAGGACGATGTCATATATGAAACAGACCCAGAATAATTCTCTCATCCATTGTATACACGTTCTGTTAACACTAGATCCGTTCCGGAGCATGTACATAACCTGAGTATTGTCCACAAAAACCATAACCTTCTTTCCTTTTAGCAGGGCAGACCATCTTTTGATTCCTATCAAAAGGGGCCAAAGTTCCAATACATTTATATTGTCATAGTCTACATTCGCATCAAGTGGAGAGGGGCCTATATGCTGACACTCAGATTTAATGGATAGGGTTTCCTGTTCAGGCCATGTTCCTGCAACCCAATCTTCATTCAGGAAGATACCATACCCTTTCTTGGACGCGTCAGAAATGATGGGATAATCGAAGTCCGGATGGTCGATGGAACATACCCCATTAAAAACCATGGAGAAATTTTTCCACCACATCAAATCGTCCTTCATCATGGAAGAGGTGGGCAGCTTGTTGGCACCACTGGAAACCATTTTCTTGTACAAATCATAGCATCTGCGACTAAATGTTCTGCCTCCTTTTACCAGTTGGGCACAGTGCGAAATAATTCCATTAATTATTTCTAGGTTTTTTTTAGAGATATAAGTTGCATTCAAATGTACATCAAGGACTTTCCTTAGCTTCAAAATTTTTTCAAATGGAAGGCGAAGGACCATGGCCTCAGAATCAATCTCAACCCCAAGGTAAATACATGTAGTTGCTGGCGAAGTAACTTTCGACCAAGACACATAAAAACCAAGGTAACGTAGGAAACCTATCACCTTGGCCTGGCTAGATTGACAACCTGTAAGGCTTGGGGAAACTGTTATAAAATCATCCAGGTAATTTATGATTCTGACCTTGTAGTGTTCAGCAATATATTCTGTGATGAAATTCGAGATCAGATCGAAGTAATAAGGTCCCAGTCGAGACCCGAAGCACAAGCGATTATCTACCAATGTACGTTGTTCACCATCCACCTCCCAACGGAAACCGTATTGTCTATGTGGAGGGAAGATGGGGACTGATCTATAGGCTGACTTTATGTCTACGACGGACATGAAATCGTTAAGAGTTAAAATTTCCACGACATCCGTTACACTTTTATAAGAAAATTCCTTCAAGAGGGAAGAGCAGTGATGATTTACTGATATGTTTACGGGTCTGGAGCAGTCGGTAATCGGTCTAATTCCACCATCTGACTTGAGAACAGCCCCTAGGGCATGAAAACATGTAGGGGGAGTGTCAGTCGTCATCACCATACCTTCCGCAAGTTCAGCTTTCACTATTTTGTTCATTTTAACTTTACTGTCGAATTCTAGAATGGAGTTGTAGTTAGGACAGTCATAACTAGGCACATCACTGTCCACTATCCGGAAACCATCGGTGATGCCACAAAATATAAGCCAGTCGTCGTCAGATAATTTTCTCATTGGATTAAATATAATCGCAGCGAACCGACATGGTTTGAGTTGGGAACGAATGCCGTGCAACTTATGTATACAGCCACAATTTCCTTCGACACAAGCTTGAAAAACATCAACTATCGAGCCCTCGGGCGTAGCTGGAGCTTGAAAAATAGGTATTTCATGGTGGTTACCTGAACAATCTATAAGGCTATCGATTCCCATCGTCTGATTAACTTCAGAGTCATTAAATTCATCAATAATCATGATTTTGTTATGTAAAACTTTGACATCTTGGGTATTGTTGTGGGCGCCGCCATCTTGAATCTCGTGGTGCCCCCCCCCCCCCCCTTCTCGCGAGAATCCGTCGTCATTAGTTACACGGTCGCCGGGGATACCCACAACAAAAGAACCCACTTCCGGTTGTTTACGTTCGAAAATACGATTAGCTTTATCCTATTTGTTGTTTTTACAAACAGATGTACAGGATTTGGCGATGTGATCGGTAGAATTACATTTTGAACACTTGTGGGCAAAATTACAGGCTTTAGCATGACAACCTTGAGCTGAGTTGTGTCGGACACAAGGTAATTCCTACTTGTCTGTCGCATTACTCTTACGGTTACTGGGACCCTGGGCCTTCCATGAATTCTCATAGCAATAACACTTGAGGATCTCTTCCTGATTTATCATGGAAAAGGCAGATATCCCCTCATTAGCAGCTCTAGCACGTACACATTTGTCGTAAGCGATGGAGGCACGATGAGAATACATATGTGAAGCTTCTTTCTCCCCCATAACCAGTGCATGTTGCAATAAACCAGAAATATCTTTACCCTGAACATAGCAATCACGTATTGTTTTCAAGGTAACAACCATAAGAATCTAAAAATTGTCTACTACATCACCTTTGTCGAGATGGGCACGATGAGAGAATTTTTTGGTCCTCCTCCTCCTTCTTCCTATGGCCAGTAGAACTCGACCCTGACGAGGATGAACTCGAATCGGAAGATGACGACCTGCTCGATGAGCTGGAACTATCCACCTCTTCAACCTTGGGTGATTTCTTGCCTTTGGCAAAAGTAACATGAAGATCCATCATCATCCTCTCCAATTTACTCATGCGCGAAGACATTTCTCCTCCAGCTTGCTCAGCCTCTGAAACAGAAGCCTCCGAAATTTGAACGATCGACTCGGTTGATTTACTCTTCTTCATGCACTTGAGTCCAGTAGGCGCCCCATGCACAGATTTGCACGTTGAGCAGTATCTGCTCTTTCGTCCGCCCATGTTGAGTTGAGAAAATATTAAATATTTAAAATATTAACTCGAATATTAGACGAAAAGAATTTCAAAGTCTATGGTCGATCTGCTCCGGGCGGAGGCTCTCCGCGTACTGGCCATTGGAATGTAGTCGCTCCCTTTATATACGAGCTGGTCAACGTCGGCAAGGTGACGGCCGGAGGAGTGATATGATTGGCTCGCTACTTCCGTCGCTGTGGTCGACGATCGTCGTGGGACATCGCCTCTACGATTTTTTTCAAAATAATGCGACCTCTTTCTTTTGCCAGTTGCTCTTGTTTTGCAACTGTATGCATCACAGAGATCCCATTCAGGATTCATTGAAGAGGAATCACAATATACAATCTGCATTTTCTTCCTTTATTATATATTGCAGGATATATTGAAACCATTAAAACTTATTTAAAAAATCGTTCTTTTAATAAATAATAACGAAACATTTTTCTGTTATTTGAGTTGATTCTGTTTGCAGTTACATATATCCGTATGTGATCTTGTTATTTCATCATAGCTTTAGTTATAACTTATTCTACCCGATATATCTTATACCTTTATTATGCTGTATAACCTAGATGCTATTTTCATAAATGATATTATTTATACGTTTATTGTCACAGCGGAAGGCTAAGTTCTGTCAAAGAACTAAATTTTCTATTTGGTGGTCTATTCTTTCCCAAACCATCTGAAACTCATTTGGGCCAGTTCGTTGTATTACAAGTATTAATTTCGGTGTACAGCAGAATCCACTATTTTCACTATGACTTCCTTTCAATTTCTTAAACATAGGGAATGAAAGTATTGGTAAAGCAGTAACTAGATAGGTGTATCTTGGAGGCTAAGAAATAGGACTGTAAGTCCTATTTTTGTATTCCAAACTTGCATTGTAGAACAGCATAATACCATGATAATTGAGAGAGATGGACAGAGACAGACATACAGACAGACAGACAGACAGACAGTGGAAGTTTGAATGCCGGAAAAACGTTTTTTCCAAATCATTCTAAACCACAATGGATAAAAGAGAGAAATGATTGAGACAGATACACTGTGGTTAGGTGAGAATACTGCCTTGATATCACAGTACTGTGATATGGGTGTGTAATGCACTCACCCCCAAGTGGGGCCATCCTTACATCTCCCGCCATTCCACACGAAACCTGTCACTGTGAATGTGCAATAAGATGCCTCACACTCAGTTACAGGACGGCCAACGTGACACAAGGAAACACAAGTCCAATAGGGGATTTGCATAGCCACCATTTTGAATCTTGATCCTCATGGAATTATGGGAGTAATGGTGCAGTGTAACAACTATAGAAACATGCCGTGTTCAGCATGGATTATTTATCAATGCTCTAATGTCAATATCCATGTGTTATACATGCTTCCATAGCACAATTCCCTACCTTTCCCATCATATATATATATAGAATTTGTATTCAAGTTTGCCAGTTACAAGAAATGGACCTCTGATTCTAAGATTAGACTTACATACTAAAATTAGATCTTCCATCCGGCCCGAGACCGTCTCTGACAATAGACTTAAATTAATTATATTGACATTATACCATAAACTAATAATAGAGTATGGAAAACATTTAAAGTATGCCTTTAGTTTTCATAGATCATTTATACAAGGTATTTTAGTGGTGAAAAAGTTCTTGCTTTTTTCGATAAAAATTGTTGCTAAATATTTGTATGTCAGATTTCAACTGAATCTATCCCGGCATGCACTGCCACAGACATGCGCAATGAGACATGCAAATCCCTTATAGGGAAGTTTTACCAATGCCTCCTGTGTTAGTTGACGCCTTTTGAATAATAGCATCTTGAGGGAGCAGGATTATTGTATCGAGTAACCCTAGAGAATCAGAGTGTTATGGTAGCTAACTCAAGTCCCCTATCGACGTCCGCGACGATAAGAAGACACGCAAGTCCTATTGAATTATGGCTACAAAACATTGAGCGATGATCAGTCACATAAGATCAGCGTCTGTCACACAATTCATGTCTTCTTTAAAAACATTCGTTCAGGCAGCTCCAGCAACCTGCAGTAACCATATACATGAAGCAAAGCACGCCTCTTTTATCATTCATCAGGGAACAATAAATAGGGAGAATGGAACACGGGGCAATTGAGGGATTATCCCAGTCGATCCCTCCCGGCAGCAAGTCTGTCAATTTTTTCAATTACTACAGCAAAGCTTCAATCAGGCTACAAAATATATGACAAACTTAAAGAATATTTTAAAATGCATTTTTGCTTTTCATTCTGTCCCACCATGCATGAAGCTCATTGGTTTTATTGTAGGTGTACAAAGTTAATATATATATAGGTATTTAAACTTGCTGCAATAGTAGAAATTGTTGTTGTGGTAAACTGTTATTTATCTAATGAAGTGGGTACACCTTTGCATATTACAGTTTTTTATCAGTAGCCAGATTTCCTATTGTTCAAGTGTTAATCATACGAGGTTTGCCTACACTACTATTAGGAACTAGCAGCATAACTAGAAACTGAATTCCTATTTTGTAGTCTGAAGACATTGGACTATTAATCTCATTTATTTACAACGGTATACTCTATGTAGTTTAAAATGCTAGCCTGGAGGTTCTTTTGATCATACGATTTGCCAATATCCATACAATAGTACAGTAAGGGAATTTCCTACTCGGATTTTAAATCAAGAATATGTAGGCATAAAAAAACTCCACGTTTGTCTCAAAATAAAATATGAATTTAAATACTTCTTGTTTTGTTGGGGTTTTTTTTCATAAAAGCTACATTCATACGTGATTATACATTAAGGGGGTTCACATCTAGCAGCAATCAGGTCACAAATGTAGGTACGATCCTTTTCCACTGAGATAGCTTTTCAAACAATTTACGACTGCTGCAGGCATTCCCGAAGAGCCTCTAAAAGTGGATATATACTTGTTGCTATGGGGTGGCAAGCTCCTAGCTTCGCCCATTCATTCCTAGAAAAAAGATATATAATCAAATCGAAGCAGTGCATAAACATTAAAATTATAGGCCTGGAAAAAAAACAGCTTAGTTGACCTGGGCTTTGTTGCACAATGGATTTCCACGAACGTGCAGCCAAAGAGTTAAATCGTGGTAGATCTTTGGTTAAGAATGAGCAGGATTAGAAACGATCAGACTCTGTTGCACAAGGACCCATCCTAAGTCTGCACGTTCTCAAGTTGCACACTCTTGCACGTACCTATACATGCAATACGGTAATGATCACCAGGTAACCAGCAGACCCCAGAGGAATTCCTTTTCATGACATCACTAGGCTAGGTATTTTCCAACCCAATTCTCTAATTGTATAACATTTCCCTATGAATAGACCCCTCAATCACTGTCCCTGACTGTCCTTGTCCTTTCTAATAACAGCACTCAAATATACATCATTGATCATAGGTTGATCCTGGCTGATTTAAAGCCCACCTGCCCTCCTGCCCTCCCATCTACCCAACCCCCTTCCTCTGAGGACTAGTAAAGATTACCAACGAGTAGCTGTTGCACAACAAATTCGTGGGTTCACGTTCGTACATAATCGTGAGAACATAGAAAAATATTTGGGTTAAAATGGTGTTGCACAAGCCAGTAACGAACAGACTTAGGACGACCCTGAGGGTCATCCTAAGTCTGTTCGTTACTATTATGGCCATACATATAAAAAAACTATTCATTACTTTCAACACATCAATGAATAAAAACAATAATTTTTGTGTTTTCACTGTGATTCTTCATTGCTTTAAAACATTTAGCTATTCGTGGGTATGAAGCTTGCTCTTTGCAGTTCACTCCTGTTCGTTCGTCCCTGTTCCCTAAATAAAATGTCCACTATAGCAAGTGCCTCAGTTGCAAACCATGCATACTTCATATGTGTGAGTGACTGTGTGAGTGGTTGAATGGGTGTGAGCCCTCTATCTATACATGTGTGTATGGAGGGTTTGATTGTTGTGTGTTTACATGAGTCAGAATTCAATTAAAACTTCCTTGGTAATAGTTGGAATAGACAAGGGTAGTGATGTCATAAGACGGAATTCCTCAGGATTATACTGGTAACCCACTGGTACCGTATTGTATATAAAGGTAAAATGAAGAGTATGAGACTAAAGAACGTGTAGGAGTATGAAAGAGTAGGATCAGCCCTTGTGCAACAGAGCCTGATCTTTTCTACTCTTAACTATTCTTAACCAAAGATCAACCACGATTTAACTCCTTGGCTGGACGTTCGTTGACAAAACATGATCTATTTCAACCTTTTAACCCTTCAATGTCTCTGATGAGTCATTGATTGCCACTTATCATTCTAATAATATTGCTTGAAGTGGCAATTCCAAACCACATAACAATTATAGCCACTCTGAAATGTCTATTTCTCAGGAGTATGCACGAACGTGAACCCACGAATTAGTTGTGCAACAGATTCTCGTAAGTTTGCCAAAGAACGAACGCGATTGGGTAAGATTAAGGAACGAGTAAGGCATTGAATCACTTTACGAACAAGCAGCAAAGATTGGGATACGAGCAGGGTTGTGCAACAAAGCCCTGGGCTTTGTTGCACAACGCTGCTCGTAGCCTATTCTTTGCTGTTCGTTCGTACAGTGTATCAATATCTTGCTCGTTCCTTAATCTTTCCCAATCATGTTCATTCTTTGGCAAACCTACGAGAATCTGTTGCACAACTAATTCGTGGGTTCACGTTCATATATATTCGTGAGAAATATACATTTCAGAGTGGCTTTAATTGTTTAGTTGGTTGGAATTGCCAGTTCAATCACTATTATTAGAATAAGAAGTTTCAATCAATGACTCAGCAGGGACATTGACGGGTTAAAAGATTGAAATAGACTATGGTCTGTCTACGAACGTGCAGTCAAGGACTGAAATCGTGGTTGATCTTAGGTTAAGAACAGAAAAGAGTAGGCTCTGTTGCACAAGAGCTGGTCCTACTCTTTCCTACTCTCACACGTTCTCAAGTTTCATACTCTTGACGGCCGGCATCCATTCGCCTATGTTTACATAGCGTAGCTATACATAGAACATTTCGAATGATGCCCGTTAATCGGGTCTCTCGTATAATACTATCGCCCGTCAAGGGGATCTGTGTTTTCCTATGTATTTTTCCCGTAAAACTACGCTATTATCACTCTGTATCGATATCAGTGATACCACTCTACAACTTGGACCGAAGGAATTGTTTCATACAGCCATATTTAAAAAAGAAACAAAAAATATGGTTACCAATTTCCGTCCCGTTTCTAGGGGGCTCACGAACATTGCCAATTGCGAACATTGCCAAATAAGTACCAATCAACCCTCTACCGTTGGTCAGTCTCAGCGCTGACCAATGCTTGTCAACACAACAATCAACAGCTTTGTGTGGGAGGGGGGGGGGGCGGTGCAATAGACCCTGAGCTCAATAATCTTACTAAACTAACCAGCCAAGCAATACCGTATACGCCATCTATGATCTGGCAGATTTATACTTCTGGATTGTACCTTTATAAACAATACGGTACCAATGTGTAACCAGTATAAATCAGAGGAATTCCATCTTATGACCTCACTACCCTGATCTATTCTATTCAATCGTATCTAATAATAGTACTCAAGTAGCAATAAGTGATCTTGAGATGATGTATCTACATACTCATAGCTTGCACACATGCATAAACTAAACAATCCAAGCCTTCATACACACACTCACACACATTCACTTTGTCACTCACACATTCTCACACCTACACTAGAACCAAGTGCTTGATCTTTTGGAACGTGCAGGCCAGAGCAGGCCTATTTCAAACGATTACCTAAATGTTTTAAAAAAACAAAAATCACTGTATAAGCACTTACAATATTGTTTTCATACATTTATGTGTGGAAATTAATGAATAAATTATTTATATATGTGCCCAATATGGATAAAAACAGACTTAGAACGACCCTGAGGGTCGTCCTAAGTTTGACTTGTGCAACACCATTTTTACCCAGATATTTGTCTATGTTCTCACGATTATGTACGAACGTGAACCCACGAATTGGTTGTGCAACAGCTACTCATTGGTAATCTTTATTAGTCCTAAGAGGAAGGGAGGGTGGGAAGGCTGGAGGGCATAATTAACAGTTGCATGGGATTGGACCCAAGATCACCCAAACTCTACCAACGACCTATTATTAAAAACAAAAGCAGCATTCAAGGACAGTGATTGAAGGGGCTATTCGAAGGGAAATGTTTTACAAATAGAGAATGAGGTTGGAAAAGACCTGCATTATGATGTCATTGTGATGTCATAAAAAGGAATTCCTCTGGCATCTACTGGTTACCTGTTGATCATTACCGTATTGCATGTATAGGTATGTGCAAGATTGTGCAACTTGAGAACGTGCAGACTTAGGACGGGTCCTTGTGCAACAGAGCCTGATCCTTGCTAATCCTGGTCGTTCTTAACCAAATATCTACCACGATTTAACTCTTTGGCCGCACGTTCGTGGAAATTCATTGTGCAACAAAGCCCTGGGCCCTTTTTAAAATTTTTTCATGAACCTATCAATTCAACGACTAGATCTATAAGGTACAAACAAGACAAAAAACAAGCTAACACTGATATCTTTAAGACTAGATACGGTATGGAGAATCTAAGCAAGTAAAGCAGCTGGCTTTATTATTCTATTGCAGAATTATACAAGAAGATTTGTGCTGCCTTTAAGCCCTAAATTCCACACTTATTTCCTTTGCTTTGCGCCTGGCTTTAATAATACTGTATATATATGTAATGTATATTTCTTTTACTTTGCAGTATGTAAGATATAAAAGGAGTGGAAGGCTGGGCACTTATAGTACTTCTACACAATAGAGGACTTGCATGTGCCACTGCGCATATATATATAGAGAGAGAGAGAGAGAATGGGACGAGCTGGCAATAATCGAAAATTTATAGGACGAGATTCGTCCACATAAGCACGATGCCGTAGGCAGAGTGCTTATGTGGACGAATCAAGTCCTATAAACTTTCGATTATTGCCAGCGAGTTCCATTCTATATTTATTATATGTGCATAAAATTTGATCATATGTTATCAGATATCACTGAAAAAATATTAAAGAAGTCTCAGAGAGCCCCGCTGCCCAGCTGCCAGCCCCACTGCCAGCCCCGCTGACAGCCCCGTTATTAGCCAAGTTATATTGTTGACTTAAAACGTTCATATCGCAGCCATTTCTTTAGCTACATTAATAAAATTTATATCATTCAATAGAGAATGTATTGCTCTATTTAATGATGGGATTTTTATTATGTATTTCTCTAATCATAGTACCAGAATCACGGGTGGATTACCGATCGCGGGGATTTGTTTACATCCTTCGCGGGGATTTGTTTACATCCATTGCTCCGCGAAGCATATAAACAGAGCTATTTTTAGACAACTACATTCATATAGGACGCGTCCTATATGACTATTTTTATAGCACCCCACTTATAGCACTTCTCATATAGCATGCGTGTATAATAAATATATATATATTGGTCAGATCTTCAGAAAAAGAAAAATGACAATTTTACCGTTTATAGGTACTATTATTTGAAACTAGAAAATCATGCTGTGGAGGACGAGGAAATGTCTTTCTATGTCATGTAAACATGGCTACATTCCGTGCTCGACTTACTTGCTCCATTAGATATGCTTTGGCAGATTTCACTATAGTAATCGAGGGCTGGATTTAGAACACCGAAGATGTAACAGCCTTTTAACCCAATAGGCGACACGCTTAAGTTAAGCTTTAGCAAAATCAAGTAGACATACTTTTGCGAAGTCGACAACAAGGAGCTGGGAAACACATAAGTAATTAAAATAGTATCAAAAAGGGCTAAATATAATATTATATCATGGGATACAAATAAAAGTCGTCTTGAGATGCATATGATTTGACATAATCAATATTCAAATTGTCGACATGCGAGTCCCCTTTTGCGATCTCCCCCAATCAATGATATATTGAACATATATATATATATACAGTATGTATGTATACAATAATATGTCTTAGATCTTTAAAAAGATTAAATAGTAAATTTACATGGTTCTGCTTTGATTTTCTGTATGTTAAAAGAGTTACAAATTGGTGTACACATTCCAAATATAGCATGACGCATAACAAATAATATGTTTTGATGAATCTTCTTCAGTGCTTTAGAGAAACGGCCTCCTGGGTTATTCTGTAGGCACATTCCATTGTTTGATCCCCACTGCTTTCATTGGGCAACAGGAATGTCCCTATAGTTTGATGGAAAGGAGTGTGCACTGATTACCTAGAGTATGTAAAGTTTACTCTATCTA
Organism: Sthenelais limicola; assembly: GCA_942159475.1. Classification (NCBI taxonomy): domain Eukaryota; kingdom Metazoa; phylum Annelida; class Polychaeta; order Phyllodocida; family Sigalionidae; genus Sthenelais; species Sthenelais limicola. The sequence continues at coordinate 40,964,307 of OW804097.1, read as the reverse complement.
CTATTTCTCACATGTCGCAGCCCAGAACAATGAAGGTGAAATTCAGTAGCATCCGGGACAGAAGGTCCAGATAGATAGGTATATAATATATATAGACAGAGACCATTTTGTATTTGGTGAAGTTACATATATTAGATGTAAATAAAGTTTACTTCGTGTTGATGATAGGTGCATGATTGTGTATAAATACTAGCTCATAGTGAATTACTTCGAGGTTTGATGTCAGGCTCACTTTGCTGATCAGCAATATAGACAGCTTCAATGTAAATAACTACGAGCTTGTGCTTCAGTAGATTGAACCTTCACTTCTCACATATCAGATGTTGGACGACAACAAGGACAGTTAGACCTCTAAATTATTCCAGGTCTTCCAGGGAACACTGAAATTAGTCGAATATTAGACAATACACGTACACGAGAACTTTCATCAGTTATTCAACAAAATATACCGCCTGTCATCTTGGCAATTGGAGTTAATGTAGCAAAAGTCTATGGGGCATACAGACTAGATCTTAAATATGAGGAGTCTGATACCCATGAGGCTCATAATGACGTGGCATTATAGGGCATTGAATGGGTGGCGCCACCTTCACGACTTAGAACTGAACTCTGGGCCAAGTCTGTCATACACGCCACTTGGACTCTCGCTCGCAACCTAGTCAGAAGCGAAATCCTTGTAGAAATAACCTCTGCCTTGCCTCCTAAAGGGACGACTACCTCAAAAGCCGCTAAAAAGGCAGAAAAGCTCAAGAAACAGGAGGAGGAGAGGCTCCTTCAGCAAACCCAGATAATAGTTGACGGCCAGAAAGACGAGGAGGAAACTTACGAGGAGGAAGATTTCACGCCAGAGGAGAGGGCCGAGCACGCCGATATGGCGGAAGCCACTGACGAGCATGCTTTGCGGGATTCTGCCGACGGGGAAGATGATGGACCACCTTAGACACCCAACAAAGTATTGCCCAGACGTGGTTTACGAGCCAAACGAAAGACTATTGTTACTCCGAAAAGGCGTGGAAGGCCAAAGAACGCCCCTATAGTGTGTGCCAACCCGATGCAGCAAATGTCAGATATGCTACAACAGATCTGTACGACAGCCATTCAGACTGCGTCAGCGAGTGTCAGTCATCGTGCCAGCTACACGAGGCAGCGACAGTCACCGCCTCCTTCTCAGCAAGTATATCGCACGCCAAAAAGATCGAGGGGGAATGTTTCCCAACTTGACTTTGAACAATCTCAATCTGCTGACTCGAACGATACCATAGTGACTTTTAAACGGCCCCAGGAAAGGCAATATACACAAGAAAGCCACCGTCAACATTACGGACGGAGGAAGAAGAAACATTGTGATTGTAGTGACAGCCCGCCCCTACGCAGCCATCACCCGGCCAACTCATACAGATCACGCCAGCCCGCTGACAGTTCGAAGGAGTCAGCTTCCGATAGTGACTCTCTCCCCTCGCCCCGACGCTTGACCGCCAGACATCGTTCTTCAAAGGTAGTTAAGCGAGCCCTTGACGCACAGTACAGGTCCACAGGGAGACGAGGTAGGACTGAAATTTTTAGTGCGCCTGAGACTTCTCTTCCACCAGATATGGCGGCACGTATTAAGAAACAGAAGAGAGAGTTGTCCCTTGCAGAATATACCTGCGGCTTTGCACGCATGACCATGAATAGTGTTAAATACGGGTCGACATAGTGGTCATGCTTCACCATCTCGCCACCCTCGCTGAGGATACAGCTCTCCGCACTTGGGATTCGGCGCATGCATGGTCCCAAGCGTGCCTAGATCTTATTCTGGAGGAACAAAATGAATGGTCGCACACTGATGTATTCAATGATTACCGTGTAAAAATGGCCGGGATACGCAAGGATAAAAAAGTGTGGAAAATAATACGAAAGCAAACAGCCAAGCAATTTGTAGAGACTTTAATTTTGACAACTGTGCTCACAAGAACTGCCACACGGATGGCAATACGAAGTTCCTACATGTGTGTGGATATTGTTATTTCGCAATGAAAGAGAGGGAGAACGCCCATGCTGTCAAAGACTGCCAAAATAAAAGAACAGCTCAAGCCAACCTACATAGGGGCGACGGCACTGGCCGAAGGAATAACCAACAATTCCATAAGAAGCCAGCAGCTCAGGCTTCAAAAAACTCTTAAACTCCTGTTCCATCATACAATCACAAACGATCGGTGAGTTGACCAACTTTCAAGACAATCTAAAATATGCAAATAACTCTGAAACTAATGAATATGTCGGCGTCAAAACATATGTGCCACGCCCCATCCAAGATGGCGGCGCCCATACTAGCGAGAGCGGGCAAGCCAACATGGCAGCCGCTTCTCATGTGAAATCTCGTGTCCTAAGCGATCCTCGCAAGGAACGAGAACGCATCCAAAATGCCCAACATAAACACGAACACTCCGACAGAAGCTATTCTGCCGCAGGCAAATCTATCCCTAGAGTTAATATCAACAAAGTTGGATCAATTCAAAGTATTGAAAATGTGAACAGGAGATACAGTGAAACACTCGATGGCGCAATGTGTATATCTAATGACAATTCTGTACAATTCCAGGCAGAAACTCACGCCCATGACCGAGAATCTAGCATCCAAAGTCAAGCGAGTGATGGCGAACAAGCCACGAGAGAGGTGCCAACCTTCCTTCGAAACATTCAATATCCACACTATGAACAGCTGTTTAATGAACAGGAACTAGTGACAAATGATCTAGACGTCTGTGAGTATGAATTACCTGAAACTTCCTCCAACAAATGTGATAGTGGCAGCCCACAGAACATTGCCTTCAATGCATATACAAACTGGCCGTACCCTGATTTATATATGGACTCTAAAATGGCTGACATTTATGAAAAGATAAAAATCTATAATGTTCCCAACTATAAAGGTGCACAAATCCCGCTTGAGTCGACGCTAAATATTGAAAAATGGACAGACATAGCTACGGGACATAAAGGCGACAAAATGGTGTTAGAAGGAGTCACTTTTGGTTTTCCGATGCAATATGTCGGCGGGCCTCGCTATTATGCACAGTCAGTAGTGAATCATCCATCAGCTCAGCAACATATGGCGCATGTTCGAGATTATGTAAAAGAGGAGATGGAACATAACGCCATATCCGGACTGTACAAACGGCCTCCTTTCACGCCCTGGTTAAACGTGAGTCCACTTATGACCCGTCCAAAATCTGATACAACCTCGAGGAGGATTATAGTAGACTACTCCTTCCCGGAAGGGGGCGTCAACGCCCAAATATACAAAAATCGATACAATTCTGCCCCAGCATACCACCAACTGCCCACTATAAACTGTGCAGTCGAGATCATTCGGAAAATGGGCGTGGCTCCAGCAATGGCTGTCATCGACTTGAGCCGCGCATATAGACACTTTCCTCTCTGCCCCCTAGACTGGCCGCTGACGGCAATCATGGTAGATGACGCCTACTACATCGATAAGGTGCTTCCTTTCGGAGCTCGTAGTTCTGCCTTTGTGATGCAGTCTGTGGCGGAGTTTATAGTGCGTGCTTTGCAGAAGAAAGGTGTAATAGCTAAACAATACTTGGACGATTTACTTATGATCGGTGAATCTCTCGGGTAGTAAACTCTCAAATGCAACTAACAATTGAACTTTTGACAGATCTGGGACTACAAGTCGCACGCAAAAAGCTTCAGGGCCCCAGCCACGCCATCAGGTGGCTGGGTATTGACATCGACACTCAAGAAAATCGCCTCTCAATACCTCTACCTAAACTTGCAGAAACAAGTTCCTGCTTGGCAAATACACTGCGTCAACACCAAATTTTTTTTTTTTTTTTTTTTTTAAATAACAACAAGCGCCATGCAATCACTGGTGGGTAAGATTGCACACGTCGCAAAAATTATTGCACCTGCACGCCTTTTCATGCAAAGACTTCTGGCTGGCCTCCGTGCAGCCGCAGGAGAGAAGGTCACCATCTCCACTTATAGAAAGGCTGACTTGAAGTGGTTTCTTAAATATACACAAGCTTTCAACGGGAAGGCGATAATTCCGCATCAACAAGTCGTGGAACACATATGGGCCGACGCTTGCCTCAAGGGAGGTGGTGCCACCAACGGTCACCACGCCTATATGTACACATTCACGCCCGCAATGTTGTCTGAGAAATCCATCAACCACTTGGAGGCAATCAATTGCCTGGCAGCTGCTCGGTTCTTTACGAAATCCAGGCACGCCGGGGGCATAATAAGGATTCACTGTGACAATACTGCGGCGGTGTTTGCCTATAGAGATGGTAGAGCTAGGGAGACCACCCTGGGTGCTTGCGCCAGGGCACTCTGGTATCACTCGATGAAGTTTCAAGTTCAATATGAGTTTGTCCACGTCCCGGGCGTGCAAATGGTCATAGCTGACGCACTCTCACGGGCGGCTCTCTCTTCTGAAGAATTAATCAAAGCTAGAGACATTGCTAAAGAAAATGACATTTATATTTCCTGTGCTCGTGATAATATGTTCAACATTCATATATTCTATTAGGCAGGCAACCTAGGCACCTCGTGGAAGCTGCTCAGGCCAGACAACGCCAAGCACATCGCCCTGGGACTGTCGCAAATAGGCACGCGGCCGTCAGGAAGTATATCGCATTCTGCAAAGCTGTGGGCCATGATTTCAAGCAACCCTTCCCCGAGTTAATATGCTGGTTCATCGAATACCTAGCTAAGTATACAAAAGTCCCTGCTACTATCATAAACACTCTTACAGGCGTCAGGACGTTCTTCAAGCATCATCCGCGGGTTGCCTACGCCATAAGGGGCCTGCAACTGACGCTCAGACATGTCCCCCAGCCGAAGCTTCCTGTCACGCCACAGATATTGAAGAAATTGTTAATGAATATACACCTCCTTGACTTCCCTACACACATCAGAGTGGCCATACTAGTGATGTATATGGGCATGTTGCGTCAGAGCAACCTCGCCCCCAGATCTGGCGCCTCCTTTGACGCCACTAGACATCTGACAAGGGGAGATTTCAGAATTGCATCAGATGGCTCATATATCTCCGTCAAGTGGTCCAAATCAATGCAGTCATCGCGTCAGGCCACTGTCTTGTTTGTCCCGACGACAGATGATCCAGTGTTCTGCCTCCGCAGAGCCCTCCTACGCCTCGACAAACAGTCACCGCCTAGAGATTTGAGCTCTCCCCTCCTGCAATTCCCCAACGCCCGACACATGACCGTCAACTATATCGTGACTCAATGGAAGGTGCTTCTCAAAGCCTCCCACCTTGACTCACGCCTCTTATCCCTACATAGCCTTCGCCGGGGGTCGGCGTCATATGCCTACAACACTGCCGGAGCGTCACTCCAAGATGTTAAAACTCATGGGACGTGGGCGTCCGATGCGGTGGCGTGGTATATACGCCCCTTCTCTTCCACAAGAACCTCTGTTCATCACGCCCTAAAGAGAATCGCATAGCGAATCCCCTTGGTTATTTCTTTTAATACTACTATTTATTACCCAGCAATTTCAACAGACAATGTGATATTTATGTGATTAGTCAGGTTCACTGTGTTCATTTTTTAACTTTCGTTGGCATTTTTTGGAGATTAGTAAAACTATACATTTTTGGAAACGTCAGAACGTTCGCAATCCAAAAGTGGATGATGTCATTTGCACCGAAGCCTATTTTACAAATTATCAATATTTTTGTAAAAAAAAGTAAAAAATATGATTTTAATTAATAAAAAAAATTAAATCATTAGGAGATTAGCAAAACTATACATTTTTGGAAACGTCAGAACGTCAGCAATCCAAAAATGGATGATATCATTTGCACCAAAGACTATTTTGCGAATTATCAATATTTTTGTAAAAAAAGTGAAAAATATGATTTTTAATTAATAACAAATTTTAAATCCTTAGGAGACTAGTAAAACTATACATTTTTGGAAACGTCATAACATCAACAATCCAAAAATGAGTGATGCCATTTGCGCTGAAGCCTATTTTGCGAATTATCAATATTTTTGTAAAAAATATGATTTTAATTAATAGAAAAATTTAAATCATTAGGAGATTAGTAAAACTATATATTTTTGGAAACATCAGAACGTCATCAATCTCAAAATGCATAGTACCATTTGCGCCAAAGCGTATTTTTGCAAATTATTGATGTTTTTGTAAAAAAAAAAAAAAAAAAAGTGAAAAATAGTATTTTAATGAAAAATAATCATGCAATTCAGTTAAAGGTTTCATGTTAAACAGCCTATTTATGAGTGTTTCGAGTAATTTCAGATGTTCTGAACAACATATCAAAAGTTGGAAAAAATCGGAGCATGGAAAGTACAAAAATACGCAAAACCAAAAAGGCTGCCACTCAAATTTGGCATCGTTAAGATTGTCTTTCTTTTTTTCACTTCTTTTAAAGAGATAAACCACTGTTCTCCGCACTGCTGCAGGCGGGAGTTAAAGGAACTAATGCATGAAAAATAAGGATTGACAGTAATTTTTTCAAACTTTGTCTTGAGAATGTACATGGTTGGAGGATAACAAAAAGCAAAAAAAAATGGATCTCAGCATATTTTTTTTCTTTCTAGAGACCAGCAAAGTTTAGTATTGAAGTATGTGGGAAAAATGGATATTTTCTCAGTTTTTCCAAGATTTCAGACAGACAAATAACATTTTTCAATTGAAATGTCTTCTAAATATAACCACTATAGATGTTTGCCCTCATGTATGAAAGAACAGGGTATCAACATATTTTGAAATATATTATTTAGCATTGAAAATCTTCAATATTCCTGTTTTTAACTCACCGCCATGCAGATTCAGTTGAATAACTTTTTTAAAAGGTCGGTGACCCCCATTTTTTATTGCTTGAAAGGGTAAAGCAATATGTTAGCTATGTTTATAGAGATTTTTAGGAGAAAGTTATTTTCAATTTTTTTTTTATACTGAAAAAACGAAAAAATTGTCCTTTTCTCATAGACTTCTATAGTGAACAACCATAAATTTTGAGGCTCCCTAAAATGAAAACTAACCCGGTGACATATTGTTTTTATTGGCTTTTTGAATTCACATAACCTTGTTCTTTCACGAGGCAAAGTTTAAACAAAATGTTATTTTCAGTTTTTTTCCCAGTTGAACTGTGGTTTATCTCTTTAATGTCAGAGTTAATATTATGACCAATATTCAAATATATGACCAAAATAGATCAGGAGGTATGTTGCATGATAAGTTTCAATTGAAAAATCTGCAGGTCTCATCAAATTTATCTCTTTAAATTAACAAAAACTATGAAAATCTGCTTAAACTGGGCTAAATTAATATACTTATTGGTGTCTGTCCCCTGAATAGTTGAGTATTTCCCCTGATACATTGCAGACATGTGGGACTTGAGAATCAATCATCCTGAGACTTGGAGGGAACTTCAAGTAGGCAAACTTTCAGTATCCAAGGGTGACATTCCATTTTTGTCTATTGGTGCAGATCATGCATGTGAACACCTGAACAAGCTAATAAAGGTTAGCTCTGGACTGGTTGGCATTTCTAACGATGCAAATGCTAGACAGCGATTTTTCATGGCTTCACCAGAAATGTCCTGCCTCTCAAGAGAGTTGGATTTATGGCAGGTTGATGGTCCTTGCAAGATCCAACCGAGAAATCAACCAGAATTATGCCATAGAAAACTATAAGTTCACTTTAACCCAAAGGGCACTATTTTCCCTTGATGGAGCAATGCTGCCATGCACTGACAAATCAAAGTTAATCAATGCACTGAAAAATTAGACAAGTGTAGATAGCCCACATCAAAATTCTAGATTCCTGCTATACTGCCCTGTAACTACAGACTCAATTTAAGCAATTCCTACAGATGATGGATATCCAAGTCGCAAGATTGCTCTGGTGGATGGTATAGTAGTTTTGGTATAGTAGTTGTCCAGAAGTTAACTAAGTTGTGACAGTAAAGGACCTCAGTGAATAGTTTAATGACCAACTGATATCTCTAACAAGAGACTTTGATGAGATAATTCTGGTGTTTGACACCTACAGGGCTGATTCCCTAAAGCTTGCCACAAGAGAGAAGAGAAGACAGGCAAAGGATCCAGTATCAGGTAAAAGATGATACAAGCATCAAATACATTCCAATGAGTTGATTCCTTTCTCATGACCAAACAAATGGTGACCTCACTGGATATCTTGTTACCAAGATCCTCAAATATAACAAAGACTCACACAAAGTAGTAATTTTTCTGCCTCAGGATGTACTAAAAGTAACCATCCATTACATTTTGAAGACAACAGCCTTGAAAAAGCAGACACATTGTTGATCCACCAGGCAGTGTAGGCATCTCAGAGAAACCCCTTGGATGCACCACTGATGTTCTTCTCCCCAGACACAGAATATTAATATTAGTTATAGCCAATTATGAACTCTTGCTTAGAAATACATTCATTTCATTGGCATCTGGGGTTGTGGAAATAAAGCCAGGATGGACATGTCTTGGTATGGAAGGTGCAAAGGCTTTGCCAGTGTTCCATGCATTCACAGGTTGATATATAATAAATCCAGCAGAAATTGAAGACAGAACCTTCATTTATACATGGAAAACTATTATTGCATGTTTTCTATAATATCTAATATTAATTTTCTTTGACACCAATGCCAATAATTTGTAACTTTATTGTAATCTTTAACAAATATGGTACCTTAGTTTATATGGGTAATCTTTATGTGGTTACCTCATTTGACCTTAATATCTTACAAGATATCAATGTATAATTAAGTCCACCATGCCACTGCATTATAAAGTCCAAATGCCATGAAAATATTAGTTTTGTACCCAGATTTAGAATTTTTTATTAATTAAAAATCATTTTTCACTTTTTTTACAAAACCATTGATAATTTGCAAAAATACGCTTCAGTCCAAATGACATCATCCATTTTAAGATTGCTGACATTCTGACGTTTCCAAAAATATATAGTTTTACTAATCTCTTAATGATTTAGAATTTTTTATTATTTAAAAATCTTATTTTTCACTTTTTTTACAAAAACATTGATAATTTGGAAAAATACACTTTGGTTCAAATGACATCATCCATTTTAAGATTGCTGATGTTCTGATGTTTCCAAAAATATATAGTTTTACTAATCTCTTTATGATTTAAACGATTTAGAAGTTTTTATTAATTAAAAATCATATTTTCCCTTTTTTTACAAAAACATTGATAATTTGCAAAAATATGCTTCGGTCCAAATGACATCATCCATTTTAAAATTGTTGACGTTCTGACGTTTCCAAAAATGTATAGTTTTACTAATCTCTTAATAATTTAGAATTTTTTATTAATTAAAAATCATATTTTTCACTTTTTTAACAAAAATATTGATAATTCGCAAAAATAGACTTCGGCGCAAATGACATCATCCATTTTCTGATTGCTGACGTTTTGACGTTTCCAAAAATGTATAGTTTTACTAATCTCCAAAAAATGCCAACGAAAATACATAGTGAACCTGACTAGATACATCTCACCACTTATTTTATTCAACAAATGAAAATGTTCATCGCTGGACCTTTATACCCTTTTACCCAAAATAATAAACAAAATGTATTTTAATTTACTCTTCGCCTCCTCATTTAATGAGGCTCATAATGATGTGGCATTATAGGGCATTGAATGGGTGGCGCCACCTTCACGACTTAGAACTGAACTCTGGGCCAAGTCTGTCACACACACCACTTGGACTCTCGCTCGCAACCTAGTCAGAAGCGAAATCGCCCACCCTCCGCCCTAAATCTTTTACCAAAAGACTTCACAAAAACTATCCCACGAAGGGTTATTTCTTTTAATACTACTATTTATTACCCAGCAATTTCAACAGACAATGTGATATTTATGTGATACATCTCACCACTTATTTTATTCAACAAATGAAAATGTTCATCGCTGGACCTTTATACCCTTTTACCCAAAATAATAAACAAAATGTATTTTAATTTACTCTTTGCTTCCTCATTTAATGAGAGAGGTTGGGCCAACAGAGCTGTGACAATTATGTTATGGGTCAGATTTTTCAAGTGTGCTGTTTTGCATAATGAACATATTTTCCGGATTATTTTGAATCATATTGATTGAATGTTACTAATTTTCATATCATTCAATTCCTCTCGGCGAGCTCTTTCATTCCACATGCACTTTTCTTTACCTCAAACCAATATTTAGTATCTAAAAATGAGAAAAACTGTTATTTTACCTTCCTTTTTCTCAGAAAAAACATGAAACCAATGGATCATACTGGTGTTAACATAGAAATGGGCCTCGATGTGCATACGAATTAGATTTTTTCTATGTCAGCTAGGTCTGAAGTATCTATAAATCATTAGTTCAAACTTATTAACATCTCAACACAACTCTCAATGGCCTTCCATATTTTTCCAACTTTTTGTGACGTAATCTGTGACGTAAGTATATCCCTTTTAAAAAGGTCATTCATGAGTAATTATTTTTCAAGCACATATCTGAAAACTCTAATGATATCTAGCTCTATATTATGTCTTTATCATGAAAAAAAATTGAATGCCTAACTTCAAAATTCTTTGTCCAGGAACCTTTTATCTTTTATAACCCAAGTTTCCAACTTTTAGGATATACTTAAGTCACCATCATGAAATCAACTCCATAGAATAGGCATTAAAACATTAAGAATTAAATTACCTAATTCTTGGTCTCATTTCATCATCTCATAATGAGAGGACATTTATTTTTTTCAAATATACTCAATTAATGCACTCTATGGGCAAAAATTCTTTAAAATGTCTATGTGTGACGTAAGTATAGCCTCCTAAATTATTAGGCAATACAGGTTAAACAAGTCTAGCAGATGAGTTTCAGTCAATATTTTGTACTTGGATGGAAAATTTGATGACACTTGTATCATGTGGACTTCATAAAGATCTGATATAATGTTATTATTTGTATAAATATGTGTTGTTTAGCTTGTGACGTAAGTATATCCCTTGCTGGTCATAATATCTGATCCTTCTGTCACACATAAATAATAAAAATAATTAATAATACTGGATTGGGATTATCAATTGGTGAATTGGGCTAACCCACTTGGGACCATAAAAATCGAAATTAGGCTATTTCAATTAAATAATCATTGTTTTAACCTCATGTGAATCTTTTTGTGACATAAGTATAGCCCTGTCTGGCAATGGCATATTACCCTGTTGCCATGCCTAAATAGTTGAGATTATGCTTTTAACTGGATCTTCTAAATTGAAAAGTGTATAGGATGTGCCTGAAATAGGTTTTGTTTCAAAAAAAATAATTACCCATGCCATTTATGTGTAAAAAAAAAATTGTATGAATTTTGATGAGATTCCACTTTAAAAAGTGCTCTATTGTGACCCAAGATGTTTTTTCAACTGGTTTTCTGAGTACAATTCATTCTGCAAACAATTGTTAAACTACTTAGATAATAAAAAGTGAAATTAGCCTATCATTATCTCACAATTATTTATTTCACCTTATGTGAAGTATTTTAACTTTAGTATGTGACGTAAGTATAGCTCTTGCTGGCCTTGTGAACTGAACCTTGAGTTGTGTGTAAATGTGATCATTTTTTGATGCATTAAAAATAATATTAAAGTACTTATATTAGATTCCCTAATGATAAACATTAGAACATCTAATATAAGTTGGAATCTGCTGGCTCTCATCCTTTTGAATAATAGTATGACATCTCAAAATCGTGCATATTGAATCGTGACTCATTTTTCTGTGACACATCACAAATAGTTCTAATAACGGTTTCAAGTGGGTATAATAAAGTGAATGCGGTATAGGGTGTGGCAATATTGTTTTTATTTAGGAATGAAATAGTTATTCATTTTATATTTGATGTAATCGACGAGACTGGAAGTAATCTTTGGTAAAAACTTTGATTTTTTTCCAAAAATTTTGATGAGTTTCAAGGTTAATAGGGGCTTGATTATATGGCAAATAAGTATTTTGCAATAGGGTTTCTGAGCAGAACTGATTATCTAGAGGGTTATTAATCCACTTGATATAATATGCTATCAAATATGCTATTATAATCTAATCATTAGTGTTTTCACCTGATGTGAAGTATTATAATATAATTATCAGTATTTTGTGACGTAAGTATAGCCCTTGCTGTATCATGCCTTAATATTTGATTTCAACTGAATATTGGCTCAACTGAATAATAAATACAATTCCTATACAATTCTTAATCCACTTGAAATATAATAGACAGTGATGATGTGGAAATTATTATATTCACTTTTTGTGAAGTGTTTTGTCTTTAATGTGTGACGTAAGTATAGCCCTTGGTAGCCATGAGACATGCCACTTTTCTTGTATGTAATAACTTGTGATGATGATTTCAAGTAAATGTAAGATATTTAATGGTGTGTAGGCTATAGCCCATATCGTTTTTGTTCCAAAATGAAATAAATATTCATGCAAATTCAGGTAAAAGTTTAAAATTTTGGTAGAGCTTTTAATGCAAAAAGGGCCCCCATTATGCAAATGATTATTTTTCAACTGGTTTTCTTAGTGAAATTTATTCTTCAAACAGTATTTGATCATTTGAAAAAGTAAAAGTTGAAATTAGGTTAATAATATATGTAAAGATTACTATTTTCAAGTATTTTGAATAGAGTGTGACGTAAGTATAGCCCTTGCTTACCATAGGATCTGACCCTTTTATCATGTGTAACTAGTTGGTAAAATGATTTCAAGGGGTTATGGGACTCCAATTGTGTATAGGGTGTGCCCCAAGTTGTTGTTATATCAAGAAAAATAATTAATTAAGCTGATGTGAGGTATTTCTTTTTGTTCATGTGACGTAAGTATATCCCTTGCTGGCCATTGGATTTGACCATTTTGTCATGTTTGAATAGTTGAAATAACCGTTCCAACTCCATAGGGGATATTGAATGGTGTATGTAGGGCATATGAAGTCAAATTAAGCTATTGTAATCTAAAGATTATTGCTTTCACCTTATGTAAAATAATTTGTCTTTAGTCTGTGACGTAAGTATATCCCTTAATGGACATTAGATCTGACCATTTTGACATGCATAAATAGCCAAGATAATGTTTTCAAGTGAATATAGGATATTCAATGGTGTTTAGGGCGTGGCCCATATTGTTATTATTTCGAAATTAATCAATTATTCATGCGATTTTTATTTAAAAGTTCGAATTTTGCCCAAATTTTGATGAATTTTAAGATTGAATAGGGTCTCATCGTGACCCAAGATGATTATTCAACTTACCATTTATGTTGAGATATTGCCTTTCGTCGCTGGGAATGTATTTCTAATGTTACAAACATATCATTAGTAATTTCGATCTCATGATCTTTGTCCAACCAGTGTGTTACAGTTTTTATCACTATGGTGACGTAAGTATATCCCATTTGAAGCTGTTTGAAAGCCCTCAGACAAATTTGACATGTTTGTGGTCTTAATTGTGAACATTGACTGTATAAGAAAATATGTCAAAAAACAATATAGAAAACGACTAAATAGTCAGCCGATTAATTAAAGAGCAGGATGTAATGGAAAGAATACTATTTTTAATATCAGAAAACAGCCCCAAAACCAAGAAAAAATGGTATAAATCAGTTGACGTCCACATTGTACATATTGGTCATCAGATGTCATTACTATAAGGACTTATCATATCTGACGAAAGGAATCTTTGAGCAAAAGATGGTTCTTATCGGACATTTTCTTGAGGAAAAATCAGAGTTTCCAATAAATTCCAACAATGAAGGCTCTACTTACGTCACAGTAATGGAGCAAAAATATTCAAAATGTCTAAAAAGACAGAAGCACTGGTCCAATTTTGTTGGAATAAGGTTTTCCTGAAAGCTCAAATCCCACATATTACAATCAACGTAAGTAGAAACGGTTTGAGATACTTTCGAATTTTGCCCCTCTCCCAAACCCCTATTTTGTAAAACAGCACACTTGAAAAAACTGACCCTTATATGAAGGTTTGTCTATCTTGGCTATTGACTAGTTGTAGAAATATTGTATAGAGTATAAGAGGTGTAAAGAAGAAGTCCTAAGGCTTTGATCCTCATAATAGTTTTCCTCCTCTGGTACTTCATCAAAATCCAAAACTGTCCTCACCTGGTCAGGTGCCGGTTTCCCTAACCTTGCTACTTCTGTAATTGCTTGTCTTTCCCTTCTTGTAATGCGTTGTGGTATCTTTGCTAACCTTTCTACTGAATCCAGCAACCGATCAAACAATGCTTTGTTTTCCTTCTTTTCCTTTGCTGCCATTGATCTTCCTCTAATACTAAAAAACCTCTGGGAGTTCCTAGGTACACTAGGATCATCCGGGTTCTAATCCACCAGTGTTATATGAAGGTTTGTCTATCTTGGCTATTGACTAGTTGTAGAAATATTGTATAGAGTATAAGAGGTGTAAAGAAGAAGTCCTAAGGCTTTGATCCTAAGATCTAGAATAGTGTTTATTGTGGTCTTGGCATACAGGTGAGAGCTTGGTCCATGTGGCTATTGTTGATTGGAGGAATATATAATGAGCTGGGAGTGCTACCTGTGGTTCCCCTTACTACCGTATTCAATGCAATAAATTCCTGGGTCCTGATACCCAATAGGTTCTTATATTAATTATTAATTACCATAACGCATAACATATCCCTCATTAATGTAAATTAATGATCATAAAGTCGTTACCCACTGTTACGCCATTATTGCGTAACATGATGTAACAATTATTACTTATGGAACGTGTTTGGAGTGCGTTCTGAAACTTGTAAAGAACTGGGAAGCAAGTAGAGAGCATAGGATGCTAAGTATTGTATGTTTATATCACGGAGTGGGATTCTTTTTTTTCATTATTATTAAACAAGAGTATAGTATAGGGTAACTATCATATATGTGCTCTTTTGCTGCAAAATTTGAAAATTTATCGGATGTTTTTTTTCATTTTGTTCAAATTAAGCCTGCATGATTGTTACAGTCTGTGATGCACTGCAACTCTTATTATCACTCACTTCGGGGCAGATTTGAACAGTTGCACTATCCCGTTACAAATATGTGAATGAATGCCAGACCATATGGCGTACATCTGGAAAGTGACATGAAAAATGATAGTGCAATATCATCCTTCGCAGATGGCACAATATTGTATGCAAAACAATCCCCTATTTGTGCAATATGGGGACATGCAAAATGTTAAAGTTTGATTCTCAGTTGACATTGATCAAAAAAGTTTTGGCCTCATTTACATACTCTCTGGGCATGCGCAATGTGACATAAAAGGTGATCACTAGCACTCATATGTGTCGATACAAAAAGTATCAGCTCTCTATGTATTCTGCACATCCTTTCCCAAGAATATATCATAAGCATCATGGTTCTGGATTAAGATATAGTTTCATAGGCATTGGTTAAAAACGAGCTAAAGACAATTGAACTGCCTCAATTTAATCTATAGATTAAATTGAGGCAGTTCAATTGTCTTTTAATATGATGATATCTCAAAATCCATTTTTGGCGACTTACGACTCGTTTTCCAGGAGTCCATCACATATTATAAGTACCTGATCCACCATTGCGGTTCATCAGCTGTGCCTTGATGCACAATAGAACCCAGCTATAATTCATTAGCGCTTAAGCCCAATCTGAGCATGGAGATCGTGACAAAAGATTTTCATCCATCTCGGTCCTGGCTTTATTCTCCGCCTCATCCCAGATCATCCCCATCTCTCTGTCCCTCTCCACAGTTTCAAGCCAGTGATTACCATATAATTGGCGCCGTTTCACTGCTGATATATTGGGACTGTCACATTTGCTCGGTTCCAAGATGTCTTAGGCCATGTGAGAGAATGTGATCTTTGAACTCGGAGCAAGTGGCTAGACTTCACCTCAATCTAATGGGGAACTGCTCAAAATAAAATGTGAAATTTCCCAAATCAACTGACAATATTCATTAGACATAGAGAGAAGTGTGAGATAGACATAGTGGGAATTGTTGCAAACGTGTCCTAAAAGTATTAGTAACTGACACTTTGAGGGTAAAAGTGGGTTGTGTAAAATTAACAAGCATCTTCGGAGACTAATTTAACATAACGCACTTTTACCCTCAAATTGTCAGTTTTCTAATACTTCAACATACTGGTGATCGTTGGTATGATCATTAAACAGTTGGTTTACGGATCTCATGGTTCTATTCTGTAAATTTGAGATAAATACATCCCGGGAAATACATGTAATTCTATGTATGTGTATGGTGACCAAAATGCTCTTATGTTGGATCCGATGACGTATTTAAGTCCACTTGGTATTTGAGAGATAGGTTAGCTGGGAGCTGACATATAGAATGAGTAACTGAAGAAGTATCTATTTCACATTGGTGTAGGTGCATTCTCAGATTGTGATGCATCGAATTTCACCTCATGGCTTAGTTTAATCGGTTTGGATTCAATTCGGAGATAACTCCTGAACTAGAAATGTCATCATGAAACATGCACCAGTATGAGTAGATGAGCTATATCCTAAACTAGGAACAGCCTGGTAAACATCATACTCATACTACAGTAGATGGTAGTATACTACCACAGGGGTTAGTTAGTAGTATATAGGAGTTGAAATAGAAACAGCCAGTAAAGCATCACACACCAAGGAATCTTAGTATACTAGTGTAGGGTTTATTGCAAGTCCATGTATAAGAGCTAAATCAGAGACAGCCTATACCCCTCACATATACCCTTGATTTTGTTTTTAATTAAATTTTTATTCAGGATGATATTTTTTTTTTATAAAAGTTTTTATTGCACACAATTACAGGAAATCCTGGTATTCTCATGTAGTACAAATATATATGATTTACCATTTTGAAGCATACCACCTGCGAGAATCCTAGGCTGTTGCGATACTGATCGATTTCAAAATACCTACCCAGTGCATAGAAAAAAATCAATCAATCAAAATAAAATTGTAACGAGCCTGTTTAAGGTCTTTTAAGCTAGGTGAATTACATGTTCCGTATTTTTCTATACTAAAATGTACCACTTACAATACGTCTGGCCAAATCCTGAGATGAACTATTTGTAATGGCGCATGATTGATTGGTGTTGCTGGGAATCCATCTTCTTCGGTTGACACACGTAATTAATGCAAACTCACTTGATGGATGTCATGATTTAAAAAAAGCAAGACTGAAAGGAGGGGGGGGGGGTTATGATAGTCCCCCCGGTTAGGATGGGTGGGAGGTGCTGGCGAGGCGATGGGTTTGTTTGTTTTGTTTTAATCATTTTATTCAGCTAACAGACATTGTGCAACAAGTACAGTATATCTTAGTTCAAGCTGATCGAAGCAAATATTATGCGCTATGACAATATATACTATTCAAGTTAATGAAGACAATATTTAAGATAGCATAGGTTACCCCTGATATATAGACAAGTCGTTGTAGACAAGTCGTTGTACGAGGGAGCAAAAACTAACCTACAGATACAAATAAAAGCAAAAAGTAATAAAATCCACCACCCGGGCAACATCATACATACATCCAAAGGAGCATTGTAAATGTCAGGAAAGTAATGTATACCATTAAACAGATATCAGATTAAATTGAGTCAAAAATGTATTTGGTATTAGTTTCAAAGGAGGCTTGGACTTAAAATAATAAAATATATAGATTTACATGTAAATCCCATCGTCAGAAATTCAGGGCCAACTCAATTATAGTTTTGAAAGAACCACACATTCTGTGTAAGTTAATGATAATTGTTTCTTTTCACAATGGACATGTGATGTGTCACAGGAAAATGAGTCTTAAGTCGCAAAAACTGAATTTTGAGATATCATATATGAAAAGATGAGATCGAGACGATTCCAATGATGGTAAACATTAAAAACAAAAAGTATTTCCATATTCTATGTTTGATATATTTGGCATATACCCCTTAGAAACGCAATAGTATATTTAATACACTGTCTTGAAATTTGGTACATGTATTTATACGACTGAAAGCGCTAATCCCCACAATGATAAGAACATTCCAGTAAAGAGATCTTGTGAATAAATCACTCTGGAAAATATCATTTTTGAGACTTGTGACGCATTTCTCTGAAACACATCACATAATTATATTCTTTTTTTCTTCAACCAATTTAGCTTGTTTATTCAATCAATTGTATTACAGCAAACACATTACACAATAAAGAATTGAAAGAGCTTTGCCCACGTCGAACATTGAATGCAACATCTCACAAAGAGAATAGAATAAGAGATGTTGGCATTTAGATAAAGGTCGAACATTAACAACAATAACTCGAAATACTAGCAATAGAAAACGAGAATCGAATGTTTAAAAGACATGAAAAGAGAAGAAACTTCTTTCAGCCCCCACAAATAACCACAATTGTCATTGAGTTTAATCAATTGCTTGGATACCTCAGCTGCTATATACTGAGAACCTATGGGATTTAAACTCAATAAATCAGGAATATAGGGTCCACCCTTCTGCCTATGAGACTATGAATCAAAACGGTCTGGTGATGGGTTACTATCTGGCAAATGCTCCCTTAGCACAGACCTTCATTTCACTGGGAATTCGATGAATACTGAAGTATAAAAACATAGCTTGAAGGTATATATATTATATATTACCGTACTCGCCATATTAAGCCTATACCCTAATAAGCACCCTCGCCCTAATAAGCGCACACCCCTTTTGTGTCATATTCCAAACATCGCCGCCGAGTATCTCACATGAGCCAAAACGTCAGCAAATTTTGAGAAGAGTATGTATGCGATGGGCTAATTAGGGTGAAATATTGCACCCAGTTTTGGAGCTAAAAATGGTTTATTGTGCACTGTAAGCCTATTATGGCATTTTTATGCTCTATTCTCCGTACACTTATCCCAAGAATTTACGTCCCATTCTGGGGCATTTGTGTCGCCCCCTACCACCAATAACCCTCAATATCTCATGGTCCTCCTGAGTGTTAACCCACAAATGTTCATTATCATTCCCAAGGCGGACTCCATTTATTTTTCATGGCGCTGCAAATGACACACATCATGGACACTTAGGGTTTAGGGTTTCAGAATTATGCATAAATTTATTTTATTAACAAAACGATGAGAATATAGGTAGTAGACAGACCTGCGCTAAGCAGAAGCCTAAACCAGCAATCACTATACCACATGTGACTCTAAAGGGCCTAGTCTACTAAGCCCATTCGCATGTGATTTTGCGCCGCAGAGGACTCCATACTTTTCCACTTCATTCTCTGAGAATCGCATGAGAATACGCTTAGTGGACTAGGTCCTTTACCATCTGAGCTACCAAGGCTGCCTCACCCCAATTTCTACAACCCAAGGTCACCTACATAGTCTATGGGAGTTTGGAGAGTCCCTCCAAACTGAGGGTAAGCCTCTCACTCCAAACCGCAAAATACCATTAGAATTCCTCTTATAGGAAGCCTACTCAGGTCAGGGAAATCCATTAGCGCAGTAGGTGTCCAATCACTGACATATCATTCTTATCTGATCTGAGAGCCTAGACTGAACCTCGAATATGGTCGGAGAGGACTGCTTTATCTTGCCTACTGAATTTAAAATATGCAACATTGCTACTATAGTAGTTATTGTTGTATGGCTCCAAAGTAGGACACTATGCACTGTTATTTTAAGGGGTACATTGGTTTCAGAGATCCCGAGTAGAAAAATGTGTAGTCATTAAACGTTAAGCTTTACTACAACAAGTACTAAGTTAAGAAATTATCAAGTTAAATTTGGTTTATCTAATTAATATTACAATTAGTGTCAACTTAATTTATATACCTGGCGTTTCCAATGGAAACGATTTCTCAGCCTCAATTACTTATGTCCAATGTCAGGCAGAAGACCTACCCTAGACACCTGTCTATTTAGAATGCTGGACCACCTCATTGCAATAAAGACATCTATTGCAATAAAGAATTCTTGAATTGAATTGAATTGAATTTATGACCAGTCACTGAGGACCATTGAAATCATGAACTCTGAAACATGTAGAGAAAGGGAGAAAAATGATAAACTTAGGGAAATACCTACGTAGAAATAAGATCCACTAGTCCTCCTGAGTTTCCACTAGTCCTCACAGACCAGAAGGTAAAATCTAATATGGCACAAAAGACATACAAATGTCAACTAGACTAGGGTTTATATATACACTTGACTTTTATTTCCACTTCAGTAACTGTTACCAATAATGAATAACTCTGCAATAGCCAGGGCTGTAAAAAAAAGTTAGTTGAAAAAAAATTATTGTTGAAAAATAGTTGGTTGGAAAATAATTGTTGTTTAAAAAAAGTTGGTCGTTGAAAAAAAATTGGTCGTTAAAAAAAAGTTGGTCGTAAAAAAAAAGTTGGTCGCAAAAAATTGGTCGCACAAAAAATTGTCGTTAAAAAAAGTTGGTAAAAAAAGTGTCGTAAAAAGTTGGTCGAAAAAAAATTGTCGTTAAAAAAGTTGGTCGGAAAAAGTTTGTCGAAAAAAGTTGGTTGGAAAAAAATTGTCGTTAAAATAAGTTTGTAAAAAAAAGTTTGTCGTAAAAATAAGTTTGTCGTAAAAAGTTTGTCGAAAAAAATTGTCGTTAAAAAAAGTTAGTAAAAAAAAGTTTGTCGTAAAAAAAAGTTTGTCGTAAAAAAATTGTCGTTAAAAAAAGTTGGTCGGAAAAAAGTTAGTCGGAAAAAAAAATGGTCGGAAAAAACAAGTTTGGTCGGAAAAAAAGAGTTGGTCGTATAAAAAGTAGTAAGCTAGGCTAGGCTAGGCTAGGCTAAATAGTTGGTAACTTACTTTTAAAATTTAGAAAATGTGTTTGGCAGTGTCCATTTGAGCACCTGAGGCAGGTAAGGGGTTGTGGGCAGAGGGGTGGTGTGGGAGGTGGGAGGGCCTTCTGCAGACCTATCATGGTTGGAGAAGCATCTAACTAACAGCCAATCAACTCCCTTGGCTAAACCTAGAAAGGCTGTCAATCAGCCTTCAATAACATCTAGGTGTGAAATCTATGACTGATTGAAAGGATTAGATATGGCATCCTCGCCTGATGTCACATCTAAGCTTAAACACCTCACAGACAGTTAACCAAGTTATCAAGATTTAGATGCAGTATCAGTGATTGGCGTATTTCATAGTAACACACTTGTTTCTCTGCTATAAATAGCAGAGAAACAAAAATGGCTTTTCATAGTCTAGTCCATTTACTGGCTCAATATGAAAAGCCTTGATCCATTTGGGGAGAAAGGTATTTGGTGTGAGAGCCCAGTTGTTGTGTAACACCTGGATGTTAGGGAACTGCCCTGCTTGCACACCCACTCTCTATACTGTGGAGCGGGATGGGCAATGGAAAGGTATGTCGTCCCCTAATGGGTCCTATAACTATTAGGGTCATATTGTGAGAAAATGTCCAACCGGCAGCTCTACACATTGAGTATATTCTGCTAAGTTCTTCAAAATGACAATATATTTGGTCATGTGTTGATTAAAAACAATTGTTCAGTTAAGTTGAACTGAATGTGGAACATCATTCTTGTCTTAAATTTGGATTAATTGAAAGGATTAGTGTAGGCGAATTGTATATTTTCTGGCAACTAGCTGGCCCTGTATATGGATCGAGGTCCCAGTATAGCATTCAATGGCGTTCATCTCTCTCTCTCTCTATGTATTCATGCTACAAACAGCGTTCAAGACCCCAAGAATGAAAACATTTCGACAAAGATGCCTTGTGAATAAAACACTTTAAAAAATATCAATTTCGTGACTCATTTTTCTAGAACACATCACATATAGGACTTTATAAATATATCTGCCTCCCCTTTCAATCCTAACTTCCCCTGTTTCTATAAGCACCTTTCTGCATGTGTAGATCTTGGATTTAGAACACGTCCCACTAGCGCCAGATAAATTCAGTCATGGCTATAGTTCCAGCTTTAAGTAAGCTGGGTGAAGGGTTTTTGTAGGAATGGTCCTTATATATGTATGGGTTAAATGCTCTCCTGGGAGTTTACATCTTCAGTTGTTGATACTTGTTTATTTTACGACATAGAATCTATAGGGACCGGGATTAGGGAGGCAGTTATATCTATAGTTGTTGTGGCACCTTCCACTGTAGTTACTGCATATATATATTTAATCTGTGGCTTGAACGGTCCCGGAGCTATAACCACTTTTGGCAGAGAATAATCTCCACTTATAGCCTGCAGCTCCTCAATGCCGGTCGTTATTCCTGACATATATATGCATTCAATTACTACCAATACCGTTCAAGGGTACCTTATGCTTCTCCTAAGTAACACATACGCTGCCAGGCTTTGTCATGGTCACATGACCTAATGGCACAATCTGATTGGTTACAGACGCCATCTGTCACTAGGTTGCCTGCTCCAAGAGTGAAACCTTAATTTACGGGCATCATTACTTATATGGAATACAATGATAAGTTGGCTTGAGAGAGCGTATCTGATGCATGAGGAGTGAAAATGTGTGTATCATTATGAAGATTGGGTTCCACTGCCACACTACTTCTCCCGCTACTTCTCCCGCTACTACTTCTGCTACTGCCCCTGCTACTATGACCGTCTCTTGCTGTTGTTTCTTTAGAAGTAATTTTCCCCACATCCCCAAAATATTAGCAGACAACATATTGTTTTTATTTGGAAATGAATGTGGCAAATAACGTGAGTAGTAACATAGAGTGGTGCCAGTGCTCCGCTTCACCTCCCGCTACTTCCCGCTACTTCATTACCAAGTAGCGGCCGTTTTCAAACCAAACATGTTTGATAGAAGCAGGAGCACTGTATGCTTTTCTAAAATCCGCCAAAAGTAGCGGGAGATAACGTGGTTTTGTAGTGGGAGCCAATAACACCCATCCCCATTACCTCTTCATTAGGGCTCCCACTTCAATAATCAAGAAGCCGAAGCAGTAGCGGGAGAAGTAGCAGGGCAGTGGAACCCACCCTTGAGTGGTAAAGTCACGAGCGATGATGCACAGAATTTGCAATTCAAGTGCCAAAGATCAGCTCATGCAAACCAACATTGAGCTTGAATTCCATATTTATAATACTACGTCATTTACATAAGTACCATGTGAAAATGGGTTTGAATAATAAAATTGCCTTGTCTGGTATTCCCCTGACATTTCATGCATTTCATGTGACATAACACATGCCTCCGCTACTCAGCAGAAAAAAAATGACGAGGCAGAAAACCTTTGCAGTTTTTAAAAACAAAACGCATGTACAGATGTGCATGCTGCCTATGTTATAATAAGTTGTGATAGATAAATAAAAGCATAATGCATACATAATAGCCTAAATAAAATAAACACTACATGAATATTTATACCTTCTCAACAGATCCGGGCTCAGTTGATTGCCAACCTTCATCACACCTCCATCATACCATTGGGAGCAAAAGGAGCATTTCTCTTCAATTATTCAGTCTGCCTGTACATAGCCTGGAACAAACAACACATGAAGACAACTTGTTGAATCCAGTCATTATTGGGCTGTTGGCCAAACAAGGAAACACATAGAGATCGACTTAGAGATCGACTATACCCTCCATTAGGTGGGCTCCTTATCCTGAGTAGTATAGACAAGAGTAATTTTATCATGGAACCATCTCGCCTCCTTAGTCAGTGGGCCCCGTCCTTTTCATTCTGGAATAAACAAGCTAACAATCCTGTTAATTATGATAATAACTGGATGTACAGATATTTGGAATTGTATAATTATAGTAGCCGAATTTAGAATCATTTCTTTCAAACATTTTAGACTGGGTGCTAAAGAACCTGGCAGGAGACCTCACATTTGTTTTAAATCCTTTCCTTTTTTCCATGAGTAATTTTCCCCCAACAAGGCCCAAGGAAGGCTATGTCTTTTATTTGATTTAATAGTGTTTTATTCAAGATACATTTCGTTCCGGGAAAAAAAGGATATTCTCAGTAACGCCTGATTATTACATACAAGAAGATTCAACTTACTTTACTACAAAAAAAAGATGAACAAAACTATAAGTAGAATTGTGGTTGGGGGAACCGTACGATATATTGGTACCAATGAAAGACTAAATAAGTATTATTATTATGAATACGATGAACTCGTACAATGAAACAATTTTACATCGTAATACCAAGAACTTGTAAAATATCAAACCCTATCAAAGACAGATATAGTAGAAAAGCAGATATTTGGGTCGATAACCAGAACAAATCTGTATCAAGTAAAATTAGTATTAATAAAAAAATTCAATTTAATGATTTTACAGGCCAAAAAAACCTTACGAGCATACCCAGTAACAACGCGAATCATAGAATTGCTTAAAATGTTTGTCCTGAATCAACTATGCAGATCTGTATTCTTTCAAAATTATATTTTCTGTCTATTATATAACTTTTAGCATCTGGCGCATACGCTGAATGGATGTCCTAGTAAATGGACATATCTTAATTACTTGTATGTTTGTTTTAAGCAAATATAAACTATTAGTTATTTACAAGTTTAGATATTGAATATTATTTCTTCTTCCATCAGAAGTAAAATCAGGTTTAATTATATTTGTAGTAACTTCTTTATTAGTGATATCTGAGAAAAATGGACACATAATGTTTGACGAAGGTCAGTGATGCTGCGTTCTCATATAACTAAACAAAATAATGTCCTTTGGGTATACTAACTCTACACTTCACAAGCTGAGCACTACAGACGAAATATTCAAAAGATTCCCAATAGACTTAATAGCTCCTTGTCACCATATATGCCTTCACAGAAAAACTCAATACCATATATTTATTCCAGTACTACTGGGAAGTGCTTTGAGGTTCAAGGCTTTGAGGGCCAAGGATTCACTAGGAAACTTGTGCTGACATTTCTTCAGAAGTTCGAAAGTGTCTGAAATCAGATGCATAATCATTACAAATGTATGACTTGGTAGTTGCAATTGTCTATTCACATCAATCTCCTTGAAAATGAAATTAATATGAGTGTAAATATTTACCATAGATTAGGTGTTTCTCACGAACTATTAATCAGCAACTGTAGTAACGCAAGTTTGGTATTGAACAATCAATTCGCTTATCATTATCTCAAGGATACATTGTAGTGTGAATTCACACTATATATATAAACAGATAACTTACAAAGAAACTTACAAAGAAGATCTCAATGACATATATATGCACTTGAATTGACACTTCTGCCATAAATTTATAAATTAGCATTACCTGGAAAATTAAATAAGATCCCAAGCGCTGTAGTGTGAATACTTATATCATATTTACATCACACTTATATACCATATATGTATATGAAATGAACCAATAAAGCCACACTCGTATTTCTTAATTAACTTCTTAAAGGAATCTGAGTGAAATAGCAAACGGTTTAATCACATTAATCACTTGGCAGATGCCATTGTATACCAACCTGAATAAAATTTGTTTGCAAAAAGTAATTCACTGTCGGTTCGTCCCATTCTCTCTATTTATCTACGACATTTTTTTTAAATGATTAAAAAGTAATGAAAAATGGCAATAATATTATCAATATAATTGATATTTACAATATATTACATATTTGTTAACTTAGCTTGTAAATGGGCGTCCAATGTACCATACAGAGGACTTGTAAATGTCAATTTGTGGACATTAAAGATAGATTAGAGCAATGGTCAGTTTCCACCACCATTATAAAGGCTCCTAATTGGCCTCAGTGGCATTGTTAGTGCGGTAGATGTAGATGCAGAGAATTGAGTCCCAAAGAGTCGTAAATTACTTACATATGTTCGTAGCCAGGCAGAAAATTAAATACAAGAAGAACTCTTGCACTACAAGAACCAATGGTTTTAGAAGGGATTGTCAAGATTCCACCAAATGGCTTCATTTAAAGTTTAACATTAAACAATGAAACATTAATTACAAACATTGAAATATTAATTACAGAAGGACTCTTGCTCTCGTAAAAACGAATGTCTGCAGGAGGACTCCGACAATATTACTGAATATCAATGAGTTAGTTGTTAATTACTTGCATACGGTGCGGACCGGGTAGAACATACAATGCAGGAACAATTGTACTTTGTAAGAATACCTGGTTTCATGAAGGATTTTGAAGTTTTATTTTATCTACGTCACCAGTTCATAAATGTTAATGGTTTATGGTCTTTTGACAGTAGCACTCGGCGAAACCTCCTTTAGTCCCTTAACGTACTTTCAGTTCATATTTAATTTTAGATTTCGATGTTGATGGCATTTGTTTATAAAGCCTTCCCAGAGTCTTGTAACGTTAATAATGTAGATATGCTCTGTCATATCTTGTATGGTTTCCGTTTTCTTAATAATGATAGAGAAAAACGCGTTGTTGTAAGTAGGAACCCAAAGTGCTATATTTTCTAACACTAAATATTACACAGTTTTATATTTCTCATTAACGCGTCCTATCGAATCCTTCAGATTGTGTCATTGTATCTACTGGGAACTAAATGAGATCTTTGCAGTATAGTGTACTATGTTCCCTGTCCGACACCTCTTCATGAGTAACTCAAACCCTTTCCTGATAACCCCAGCTTCTTCCAATTAGAGACCCTAAAGTTCCCAGGCTTTGCCACTGAGTGTTTCGTATGGCTCAGATAATAGGATCTTCAAACAACTCATATGTCTATTATATGAGTTGTAAGAAATTATAGGTTGTAAGAAACGAAAGGCTGATGAGAGAGAGAGGTTCATATTCTAGTTGAATTTGAATACTTTATTAGCATAGCTACAAATTACTGAATATGAACATAGTACAAGGCGAGGAGAGTAAGAATATCTTGGGTTTTTTTATTAGGTTCTTTCTAGGTTTTCCGCAGACATAAAACATGTGTCAACAAAGTCTATGGTATCATGAAAAAGATAACCCATACAGCGATTATCCCTGGTAAATTATTTATTCATGGTTGCAGGCTCTTTAACTCAGTACTGCGCTACAAGAATAATAACCAGGATGGTTTGTTTTTTAAAAAAAAAAGATCAGGATTTAAAAAACCAAGATCCTTCAATTCCTCTAGTACAAAGACTTGTTCCATGAACAACACACCACACTTAGTACTTGTTATCGTAGTTTCCTCATAGAAGCCACTAAAATAAAGGGACATTATGTTAATTAAACTAAAGAGATCCTCACTAAAGAACCCGCATTTCCCATAGTGTAAAAGCTCGTTACCTGAACCCCACCAACATTAGTTCTAGGAATAAGTGCGTTCATTAGGACAGACTTGCTGGTATCACTGATTGGTTGAATCAGTCCTCAGCGCTGCCGGAACCCTGCCACTTGCACAAGGCAGGGAGATATTTTTAGCTCTGCCCTGCCTAATCCCCCACCATCTATTCCATCATGCTACTTGGGGTCTGTTCACACCCCTCCCCCCCCCCCCGCCCCCGCGGATTAGCACCATAACATTACACTGCTCGTGTCAATCTTGTCAACAGGATCAATGACCGTTGAATATTTATCGATTATATATGTGATGCGTTATAGAACAATGATTCACAAGTAGCAAAATTGATATTTGTTTAAGGGATATATTCCCAAGATGTCTTTGTGGGAATGTTTTCATCTTTCGGGTGCTTAACGCTCTCTGCTGTATACATACATGTACTAAATTCCAAGACGGTGTAATAAATATATCCATGAATCTCTAAGGTCATCTTACAGAGTATATTTAGCTACTTTACTAGTAAATGTGAACTAGAAAATATTGAACTTTTTTTCAAAATGAAAATATAAAACTTAAAATATAAATACTATTACTGTTTACTATCATTAGAATCGGCTTGATCTCCTTTTTTCAAATATAATGATATCTCAAAATCCATTTTTTGCGACATGTGACTCATTTTCCTGCAATGCATCACTTATCAGTTGGTAAAACTTAAAACTATGAATTTTTATGAGCATTACATTTTTTATACAATTAAAAAATATTCACACAACCAATTAGTCCGGCAGTGTAGTGGCAACTGTTGGGGCTAACCGAGAAATGCTGGATATAGTTTCTTTTTTTCTCTTGATTTATCATCTATGGGGTCCCCATATTACATTCCCGTGTGGTGTGAAGTTGAAAATACGGTTCATCAACAAATTGTTCTGTTCACAAAAAAAATGTTCAGTTAAAATATAGTACAAAAAGATCAAGTCAAATGAAAACTGCACGATTGACATTACTACTTATGTTTGTTATTTTGTATAAAAGACGAAAGGAATATTGACCTACTCGATTTATGATACAAGAAAATGTTTTAATTTTACACAAAGGGTTATACACATCTATAACATGTCTTCTTATTGGCCCTGGCTTTAATCTAAGCAAATTATAACGGTATATTCGCATAGATTTGTCTATTTATTGATAAAACATATAAGTTATATAAAAAGACATTCAACTACGCATAGCACATAGAATTGCAGGTATTATATTCAACAAGGCCCTTTTTTATCTGTCCTTGCAAAATGTTACTAACCAATTTGTTGATACTCCTATACTTTTCGTACTAACTATTACGACTAATCTTTTAAAAACATTTTCCCGAGGTTCACATAATTATAAGGTAACTTCAGTCCTCTAAAATATTTTAAACATGATAAATAGCAAAGTATGTATGCTACAATCTGTTCCTTTGTACAGGTAATTGTTCGCGAATGTTATAGCCTGTATTCCGAGGTAAGTAGGTAACCTATATATCTTGGTATGCATAGAATATCTTGGTATGCATAGATATAATATATTATTCTTATACGGTAATTCCAATCCACTTAAATGTTTTTAATACAATAAATGGCGAAAACATGTTTACAGTCCGACCTATATAGTGCCATGTCTACTGTACCATGAACCAAAATGAATATCTCGGTATGCATACACTCAGTAATGTAGGACGCAGGAGGGGCCACAGGGCCACCGCCACCCCACCGGCCAATGAACATGGGGGGGGGGGGCACAGTATGGTTTGGCCCCCTGACAGTATGGTTTGGCCCCCCAACCATTTAGTTTTATATCAATTTTTGAAAAGCTGAAAAAAGAACTATAGATTCCACTAGATATAGAATGCCCTCATTCATTCAGTAATATATAATGCCAGGAAAGTTCTGTAACTAGAAGGTCTCAACCATTGCAGTGTTTCATTAACATAGAGCAGGCCAGAGTGGTATCTCCTATCTGAAAAAATGGAACTAAAACATGCTGACGCAACCATTATTCCCCCATTTTCATTGCGAAATTCATTAGCTGAGTTTGTGGTGAGCTTGACATGTGCATCATCAAAACAAGAAAAGTAGGTCACAAATGTGTACTTAGCAATGAAAAACAATACTGATTATGCCAGTTTATTGTGGAAAATATGCTTATTCTGGAAGTTGTTTCATTAAAAGAGAAACAATTTTTTTTTGTTTCTTTCTCTCTGTGGCATGGGGGAGAAAAACTATTTGTCAATGTCTTGATGGCTCTGGGAAAGGGTAGAACATAAATTGTGGATGTGGCTTGTTTACATTCGTCCCATGTAGTTGGTAAGATTGTAGCCTGTGGATCCAGTTGTATTCAATCCGGATCCTTGGTCTTTAGTTCTTTTGCTTTCTGGGTGTTGGTATACAAAATTTATTATTTGAATTTGGTAATCTTTGTCCTGTCAAGGTCTTCTTGGTTGAAGTGATTTTCTACTTCAGATTAGATTCTTATGTGTTTTATATCAGCCATGTGTTTGCGTGCTCGTTTCCAGTGTCATTTGGGAATGGCCAATACAAGTGGACAACCAACAAGTAAATTCCCTCGTTATAACATGCTAGTTGTGATCTATTTTCTATATGGAATACAAATTCAACTGTAACACTCACACTCAGAGTGACATTGTGTCACTCGTGATGATTAATAATACACAATTTCAATCCATGTGTAGTAGGAAACTCACTGTATTTCATATTGACTGTACAATATCACTTTGTGAGACAAAGTTGCCCCCCCCCCTCCTATTTTTGTTGAAAAAGACCTTTTACAGTCCTGGTTGAGGCCTTGCATCAGTGGAGAAGAGAATGGCTTTGGACAAATATCTTATTATACAGACCAATGTAAGTTTCGTCCGACTGCATACTCACTTATTCAGGGAATTTGTTATTTTTACTGTACAATATTTCATTAATATTTTATTTTTGATTTCATGCTAAAAGGTACATTCAAACAACAAAGCATTATTTTTTACCATTGGGTTTGTAAACCTTCTTGTAGAAGTTATTTTGTGTTATCTTGCCAGTAAAATATTTAGTTTTGTCCTAAATTGCAACAGCATCGTTCATCTTTCATGTCCAATGCAAAGTCTGTTGTGGTAGCTAATTTCTCAAAGTTCAAGGTCTGTATCAATAGTTGTATAGTTAGTATGGTAAATCATTAACATGCATCTACTTATCCAGTATGAGTTATCTGTAGATTGTTTCTGTTCCATGCTATACTGAGAGAACCAAGTTCATGTTTGATAACAAATGTCCTGTTGTCAGAGCTAATTAAATGGAAGACATGTAGAACTGCTGTCCCTTTTTGTAGTATTGATAATTGCGTATATGTGAGTAGAAATAGAAATAGTATATTATTTTATATGGAGGGCCATTCAACTACATATCCAGAAGATTCCAGATTTTATCTGTCCTTGCAAAATGTTACTAAGCAAATTTCTGATTCTCGTTATGATCAATGGTTCGCAAATGTTATAGCCTATATTCATAGGTGAGTAGGTAACCTATAGTGTGCTAATGCGCCAATAACCAAATAGAATATCTTGGTATGCATAGAAATAATATATGCTCATAAGTTGATCTATATTATGTCTTTAGATAAGGAGAATATCTTTTGCGATTTCGCAAAGATGACAACCTGATAAAGATTCCTGTTGTATAAATCGATCTCAGTATGAGCTACTTTTGCCATATAAAAAGGATTTTGATTGGACTAGAATGGTTTCAGTATTCATTATTTATTGATTCATAGGGTGCATTGTATACGAGCGTGCGTTAAACCACTCTCAGAAGCCTCACAATTCCCTCTTATTGTAACTTGCAATGCACTATATAAAATTATTAATTAAAATCTTAGACTAGTCTGAGAGAACTCTAAGAGTCCTTTGAGAGACCTCGTACCTCTCTCAAATGCATGAGTTTCAATGCAACAACCCTTGTATCACAAAGCCCTTGTAGTCGTAAGTTTAAGAGAGTCTTACAAGGCCTGTACCTCATGAAAGAACACTAACATTTAACTGGCATGCTATGATTGAAGTGAAGATGGTGATTAGATGATGGTATCTATTTTTGGTGCCTGGAAAAGTAGCATATGCATGGATAACATTTTGGGTGGTATAGAATGTCAAAACCCTTTGTTTGCAGTTAACACATTTCTAGCAACTGTTATTGGAAATTTCTGCCTCATTTTAAAGGTTTCTGTGTTTTGGAAATCCCTTTCTCTCGTTGGTAATTGTTCCATTGCAAAGCTGCTTGGTATATATATATTGCATTTTTATTCAGAAACAAATAACATTCCGAAATTGGATACTGCTCTCTGCCTGAGCAGGTCTTCCTGAGAGATCCATTTCCTACATATATCTTGATCATATACAAATTTTTGTTTTTTAGAAAATACATACATATAGCTTTTGTTTTTATAAAACATGATTATGGTTAATGAAATTGACTTTCCTGTGTGTTCTATCTACTTGTAACTAACTCTACAGTAAATGTTTACATGGTTATAAGTTTTCACCCATCTTAAAATGAGATACATAATGCAGATTAAACGCTATGTACATAGTGTTGAAATGTCAATGAATAAAAGTAATGCTATATCGATGTATCGATCTTACATAAGGTCTTGTAGTCCTTTTTTCTTTCCTATACTGGAAAGCATCTCAGACCAGTCCGAGACATACTTACTCATCTCCTTCTATTAAATATATGTCATTTTCTGCTAAATAATAAGAGCGTAGGTAAGCACACACACTGTACAACTTTGAATTAACATATTTGCAGACTTGCCCATGAGACCATAATGAGTCCACTCAGCACGCTGCTTATTTTAGGAGGACTCCTCAGTTATGTTTCTGCAGGCAAAATCCATGGAGTTCCTGTCATAGCCACACCATTTCTTGCCGACCAAGATTACAATGCAGAGAAACTGACAGGCAGAGCTAAGATGGGTCGTAAACTTGACCTGGATACTATTAGCAGAGAGGAACTTTCAGAAGCTGTATGGGATGTTTTCACTAATGATAGCTACCTGGAGAATGCCAGACGAGCACAAAAGATGTTGAGGTACCAGGAGGTAGAGCCTAAAAGGAAGCTTTTGTATTGGGTAGAATTTGTAATGAAGTATGGAACTGAGTCTTTACTCTCAAAACCTGCATTGTCCATGAACACTCTTCAGTTCTACTCAGTTGATGTTATTGCTTTCCTTGTTTGTATTATAAGCATCTTTATTTGTCTTGTGATTTGTTTGTGTCTTTGTATAATTAGAATGATAAAGAGAGCATTCTATTCCGAGACAAATATAAAACAGCAACAATAGCATTTTGGTGAATAGAAAGTTAAAACGTTCTTGAATAATTAGTCAGAATTTTCCCGGACAATAAATTTAGGGGTGGAATATATAATTTGTGGTTTTTGATACTTGTATATTAGTCAACGAAAATTTGGGGATATACGGTACTTTCCTGTTTGTCCCAATAGCCAATAACAAAAAAGCCATGCAAGTCAACCACTGCTTTATTGGACAATGTAACAATTACATATATGGTGGCATTTTTTATTTTATTTCATAAAAGAGGAAAAAACGTATTTCATTGATTGAAGATATTATGCTGGAACATGGAGAATATTTATAGGCATATGCATCTTACAAATTATGTTAGTATAACTGCACGAAGTACAAATGTTATGTGTTAATATTTTCGAAATCATTTGTGTACTCTTCTCAGTACCTTAGATTCCAAAATAATTGTTGACAATCAAAAACCTGTAACTCTCACATAAACAGGTTACACACAATAGCAAAAATATAATATCATGTTCATGTCATAATATTGATAATAATAATGATTCCCCTGATGAAGACTTTGCAAGCCGAAACGCTTAGGGATTTCACCACTTTTTACAGCAAATAAACTATGGAATATATTCAAATAATTGAAACTCTTCTCCTGTCTCTTTTTTTATGTATTCAACCAAAAGTTGGAACTAAAGGGATTTAATTACAGGGAACAGAGAGGTAAAATAAATGAAATTTGGGATGTAAATATTTACGCACATGCCTGCAGGCAATGAATAAGAAAATCAATATTGCAACAATATCGTTTCAGGGGAATATGAATTAAAGTATTGTGAAGCTCACAAGCAGATTAACTGGATGAAATAGCACCTAAGTTGATCCTGCTGGTTTGTTATAATCCTTGATATATAATAACCCACAGAAATGATTTTCCATGAAGAGAAAGAAAAATAAGATAAAATGTTCAAGTTTGTTCAACATAGATTGTAGCTTTGAAACTAAGAGTATATATATATTTCAATGAACATACTTGTGGTGAAGAACAATACAGGTTTTCGTATATGTAGCGAAAGTCAAAACATATACCTTCTTAGCCCGCTCCATATCCCTGGCTCTCTGTTGTATTAGCAGAGAACGTAGCCGATTCCTATCTTTTTCCTAGTACAGTACAAGTTAGGCGTATGTCCACATTATATCCTTATCCTTTACTTTTATTCTGTATAGCTACTCACTCTTATATCGTAGCAACTCCCA
Source organism: Sthenelais limicola (assembly GCA_942159475.1). Taxonomy (NCBI): domain Eukaryota; kingdom Metazoa; phylum Annelida; class Polychaeta; order Phyllodocida; family Sigalionidae; genus Sthenelais; species Sthenelais limicola. Next base: position 40,930,429 of record OW804097.1, on the reverse strand, counting down.
TTCATTTATAAGGTAACGGTTGGAAGAGCTGGATTATATCCAGAAGCCTGTCGACCCTTTTGTGAAGCCTCTTTACACTTTGACAAAAAAAAGATTTTTCAATTCAGTTCAATAATGGTAGTAATGGTTTAGCAATAGCTGATTTGATAACGTCAAATGCCACCAACTGTGTGCACCCATCCACCCAATGATATCCTCCCAATGATACAAGTGGAAATTGAAATGGTGAATGGTCGTCTATAAAATGTCTTTGTCTAAAGAACAACCATGGTTTAAACTTGATTGACCCTTGCTAACAAACCACCCACTCTATAATATATCGTAATACGAAATTTACTATTTGACATTTGGCAAGATATAGGTTTAATCGTCCGAACGAAATGTTTAAAAGATCGAGATGACTTTGAGAAGGAAATTGGTGTTGCGCACTCTGGAAGTAGGGGAAAGTGCAGGAAGCTGGGACAGCAGCTGAAGGGAGAGGATAGAAGGGGGTTTCCGGTTCCTTATGGCGGTGTTTAGGGTGAGGAATAAGCATGGCTTGAGACTTACAAACAACAACATTTCTGGAAGAACTGAAAAAGCAGACGGAAATTATCGTCATTTCAACTTAAAAGATACAATCAATCTTCATTTTCTTACAATTTTAAGGGAAAGTAAACTCCTACTTGAATTTTGTCAGCTCGTCATGAGCCTGTTGCAGGAGATACCCTTACTTAAAATGCTCAATGGCAAGCTAGTGTTCCTTGTTTAGGTAGACAATTCCTACTGTAGGAATACTCACATGTAACCAACGTTTATAGACAGACCTTAGAGTAATAAACCTTAGTAGAACAATAGCTCAAAATGTGTTCCCCAGACTCCGTAATTAATTTTGAATTCTTTATTTAATCGATGTGAATATGATTTAGCATTGTCTGGATAGCAAATTCATTTCCTGGATGTTCCTTGCTGACTGCTTAGCGAGTAAAGATAGCTAAGAAAAAAATCTTCAGTAAGAATTTCTTATGCAACGGGCCCCAAGTGTGATTGATGGTAGCTCAATCCGGTGTCATTGTACTGTTCCTAAACAAGGACATCTGACATCCAATTTGCTTCCAAACTTTCCTGAACATTGTTAAAGATCGCATTTTGTCCAAAATCCTGGAACAAGATTCCAATGGTCTAAAAATTCCATTACTTTATGGCGTAATATTTGTCAACTTTGTCTTAATAATGATGATAATAGCGAGTAGCAAATGAATGACATTGTATTAGTTGATACCAATTCTAAAATGAAGCTTCATTGCCCTCAATAAGTGCCCTTAGTGGAATTTGTGATTTCTAGTTAAATGTGAGTTCCAATTGAATGAATGTATGAATTCCTTATTTGAGACTACTAAAAATGGATAGATTTTTTTTTTAAATTTTAATTGCGTTACAATTTCGGGAGGCCCTATATTCTCATGTACACAAGAAACATACAGTTACATAATTAATATCTACTAATGATCGCGTGACAACTTTGTAGGTATGTATGTTTGAGACAACGCTAGTGTTTTAAAGCATTATCATTATAGAAAATTAAATGAGAACATCAAGCTGTACAACAATAGACAGTGTGGTTTTGGGGTTTTTTTGTCCCTGAATTTATATAAAATACAAAATGCACTCGATGAATAAAAACAGTTATTTCTCAATAATTTATTTGTTTTTTACCATAGAGTTTCTAATAACATTTGTATAGTGTGTTCCTCGGTAACACCTTTTTTTTTTTTTTTTGAACTGATTTTTATTCAGGTTCCATCTAGGCATATGCCAGGGGAAATATATAGGAAAATATAAATATGGCTCGGAAGATCCGGTATTCCGCCATACCCTGAGTTGACGCAACTTACAGTTTATGACAAATATTTTCTTTTTGAAGCAGTCTATTAACTATTGGCGGTAGGGTAGGGTGATCATGTTAGATTAATGGGAAAATGGGATGGGATGGGGTGAAAAAGGGAACATGGGGGACGGTTTGGTTAGTACTAATGTCTGTTGAGGTTGGCCGTAGAATAGAATAAAGGCATTTTCGGTAGAGTTGGGTTGGGGAAGGGGTGGCTTAGAGGTTGAAGTTAGGTCTTATTCTGTGGCTGAGGATGTTGTGTTTCAGGATTCGTTTGAAGGAGAGGGGGTCAGGGTTGGATTTAAGATTGTCATCAAGCCTGTTCCAGGAGAGGATTCCAGCATATGCTAATGAGTTGGAAAAGGCCGTACTGAGAGGTCGATCGACTTGGAAGTTCAACAAATAATTTTCTCTTAGTCTATAATTTTCATTTGGTAGGCGATGTGGTAACCAATTAATTCGACATAAGTGCAATTGTTTGTGAAAAAATTTAGCGTTATTGAAGAATATTCGTTCAGGAACAGTCATTGCGTATGCATCCTGGTGAAGTTGTTCAGTACTATAGTGTCTTGGCTTCATCAACGCGAACCGGAGAGCCTTGTTCTGGAGAACCTGGAGTTTGTTTAAAGTTGTCTTGTTACAGCAGAGGTAACAGACATTGCCGTAATCAAGATAGGTTAATATCATGGATTTTACCAGCATAATACGTGTTCTGACATTGAGTGCATGACGATTAATATAAAGATTGCATAAACGAGCATTTGCTTTTTTAATAATATTCTCCGCCATGGTATTGAACTTTAGTTTAGAATCAATAGTAATACCCAGGTATGTCATACAATCAACCCAATCAATTTTGGTACCATAGATAAGCAACCTGTTCGTCCATTCTGGTAGGACATTAATGTTGGGATTGGGTGGGATCAGGAGGGCTTTAGTTTTCGGTATACTGATAGATAAATGGTTTTCAAGACTCCAATCGGCAATGGTTTTGGTATCTGCTAGACAGTGGGCTGATAGGATATTCGGATCACAGGAGCTATTGATAAGTACTATATCGTCCGCAAATAAAAGCATATGCCCATTAATATTAAATTTACACAGGTCGTTAACAAAGATATTAAACAGTAGAGGCCCAAGTATGGAGCCTTGGGGCACACCGTATGATACAGGGAGATAGTTTGAGTCATGATTATTAGCATGTGTACATTGCTGGCGATTGATAAGGTAGTTCTTGGTCCAAGTACTGAACCAAACTGGGAAGTGATAGTAGGTAAGTTTCTTTAAAAGGATATCATGGTCTATAGAGTCAAAGGCTTTTTGAAAGTCGAAGAATACAAGAGAACTAGTTTGTTTGGCATTACGGTTACATAGTAGTTTGTAGAGGAGAAGGTAAAAGGTTTCAGTAGTAGAGGCATTTTTTCTAAACCCGCCCTGGTAAGTGGATAGTATGTCATGATCGTCAAGGTAAGATTGTATCTGGTTATTCACATGTTTTTCCATAATTTTACTAATAATGTGAGTAAGTGAAATGGGTCTTAGGTTAGTAACAAATTTGGCGTTGCCTTTTTTCGGGATTGGAATGACAGTAGCCATCTTCCATCTTTGTGGTATAATCCCAGAGTCGACTGAGAGGTTAATTAAAAATACAAGCTGGGGTTTAATAGATTTGAGCAGGTAGTTATAGATGTGCATGGGGATGTCACTGCATCCTGAAGATTTGTGGGGTGACAAATTGTTAATTATTTTGGTGATCAAGTCGATGTTAAGAGGGGTGTAATCAAGTGCCTCTTGAGGTAATGGAAAAGGGTTTAGGTCGCTAAGCGTGTAATGGGGATTATTAGTGGTGGGTAGTGAGCTGGCTATGTTAGAGCCAATATTAGCGAAGAATTTATTAATTATAGGGGCAACCTCATCGGCATGTGCCATAGTTTGAGTATCAGGATTGATGATCTTATTAACACTAGCAGTGTTATTTTTAAATGGTAGGAATTTGTTGAGAATATGCCAAAATTTTTTATAATCATATCGGTACTGATCGAGTTGGTCTTTGAAAAAGTTACTTCTAGCAGCTCTAGTTTGGGAATTGGCTAAGTTTCTAAAGTATATGGCCCTGGTTCGGTGTTCTTCTTTATGTGATTTCCTATATTTCCTAAAGTAGAAGTCTCTGTTGTGGGCAAGATTTATTAGTTCGTTGGTGTACCATGGGGGCTTGATTTTTTTTGCACGGAATTTCTTTTTCGGACACAGTCGATTTGCTATCTTTAGCAGTTTAGAATGTAAGTACTTCCAGGCTTGGTCAGGATCGGTTAGATTGTAATAGTATGGCCAATTATCAATTAGTGCCAGCTCCTGTTCAATCAGGGGTTGGGAGAGATTTATGTAGGATCTGGCGGTGAAATTAGTTTTTGAGTAGGATTCTCTTTTTTTCTTCTTAACGTAATATATGATGTAGTGGTCACTGAGGTTGTATACGACTACACCAGTCTCAGAAACGTATTTTACGTCGGTCAGTATTTGGTCAATAGCAGTTGCTCGGCCATTGAGGCCTAGGCGAGTCGGTTGGTTAATGAGTAGTCTAAGAAATTTGTCACTAGCTAGTCGTAGGATTTCTTGTTTTGCTGGGCAAGGTATAGGGTTGTTTGAAAGCACATCAATATTGATGTCCCCTAAAATTGACAGCTCTGAGCTAGGGAATCTTTCTCTAAGTTGATCAATAGTGTCAGTGAGAGAGTCACAGAAGGTAGTAACGCGACCTGCCGGGGGTCTGTACACATTAATTAAGATAAGATTTTTCGAGTGTGTGAATTTAATAGTGAAGATCTGCAATTCTATGTGTTGATTGGATATGAGTAAATCGTCAATTGTAGAGTAGTCTATACTAGTTTTAACAAAGGCACATAGACCACCTCCGGTCGAGGCCAGCCGGTCAGATCTTTCAAGGGTGTAACCTTTCAAGTTTAGATTATTGTCAGAGATACTTGGTTTAAGCCAGGTTTCACTAAAGAGAAAAATGTCAAATTGGAGTTGGTCAAGGTCCAACTCAAGTTGTTGCCATTTATGTAGTATAGATCTTATATTTAGATGGAAAATTTTGAATCCTTTGATTTCGTTGGTGCTGGACAAAGATTGTCTTTGGATACATGGGGTGGTTGGGGTATCAGTCATTGGGGGTAAGAGAAATGTAGCTACTCAGTTTGAAAAATAATACTTGGGTATTAAGTGTAAGGCATTTGCCAGTGTACATAGTGGAACAGATAATATACAGGTTAGACGACCAAACATGATAGTATACAATGCACATAAATGTAGAAGCAGAACTCAATTTCAAAACAATAGGCATCAGTGACCGCCACTTTAATGTAGGAGCATCATCCGTAATAGGTATAATAATGGCCATATAACCAGCTATTATCAGTATACATAGTGGGGCAGATAATATAGGAATAATAACTAAGTTTGAACAATAGGCAGTGTACATGAGTGTAAGGCGGAGCACAGTGTCGAGACGGTATGCATCGGTGACCGCCACTTTAATACAAGAGCGGGCGGGATATAGGTAGCCGCGGTAAGTATAGTAGTGCCCACATAACCAGCGATAGTAATGTATGGCTGGTGGAACCCTAGTCATAGACATCGTTGGGTTGTTAGTACAAGAAATAATAATGACAAGATCGACCAGCACGGGTAGTCGACAGTACATATAAAGGTAAGGGTAGAGCGCAGTTCTAGAGACCAGAGGCATCCATGAACGCCACTTTAAGTGTGAGGCAAACAAAGTATAGCTAGCCGTAGTGAGTATAGTAGTAGTAGTAGTACCAGCACAACAGTAGTTGTGATGATTGGCTACTTTGACCCTAGTCATAGACATCGTTGGGTTATTAGTACGAACAATAACAGATAAGGTATGAGAATGCTTGACATGTAACAGGATAATGTCAGCAAGGCACAATGGTATACATCTAGTTTTGTAAGACGTATGCCGGAGGTCCCTAGAATCAATGAACTTGGCATCTAGGATCATACCAAGGTAACAAAGCAGAACATGTAATATGCGCATAGCGCTAACGCGGTGACACAAGGCTTTTACTCATAGCGGCATGTGCCAGTAGGTGGTACAGGTGGGACAATTATATAACAGCCGAGACAAATTTAACAAGTGATATTCATAATACATGGGCCAGTAACATGTCATCAATAAAGCGATAATCAGGGGATTTAATTTAGAATTAAGCAGTGTAGGACTAAATGAAGGACTAAATACCGGTTTTATAAATTTAAGTATAGATAGGCAGATGCCAGTGAATGAAAAAGATAGTTCGTAGTGAATTATTGTGTATTATGTCGGTGGTTCTTGATGAACTGCTTTGCCCAATCTTGCACCACAAACCAGCGGGCGTGCAGGCCGTCGTAGAGGGCATAGTAACTGAAGTCGGTAACTCCATAATCTTGATGGTGTACTTTACTAACTAAAGTAGGATGAACCATTCCATTCTGGAGGTTGCGCATTTTGATTAGGTAATTGATGTCGACGATGGCGGCGTCGAGTATGCACTGTTCTGGGTCTGGGTAAAGTGATCGATTATAGACCTGCATCGACATACCACACACGCCACAAAAGATTGGTGTGATATTTGGAAAGGCATGTGCCATAGCGTTTTGTACCCAATTAATTTGATCAAGGACATAGTTCTCAATTGCTTGTTGGTCTGGGAAGCGAAGCTGAACTTTCTTGGAGACTTTATCTTTAACCGTTATGTCGCATATACCAGCGAAGAAATACACTACTTGAGGTTGGCATTGGAGAATAGTGTCGTGCCCCAGTTCAAAAGTCCTCCTAAGGCCCGCCCCTGAGAATACCCTTAGTCTCACCTCATCGTGCTCGAGAAATGCTGGCAGGCAGAAACCTCTGGAGTCAGACAGGATGAGAGATTTAACTTCTTCAAAGTTATCTGGAAACGCCATTCTCATTTGGTGCGCTTATGCTTCTTCTTTTTCTTTGAGGCCGGAGTAGACAGGTGGGAGCTAGTGGTAGCACGATCAGGACTTGAATGAAATTCGTATTGAGGTGGGGGGCCGTCAGGTGTGCTGCGGGTCCTAGGTTTGGAAGCAAGGGCTGTCAATATTGATTGGGAGGGCTTGTTAACTACTATAGGCCTGGGATTAGGTACAGCTTTCGAGTTGGTGGTGGATGGGGAGATTTGATTGGGGGTAGGGCTCAAATCAATAGGATGGTCAGTTGTTTTTGACTCATCTATTACTGCGGGCTTGTAAGCAGGGGCCTTGGCGTTTTGATCATTAATTAGCTTGTTGATTTTATTATCAACAGCAGGGGGGCTATTCATAGGAGTATGAACCATGTTGTGAGGTTGGGGTGGCGTGGTAATGGGAGCTTCCTCAAGGGGCGGGGGCTGGTTTAGGTCAGCTTGTGGATCAGCGTGTAATGGGTTGTTGGGGGCCGTCTCAAAAGCTTGTTCTTCGTCATCAGAGTTATGCTGGCTATCGTTGTTTTCTATCAAAGCATCGGTGGGAGGGGGGGGGGGGGGCCCTATTGATGTCATCAACCTCAGCATCGGCTATCTCAACGTCCTCTCTTTCCTCCTGTTCATCATTCCCATTAGCATCGATCTCATCATTATCCTCACCATCTGATGATGAAGAGGAGGATGAACTGTCAGAGGTATCTGCATTTAGTGCTGCATTCTGCTGACGCATATTACGCATACCTATATCTATTTACGAGGGTATGTTTATAACCAATCATCTGTCGCTTTCAGGCACCATTTTAATTCTGAAAAGCAACAATAGGGTTTTCCAGGTCTTCCAGCATCGTTATCTAACTAAGAGGCAGCAAAAGAGTAAAACATAGGAGAAAAAAGCGTCCAACTAATCTAGATACAGTGTACTACATTTATAAACACCATTTATAAGCCATTCCAGTGAATTTAAATTGGGCCAACAGTCGTAGTACATGACAATTACTTCAAATACCTCAATCCAAACCCTCACGTACGTGGTGTTCATCTAATGACTGTCAAGTAGAAATGATATTGGTAATCAATTAATTCGGTAAATGATCCTTGTTGACCCTTGTTAACTTGTTAATTAATTGATTACCAAAAAAATACATAATTGTACATGTAACATAAAACAAATCTAATTTTTCAGATCTAAGGATAATGGATATGACTTGAATCCTGAATCGGACAGTAATATTTATGCATTTGATATATCCGGATCATCGCAACCTTCAGTCGAATTCTTAATCTTATTTCTGATGTTATTTTCTATGATCTTGACTGAAACTCGTATAGGAGATTTGTATGAAGATTTGACCACATCAGAATTCTGTTTTAGATATTTACTATAGCAAGATCTGTCATTCTGGGTAGACAGATGCCTTTTCGGATCAATGTAAATGGACACAGGAGCTACACTTAAGCGCCTGGATTTCACTTGCAACAGTGAACTAGGATGGATAGATTACTCTTTGATTTATCTTCTGACAATGACGGACTGGCCTGCCATATTTATACATATCAGTCTGGTCTCTATTATAAGACGGATATGTCTGTATATCAGGTCTATATTGCTAAATATTTGACTAATTCTTTGATTCATTTTCGACATTCCTTAAACCTTTCTTTGACATTTTAAGATCGATTGTGTCCATTTGTAGCCATCATGTTAAACAGTTCGAATACTCCCTTCCAAAGTTTCAAAGTGTTTTATTCACCATATGTCTTCGTCGAAATGTTTCAATTCTTTGGGGGCTTAACGCTGTACGTAGCAGTGTATTAAATATGTGCAGGTGAACCATCACCGATTATCACACCCCCAACGACGCCACCCTGGTAACCACGCCCCCCCCCTTGGTTCCCGGTTATGACGTCTCCCCCGTGTTTACCTATGACGTCATAGTCCCAATACTTCCACGCCCACCATTCCTTCCACTCTCAACCGCTTCTCCGCCCAAGCTGCACGTATAATTTTTTCTTTATATGTATTGTGTTATTGTATTATTGTAAATAACCTTTATGCTTGTTTTTACACAGAAAATATGGGTATCATGTCATATATAAACCAAGCAAAGTAACTTTACTGAAATCTAACCAATTACAATAAAAATCATCGATATAAGTATATTATTTTAAATGAGATGCTGTCTTTTCTCTAGCATGTTTATAAAAGCATTGTGCTTATGGTTTAAAATGTTCAACATAATGTATCTCACACGCAATTTAAAAATATGTGATGAAAATTAAGAAAAGAAACCAAATCTGTCAACGATAAAAAATAGTTACATCTTTTCTACTCTTATTTTACCTATTGTATCATTAATTAAGTTTGTTTGCCTCATCATCACTTCCGTTGAAAGGAGCCTTAAATTTTCATGTTGTGAAACCCAACTATTTGCAATTAATTCAATATTTTTAAATTAACACAGTTGACAGAATGAAATTACCTTCAGGGTTAATTAACTTGGAGGGCTGTGACAGGCCCTTTTGTAATCAATAGCTGGAATAACTAACTTAAAGTAGCATTCCCTGCTAAATCAGCTCAATTCTTTCACTAACTGAGCCTGTTCCCTGAGGGAACACATTATTACATTGTCCGTCATTACCATAATAGGAGCACAGCGAGTGCCCTAAACGTTTTTTTAGCCCAAAGCCTCTGAGTGCAAGTTTTCACTCCCTACTTGTTTAATCACGTGACATGCTTGACAGGGACGTTTAGTGTCGTTTTTACTGATGTGACCTCACAAAAAAGTGGATATGCACTTATTAAGGCAATGTTAAAGTATTTTCAGCCAAGTTCTGTCGTTTTTGGTGATCCAGAGAGTTAATGTTGCTGTGAGTAGATGTTGTCAACTGGGCGATGGTAGGTTTCCCAGCTGGCCGACGTCATTTGTTCATCATTATTTGGACGATCATTGTCGTCAAACTCAGGATGTGTAACGGTTATGATAACGTCTGGGAGAACTGGATCTGATCTAGAAGTCTGTAAACCTATTTGTCTGTATTTGTCTATTTTTGTAACTTCATAATGTACTGTGTGAGTTGGATAAATAATGTAGTATCGTATCTTACCTTATGTACCAGTGCCTCCAGAGTTCTATTCTTACTAACCTCTGGCTGGGGGGTCAGAGTCTATAGCTGTCACATAACAACATATGAGTTTTACAGTAGAATCCAAACACACTGTGGCAACACGAATCAAGAAAACTGCTTTACCTCATCACATATGGCGAATGTAATTAAAGGGGGCATTGTTTACGTGTGCTTCAGTATTTGTATACCTCTGACATGAATGAAAATGATCATCAGAGATCATAATCAATATTAGGTCATAAGGATGTCATCATTACTGTCATTATGCCAGTGGTCTTTGGATAAAATGAATTTCCAAATCTGATAGTAATAAGGTAAAGCCAAGGTGATGACGAGTGTAAAGCGACTGAATGATTTCTGTACCACAAACTCGTTATGGGCATCTTCCTTAAAAATAATTCCACACTAAATTTCCACACTCTTTACATCCACACAGCCTGAAGCTAAAGTTATTACAGTTTTCCTTGGGGTTGTATGCCTCCACAAACACATAAATAAGCAACCCATTTGAATGAAAAAGTTGTTAAAATCTAGAAAACATTTATGAACAGAAAACTCCGAATCCCACTTTACCTCGTCATGTAAGTGTAGGCACAGTGAAACAAATGTCAACAAGCGCAAAGAAGTGAGCGAGTGTGAGCGATAATAGGGTCAGGGAACAAAATTGTCCAATTTGTGTTTAGAAAAGTGTGAGTCCTAACTGAAGAGCCGAATTCAAGAAGAGGAATATATATAATTGTTATGATTCTTGTGTTATGATTCACTCAGGATATGCCATATTGATGTTGAGCATTATATTCAGAAATGGGAATCTGTGAACTAAAAAGAGCAGCCTTTGAGAATAGTATCTAAATATACCCATGCCTGCCCACAAAATCATGCCCGAATCATGCCTGAAATCATAATTCATTCATAATTCATAACCAAACTGGTTATTATCTCAAACTTGAACCGATTTGAACAGTCAGTACACCATTAACTATTGTTGTATCATCTACTACCACTTGTTTGAATGTCTCATCTGTACGTAATCATTCTCCATTTCATCTCATTTAAATGTCTTAAACTACTTTTTAATGACTCATGTAAGTTGATTTTGTAACAATTCATGTTAACTATAAGAATTAATCCCGAACGCGGCTCCCACTGGGAGAACTAGTCTCTAGATTTGGAACAACTGCATTGCACCATACCATCTGCAATAAAAGGATTTTTGAATTGAATTGAATTAAATAATTATTTATTTTACATTTTGGCCACCAAAACGTTGGTAAATTAGTTACTAAATCATATAAAAGTAACAATATCCACGACTACTTTTGTCATGGTTTTGATGATTTATTCTCTTATTTCTTATTTCTTAATTATTTATTTTCTTTTATCTTAAAGATTATAAACATCCATTTCCCAATAGTGTGAATGTAGTTCCAGAAAAAAGTATCATCACTCCAAAACATTTCATCATATCAATTTGTGTTCTATCATTATCTAGGTGAGACCCAAAACAACTCCCTTTATTTTATTCAGCATAATTAAGATAAATTTTCTTTCAACACAGATCAATAGTCTTAGCAAGAAAATTGATTAACGTGTTTTCCTTTTCAATATTGCCTTCGAAATATGAATGTAATTTAGAAAAAGGCATGAACATTTTTTCCGTTTCCAAAAAAGACTTCCGCCAATCCTCATGACATGCGAGAACTTGCAGAAGAAATTTTAATCCCAGAAGGAAGTAATATGAGAGAATAAGCCTGGGGAGAATTCGCATGCATGGGGAAATTTTTTCTTGATTTTCTTTTTTTTTCTTTTTTTACAATGAAAGGAGACTCAAAATATGGTTACACCAACATGATTCTTTTCATAGTGACATGCAATGTTACTTTGTAAAATGTATCTGTTAGAAGATTTATATATGGATCCGTATAACATAGATATGCGGGTATAAATAGATCGAGGGAGGTCATGTGACCAAAGCTGGACTCTGGTCATCGGGTCACAGGCTAAAGTCCTGCCAAGCAGAACGAGAAAGATAGAATTTGTGGAAGAGTTATTAGTGGAGCAGCAATGGGCCCAAAAATATGATGTACCATGCATAAAAAAACACCATCATGGGTCATATATCAAATCAAAGCTTAGAACCTCAGCTATAAAGGATCTGTGACATGCTCGCAGTGTGGGACGTTTTGGGCAATTGCCAAAATTTGAAGGTACCTTGGTAACCGTTTTTAGGCTAAATTTGGCTAGTAGCATAATAATTTGGTGGGCATCACACATAGGTGTTAGGCCCCCTCATTGCCGCAAGAGGGACCCACTACACAATCCTTCCGCCATTACCCATATATAAGCTCCTCTCACCCTCTCCTCTCCCTCACTTACTTCAAATCACTCTTACTTACAAGTTCCCACCCACCCACAACCTACCTTTCATCTACTTCACTCTTTCACTCTTTCATCCCTCAGGGGTATATTATATTATCACCAAATTTATTTCATCATATTTTACCACTTTTACAAAATAAAAATCATTTTACAACAACTTTTATACTTCTACAAAAATAAAAAACCCAAAACTAGTCATTTTCTCCTTGTCTCTTGTATGCGGTAATGCAGGAACTTTACTACCATGTTGGTCTTAGCACAGAAAAACGGTCTGTAATCCTGAATTTGTTATATGTGATCAAAGACAACTCAGTCAATAGATCCTAAAAGTTTTATTACCGAGGACCAAATTCAGAGTTATTGCTGTTTTTGTGAAATTACTATAGGAAAAGTAATAACTTCTATGGGATAATTCAGCTGATTAGGTGGGGAAAAGGGGAAAATATAGTGAAAAATGGATAAAATGGGAGGATTTACAAGCATCTTTGGGCATAATACTGAAAATTAGGCTTTTGGACAATTTGAGTATGCCCATTTCAAAAATCTATAGTGCATAGCTGAATTTTGAGTTTTTCACATGTTACCATGGCAACTAAATATATTCTTGGAACAGATTTATTTATTTCTTAATTATGACATGAAATAAAAACCACAAATACTAGCTTTATGAAACTTCACACGCATACAGATACTAGTATGGGCTTATTGATTTGTCAAGAATGTTTGACCTTGGATGAAGGGCAAGGTCATTTATTCAAGGTCAAAATATGGAGTTTTCTATACTTTTTGACAGTATTGAAAAACTCCATACTTTGACCTTGAATAAATGACCTTCTCCCTTATCCAAGGTCAAATTTCTTTAAGAAATCAATAGGCCATACTGATCCCTGTATGTGTGTAAAGTTTCATGATGGTAGCGAATATGGTTTTTATTCTATAAGCTTATTAAAAAATGACAAAATGTATACCAAAAATCTATTTGGTTGCCATGGTAACATGTGAAAAACTCAAAATTTAGCTCTGCACTATTAATCTTTTAACTGGGCACACTCAAATTGTCCGAAATCCTAATTTACAGCATTCTGCCCATAGATGCTTGTAAATTTTGGCAATTTGCCAAAAACGTCCCACACTGCGAGCACCTAATGTCACAGATCCTTATAGCTGAGGTTTTAAGCTTCGATTTGATACATGACCCATGGTGGTGTTTTTTCATGCACGCTACATCCCAAAATAAGGCCTTTTTGAGGCCTGTGCTGCTTCACTGTATACATTTTTGTATTAGAAGAGTTTGGGGAAAACTTTTGCCTTGTCCATTTATTTCCGAAAACATCATAGAAGTAATTTCATCAAACAGTATCAACAGGCTTTAAATAAGTTCTACTGAATACTTTGTTCTTGTGAGCTTGTCCCTATTTATTTTTATTCTTTTCCTTTAATGTCTATATTAACCTTCTAATACTAGAAAAGAACAAGTAAATTCATGTGTGATTTTAGTCAATATAGCCAATATTTTAACTATACTTTGTATCTTTACTACAGGCCTTTTCTATGTATTAGAAGAGTTATATATATATTTTTGTATTAGAAGAGATATATTTTTTTGTATTAGAAGAGATATATATTTTTGTATTAGACAAATTCTGTTGCTTCTATTTTTATTAGATGACTTGTAGTTTCTCTTATAATTAATAATAGAGGATGAAAACACAGTTCCATGATATCAAATGAAAGGAAAGATATTCAGTATCAAACTGCCAACAGGCTGTTAACATGGCAAATTATAATATCTGCCTCTAACACAAAGCAGGAGCAAGAGTACCAAAAGAGACTCTGAGCTAATCTCAGTGACGTCACACAAGCTATTCAAGGGGGGCTTCAGTCGCCTCTCGCCCCTGCACCTACCTGAAAAGAACATTTTATTTATTCTCCTTAGGTATTTATTGATAGTGAGAGGAAGCAATTCTCCGATAGCCCAAAGCTGGTTTCACGTGTCTTGTGTGTTGAGTTGTCTATAAAAAAAAAAGATTCATGGGGAATGATTAGTTTTTAAAAGCAGAGGTCCTGGCGAATGGTTGTAGAAGTTGATGAGTCACTTGACCTTTGTGCCATTGATGAAATCCCTCTTTCAATCTGGACGTCTATTGAAGCACAGTGAAAAGCCGTGCTGACATGGTTACATTAGGGTTGTAGAGTCTGAAAAGGCCTGCCTCCGCTGGGAGTTAAAGCAACAGTCTCTTTTACACCGTTGGTGTGTACTCTGTGTTTAAAGACCCTTATCCACTAAGCTGATTTTCAAGCGATTCTCAAGGAATTTAGCGGTGCAGAATCAAATGAGAATTGGCTTAGTGGACTGGGCCCTTAATGCTTTTATTCAAGAACTAGCATTACGCTAAAATAATTGCTTTTCTCAATTGAAGCTTAAAGTTTGAAGGAATATAATGATGCCCCTAATCTACTGTTGTTCTGGTTATTGTTATTTTCATATTATAGCAACTGAAAGAGCGTAAATTATATTTACACTCTTTGAGCGACTTTAAATAATATTATATTCATTAAAAGCATAGACATAGTGGGAGGTACATGAGGATGATATATTGACAAGGGAGCTTATTAAGAGAGTGCAATGTTAACAGTTTTATAAAATATCATCTAATTCTTGAGCCACTTTTTTTAGATTCGGTTAGAATACTAGAGGATTGTTACCTTGTTCTCCTTGGTTAACAAGCCGGTCTTTATCCATATATTTCATTCCCAAATACGCAGAAGTCCAAGTGATTTTGACATGGACATTTTGGGGTAATTTCAACAGTCAAACGAATCGCACTGGTAAACCTTTTTCAGCAGATTTGAATGCCTCTAGTTAAACTGCTACATACCAGTAAGATACTGTGGAATACGATGCATTTTCTACAGACATTAGCTGTGAAGACTGCTTTAAATGAAAAAGGGAATGAACAGAGACTGACCTTTCTTTGGCCAAGTCTGAAAGATGGGTTGACCGGATAAGAACGTTGTAAAGAGTTCATGATTAATGCATGTCACACATGTACAGATACAATGAATGGCAGTGGTGTATGGTTGGTCAGAGTGTAGGGATATTAAAGGGTTAGTTGACAGGGGGAAAAGCCACCTGTACCACCATTGCTCCCGAAACAATTAAGTCGTCTTATTGACGGTTGAGCAAGGCAGTTCCTCATAGACCTTTGACCTTAGGCTCTTGACAGTATGCCCACCTCACACAATACGACTTACAACAAGTTGGGGGTTCTATGACTGAAGTCTGGTCCTCAAAGAATGCTCACACTAGCCGACTTGAGTCGGGAGCACGGCGACCAAAAAAGTGCGTTTTGGTCGTTGTAACCGTTACAACAGCCGTTGTAACAGTTAGTGCAGCTTGGTTATATTCTGTTTTCTGAGTCGTAGCCCTCCCGACTGGCTGAGCCTGAGTTGTAGTCCTCCCGACTGGCACTCACACTCTACGATCCGATTCAACATTTGAATCGGGAGTTTTGTCGGCTACAACTGCTGCAGGCTGCTCCTCCTGACTGTAAAGTCAGTCATAGACCTCCTGACTAGTTGTAAGTTGTATATTATGAGTGGGCATAAGGGTGCATTGCACTATACACTATAAGATCTTGTCTTAAAGGCCTTGTAACAACCTCTTTTAAATTCATGACTATGAGAGCTTTATGATATAAAGGTTGTTGCATTGAAACTCAGGCATTTGAGCGAGGTAAGAGGTCTCTCAGGGTTCTCTCAGACTAGTCTCAGATAATAATCGTATACACCAATGCATCTTTTGCTAAGAAGGAGTTATGAGGCCTCTAAAAGTGGTTTAACACAGAATCATATATAGTGCAATGCACCCTAAGTTATACTACTAAAGGTCGACCCACACTAGAAAAGTAAGTTAAATCGGCCGATTAAACTGCTCCCGATGCATCGGCGCGGTTACTTTTAGGAATAAACCCGTCAATTTTTTTGCCCCACACTAGCGCCGATTGCAGGAAATATGTTCCCGAGCCAGTATAATCGGGAGTGGACCCAAACATATTCCCGAATAGTGTCCTCACCACTATAATCGGGAGTTGACTAATATAATCGGGAGTTAAGTGCCTGGTCCACCAAGGCGATTCTCATGCGATTTTGCGCCGCGGGTCCTCCCGCGGCGGTTTTCTTCCACCGCGGGAAAAGTTGCATTAGTGGACAAGACTCCTGCCGCGCGTTTTGCCGCCATGGGTTTGCCGTGGTGGCAATGATATGATGTATGACCCTACTGCCACTTGATGAACTAGATTAGTAAAATGGAATAACTGTGGGTCTTTTTAAACTGTTTGATCAACATTTCTCATTCTTAGAGTGTTTATTCCCTTTTAAAATTATTATATTCAATTTAACCTATAGGCCTACTGCCATGGTATACCATTCATTTATTTATGACACAAATTTACGCAAGCCGTCAATAGGGTTATTGGTGGCTGAATGCCCCCTCCCCTACTACCCTGTGGTGCAGTGGTTAGACGGGTCAGCAGGACCAAGATAAATTTGCTGCACCGCCACTCTCTCCATAGAAAACAACCAGACCACACCTGGGAAATTTGTATTGTGTATCATATTATGTGAATTCAAGCGTGCATTATACATACACACGTGTATGTTTTTGCAATTTTCTGGAGAAGGGATGCTTGATTGCATTTATTTGTTCCACATCAAGAAAAATACTTAAAATTTTCAATTTTTTCAAAATTTCCGTTTTTTGCACATTCAATGAAAATTTCTATTTTGGAATTTTCAAATTTTCAAAATTTTCATTTTTCCTCATATCAGATTTCCTCAGATTTTCGGAATTTTCAAAATTTCGAAAAAAAAAATCTTAATTTCACTTCTGCCCGAAATTCATTGAAATTGAACATTTTCAAATATTTGAAAATTCCGAAATTGTGAAAAGTTTTTCAATTTTCGTGATTTTCATTATTAATTTGACAAATATTTTGACCAAGAAATTGGGAACATAATGACATAATGATAAATCCATATGACGATCGGAATAATTATATGAAATATACATTCTCAGTACTTAAATAAGCACAATCCGAACTTATAAGTTGTACAAACTGGAATATACAAGCCTTATAAACGCTATGCCAATCACTGTGTCTTGTATATCCGCATATCACATTTGGAATTAATTCACAGGTAATTATCATAGGTAATTATCATGGTGGTGGGAAATTCCGCGGCGGGAAATTCTGCGGCGGTTTTTCCCGCAGCGGAGCAAGCCAGGCGGTGCAAAACCACGGCGGGAAAAAACGCATGAGTACTTTTTGGTGGACCAGGCCCTTTACTCTACCCCCTCTTCCTTATACATGCAGGAGCAGCAGAACTGGGGGGGGGGGGCAAGGGGGGCACTTGCCCCCCTAATAATTATATTGCAATTCTTAGTCTAGTATAACATAACATTACAACTTAGTGATATTAGAATGAGCCATATTGGTAGATATAAATAATCATATATATTCAAGCAATTGTGAACGATGTATTGGTCTAAAATTTATAACCCATACATTGTCCCTGATGACTCCCTTATCATAGTGGGTCACTTTGCCCCATACATATCCATAGCAAGGAGGTTCTGCATTGCAAAAAACATGATATAAATCAGGATTTATTCAAAACTGAAAAATATTGATTTCCACTATATAGCTCAAAATGTTCCCAATCTGAAAATGAAAATTATCCCAGAATCCCTCCCCTAACCCTAATGTATGTATGTAGACATAATGTATACATGTATGTATGTATACATACGTACATGTATACATTATGTAAACATACATACATATGTATACGCATTATGCATACATTTTATATGTATACATTATTATGTATTGTATACATACTGTATATATATATATATACATGCATATACATACATATACATACATTTGGATACATACCTGTATACTTATATACATGTATACATACATATGTATGCATAAATATGTATAGCTATACATAGTGTATGCATCATATATGTTTTTGTATATATATATGCATCATGCATATTGTTATGTATACGCTATGTGCATATGTGTGTATATATGCAGAGATACATACATGTATACACAGGCACACACACCTGTGTATATACATGTATACATCCCTATGCTTGTGTATATGTATAGATATACATATAGATGCATGCATACATATGTATACATGTGCCTATACATATGCATATGTACACACATACATATGCATGTGAAAAAAGAAATAAGCCGAGCAGCTGGTCATGTGACTTGACATGCACATGTGACTAATCATGTGAGGTGACGTCACAGCCTTCCCGCCCTACTGGCTATAATTATATGAATGAGGGCCAATATGTACACATAATTGTATGTATGTATGTATATGTTTTTATTTTCGGAAGCTTACACTTTTCAATAAAATATCAAATTTTGACACCGAAAAAGGGGGTGGGTCTCCTCTATGAAACCATAGATCTTCCTGAGAATGCATGCACCTAAATAGACATGTATATTATATATATGCATGTGTATGAGGGAGGGAAGTGAGGGTGAGGGGAGAGAAAGAAGGGAGAGAGAGTGAAGAGAGGTACTAATCTCCTAATCTCCTAATGATTTAGAACTTTTTATTAATTAAAAATCATATTTTTCACTTTTTTTTTTACAAAAATATTGATAATTCGCAAAATAGGCTTTGGCGCAAATGACATCATCCACTTTTGGATTGCTGACGTTCTGACGTTTCCAAAAATGTATAGTTTTACTAATCTCTTAATGATTTAGAATTTTTTATCAATTAAAAATTATATTTTTCACTTTTTTTTACAAAAATATTGATAATTCGCAAAATAGTCTTCGGCGCATATAATATCATCCATTTTTGGATTGCTAACGTCCTGACGTTTCCAAAAATGTATAGTTTTACTAATCTCCTAATGATATAGAATTTTTTATTAATTAAAAATTATATTTTTCACTTTTTTTACAAAAATGTTGATAATTCGCAAAATAGTCTTTGGCGAAAATGATATCATCCATTTTTGAATTGCTAACGTCCTGACGTTTCCAAAAATGTATAGTTTTACTAATCTCCTAATGATATAGAATTTTTTATTAATTAAAAATTATATTTTTCACTTTTTTTACAAAAATGTTGATAATTCGCAAAATAGTCTTCGGCGAAAATGATATCATCCATTTTTGAATTGCTAACGTCCTGACGTTTCCAAAAATGTATAGTTTTACTAATCTCCTAATGATATAGAATTTTTTATTAATTAAAAATTATATTTTTCACTTTTTTTACAAAAATGTTGATAATTCGCAAAATAATCTTCGGCGAAAATGATATCATCAATTTTTGGATTGCTGAGGTTTTGACGTTTCCAAAAATGTATAATTTTACTAATCTCCATAAAATGCCAACGAAAGTTGAAAAATGAACACAGTGAACCTGTAATATTTGCTTCCAGCCCCGATCAGTCGGGAGGGCTCTCCCGATTATCCAATATATTGGAGCGAGCGATCGGGAACACCAACCGACTACCTTTATGGAGCTCCCGACCAGTCGGGCCTAGACCCAAACTAGTAGCTGATTAATAAAAAAATTAAATCGCCGATTAAACCGGTTAAATCGGCCGTTTTTGGGATTTAACTTTTAGGAAAGATCCCTTGGAGCAATCGGGAGACCTCCCGATCGCTGATTTTAATCCCCGAGTGAAGAAAATTGATCCCCGACTGAATCTTAATTCCTAAAAAGAGTCGGGACACTTAAAGCGGCCGTGAAATGTCTCTAGTGTGGGTTGCACTTTAGGTGGCTATTTGTTTTTGTTTTCACAACAGACTTTATTACTGACACCTGCCAACTGGGCATATACATTTCTAAAAACATGTTATATCAAGGTATTAAAGGCAAATATGAATCATTCAATGTTTTCAACAATATCTTCTGCTAGGCGTCTCCATAGCTTTTCCTCTTCTTTGCTGGCACGTTTGAATTTAAAGGTATAAATCACTACATATCTTTGTTTTTGCAACTCAATTTTTTACACGAAGGTCACATGATTAATTTATCTGTAATATTACATCATGGTTAATGACCCTTTGAATACACTATAAGTACATCATTTATTCATCAGCAGGGAAAGTTTTTTTCAACAATTGAGACCAGGCAAAAATTCGTTTTATACCAGAAAGCTGTAATAGAAAAACCAAATAAATGTATTTAATCAATAAACCTAGGGCAGGGGCTATGCCAATCTTCTGAGACAAGCTGCCTTGTTTATGTTGGCCAGTCTAACCTGGATCCAACAACAACCGTCCATTTACTCTGTAATATGTCCTTATTGTTATGTCGGGGAAAGTCAAGAGCTTTTCAATAATATTTAAGACTTTAGTGTACAAGTTGTCTTGGAGTCTGTTGCCTGAGGCAACTGCCATAAAGGAGAAGGGTTTCTTGTATTCTTTCCGAATGGGATCCTTTTGTTCTGCTAGCTTCAACTGTTCCAGGTATTCACTCTTCTCTATGACTATGTTATCAGGCCTTTCTGACAGTACCATGAGATTGGACCTCTGATCCTTCAAAATGGCGACCTTGTTGGTACTCTCATTTGACTCATCCCCTTCAATTTCTTCATGCTTTTCAAGCAATTCAAGTAGGGTTTGAATGTTTTTCTGTTGCTTTTGGTAATATTCCATCTCCTGGTTCCTCATTGATTTAAATCTTACACTAGCGGACAGTCACTTTGGTATACCTCTGTGTAGTCCTAATATGTTAATGTTCATTCTTATCCTGAATTCGGGATATTCTGCGACTTCCTACCTGAAAAAAAGGGGTATTAGTACTCCAGCAGAGTGAAAAACCTTTCGTTCAATTTTGGCGTGAACCGGAAGTCCTAGGTGGCTATTTTTTGTCTTCAACATAAAAATTGTCAAAGACAATGCACATGATTAACTGAAATGTATATGAATTATCTTTTCTCTTGTTGATTATTTGGATCAATTGTACTTCTTGTTAGTGGTTTTAATTTAACTATAAGTCTCAAATTAATTATTTGTATACATTTGGCATCCTTCATTGGAGATTGATAGATAATTGCACACATAGGGAGCTTATAATGTACATACACATGTATAATATTTTGTTTGTTTTATAAATACAGACCTGCTCTTTAAATAAAGACCAAAGAAATGGCCAATAACGTATTTGTCAAATCAAATCAAATGAGGGACCTTTGCACAAAATTTGAATTAGGTGTAAGAGTATTCTGTTCCTTATCCAAATCCATAAATGTTAGCATGCAATAGTGATTATGTGCTGAAAGCAATATTACCGATTTCTTGATTTGTAGTGCTTATTACTTTCATCAATTGTCCAACGAAGTTTTTTTGTTTTTTTTTTACGACAACTTTATTCATTTTTGCCTGCCATCTTGGCTTCTACATTGCCAAACATTTATTATGCATTTTTAAAAATATCAGGGTGAAATACATCAAGAATGAAAAATTTTAAAACCTTTTCATTTCTTCTACTCAGTGTTCATTACTGTGTATTTCTATACAAAGGGCACCAGTTCGAATGGTAACATAAGAGTTTTTAGTGCAGTGGCGCCACCTGTCGACAATTTGGCGAATAACTCTGGAGGTAGTTGACAGTGGGGGGGGGGGGGGGGGGGTTATATTGTTTGAATAAAAACTCCTCGGATTTGGCGTTTTCAGCCCTTGTTGGAGCGTTACCTAAAGACCTTTAATTTTGTTTTTCATTTTATGGACATGCAACACACTGAGGTAGACCTGACTCTTGGCAACTAACGTTAGTGATTATGTGGAAGCAAAGCTTCATGCTTGTTTGGTTACAATCCTTCTTTGTCTTATAATAACCGACAAAGACATGTTATATGAAAATAGCACAATTGGTCCATGTTCAACTTATCCTACATTTCAACCAAATTTAATCTCGTCAACAATCTTAAGCAGACGTGATTTCATCCCCATCTAGGCGTTATCGTTATATTAAATTGTTTAATGATTTACAAGTTAATATCCTTTTGGTTCAGCAGATCAACATAAAGGTGCTCTATTTTTACTGTTCGGTTGCTACAATAGTTGTACTGAAATGGTTTTCCCCTTGTCACATAATTTATCCTAATTATATTCTACCTTCGGCCCAACCCCAGAATCCATTTACAATATTTCCTCAGGGGTCCCTCTAGTATGCATACATGTACGTTAATGTAACCATTAATGACCTTTATAACAATAGGGGATTTGCATGTGTCACTGTGCATGTCCGTTACAGTACATTCTGGTATGGATTCTGTTGAAATGTGACATACAAATATTTGACAGTATGTTATCGAAGATTGCAAGAATGTTTTCCCCAATATCATAGCTTGTACAAATCATCTATGAAAATCAAATGCATGATAAGAAAGATGGGGACTTGTGATATGGAAACATGTATAGCACATGGATATTCTTTTTATTTTGGGGGAAAACATTTTTATTGCGGGAAAAGACTTTCAGTGTCGTCGCAGTGACAATCTTCCCACTGCCTGCCTTAAAACAGTTACATTATACACATATGATACTCTGAAAAATGGAGCTTTATTATTCTTTGGTTAGCCCTGAGAGTTCTCTATTGGGTCGAGGTTGAAGACCAGGTGAGCTAGGTTATTTCCTACACTATTTATTCATCATTATTGCCTATCTCATTTAACATGGAATTAATTTTATTTTCATTCTTAATTTAAGCCAGTACGTTGGTCCAGATTATTCCATGAGTTGGTGAGTTGGTAGCAAGCGGACTGTCTATTTTTTTTGGATTTTGGGTTGAATTGCTTTAGTATAATAGCCTCATTTTGTTGTGTGATACGAGCAGGAATATTGATATTGATAAAGGGTCTACATAATGACAGTTTCTTAGGAAGGTTAATTTGGAGAAATTTCCTTCTGGCTTCTATCAGCATTACTTTGCAAGCCTTATACATTTCAAGCGTTGGTTGACAATAGAGCATTGATAAATATTCGGTGCTGAACATTACAGGATTTCTATAGATTTCAGACTGTACCATTAGTCCCATAATTCCTTGTGAATATCAAGATTCAAAATGGCGGCTGTGCAAATCCCCTATTGGAACTAGAAGAATTTACAAATGATCAAGATGGCCTTTGTTCAATCAGAACATCTGAGAAAGGGGTTTATATTTCCACTGTTTAATTGGCATTGTTCTATCATTCAATCTTCCTGTTACAATGGTAGAGTACAAGATGGAGGGGCATAACCCTATTAAACTTCAAAGGCCTCTCTGAGAGTGAGATGTTGATCAAACTACTGTAGGACAAATTGTTTCTTATCTCCCCTCAGCCTTCCATGTAATTGTCTGAAAGGTTTTGGATCCGGCTAATCTTTGTTATATTATTCCTTTTGAAATCCCCCTTTTTGTGAATGGAGGAAACTAAATATACCCGGTAGTGCAACCAAGAATATAGATTGAATGTTGTCAGCAGCGTATTCACACACTGTTGTAAGGATTGCAACATCTACAAGAAATACGGTAAGACCTTAAAGTGCCTGGTCCTGGGTAAGACTTTAAAGGGCCTTTCTGTCTCTTTCTGTCTCTTTTCTCTGTCTCTCTCTCCCTTCTTCTCTATCTCGATTTCCTGGGTATGATCATAAACTGCCTCCCTCTCAGCTCTCCCGGCCTTGATATAACACTTCAAAGTGTTGATAAGGGCGTAAAGCCACCAATCTCACTCACTCACTCTACAAGAAATAAAGGCAAATAAAATTAGAACTAGCTTGAATGGATCAGCTACATTCTAACAGATATTTCCTCGGGCTGACTTTAGGGAAAAGGTTGAAATTCATAACCTAAATGAAATGTACTGCTATTGCGAAATTTTAGCAATAATATTTGTAAAAAAAAAAATATTATATACATGGACGACTCTCCCTGGTTTTAAGACACGAAGTTTGTAACTTGTGTAAACCCAAAGTCGGGGTAGAGAGTGCGTAAGTGTCATGGCAGCAGGGCGCGAATTAATGAAAATTAGTTGCGTAGTTGTACCGATGTGCGGACCGGAAGTAAATAATCCCCATAGAGTTAGCATTGGGGCGCTATACATCGCCCCAGTAACGGTTTGACGATTATGAAGGCTATAGTTCAAATCGTTTGCCTCTAAACATGGATATATGTAAGTTAGAACTCATAAAACTATATGATTGATGAACAAACAGAAATTATTCATCTCAGCAATGGTGGGGCTACGGGAGTTTTGCACGACATGTCCACATGACGTCATGAAACAGCTGCAGTAGCGCGACTCAAAAAATCGCTGCCGTGGACTACTTACGCTCCCTATACCTAAAGCATACAGCGTTTGAAGTCTGCTGCAATCAGGAGGTGTTACCCCCTCCCTGCCAGGCGCTAGTATATGAGTGAAGCCGCCAGAAAATGTACAATTCGCCTTACCAATCTTCTCAAATAACTTAAATTTAAGGCTGGAATGAGGTAACAATTATAAAATGAGTCACAAGTCGCAAAAATGGATTATGAGATACCATTATATTTAAAATGATGAGATCAAGCCTATTCCAATGGTGGTAAACATTTGTAAAAATTTGGTACATAGATTCATATGACCAAGAGTGCTAAACCCTCCAAAGATCAGAATATCCTAATAAAGAGATTTTGTGAATAAATCACTTGGAAAAATATCCCAGCTGCACGAGCTGAACACTAAACAGCCGGGTAACAAAGATACTGAAAAAATAAGTTCTATCTATAAAGAATTAAAATACAAAAGAGATTCGACCTGCACATTGACTGAGAGCCATATTCTCCAAATTGATTCAAATTGTTTCATTTCTCTCAGTATTAGTATTGTCAATGACCTTTTAGATCGGAGTAAAAACCTAAATGTTGTCAACTGGCAATAAAAATATGAATATCTTTTTTGGTAAATTTGATGACCGCAATTCACTGAATGTGAAGATTTTAATCAAATTGTGTTTCTGGGAAGAACAACTTTTTTAATGTTTTGATTCCCCGGGATTTTATTCTGAGTTTTATCATTGGTTTTTACCTGCAATATGACAAGCGTTGTATCCGCTTGTCCAGTGGAAACTTTCTTCATGCTATTTCTATTGTTCTCTTTAGTCAAAAAGGGGACTTGTATGATGGCTTCATTTTGATGTGTATTCGTTAATGAAACAGGCGGAAAGCATGTATGACTGTGAATGATTTCAGCATTAAGTAGTGTCTATCAATCAAACGCTTCATCCACTGTCGACCATTTCTATCATAATGCAGGCATTATGACAGGTTTTCCCACAGACCTTGCGATCCTCCATTAGAGATGGTATCTCAGAGATATGTTCAAATACTGTGTCCTCATGGAGGACCTGTCCGTGTTTGGTGCCGAGTACCCTCTGTTGCCTTTGTTCCGTGTTCCGTTTGATGGCTCCCAAAGCACAAGTTTATTCGCTTCCTCGTCCTATTGTGAATGAAGATGGCCTCATCTCCACAGCATTACCCATCAAAGCTGTGGTGTCGCCTATTACGACCAATTTACTCATATTGAACTCGCAGTTCAGTAACTGCACACACGTGATGTGTTCCTGGAAAATGAGTCATAAGTCGCAGAAAAGTAAATTCTGATATATCATCATAATATTTGAAAAGATGAGATCAAGCAGATTCCAATGACAGTAAACACTGGGACATTCAATAAGTATTTCTATATCTTCTATTTTGATATTCTTAGTTTCAAAAAAAAAGGTTTGCAATATTTCTTAAATGATGGATATCTACTAGTAATGTAGTATCTATACAATAACCTACGAAATGTATAAACATATTTAATGCACTGTCCAGAGATATGGTACATACATTCATATAATAAAAAAAAAGCTCTAACCCCTGCGAAAATCAGAACATTTCAATAAGGAGATTTTGTAAAAAAAAAAAAAAAAGGGACTTTGAAAAATGTCACTTTTGCAACTTGTGACTCATTTACCTGAAACACATCACAATTGTCTTCTAGGTCTCACTCTGATTTCCGCCTCCTGAGGGGCATCGATGATCCTAACTCTCTTCTCCAAGGCAACTCTTCCCCTTTATATAAGCCTCTGCGGCAGGAGTCCCTTAGCCTCTCAAAGAAAGGCTTATCCGCCATAGTTCATATTCTGTGAATTTTGTAGTATTTAAATGTTGTCTGTAATGTAAGAAGCCTAGGAAAGACTCGGGTTCCCACCAGTGTTATATCTTGATTATAACTTTAGAATATAGGTTGAATATTGAAGAGCTATTGTAGGAGGAGAATAAAATAGAGACAGGAGGCTTGAGATCCCGGGATATTACCTATAATGATCAACATGAATTGAAGCATGAATCCGCATGTCCGTTGTTGATTGGCTAACATACATTCCTCTGTGAACTCTGCTGTTACCTCATCCTCTTAGACTTACATAATACTGTGATTAATTAATTTCTTAAGGGTAATTAGAGTCATTAAAGCTAATTGTTCATTTAGGTCATTAATTATAATGTGGTTAATCACTATTACGTCATAATTGTGTAATATATATTAAAAAAAATGCAGTACTATTTGTGGGCACTTTCTGCTTTTCACTATGGAACGCCATGCCTTTGTCACGGTCACACGTGACCCAAATGACGCAATCTGCTTGGTTAAAGACATTGTCTACAAGGTGGCTGCAAGAAGCGATAGCTTGCTTGGCGAACTTTAAACAAGAACAATACATTATTTCACCTCTGAAATGGAGTGCGCAGAGACAATAAACTACACCCCTCGGGATTCTTCCCGTCTCCAACTCAGTGAAGAATGGCCGGACCAGACAGCTAGAACCTCAGTTAGGGACGGTTCATTTTTTACCACTTGGCAGATGGGGGGGGGGGGGGGGGGGGGAGGGGGAACACTCAGAAGAGGGGCAATTTCGTTTGTACAGACTCTGAAGGGGGGCACTTTTTTTGCACAGACTCTAAAAGAACTCAGAACTACAATGATGTATGGGGTCATGAAATTTTGCACAAACCTTCAAGGGGGGACAAGAAATTTTGCAAAAGACTTTAAGGGGGGGCTTCATACAATGTTGCACACATATATGTCCTGGGGGTGTTCTTGATATTAGAATAAGCACGATGAGTCAGGAGTGGCCAGAAACCTAGCAGAGCAAGGTTTTATTCACCATAATAAATATACAAATACAATAATATTCAGGAATAATAGTGAAAAAAAAATTCACAAGGAAAACACCTCCGCACAAGGCCAGAAAAGGATATATCTTGGCGCTTAATAGTGTGAGGAGAATCCACGACATATCCCACTCTAAGCAAAGTTCTAAACATAAAAATATACACCGCCCAACAAAGTAATTGAAGAGACGACGAAGTGTCCAAGGGACGATACATAATCACGAGCATATGAGGCGTGACTGGAGGCGCTGGGGAAGAAATAGAGCCAGGTTGGGAATTAATTCCTTTTAACACCGCCTTGATGCTCGGGTGAGATAAAGTGGGGCGTCCAAGTCCAGATGTCTGGCATGAGAAATAACACCAGAAACATAAGTCGATATTGAAGAATGCTTCATATAGGATGAGAGATATGCAGCGAAGGCGCATAACTTGCTAGGCGTGATGGGCAAGAGGGGCGTGGAATGATCCTGAGTGAACTTGGTAAACAGACGCCATTGCCTCTCACGTTGCTGCCTAGTGGCTGGAGCCAATGAACGATTCTTTAGTCGAATCACTTGGTCTTTCCATTTCGCCAACCCTACAATATTTCGAAGAAAAACAGCATAATCCAGTGTTTAAGAGTACATCAGGTATAGAATCACTTTCATTTAAATAAGGAAGCCTAGACAAAGCATCCGCCACCACGTTAAAGTCAGTTTTAATATAAATGCCTCAGAGTAATGTTAAAAATGAAGCAGGTCCAATATAATTCATATAGCCATTGCTCGTGCTAGTACCATTTTTCAGCATAGCAATAACTTGTGTATTGTCTATATAGCAGATAACTGATGAATTCTTGAACAAATGACCCCATCGTTTCACACCAATAACAACTGGGTACAGCTCCTGAATGTTGATATTGGTTGCTAGTTCACTCCCCTTTGGACTTGAATAAATATGGTTACAGAATTCACAGCCCTTAGGCATACTACAGTCTTTCCAAGGACTAGCTGCCCAGTCTCCGCCAAGAAAAACACCAAAACCTCTTGAAGAAGAGTCTGATATCATAGGCAATTCATATTCATGCTTATTTATCATGCTTACGCCATTAAAAATCTTAGAAAAAGCCAGCCACCACATGATATCTTTGTGAGCATCATGGCTAATGGTAATCCTTTTCAGATGTTTAATTATCATAGCTTTGTACAAGTCAAAAAATCTCCTACAAAAAGTTCTGCCTCCCTTAAACACTGTGGCACAATGTGAGATATACCCACAAAACTTTTCTAATTGATTTTTGGAGAAGTACTTTAACTCTTTCACGTCCTCGATGAGGTTACACAATTTCTCTACTTTCCCTTGTGGAAGAGAAACAGTCATATTCACAGAATCGATGCAAAATCCAAGATATGTAGAGCTGGTGGAGGGGGAAGTAACCTTTTTCCACGCCATATGGAAGCCCAAAAATCTCAAGGCACATATAACAGTATCACGGTGTATTGTACAAGCAGAGTAGTCAACATCACACACACAAAAAATATCCAGGTAATTAATAACAGGGAATTCAAATAGTACATTCATACATGTTGCAAAAAAGTTGGAAACATGGTTAAATATACACATTTTTTTTCACAAGGAAAACAACTCCGCACAGTGCGGATACAAGTGAAGAAGTGTATAAGAAGGGATGGGCGTGCGACGTCACAATGTGGATGGAACCATATTGTCGCACTACCTTTATGACGTCACAAAATGGGCGTGGCATGGATAGGGGATCACCGGGAATATCTCCATCGATGGGTCGATTACATAAATTCTTTGCAAATTCTGCACTCCCCCACCCCCTAGTTGTTAATTATGAACAGTGCCTTAGTTCTACCTATTTGCTTTAGATCAGTGCTTTCTTAGATATTTGAGTGCAAAATAGTCTTAAAGTAAAGAAGACTGGCAGTCGCAAATCCATGACCAGGGGCGACAGTTAGTCAGTCACTGCCTGGAATGGTCTGGTACTATAACCACCAAGGCAGAGACTAAGGGGATTACATAACCTCCATTTCGAGCCTGTAGCCAGTGCACCGGTAGCCCTTCAATATCAATCATGAGTTATTCAATAACATATGGGGTACTGTAACCCCATCCCAGGCCATTCTATCTATTTTGGAATGACTTGAAGACAGAGGATGTAATGGTAAAATAAGTTACTTTTCTTTTCACTAGAGTATGGAGTCAGTAACCTAGATGATGACACAACCCTTTCCTCTGAAATTTGGGATTTTTACTGCACCCTAATTGTGCATTCATTAAAGTAGCTAAGATAATTAAAAAGAGTAGTCATGAAATCTCGTTAAACTTTTTCAGTGTATACATATGATCTATATACCACATATGATAGGTGCTCCAGACTCCAGATGCAACTATTTTAACCTTTACATTAAAATGAATTTACTCACTATTTTGACCAAATATCTTATATATTATGGATTACATAGTTTTAATATTACCAGGGATTAGTTAGGAATGTTGAGAAGTACCAGATGCTCGAAAATTGCGTAGAAATACCGTTACTCGTGAATAAAGGCCAGAAAAGTGAGAAGTTGGCTATACCAATTATTTATGATTGAGCAGAAAAGTGTGCAAGACTTTAAATGAATTGTGTCTGCCAGAAGTGACTAATGTCCAACAATACATTTGTGTTGCACTGTACAGTTGGGCCTTAACCTAATAGAATCAACTTTTGCCACAGCTACTTGGGCATTTACAGTTAGACATCTACCAAATCATTTTAATCATAAAGGGAGACATGCAGGCAGCGAGGGAGGGGAGAGAAGAACATAGAAAGAGAAGGGGTGTGAGAAAGGTGAGGTAGAGTTAAACCAGCTAATTAGAAATATATAATTGTATTGAAGGCCACAGACAATTTAAAGTTTTTCAAGTGAAAGTGATTCTTCATATTCATTCTTCAGGAATTGTGTACATTTGCCCTTATATCTTACATGTTGGATGACAATCTGCTACTTCATGTTAACGCTTTATTGAGATGGGAAGGGAAATATGAATTTCATTTTTATTCATTTTTTTGTTCATGATTATATATATTCTGACATGCAGACCCATAGCAGAGACATCTCCTCTGGCACCATGATAGTACTAGTTGTTGATTGTTTTACACATAGCTGTCGCCCATAACCTCATTTCCTGACCCCTATTGTGGGTCGACATGTACCACCACCAGCTTGTACAAAATGTAATTATAAATGTAGAAAAGAAGCTTAAAAATTAATGTTGGGGAATTGTTTGATTGACTTTATTCGTTGTATTGCCCAATGCTGCATTCAATACAAGTGTATCGTCTATATACATGCTATTTCTGTGTATAATTCTTCCATTTTCATAATACATTCTTTCCCTATTTCAAAAGTTATTTGCAATAAGGTGTAACATATTTACATATTCCTTACCAAATAATATCCCAATGCTCTGAGGTATGATATAATTGTGCTGCTCATATTTACGAAAGAGATATAATACTTCATAGAATTTCTAGAAAATTGGAAATAGCATTATATGTTTTATACATCTTTTGCTAGTCGTACCCATCTACAATCTAATTACTCAACCAGGGCAATTTGGTTCATTTGCAATTTGCTCTGCCTTTCTAGGAGAATAGCATAATCATGTGTGTACATGTATATTAATACTGTCAATTATTTGCATTTTTCAGATCATCAAGTGAATGACTTCACCCGTTGGACACTGTATATTCAAGCACAACTACAAGCAGGAGCTTTATTATCGTCACCATCACCACTACAATGGAAGATTGTGTGAATCAGAGCATATTGGCCCTGTCCAAGGGCTTAAACTTGACCATAGACACCAGCAATCGGACCAATTCCTCTATGATGACTGACCAATGCCTTCCTACTGGTATAAACGGACCCACAGGAGGTAGGCCACCAACTGGAGTGGGTGACTTTGTACTGGTCACTATATATGGCTTGCTATGCATTGTAGGCCTAGTTGGCAATGGTATGGTGGTTTTTGTGATTTGTCGCTACACCAAAATGAAGACCGTAACCAACATGTACATCTTGAACCTGAGCATTGCCGACTTTGTGTTCCTCCTCGGGTTACCAATGATAATGACTACAGTTTTAGTGAAGCACTGGACTTTTGGCTTTATAATGTGTAAAGTTTACTTCATCTTAACTTGTATCAACATGTTCACTGGTGCCTTTACATTGACTGTTATGAGTGGAGACCGATTTCTTGCAGTTTGCTACCCGATTGATTCCATGCGCTACCGCACCTCATACTACGCAACCATAGCCCTAGTTGTGACCTGGGTGCTTTCTTTTCTGGTCATGCTGCCTGTTTTCCTTTATGCCCAGATCCTGGAACATGCTAGGCGACCTGGAATCTATTCGTGCACAATCCAGTGGCCAACAATGGGACATGGGATCTCCCCGGAAAAGGCGTATGTGTGCTACACAATGGTGTTAGGTTTTATATTTCCAGTTATAGTGATTTGCGTCCTCTACACCCTGCTACTGATCCGACTCAGGGCCAGTGGCCCCTTGGTGAAGTCAGCAGAGAAGAAGCGATCTCACAGAAAGGTCACCCAGCTGGTGACAATGATCATTGCAGTGTATATCATCTGTTGGCTGCCCTATTGGGTATTCCAGGTGCACCTCATCACACCAAATGTCACAATCACATCATGGAAAGTCAACATGTTCCAGGTATTCACCATCCTCAGCTATGCTAACAGCATGATCAACCCAATGCTTTATGCTTTCACTAACGAGAACTTTCGTGAAAGCTTTATCAGTGCCTTCCGATGTGCAGCCGACCCAATCCTTGGTGGCCGCCGCAGTTCAGAGTTTACATCAGGCCCCAATGACAGCACTCATGGAGGAAGAACAAAGAAGATAAAAGCAGAACCACATACAGAGTATGAGTTTACCACACTGAATGGGTCTTCTACGCAAGCAAACAAGAGTGAAGATGAGGTGTAACATTTCACATGTGCAAACAGGAATGGCATCAAACAGGATTACATCGACTGTCATGGAAGGTGTTTCCTTCAACATGGCCAGAAACCAAGGCCTCTGGGTTGATATCTCAAAGGGACTCAGCTTCAAGGCAGGGCAGTATCAATATGAGCAGAACAGTCATGTATTTTGCACACTTTACGAACCACATGTGGATTGCATGCAGAGGTGCTGCTAGTGATAAGACCCTGAGTAACTTCAAAGCAGTTCCATAACAGGTTTTCTCTGCATGAAATGTGTGAAATATGTTGGCTTAGTCCCTAGCGCCAATGTAAGATGATCAAGTAGTATCAAATACAATGATGGAAAATTAATTTATTTCTTTTCCAACTCATAACCTTGCACTGAAGGAATGTACAGATTGTATCACACCCATCTGGAAAGTCCATTAAATCTCACGTTGCAATAGTACCACATGTGGAGCTATTTCAGGATGAGGTGTTATATCTTTTCCACAATAACTTTGCAGGAAAGTTTAAATTATGTGCATGACACCCAGCTGGAAACTATATTAGGGATCATCTCAAATTTTTTTTTGTTAAATTCGCCAACTTGGTTGCCAGCAGTCACAAACTACCGCTAAGGTTCTAAGGATACACAAACTGGGCTATATCAGGATAACGGTTGGAAGAGAGATGCTCTCAAGAAAAAGACCCAGGTGAAGGAGATTCAATACCTACCTACAAAAAAAATGCCCATTATCAACTACGATATCAAATCACATCAAAGGTTTATATTCCATTAATGTTCAAAATAGAATAAATGATAGAACCAAAGTGTAGCTTGCATCACAGCTAAAATGCTGGGCCCTGTTAGAAGTTAATTGCATTTGGGTTCATACAAGGTGAAAATGATGTATTGTGAGTAATGTAGGGACATAAAAGTAGAGATTGCATGTGGAGGAAATTCAATTAAGAAGGAAAATGTTTGTGTCGGTATATCCTAGGGCAAAGGTAGCCCTGAATCTGGGCTTCACAGATGATATAACTGGATCTCCACCCGACTATCTCTATTTCTCTCTCTTGGTTTTGTTTTGCCAACTCCCTCCTCTCTAGTTGTCTCTGCACTTTGCCTTTCTTCCCTGTCCCTCTATGTGATTCTCCTGTCTGTCTGTCTTTCTATCATCTTCCCCTCTTACTTTTTGTATCTCCCCTCTGCATCCCTCGTTTTTGACCATCCTTCCCATCCTTTTCTTTTCCAACTCTCTCTCTGTCCCTCTCCTCTCTCCCCTCCCCTCTCTCCCCCACCTCTCTCCCCCCCCCCCTCCATCTCTCTGTCCACAAACACACCCTCTCTCTCAATGCGAATCTTCTATTCCCGCCTCCATACGTTCAGTTTATGTGTTATTTCCCACCTCACTCTCTCTCTATGTGTTTGCCCCCTATTCCCTCCTCCACACGTCCCAGTTATGTTTTATTCCCCTTCCTGCTGCTAATCTATTCATGTGTACCTCTCCTTCATTCCTAGCCCCAACTCTGTCTCTCCCTTTTCTTTATCTTCCATAAATGCTACACTAAATTGTAGGATGAACTGCAAGGGAATTTTGTTAAATTATGTGGAATACACTGGTAGTTATTTTAAGAAATAAAACAAAAATTAATTACATTTTCAAAAGGTCACAGTTGTATGCAATAGAGACATTGCAGTGGCGCCAGTCAAAACTCCTACCAAATGCCATAGATCCATCCCTTCACACATTTACAGTGATCGATACAACTCCCCTAGCGGTATGGCACTTATCAAATATTGGCCAGGTCAAGCAAATGCCAAATGTGTACACTTGTTCCTGTGAGTATAATTGTAACTATTATTGAGATTAGCTTTATGTTCGTATTGAATTAACTGTATTAGAAAATGTTCTCTGGTGTTATGCAATGACCAATTTACTGTGAATATTCTTTGATTGGAAGTATTTTGTATATAATATTCAGCTGGGTTTCTAACTTCGCTCCAAATTATTATTGGAAACTGTTCTTTTGTTTTGTTTATCATTTAATAATATGATTGGCATCTACAAACCACAGATATTGGCACCCAAAAAATCACTTTTAATATCCTTCTGTCCGTTCTGAAACCCTTATTTCATCATTCCATTAGGTTTCCGTTGAGATTCAAGTCAAAGATACAAATTCGAAAATAGTTATATTTCACAGGATTTTCTCTTCTTTCCGCGCCTTTTATGCAATGCAAAATCTTATCATATTTTGCCAAAAATGTCTGTTCATTCTCATGGCTATATATAAACTGTATACTTTAAAACAACCTTGGTGGTAGCATGTCGTAGCCTTATATGAGCAGGCACAGTTATTGCAGCATTCCCAGCTAGATATTACCGCAAAACAAATCTTACCAAATTTACTCATTGTTTGAATCATATGACTGAGGTCATCAATATTTTACTGTGAGCGATAATAGGTGAATCCACCGCAGCAAATGTTGTCCAATCGTCCATATTTTGGTCAAATAACTTTCAGATGAGTAGGGCGAGAGAAAAAAATGAATAAAATGTAGAAATTGTTGGGGTCGATGTTAACTGAGAATGCAGCTTAAACATAGAAATGTTTCATTTTAGATATATTACATAAGCGGTCAGTTACTAGGCCTACATTTCAGTTTTGGGTGCAAATTGCAATGCAATGTGGGAAATTGAAAATGCCCGATGAGTCAGAGCAATGGTGTTTTCTGATTGGCTAAAAAAAGTCGTCTGCTAGGCTTGACTGCTCCCTTTCTCTGAGAATCCACATATTTAAAGTGTTAAAAGGTTGGGAATTAGTTAGAAGAACAATCTGAATACATTTATATGTGTGTATGTAATGAATACGAACAAAAATAGTGTTATGGCAGTCTGACCATTTGCAACAAGTTCTTGAAGTGGACTCAACCCATTCCATAACTTCGCCAGTTCAGCGATTGGCCTCAATAGGGGATTTGCATGTGCCACTGCGCATGTGTATTACAGTGCATCCTGGGATGGATTCTGTTGAAATCTGACACACACAAATTTCTATCGTAAGTTACAAGAATGTTTCACCAATATCATAGCTTGTGTAACTGATCTATGAAAGCCAAATGCATGATGGGAAAGATGGAGGCTTAATGTGTTATGGAAACATGTATAACCCATGGATATTGACATTGGAGCATAAATTTAAGTATCACATGCTGAACATGGCATATTTTATATAGGTTTTACACTGTTCCGTTAGTCCTATAATTCCATGTAAATCAAGATTCAAAACGGCAACGAAAAAAACAAAGAAAAATCAAAATGGCGGATGTGCAAGTCCCCTATTGATCAGAAAGCCACAACTTCATGATATAAGTGAGGACCATGGACCTAACGTACATTAATTCATATATGACTACCAGTCATTACGATGACCCACTGGCTCTCGGGAGTGTAACTTTTGCCATTACAGATAATACTTGCGGAGTTGTCGATTTGGTATGATCTTTTTCACATCAAATACAACTTATGAGGCTCCCTGTCAGGGTATGATATTGCACCAATCAATGGTGGCGTCTCAAAACACTCTTTACGTATTGACCAAGCAATGATTTTGTTACAAAACACCCTTGAAGTATTGACCAATCAATGAGCTCGAGGAAACGCAGGTCATTGGCCTATGGGTGTTTGATTGGTTTAGAGAGACAATATAATGACAATGTAAAGGGCCCAGTCCACTAAGCCGATTCTCATGCGAATTTGCACTGCAGAGGGCTCTTTTGCACTGAATTCTGTGAGAATCACAATAGAATGGATTGGCCCCTTACAGCTATTGATCATTAAGGAGGACGAACCTTCACCATATAGCCATCATAGGCTTTAGTCCGAGAGCCCTCACTAGTTCCAGTATACTTAGCTTTCATTAAGAGGAATCATCAATAGTTTTATATAACATTTAAGTCCACATAAAACTATGAATACGCATTAGCACTTGTGCCTGATATGAAGAGAAAAGAAAATGTGGTATAACAATATCTTACTTGAAGCTGTATTTTCGGCTATCACAACAAAATATCTTACCAGATATTACCTTTAGGTCTGAAATTGCTGTTCGTATATGTTTATATAGTACTAGCAAAGTACCCGTCCTCCGGACGGTCCCCCTCTCTCCCCACACTTCCCCCTCTCCCTCTTTTCCCTCCCCCTCTTCTCTGACTTTCATACCTGTTTTTCTCTCCCAACCCCATCCCCTCTTCCTCATGCTCCACCTCACCGCTTTCTCTCCCTCCCCTCTCTTCCCTTCCCCTACATCCTCTCCCTCCGCTGTTCCCTCCTTTTCTTTCCCTCCCCCTTTCCTATTCCTACACCCTCTTCTTCACTCTCCCACTCCTCTGCATGTAGGACGGTCACCCTCTCTCCCCATACTTCCCCCTCTCCCAAGTTTCCCTCCCCCTCTTCTCTGTCTTTCATACCTGTTTTTCTCTCCCAACTCTATGTCCGATTCCCCCCCTCTTCCTCCCCTCTTCCTCATGTTCCCCCTCCCCTATCTCTCTCTTCCCAGAGCAGGAAATTAACTTTTTTCTTCATAAGAGATTTACCCGCCCAACACAGAAATTTGACCCGCCCACAAATTACCCTAAATTAAAGAAGTTTAAATTATGAAATATCATTATTTTGTTTGATAGAGTTTTTGTCTTAATCTAAGTTAATGTCTAACAGATAATCGAGTTCCATAGATGAAGAGCTATTATATACATTATATATACAGTTATATATTATAACTCTGATGAATGTAAAAGATGAGGGAGAAAGAGCGGGAGGAGGGAGGAGAGAGGGGAGAAATTTACCCGCCCACAAATAACTTCTCAATGAAATCCTCCCCCAGGACGTAGGTTCTGGGAAATGACGTAGTATCTCACGGGGGCTTTCCCAGGCTATAAATAGAGTGTAGAGATCGCAATCTAAAAAAATCTTCAAAACCACATTTTCACCCCAGATAACTTCACAAACCACATACGACGACATCCAGAGAGGGGGGACAGACATCTACAGATTAGTAAAGTGGTTTGTAATACAACAAATTCCGAGAACATTTGGGACAAAGAAACCCTTCTTTGCCCCATATGGATTTCTACCTCTTTTCCTAGAAATCGCTCTAACCGTATATTATATGGATAATCTGAAGTCAAATGGCCAGAATGAAAAATAGCGCTAATGAGCGTTAATTAGTGAAACTACCCAGCAAAGTTTTTGGCGGCCTTAGAAGACTCCTATAAAATTCTAGAAAATGGGTAGGAACGGACCAAAA
The DNA here is from genome assembly GCA_942159475.1 of Sthenelais limicola. Classification (NCBI taxonomy): domain Eukaryota; kingdom Metazoa; phylum Annelida; class Polychaeta; order Phyllodocida; family Sigalionidae; genus Sthenelais; species Sthenelais limicola. Next base: position 40,892,534 of record OW804097.1, on the reverse strand, counting down.
GGTAGAAAATCCTAGGTTTTTTTATCTATGTTAATGGAGAGATCAGTTTTGACGGTCCATCTTGTAAAGAACTCAACAACAACTGTCCACAGTGGTGAGGGGTTCGGATTAAGGAGGTGCGAGCATAACTGTGGATATTTGCCAATAATACGCCGCGGCTAGATACAATTCAGAAGCCAATGAACATAACGTTTAACAACAGAAATTATTTCTGAAGTCAAGCATGAAAACATGGACTAACATTACTACTCATAAATGTGCAAGACTCATTCCAACTTTCGGTCATGAACGTGTCAGTTGAAACTTGACATTTTTTACAACATAACAATAGTTTTCAAACTCATGAACACGTCTCAGTCTTAGTAAATAGGAGCTGAGAGAAGAGTTGAGGGAGACAGAGTCTTGAAAATCAAATAGATGAAGAAATCTGAAGGTTTTGCATCATGTTCAATTTTGAATTTTAACATGAGAGAGACATGAGAAGAGTACACATACATGTATCAAGCAGAGGACCTGCCGGTGCTCTGTCTCCCCTAATATATAAAACCTTATAAATCGAGGTTTCATTAAAAAAAAGAAATAGGCAACTTTTGAAATACTCTGTTTAGCTTGAGACAGCAACAGCTGGCACTGATTTCATATAGGGACCAAGGCCAGTCTGCGGGTGGGTGGGGCTCTGACCACAGCTGTAGGCATGTGCCTCCACACACACCCTCACACACAGTGCAGGTACATGCATCATGCACTCAACCTGCACCTACATACAGCACATCCAATGCCCTGTTGAAAATTTGTACTGGTATTTGTTTTCCATAATTATTAAAGGAAAATAAAGTAAGATGAAGATGGTGTTGTCTCATGTATCCTCAAGTTTGTTGGCTATATTAGGTGTTTTGTTGTCTCTAAAATGCCTGCAAAGAGAGCGATACGAAGGAATGAGAGAGGCAGAGAAGTAAGGTGTACTCTAGAGGGGGTACAGGGTGGAGGGAATGCTTGCAGGGATCAGTCACGCCTTCTGATGTTATATTAGAACATCATGGTTCTCATTATTAGCATTAACAATATGAGACAACGTTAACGGGTGCGTTATTGCCTAGTGCGACTGCGATTCCACCTCCTCTCCCACGCACGCATTGGGGAAAGACTAAAATAATTATTTTACCAAAGATCATAAGCAGGAAAACAAAACCCCGCACAACCCCCCGCACAAATGAAGTTTTTTAAAACCAGTATATCTTTAAGCTAGTCTGGACCTGGATTTTGTCACTAATTATTTGATATTTGATATTTGAAAACGTTTATTGCTAATATTCTAGCCAGTCAAAGGAGCGCTCCAGCGTGCGGGAGGATTCCAGCTCCCTTAATTGGTGGTTCTTAATTGCTTGTATGTAGAGAAACAATGTCATCTCAGTCATTGACTGTCGATGATTCTCTACAAATGTACAGTGATAGTGTTCTTTTACAATTAAATATATAATATGTGTGGCTTAAATTTAACAAAAGGGGTTCACTCGATGATCATTGGTCTTGGTTGGGGGTATAAAAGATCGTGTAAAATTACATATATATTATTTAAATAAAATAGTCATCCTGTCAATTAAAATGATTGATTATTAATACAATATAGAAACACGTCATCTATTCCTAGGCAGGGTAGAACAACTTTAGATTGTGTTTTTCATTGTTCGTGGGGTTGTACCGGCAACACAGTTATTGCCTTAATCCCAATTTCTCACAGGGTATCAGGTATTTAAAGTTAGATCAATGTGTGATTTTATAGCGTATATCCCCCATGGAAACTATCCCATCCACGAGGGGGAGAGAGGTCAAAACTTGCAAAAGAGAACGGGAGGAGGAACAGGAAAATAGCAAATCAGCAAAGAGGAAGTGATGAAAGGCAAATTTTATGGCTCCATTAGGAGGGGAAATGTTTTGATGGAACACACACACATACAGGCAACAGCTAAATGGATATTTTATGCACCATCTAATGGATTTGTCACCAGCCAGGCCAACCAATGAATGCTAATAATATCCTGGGGTAAGACGGTAATCTAAGCTAAGAGATTCACACCATGGAGATGATTCACAATAACCAAATCATCTTAATTACGCTTTATTAGGCCATCTATCTATCTTTCTGATTGATTGATCGATTGATTGATTGCTGGATGATTTATTGAGAAGTGTCCATGCATACACGGTGGCATAATCTCGTCTGATTCGAATTATTGCTGATGAAATGACACCTTTTATTGACCAATCATTGAACATGAGGAAACATCCGTCCCAAGCCTGTGAGTCCTTCTAAGGGATGGTGGACTTGGTTTAATGAGACTGAGGGTGCATTGCACTATACACGATAAGATCGCCTCTTAAATGTCTCATAACACCATCTTAAATTTATGATTACGGGGGCTTTATGATACGAGGGTTGTTGCATTGAACGTCATGCATTTGAGCAAGGTAAGAGGTCTCTCAGAGTTCTCTCAGAATAGCCTCAGAAAATAATCGTATATAGTGCAATGCAACCTTTGCTAAAAGGGAGTTACGAGGCCTCTAATAGTGGTTTAACACATTATTACATACACGTGTGCATGATTTCAATGACGTGGTTCATGACGTTGCGCTTCTTAGCGGCAGAAGCGTAGCGCTGCCTTGCAAGTTTCGAAAGTTTTCAGACATTGTATTGATAATTCGTCAAGAAAAACAGTCCTATGAAGGTAAATATAACAAATAAATCGATAAATCAGTATGTAATAAATATCTAATGCACCCTGAAAATAGCTACATATTATTTAAGAAGGAATATCCTTCATCAGAGACAATGTTGTACCGTCCCCATCCCTTCCTAGTGGGAACAAACCCAAAACTTCTGTATACATAGCATGTTCGGTAGTATTTTGTAACTATGAGCTATGAGGAATGTATAGGAATGTCTCACTAGCGTCGACTCGGGATTACGCACTAAACAGTGCATCAGTCAACGTCGGTCACTCATCCTTTTAATCTCTGCCAAAAGAACGGTATGTCATGATTAAAGATGGGGATCACTGTAATAATAGAAATATACGTCAAGAAGACTTTCCATAACTAATTGTCCGTTATAAGATGTGTCCATGAATAATACACTACAGCTTTACTGTAGATTAATATCATTATTAAAATAGTTAAACCGTGAAATCAGACATTCCCATCAATATCCGATGTTTCTCCATAACTTTGAACATCTGTATATCTATATCCAGTACGTGATATGGAAGCAATGCCTCAAAAGTAGGTGTATGCGCGTTGTATATTAAATCTAATTTTAATTTGAACCCAACGGTCATCACCATAGCTATATCAAATGTTACTGCAAGGGATAATGAAGTTAAAAAGATAATATATGATACTGTACATTCATTGGAACGTAAATCATCAAAGCATGCGTATGTATACGAGCATGGGTAAAATTTCCCAGGGGTTTTGTGAGCTTAGTGATTGGATTTTAGAGTTGTAAATAAATGGCTGAGTAGAGTTGATCAAAATCCTGTGACAATGAAATAGATTAAAAATTCCGATCTTAATCTGATATATAATGTAAATTAATACATTTGGAAAGGGACTAATATCTTACGTTACAAAAGCCAACACTTTTTAATGGATTTTGCTCCAGGCTGCACGAAAGTGAATCAAATCTGTATTGGAGTTGTGACAAAGATTTAATAGGGGCTTTGTACATGCAATAGCTCACGACTGTTACAATCCATACTAGGGTGGATTCATCTCAAATAACATTTCTATCAGAAATAGGCAAAACATTTTCGGCAATATTGGAGCTTGTATAAATTGATACAATGATAAGTATGTACCCATGACATGTTCGGAAATGGAAAAACGATAAATAGTTTACATTGCGTCGGGACAAAACTGATCGAAAGTAAATTTGAAGTGAGTACTGCACAAAAGTTGGTCAAAGGTGTACACTCTAAGAAGAAAGGGTTCTAACAAGAACCCTTAAGGGTTCTTCGGCTTGTCGACATGGCAGAACCCCTAATGGTTCTTGTTAGAACCCTTTTTTGAGGGTTCTAAGTAGAACCCCCGTTTCGGGAATAGGCAGGATTCTACATAGAACCCTGAATTTGAAGAACCCTCTGGCCAAAATTGGTAGGGTTCTACATAGAACCCCTGATTTGAAGAACCCTGAAAATGGCCGGGGTTCTTGATAGAACCTACAGTACAAGGTTCCTAGTTGATTTTATTATTGTTTTTATTGCTTAAGTAACATCACTTTTCATCAAATTATTCAATTATTCAACATATTCCATTTCATGGCATGGATAGTATGTTCCCTTATTCTTCAGTGGGTATATTCCAGTCAATACATCCTTCCGTCCTTCTGCATTGATGTAGGTCGATCCTGTAAATAAAGTAGAAGATTTGAATATGAGTTAAATCCTCCACTTTGTTGTCCATACAATTCAAACAGTATGACCTCTCGCCCAGAGCGGCTATGCTCTTGCCCCCCCCCCCCCCCCCCCAGGGTTTGTATGCTCTCTAGTACTAGTAGTAGGGAGAGCAGTGAAGCGCGACGTCGTTTCATTAGCCAGACACGGTCTTGTGAGGGTGGAAGGTTGGCTCACATCGTCACATGGAACCCTTCATTGAAAGGAGTCCAAAGAGTGGCTTCCAGTCAATTTTGCATTGGTTCCTTGAAGAAGATGAGGGTGGAGAAGTAATGGTGATGTGCCTGAGAGGTAGAGTTTTGTAGAGGTAAAGGTTGGTCGTTCGTTCCAGCAACTGTAGGTGAAGTTGGTAGAAGTGGGATGTCCTCAGAGCCAGAATCCTTTCCCGAGTTGCGAAATAAATAGGGACACCACTCCCTAAGTCTTCTGTGGGTTAGGTGAGACTGGTAGTCGTTTGGAGAGGTGTGTAGCTTGCGCCGAAACGTAGCTAAACGTCCACAGAGGCGTGCTGTCTGGCCAGTGTTCATGCAGGTAGAGTTACCAATCCTAGAATGCCTGTTCATGAAGTGTGAAAGTACAGGGTTGTCCGTGGAGTCTATGGTAGATAGTAGTGGTATAGTAGAATGAAGAATCGTTGGAGATTGATGAGATGAAACGGCTCTCTCCCTATTTGTATTTTTGGTGTTGAAGGGCCCCCGGGAGAGAGCACGGCAGGCATCCAGACAAACCCCAAGGGGTGTTGTGAGGCTTGAGTAGACAGTCACACCTCAGTACCCCAGCCAGGCCTAACTGGACTCCTCCAAGCTTGGTGGAGCACTGAGGTGCGACCACCCGCCGCTCTGGGTATTGGTAGACGTCTGTCACGGTATGGAGATGTGCACGATATCAAATGGCTCAAAGTGGGTACTGACCAATCATAGGGGTCATAGTGCGGAGAAAAAGGGGGTTCTTTGTAGAACTGCTTTGAGTTAAAGAACCCTTCAAGTGCACAAAGAACCCTTAAATCGCTGAAGAACCCCTATGGTTCTATATAGAACCCCCGGTGGTCCCGAAGAACCCTTTTAGGTGTTGAAGAACGGTAGAACCATGAGGTTCTATCTAGAACCCAAAAGAACCCTTTTTTCTTAGAGTATTGGGAGTTGTGATCATTTTCGGCAATGTTATTTAGGCAAATATATTTCGTGCAGACCAACTGAAGCATTATTTTTATTCAATGAAATGTCCCATTGACAAATGGGATGACCCTCTTTGTAGTCATGGTGGGTACGGGGTTATTGATTCTCTAATCTTTATTAGTAAGGACGTGTATGAAGATGGGATAAGTGAATTACTGGTACCTTTTGTTGCAATGAAGACATGGGTGAAGTCCCCAGAAAATGTACAATTCACCTTCACCAATCCTCTCAAAAACCCAAATTTCTGACGGAAATAAAGTTCAAAATACAGTCCAACTTAACAAAACAGATTGCTAAAATCAATGCAATGCCGAATATACTCAAATTTACCTAGTATTGACCAAATTGCAGACTAATTTAGTAAAATTTACTAAATGTGTACAGCTGCCAATTGTACATTTTATGTAGATCTGACCCACATAGCTCAGCCAGTTTTAGCTGCCAGAGTAAGAGTACATTTGAAAGCAAAGTAGGTAATAATAATATGAATATGTATGATCACATAAAATCCATATGTATACGTGCACATGTTTTAATAAGGAAAGGGACGGTATCTTACATGACATTGGCACAAATCTTCATAATTGCTTTGAATGAAATTTGATAATCCCTTTCAGATACGGCTATATGCATAGCCATAATTCAAATCAGTAGCGGATTTCCATGTACCCCTCCACGTTTTTGCTGGATTAAGTTTAAATGTGATAATCATATATTTAGCAAGGTTTACGCAAATCTAGGCAACGCATCTTCCCCAAATGTCTATATTTCAAGTATAAATGATCTATAAAATTATAATGCATGGTGGGGAAAATGGATAATTGCATCAGAGCAATAGTAAAATATTCCATTTGAACAGTTTCTATAGTTTTACTATGACGTACACTAGGGAGGTTCTGCAAGTCTAACCTATACGTAAACGTATCCGTATCTCTGAAATAGAAACATATATGTTAAAAGGAAGAAAGATGTTCATCAAAACATGGCGGGAAAACATGTGAATCAGGGTTCAAGATGGCGCATATGCAAATTTATGCTAACTATAATGATTAAGGAGCTTAAAGGTCAGACTTGGGGTTGATATTTACATTTTAATTATGTTTTATGAGAATGGGCAACACACCCGAATTATTATGTAGGTGTGAGTGATCAGTGCAAAACTTTATCATTTCTTTTAAAAGAGGGTCCATAGTATATCGAAATATAAGTATAAACTCAGAATGTCTCGGATAGAACACATAGAAGAAAAGAAGTGGAAATTGGTGCCACATGTATATCAGCCTTTAGGGGATAGATTTCCCAAGAGAAAGCAGCTCTCGAAAGGTAAACGTAATGAAAAGAATAATATTTTTTAAAACAGTTTTTATTGCAGTTTAATTGTTCGGTATACATAAATGGTCTACCACAATATCCAGAAGAGTTTTAAATGGTAAACATATATCAAATGAGGTCTGTTAAAAAAGAATATCATTGCAATCGATATGATATACATATTATTATACTATTGATTTAAGAAAGATATATTTGAACTGAAAGGTTCACTATGAATGGGCAGGATTGTGAGCAATCCACACTGCCTAACTCTTCCGGACCAATATAGATATTACTGGCAATGCTGAGGAGTGCTTGTCATGATCATACTTGTCATGATGTGTTTGATGGATTGAATTCCTTATTGTCGGCATAGACAACAATGAGGGTAGCTTTCTGTTGCCAGAGATTCCACTCTACCCCCTTGGCAATGACATGAGAGAAGAAAAAACAATAACATAGTACAACAAAGTTACAAAATACCGTCTGTCGCAGGACCAATCCTTTTATAAGCATTTGGTTACCTAGTATAAATGGTGTCATGGTCAGTCACCAAGCTTAAGAATTGCATCTTGACTGAAAGAGAAGTCAGTCGTATTTATATCAAGAAATATAGCTAGTGCATATTGATGATACAAACACTACAGTGACGGTTGAATGGAAAGGTGTTGTTCTGTTATAGTCAGAAAAAGTATTCTAATGACTTCTGAACATTCAAGAATTTTCAAGTCGAATCGGCCCAGAGAAAATGGCCGCCGGTGAGCGATGATAGGGGATGCTATTGTAGGAAAGGATTTCGACGGGTCTTTGAATTATACATGTGGGCTTTTAAGAAGCCCTGAAGTAAAAACAACCGTACACTCTTTGCCACGTTACACAATACTTGAATATAGTCTAGGCCCAAACCCTCAGATCAGATAAGAATGGTATGTCAGTGATTGGACCCCTACCTCGTTAATTGTCTTTCCAGGCCTAGGACTGGGCATTCTAATGGGAATATAATGACATTTTGCGGTCTTAATGGAATTACAATGGCCCTTTGCGGTTTGAGGTGAGAGGCTTTCCCTACGTTTGAAGTATAAGTTTTGGGCTTTGGGCCTAGACTGAATAAGCGATTTAGTCAGGGACGTATTAGCCTAATTTCCATGCCTGAGAGCGCCGAATACCAGTCCTAGAATAATGTAAAAAGCTAGATGTGCTCAGTAAAGCTGAGTATCTAAGCTGAGAGTCGAGATTTAATATCTGACAATACTCTAACATGGGTACTAATTAATACAGAATCCCTTGTTTGTTTATACAACAGAAGAATGGAAATACACACAAATATTACTCCAACCCAGACAAAAGAAATTGAACCCTTAATACAGAATAAGTAATGGTGTTGACTATTACCATTTTCTATTCAACTGTCTTCAAAAACGGTAAGGAACATATAATATATGTTGATATGATGATCAGGAATCCTTCGTTTACTTTACCGTAAGAAGTCTGCCCAGGGGCTACAGTAATTCCTCGGTGGGTTTCAGGAGTCCTTTTAAATGACCGTTTCTTGGGGAAATAATACCCAAGGAGATATAAACAAAGATAAATTTATTTTTCTAAGATTGTATACTTGGTATACAGGATCACCAAATTAGGGTTTTTCATCTGCCGCAATTCACATTTTACTAAACATTGAATGTCAAAATAAAAGGAATACAAATGACAAGTGAAGAAATGAATGACTCACTCTTGGGGTAATAGATCTATAAACATATTTATAAGCAGTTGATCCTCATGCAGATTTACAAATGAAGTGTTAAATATGCTGAGTTAAATGTACTGAGAAGATTTATACTTGTAGGATCGTTCACTTGCCCCTCAGGCCATTACAGCCGAGTGTTGGTGTTGTCCAGTGTAGTATAAGAAAAAGTGCAAATAAATGAATGACTCACTCATGAGGTAATAGATCTATAATTATATAACCCTTATGGAATATTAACAAATAAAGTTCAAATAAATGATTCAAGCAATAAAAAGAGAAACTCCCAAGACTTTCTAACTACCACAATCTTACAAGTTACAAAACTATAAATATCCTCCATCAAAACAGATATAATTATATATAAATGGGGACAGAAGTACTAACGAGGACAGAATAGCCGGCAAATGTGTTTTTGCTATGTGCTAATGGAAAAGCCACGATGTAATAGGCTGCTAATTGGTGAAGGCAAAATGGGGAAATTTCCTGAATAAAAAAACAAATGTATACATTCATTTACCTACTTATGAATACCTGATACTAATTCCCTTAATATATATACGACCTGGCTGGTATTAGAACCAGTACTACAATACATGCCACATGAATTGATACTCATTCAATGTGATGTGTCACAGAGGAATTAGTCCTTAGTCGCATTTGTTTACTGTGTGCCAACGTTCTATGAGAAAAATATTCTCAGGAACAAAGTGTTAAGAATTATCTCATTGCCTCTCTTTGTGTTTGTCAAAATTCAGCCAGACTTCCTCGTGTATTATTGACATAACTGGCAGCTTGTGTTAGAAAGGTGGGGGGTGGGGGACGGGGCGGGGATAAGTTCATATCTAAAGGATTTTAGCAGAAAGCAATTAAGCGAATGTGTTAGCATTCCAATATTCATTCAGTCATGCTATCAGACTATGTGCTATCTGGTAAGCTACACGATTTCCTAAAGATTCTGCAAATTCTGCTAAATATTCTAAAAACATTATAAATAGCTGAGTATAATATATGTGGAATTACATGATTTAAAAAATATTTTCGGTTATGTGTTGTATTTTGAACCTCTTTCATGTCTAAAATTAGTTTTTTTAGAGGATTGGTGAAGGCGAATTGTGGTCCATATATCAAAAGTAAAATGATATATATGGATTTTTTAATATGTGATAGGGAAGATAAATAGCTGGGCGTGGTCATATCATGTACACCAAATGGCATTTTCCATTCAGGGACTGGTATCTATACCAAGTTGAACATGAAATTCCTTCTCTAGTGTTCAATTTTCACTTTTCATACTCACATATGTCCTTGTGAATCAAGATTCAAGATGGTATATATAAAAGTCCCCTATTGAGTATTTTAATAGTGGTTTTACATCACACTAGAGCGATTTAAAAAACAACAAGGCCCCAGTCTACCAAGCCGATTCTCATGCGATTTTACGCTGCGGAGCACTCTTTTCAACTAACTTCTGTGAGAATAGCATGAGAATCGGCTTAGTAGACAAGGGCCTATACTGTGAATGATAGTGTCGCCACACTGGCCGGGCATCAAACATAGTGAGTTCAGTTTGTGCCTGTTGAATATCAGTTTTTTTCTACTACGTCTTTCCGTACCACCTTTCTATTAGGAAAACATTCTGGACTGGGTCCTAGTAGTGTCCGAAATAACGAGTTATATCTGAATTAGAAGCTGTCACCAAATTATGCGCATGGATCTCCAGTAGTGGGACTAGGCCTAACTGCCTATAATTGCGAGATCTCCAGATTGGATTGGCGTAGCTGTATATTATAATTAAAGAGTTTAATTAACCCACATCACATGGGAGCCATTACTGACTATTGCTCCAGCTAACTCCATGGTTCATGGTCATATATTACTTCTATTACCATTCATTATCTTCGTAAAGTCAACTTAATGACAAGTCCATTACTGTATGGTGTGAAAGCAAAGCAAGAAACAAGGCAATTGCTATACACTATAATACTATAATTATTGTGCGTAAGGAACGTCAGTAGTATAAGAAAAAGGCCTCTTCGCAGTATGGGAATGTCTGAGAAGGGGCTTTTTATATAAGGTCTGCCGGAGTATAGCGTAGGTAGGGCCACCCAGATTCAAGTTATGACGGTCTCTAATCCCCTACAGAGTCAAAAATGAATACAAAGCCCCTTCTCAGACATTCCCATGCCTCGAAAGGGCCTTTTTCTAATACTACTAACATCATAGCTTTAAATGGGTAAAAGCTAATTAAATACACGTACGTGTACAACTTTGAGTGTTTAACAAGGTTCTGAAATGTTTTATTTAAACAAGAAACATAGGAAAGGAGGGAAATGGTTAGGGAATATTCACTCTTTGTTATTCCCAATATTTCATTTATTGAGAACCTACTTTTCATATGCAATGTTTTTTTGTCCTTGATTCAATGCATACAAATGTTTTTTATTGTTTCGTCAAACATTGTTAAAATGATGTTTTAAAATGTCCTAATATACAATATGTTTATATCATATATTAAAATGCGCACGAAAAATTACCTTTATTCCTGGTTTATAAGTGCTAAATATAAATATTACTGGAAGGGCCCTAACATAAAGATAAAAAGATAAATGTCTATAAGGTCAGTAGCCTGCTTTTGCTCATTGATGAGGCAATGGACCTTTCCGACCTGCAAGCATCAAAAGGTCGGGCCATACATCAGCCGGTGATTTATCAACAACTCTCCTGTTTATAAGTGCACACACTAATGCCACGTATCCACTGAGCCGATTATGTAGATGTTAGGTGAATCCACTCATTAGGATTTTTCCCATCTGACAATCCATAGCCACCTTGAGAGAATTGGGCCCTAGGCTTTCGTCATAACCAACAAATTCATAGTTGGCAACATTTTTATAATAAAATAGGCCGAAATATTTTCGCCAAGCCATGAAATCCAAATGCATGATGGGATAGATTTAGTCTTGATGAAACAGATCATGTATAAAACAAGACAATTTTACATAATCTCGACTTATAGTCTGGCAAACATTTCCCATAATTCCATGCAAATCATAATCGAAAATGGCGTCCATGCAATGTCCCTATTGTGTCATAGCAAGAGGAGAGAAAAAGTGGGTGTGGGTGTGGCAGCAGGGGTGGGGTTGGTATGGAGAAAGAAATACGAGATTGAAAGAGCAGGTGAAGAGAGAGGGCGAAGATGGAGACAGACAGACAGACTGAGAGGGTGTGAGAGAGAGAATTCTAATAACCCTGATGAAGGTGTAATGACACCGAAACGTTGGTTCTACTTGTTGTTGTTGTCGTTGTTGTAACTTTTATTTGCTTGCCTGTTTTACAAAGGTGGCAATATCGGCGGGTACTGAGCTCCCTACCTAGGGAGGATTTCAAGCCCTACCGTAAAGATATTGGTTTTAATAAAGCAAAGGTAACAATACTCCCTAAGGTCGACAACAGTAGGGAGGCCTTTGCAACGTATGGTTTACATAATGATTAGATTTGTGCAAGCAGCACTACGCGCAAGATGGGAACAGAACGGAGAAATGAAACATATAAAGGGATTTAATAATAGTTGCTCAGTACAAAACAGTTCATAACTGTATCTTATAGGGTGAGTATAATTGCACATGATTTTACGTGAGCATGGTATTGCTAGCAAGTAATAGGTTATAATAAGTGGTACATTTAAGCTGGAACATTCATTAGTTGAATTGTCCCAAAGACGGTGTGACTGAGAGATCAAATACAAATATACTGATGAAGTAAATTATGATCGTATTTGTAAATTATAAATGAGGAACCAAGGGAGAGGAGAGCCATATGAAAGTTATTAGTACAAAAAGTTATGGTCATTCCAGATGGCTGCTTTTTTGGCCAGGTTGGTAAATTTAGTAGCCGTGTCAGCTGTGTGAAGATTTACATCTAGGGAATTCCAATAGAATGGGATTTTATAATAAATAGATTTTCTTATCTGCTCAAGTCTGGGGACCGGGCAATGGAAAATGATCCTTCTATTGTAAAATGATACTTCTATTGTAAATAAATGTATACAGCAAACTTAAAACCTTAACAGTCATCACTTGGTTTGTAATCCGGATTTGATGTTATTTTCCTTCAGAAAACAACATTTTATTAACTTTAATGCAAAATATTTTACATAGTGGTATTTCGTATTCATTACATACTGTACATGTATATTTCCATTCCTCTCAATATTCTTGTTGAGTATTACTGGCGTAAACAATGCTTTTAGTTAAGGGGCCTACACAACAACTGCTTGTCAGCACCGATTCCAGTATTAAAAAAAACGATTTTAAAAAATAGATATTCCTGCGATTTGCTTCCAGTACAGACGGATGTTATAAGCCGAGCAGACTTTAGCCTAGCAGTCTTTAGCCAATTAGAGCACGTCATTTTGCCATGTGATCATAATGAAGCTAAAGTATAGTGTACAATTTAAGTGAATTGCACCCCGAACTGTACTGCCTTAGTAACTGAACGCGTACGTGGGTCAGATTTTCGGAAAATGCACAATTTACAATTCTACACATCTATCAAACTCTACTAAATTAGAGTGAAAAATGATAGAATACCAGGTATATTTGAGTATTCTGTATTGTATTCATTCAATAAATCTGTCTGGCTATGTTGAACTGTATTTTGAATCTGATTTTCGCCTTACATTTGGTTTATTTGAGGAGTGGTGAAGGCCAATTGTATATTTTCTTGAGACTTGACCCATGTAATAAGAAACATATGTCTCCATAAATGTGAGGTGTCCAGATCGGAGAGCTTATACTAGTTATCTCCCAATAGTCGAATATTTAAAAGATTCATGAGGTCTTCCCGAGTGGCTGGACTGGATTTTATGTTGATTATTTTATTAAATATTGAATATTTATATCCCAAACTATCAGCCTCGCCTATTGGTGTATGGAAACTATAATTATTTATCTCTTAATTAAGAGAGTAACCAATAAATTCCAGCTGGCGTTTTCTAACGATATTTTACTATAACAGCCTCTAGTTCTATTATCTACGGTATATGGACCTTTCGTAAAATCTGTTATAGCAACAGAAAATATAGAGATATTGTTTAGGAGATTGCTTGTTATATAACTGGTTTACTAAATGTATTCTGTTATTTATGACTACTCATTAGTACATCTGTGTCAATTGGAAAGCCCTAACCCGAAGGTGTTGGGTCACCTCAGTGAAATACAAGCTTTAAAAAGATGTACCAGCTTTGTGAACGTATTGCCATGATTCCAGTTTATGTTCTCTTGTTGAAATTACTATGGTTATGTCGGAATCAGATTTTATTGTATAATAAATTGTAGGTTGTGTGTTTGTTATGCCTCTCTGAGTTAAATCGTCAGTAAAAGTGTACAATTGGCAGCTTTACACAATTAGGAAATCCTGCTGAATTAATCTGAACAATGATAAATACTGGGTATATCTGAGTATATTTGGTATTGTGTTGTTTGGAAATATCTTTTAGTTAAACTATATTTTGTAGCTCATTTTTGTCTTACATCTGGGTTATTTGAGAGCATTGGGGAAACCAATTGTACACTTTCTGACATTCTGACCTCTCTATCAATTCTTGGTAATGTTCAAGCTGCATTCTCAGTTAGTATCGATCAAAACTAAAGATCTTTTACCTTTTGTTCATTCGTTTCCTACCGATCAAAAGACATTTTAGCAAAATTATGGAGCATTTCACCCTATTGTTTTTGCTACAGAGCTTCATTAACATCCGTAATTATATTTCGGAGGCCCGCTGAAATCATTTGTTTCAGTGGTTTCAATTATTATCATCCGTTTTCTTTTGGCCGCTTCGACTTCAGACTCTTGAATAAACCTATAGCAGTAGCAGTATTTATAACTTCAATGAGTACATTGGTTGAGATGTACTTGTTGCAATAGCTGAGTATTCAGCTTTCATGGAAACATTTAAAAGAGCAGCCAAAGGGATAATGAGAATAGCAAAAGATATAATATAGTTTAATACATTCTGCCTAAATACCCATTTTTCTAGATGTAAACCTTCACCCCAAGTCTCTACGGATCTGGCAACTGAAGGGGAGTTGTATGTGCCACTTTATATGATAGTGACTTAAAGGGTCAGTAAACGGGTTCATAGTCACTTTTAGGACAACAAACTTCATGCCGCCATAAATACAACATCCAAGTATCAATTTTTTTACCTCCATTTATGTCTAACTTATAGTCACTTACAGGCCCAAATTGAGAAAGCTTACTTGAAAAGGTCTGTTTAGCACAAGAGGGCACTGAGAGTGCTGTGTGACGTCATAGAGGCACGCCAGAAATGTACATAATATCCCTACCTTCCCCCCCAATCTCCCAGCAATTGAAACAGTTGTTCAATACAGGTATTTCAAGACATCTGTATTGAGAGGTCAATAATTGGGTTTAGTCCTCCCCTTTAACCAAGGGACACAAAAGGTGGTGAGAGAAAATGGGATGTGTTTCAGGGAAATGAGTCACAAGTCACAAAACTGTAATCCATGTACAAGAACCCTTATTTGGAATGTTTTCATTTTGGTGTTCTTTGAGCTGCTAGTAGCATAAATATACATGTACCAAATTTCAAGATGGTGTATTACTAAAATGCATGCATTTCTAAGGTCATCCTATATAGTACATTTAGCTACTTTACTAATAATTCTCTACTCAAACATATTCTAAACCTGTTTTCCAAAAATGAAGATATCAAATTTAAAATAAAATAGTACTTAATAAAATAAAGAATAATACTTAAATAAATATGCCCTACTGTTAACTATCATTGGAATCGGCTTGATGTCATCTTTTCAAATATGGTCATTATCTCACCTGTGATTTGTGACTCATTTCCCTGAAGCACATCACAAATGTGTGGGAAATAGCATTGCATCATTTCACTCTGACCTTGTGAGGAACAATCAATGGGTAATACAGAGTGTTTGTTTTGGTCTGGTAATACTTCTTCTGCCCAGCCCACCCTCCTTCTTTCTAGCAGCAATTATAAGAGTTGTTTGTTATGTTCATTGCATGTACATTTCAAGATTGGTGCACCTTTATGACGTAGGCAAACAGTGGTGCCTTGAATGGAGTGTTAAACTGTGGAACTACCTTTTCACTCGATTAAATGGGTAAAACTCACTAAATAATAACTTGAATTAAGTAAAACTGGGGTGGTTACATTTCAATAATAGCAAGGAAATGGATTTGCTCATAATATTTGGGGGTTTACTGACACTTTAAGGTTTAACTTCACCAAGAGATTTTTCATTACGGCCCATCCAGTTTTCCCCTTATGGCTAATGGTAAACCAATGGTGCCGGATTAGAGAAACATATCTGCCGCAAGGACCAAAACCTTGGTGTAGCCCTAGCATAAGACAAAAATGCCCAAGGGGCAGAGCGGGAAACTGTATCATCGCACGGCAGTATCAAGTGCGCGTAGCGCACCTGGTTGAATACTGTAGCCAAATGACGATACGGAATTCCTGTGTAGTCATGCGGATTTATTTGTATTTATTTTGCCGTTACTTAGTTGCGCTCTCAGTGTTAACTCAATGGGCCGTACGTATTGACCACACTCAAAGGTGAAATAAAATGCATTCTTGGCTTGATATAATGAAAAACAAGATCCTCATGCAACCACTATGAAATAATATATCACAGGTGGCTATTAAGGACAGTAGCTCTTGTATGAATATTAAGATTAAGGAAAGAATTTATTTCCTTTTCATCTTTGGTTTATTCTGTTGATACCAAGATTTCAGGTCGACCGGTTAATGTGTAACACATATTCAGGCGGCCTATGAACTTTGATGGTTGAAGTAGTGAGAATGGTTATGATAATAAATATATAAATAGAATATCATCCTGACATAATAAGTACTACATTGTTATCCTTAAACTTTCAAGTTGGATGCTCGCCTACCGTTGTGGCAAGGTGTATATCGGTGACTGCAGATTAATTGTAGTTAGTTATTTCTGATGGTTTTAATATTAGGTCCTTTTGATTAGGCAAAAATAATTCTAATGATGGTAGTTCTAGAAATATAGCATTTTATACTTAGTTTCTGTCAAGCATGAATCTTTGCCAGTCAAAATGAATCTGGTAATGAATGGGGGATTTGAATGTGCCATTTTATATGCCAGTTACAATGCATTCTTGGGCTTGATATAATGCAATACAAGGCTATCATGGGAATGCTATGAAATAATATATCGATATACATATAGCTATTTAGATGGGTAGATCTTGCTTGTATACATACACATTGATATAAGGGAAATATGGAGTTTTATACTTAGTTTCTGTCAAAGATGACATACCTTCATGAGCCTTTGCTACTCAAGATGGCACCAACCCAAATCCCCTGTTATATTGAACTACTGTGGTATCGTTGCAGATAGTGGTGAATGTCTCATTATAGAAACGCCTGTAGTTTCTGTAACTGATCAGGCGAGAAATGTTCATCATTTGGCTGTAATAGACAACATTAATATAGATGTACCCCCATGCCCCAATGTATAATGTCCCATTACAGGTATATACACTCTTAGAAATAAAGGTTCTTTCGGGTTCTGTATGCACTGGGAATGACCATGCGTTGGAATGGTTGAGGTAGCAGAGCAAGTCAGACTTGGTAGGCAAGACCGTATGAGTACCAGACATGTAATATAGGGAAGTCCTATTTGGGACGAGCTGGTCTTTTCTATCAAGGTCACTTTTCTAGTACATATAATCATCCTTGAGGATCTTTAACGATCTTTTAGGTTCTTTTCAGGAGATTTTACTTTCAGCGGGAATACCTCTTGCTTTGAATGTATTCTATTATAGGTCCAAGCACCTCATGGGGTTCAACAGAGAACCTTCTATTCTTAGAGTGTGATACAGGTCTATATATGTATATTGTAAATTGGAATTTGATGGAACTATGTATAAATACATGTATAATATTGAAGTATCTGTTTTGTGGATTTGTCAGGATAAGGGAGAGTATGAGATATGAACGCATATTATGCCCTAAGGGCCCATGTCTATTGCCACCATCAGCCGACTGTAATTGTGGTCTTTGCCATACACCAAATGTATACCACATGTACACCACATGTACACCGGATGACCACAGTAATGGACATGGGGCTCGAGGGGTATAAACATATATATATGGATATGTAGTTTATTTCAGGTCATAGAATAACTGGAAATCATTTCAGTTTGAAATGTAGTCATACATCGTAGTAAGGTTATGGAAATAAAAATATTATTCATTCATGCGCATAATTTGGTCTGTGTTTGTTTCCTTCTGAATGTGCCCCGTGCAGCGAGGAACCGTGCACCTGAGACAACCATGAAATCTGTGGGCACAGTTGATTATCAATCCTAATCATGCCGGTAACCGTATTGTTATGGTATAATTCTACTGGTGCACTAATCTCACCCAGCTACTGATCAGCTAAAAATATAATTTTAGCGCAATGAAAGCATATTTTTAGTCCAAGGTTAGCTAAACTATCAACCCTATACCTTCCAGGAACATGTATACTATATTAATTTGTTAAACAAGCTGATTTTCTAGTTAGGAGGGGGGATGTTTCTTTTGTAATTCTCATCCCTACGATAAAGTAAGTAAATAAGAATAACATTTAACTACCAAATAGTCATAATCCTAATGTTCAGTATTGCCCCTGTTTAGTTGGAATAACTATGACATTATGTTAATTTAATTTTGCCAGACTAACAGAACGACCATGCTTACTGTAAAATCCTTATCAAATTACATCAAAGATACAATTCAGTAGCTAAGTCTAGGAGAATTTTAAGCTATTGCATGAGATAAGGTTAAAAATTGTGCGAAAAGAAATAAACTTGGACTGCTATGAAAGGCAAAGTTTTCAGAGAGAATGGAAAGGAAATTACTCTTTCTATCAATAATAATATTTAAACTTGCATCCTCAACAGATTTGGATCAGGATCGTCCACTTAAGAGGCTTAAACCTTTGAATTTCATGACAACATGCAAGGTTACATGTACTGAAACAAAAAATGATTTGATTAATAATGAATAATAATTCAATTCAATTCAATTCAAGGATTCTTTTATTGCTGAAGATGTTATACAGTAGGGTTGTCCAACTATCTAAGTAAACCATTGTTTAGTTAGGTCTTCCATTGGGTGCCCGAATTCTTGTTTGATCTTTACTTTTTGTTACAGTTTGACTATTACTACAATGATATGACTACAATATAATAAATGTGAGTTTACTTTTAGCTATAATGGTTTGACTAGGAGTGGCTATGACTAGTTCAGTTGATACAAGCTAATAAAACAATGCATTATGTTCGATTAAATGAAAAAGTATTTTCCTACATCCCCTGAAGGCAGTTTAGTTTAATTATGTTCATTCAGTTCAGCTATAAACATCCAATAGATCTAAAAGTATAACAAACAAAATATTATGGAATATTTGAATGGCCAAGGCAAAGATTTTGTCAAATATTGGTTGAATGTGTAGTAAACCCTGACAAACAGTCACCTCAACTTAAAATCAAATATGGATATCACGCTGAGCTCATAAGTGTGATGTGTCACAGGAAAATGAATCACAAGTTTTTGAAAAAAAGAAGTTTGCATGGACAACTAGTATAGTAGCTAAATTTACTCTATAGGATGAGCTTCGAAATGCATAGATATATTTAATACAGAAATGTATTCAACGACTTGGAGTATTAGTTGTTTGAAACATCTGTTTTTCCCCAATTGCTAAGGATATCAATGTGTAATAGTAAATATCCAAAGCTTTTCTTTTTTTGAATATCACTTTCCTTTTCTAAGATATTCCAACACATAATCAACATGACTTATATATATAAATGGATATCTTAATATCCGAAGACATATTCTTTCCGACACAAAGATATCTCAGATATGCCTGAGTGACTCCCTCATTTGTATATACTACTAGGTGGTGTTTGACTATTAGCTAGTAGACTAGCACTAAGTCCCTTAGGCTATTCCCATTGATCAGAGATCAGACCAAAGTGAAGTTGGTTATATATGATACATTTCATTTCTGTTATTGAATAATCAATTTGCCAATTGTTTTGTAGGTAATGCCCTAGAAATAGTGGTTGTGTGTGGATAAATTGTATTTCTTTGTATATATATATATTGATATTTCTTAAATTATAAAAATAACCAAGGTGTGCAAGTCTATCCATTACCATTGGGAAAGAGGCAAGAAGGAACCAATGCTAATGATTATAGTTGAAAGGAGCTGCTGAGATCTGTCATAACAGCAGATGACACAGAACATACGTAATAGGAATGGGTAACAGTGAAAAGACTCCTTGTAATCGCTTTGTGGTAGTTGGTAATGGGAGAAAAGATCTCAGTAATTAAGAAATAGTTGGTGCCATGAAACTATTTGTTCCAGAAATAGGAATATCTGGTCGGTAATAGGAAAAGGTGTCTTAGTAATGTATTTTGGGTATGCATAATAATTATGTGCAAAAAAAGAGAAAAAGTCTGTAAAATTACATATATATCGTACAGATTATGACTATTGGACGCAAAAACATCTTGTGCAAAAAATACTATCTATCTACCGAGGTAGACGGTTATATTGCCAGGTGTCACCAGAGTAGGCCACCCAGGTACAATGACGTCATGTGTACTCTCTCCGATCTGGGACCCGCTCCCACCTTTATCTGTCATTCTGCTGCTACCCACAGAGCTAGAAGGTTCAATTTTTTTCTCTGACCATATACCGCTACTGAATGAGAGCATAGCTGGTGGCAGACACATGAGGTATTGCAAAACATGCCTTACGAAGCATTATTCTCCTACCGGAGTGAATTGTAATACAGCCTTACCTTCTGACTTTTCTTTGAAACAAGAAGTTTCTGACAAAGATTATATTTCGTGTACGGTTAATTGGTCCTGCTGGACTCCAACCGGTAGCAAAAAGAATAGGAAACAGGTACAGCAGAATACTACAACTGACTCTAAGCAAAATGGTTGGCGTGGTTCCATGTCCGAATTCCCAAAATTGTCGCTCTCGGCACTATCATCTCAAAAGGTTCTCCTCAGGCAGGTGGAAAGTTTACCTGGCTGGTGAGGGAGCCAGACCCAGTTGGAAAACGAGCACATGGTGCAGGTGCAGGTGGTGGCGTAACCTTTCAGAATTCAAAGAAAGTGCCTGGTCAGAACGGAGGCACACCGGTCCCGGTGGAGTATACATGTAGGCATATAAACAACTGCTTAACAACTGGCAGTATGTTCAGCCCAGTTACATCAGGAGCCAGCCTGTAATGTAACCCATGTATGGACTACGGTACCTTTAACCGCTAGACCACTGAGATTGACTGCTTAACAGTCGAAACAAATTCCTGGCCAAATTCCATTACTACTATATTTACTTATTAAACAAGGGGAAACTTGTCATTTCTCAAATTAAGCGTATTTAACCATAATTGCAACAAATTTAGAAAGATCCTTCACCTTGGTTACCATGGTATTAATGCCTCTAAAAAACTATTCCAACCAATTCCCTGTATATAGTATAATATAAACAAATGAAATGCATTTCTTTTTTTTTCTTTTAAACTTTTATTTATTCAGTGATGACCACATGGCATATCCCCGTCTATGCTGATTTCCTCACAGGTCTGTCAGGCCATAGTAACATAACCTCAATTTTATTCAAAAACAAAATGATACATCGCAAAATTATTCTTTTATTTTCAGGTATAACTAATGAAGTTTATTGTCTTTTTACCATAGTTACCTATACTTCATGCCAATACCCAGCAAAACGTTTTATTGAGTGTTTAAAAACAGGTTGGCATATTTGAACATCCATTTTTCTGTAACTTGCTATTCATGTTACCATGAGAGATCTTCAATAGTCTATGAAATACAACTCCTTTTTTATAATAATTTCATCAACTCATTGTTTTCTGGCAGGATCTAAATTAAGAAAATAGTTTTCAGTTTCCTCGGTTGTCATGGCAACCATATAATATACTAAGAGGCATATGGAATCTAAGTCGCTGTATGATTCTAAACATTGCTATGATTAATGTAATAGGTGCTTTAATGTTACTCTTATTTGCAAGAGTCCATATTTTTCTCTTAAATGGGGAGTTATTCAGCCCTCAAGGGGTTAAGAAACGAGAATTCTGACTGATAGTTTTACTTTAAGGAATCCAATACAAGAGTTAACTTTCAATAGAATAAATATTTAATGCGACTGGAAGGCATTTCACTCAAATCCTTCCTTTGATAAACAAAGAGATTTGCGACTGTGAAAATGAAATTCAAAAAGCTACTATCTTCTGGAGATTATGTTGGACTCTCAGCTAAATAAGTTAAAGTCCTTCCATTCAACCGCTTGTAACAGGAAAGAATACCAATGCAATTCTTTAGTCTCTCAAAATGCTTTCCTCGTCACAGTTTTGCAACTTTCTATTCACTTTACTACGATTGTGAAGAACGAAGAGGGGGCATATGTGATGTGTTACACGAAAATCAGTCAAAAGTCGTAAAAATTGGATTTTGAGATATCATCATGATTATTTGAAAAAATTAGATCAAGCGGATACCAATGATAGTAAACAGTAGGACAGCTGATAAGTATTTCTATATCTTAAGTTGAATATTTTGTAATTTATTAACTACATCTGTGTTTCAGAAGTGTTTCTATATTTTATGTTTGATATATTTATGTTTGAAAAACGTATGCAATATTTATGAGTGGACAAATACCAGTAAACTAAATATACTCCATAGGGTGACTTTACACTGTGTTATTCTATCTGCTATTTTATCTTATTAATCGTGTTATCAATTCTGATCATGTATACATCTCCTTGCTGAGCAGTTGGTAAGGAACTTTGAGGGAAGAGATTTGCTATACAGACAATGCTAAATTGTATTCCTACAGTAGTAATGTCCTTCTTCAGCAGAAGGGCTTAGCAAGAAAGATTTTAAAAGGGTGTCCCCATTGCTTCAACCCTGAACCTATCCTGTACGCATGTAGTAGCAAGATATTGTTTGTTGGCTTATGAAGGAATGTGTTAAACCCCGCAACCTCCAACCTTTGCCTCATTCATCATGTAATAAATTGAGGATAGTTCTGAATTCTTCAGATTTCTTTTAAAGAAATGGCTTTGATCTCAGGACATGCAACTCTCTCTTTATGACTCTGTCATGTGTTTTTTTTGCTGAGTTTCCTCCCCAATCACCCTCACACGCACACGCTTCTCTCCTCCCAGCCTATGCTTTACACATTGTTAATAATGGAAAGGTCACAAATCTCAAGTAAGTTATTAGCTCTTTCCTCTGCTCGTAATTTTGCCGTTTGCTGTATATACCTCTGTAACTCTCCCCCTGTACTTTGTCTTATGAGTCTTCCTACTAGGCCTCCATCCGTAACAACAACAGGGAGGTGAAGGGCCTTTCTATTCGAGTATCAGAGCTTGGAACTTTCCGGAATAAGCAATGTGCTTTTGAAGGAATGAACTGACCGTTCCTCCCATCCCATTCTCCAGTATCTTCTATTGGGTTGAATAAGGAGGGCCTAATTCCACTGGTGCACTTTTGATCCACTCTAAAGTTATGCGTGTTTCCATCGATTAGTTTTCAAATATGTTTTGTAATTACTTTCACTTTCAAACTGGTCTTAATTACAGGGTGCAATCTTCGAAAGTTTCGACGAAATTTGGTAAATTGAATTTGTGAAATGTTTCTAACAAATTTGAGAATCTTTTTATTTTGTTAAAAATTATGAAATTTGGATGGAATTTGAATTTTTTTATGTTTTCAAAATACTGATTTCAGGAGAGATACTGAAGAATTTCAACCCTGAAGACATTTCTGATCTGCAGTCTAGGCTCAGTGTTGTGAGAGTCCCTCTAAACTGAGGGAAATCCTCTCGCTTCAAACCACAAACTGTTATTAGAATCCCATGAAGACCGCAAAATGCCATTGTAATCCCATTTGCTTCATCTAATCATAGACATACCATTCTTATCTGATCTGAGAGGCTCCTAGACTGTCTGTGAATAATAAGTTTAAAAGTCCAATAGACTAATGAGATGCATTTACATAGTATATTTAGAATTAGACAGGTATATCCAAAGAAGGTTTATTATTAAAGCACAAGAACATTACACAACTTCAAATGTACAGAAAACATGTTGCCAGGAGTAAAATAGGGATGATATATACATGAGCCACTCCTCTAGGATCTTTATTCATGTGTGTGAGGGGACAAAGTCCACTTGTCTGTAAGCTGACGGGGAAGACATGCTATGAAGCTATCATGAAAGCTGTCAGGTTTTGTGCAGGGAATTCCCTCTCCCTCACGGTGAGGAAGATCGTTGGTAAGACAGAAACAACATGAAAGCAATGAAATTATTGAAAGTATCATTTTATTAAGAGATATTTTGTTTTCGCCACTGTTAAACAAAAACATCCAAATTGAAATTTCTTGCGCCAAACTGATATTCCTTTCGCCATTGGCGATGTGGCGAATGACTAACGCGAGCCCAGCGACGGTGGTCGTATTACCGAGATTGTCTCTGAGCTACCTCATACCCCTGTCTGTAACAATGGAATTGTCCTAAATCTCAGGTATTGTATATATCGCTGAGCTACCTCATACCCCTATCTGTAACAATAGATATTGAAAGTTCCGTCATAACCGGGTTCAAATCCCCAAGATGCCACCCATTCCAATGATCAGATCCAGTGCTCAGAGACTGCTCGCCCTCCCACATCCTCAACACTCCCAATAGGGCGCGTAAGTAGTCCACGGCAGCGATTTTTCGAGTCGCAACTGTAGCAGTTTCATGACGTCATGTGGACATGTCGCGCAAAGCTCCCATAGCCCCACCATTGCGGAGATAAATAATCTCTGTTTGTTCATTGATCATATAGTTTTATGAGTTCTAACTTTCATATATCCATCTTTAGAGGCAAACGATTTCAACTATAGCCTTCATAATCGTCAAACCGTTACTGGGGCGATGTATAGAGTGGTTATTTATCGCCCCAATGCTAACTCTATTTACTTCCGGTCAACACATTGGTACAACTACGCGACTAATTTTCATTAATTCGCGCCCCGCCACCATGACACGTACGCACTCTATGTGTTAGATAAATAATCATTTAATCTAAATTAACAATAAACCCGGTATATGTCTGAGTCTTACCAATGTCACTGGACTGAATTCCAGATGGACATCTTTTTGTCAACTTATGAAACAAATAAAAGTTATATCATCATTAACTCTTTCATCATGAGCGGGGTGTGTACTTTGTTTTTCCGAGGTAGCTCATTCCTCTATCCTTAACAATGGTGAGGTGAATGATTCTCAGAGCTTGAAATATCACAGAAAAGGTATTGTTTTTTCTTTGTGGATTGTGATTGTGAAAGACTGTACAAAACGCTATTCACTGCCTCTGCTTCGGTTGTCCATCATCATCTATCAGAGGAAGGCAGGTGCTGCATAGGAAATACGACCTGCGTTATGCAATGCATCACTTCTGCTGATCAGAATAAGGGAGAAATGCTGAAATATTCATCAGAATGCATGACAGTGGTCTTCCATTATATCCAGCAGTGGAATGATCATTCTCAACAAAATTCAATGATTTCATCTCCCTGGAAGATAAAAGCGACACGGAAATAATTTTTGAGCAAACGGTTTCCCCCAGTGATGGTGACTTGGTGATCTATCACAGATCGTATCTTGTCTATGCTCTTTTCTATACATGTATATATATGACTTTATTGCCAAACTAAGGAGAAAATCTGATGTGAACGACGAAGATTTCTGTTTGAGAATAAGAAATAATTATTTTCTTTCGCAAAGAGTGCTGATTATTCAAAAGAGATTTGTTACGCTCCTTTGGGTCTATCGTTGAAGATCCCTTTTCCTCCCACTCGCTCATTATCCAAAGACAAGAACGCCTTTTTTATGAAACACCTAAATCACAGTGGTTTATAGTTCCTGACAAAACGAACAATAAAGAGAGGCGGTTGAGGGCTTTTCATGAACGGTGAAAACCCAGTGTAACTGTTCTCTTTCGTCCTACTCGTTTATTGGGCAATGACTGTTTTTTGTATTTAATCTTATTGTACTCTTATTGTGGTACAGTTAACGGAAAACATTAGGTCCCATTCTTCCAATTACTTGAAGGTTTTTAAGCATCCTGGAACAGGTTTGTGTAACAAATATGTTCCAAATGGTTTGTTATGCAGGTTGATCAATGACATAAGGGCCTAATGGCTTGAAAGGTTGAAGGTTACATGGTGTAGAGTTTACTTTTAATTCCGCTCATTTCATTTCATTTTCATTCTCTTGGAAAGGTTCGTTGTTATTGGTACGTTTATTATGGAGGGGTATAAAGTCGGTGGATCTAAGCTTTCATATTCGGGAAGATGTCAAGCCCTCCTGGAACTGAATCGTTACAATAAGTAATAAGGGAAAAATCCGCCATGAAGTCAACGACTTAGTGGTGCCCCATTATTTTCGTTTTAATCATAAAAGTGTTCCTGTTGGCGACATAAATGATGAAAGAAATATGATATTACTAAATTACATTTGTGCTAATAGCATAAATGTAACAAAGGATTTGTGGTAGCGATAGACGATAACATATTCAATATAACTTGCATGGTTTCCATACAAGTATCCATTTAATAAAGGAAGTTGACGCCCCCCCCCCCCAAGCCCCACCCACACCCACACCCAAATACAGGTTGTTCCAATGCACTTGTCAATTGCAACGCCCACTTGGACTGCGTTCTCATCATCAGGATTGGAAAGTGTATCAATTATTGCATCTCATTGATTACCATTATCATTAATACATCTCGTTGATTACCTTTTCTTTATTTGAATTGGGTTTTTGTTTGTTTTTTTGTATTTGAATTGTTATGTACCATTGCTCATGATGATGCATTCAACTTCCCTACTCATCAAGCTGGCATTTGAATGATCTTTTAGCTACTACCCCAAAATATTCATAGGATTATGAAACTATGTGAAAAACACTATTTGATAATGTATTAGATCAATATAATGGCTAAACATTTAATGTTGTTAAATATAAACACAAGCCTGGGTTCTGAGCCGTTTATTTATCTTCTAATTAAAAAGACACACCTATTTATTATCCTCCCAATTTAGAGGCTAAAGAATGAGAAAGTTATTCTGAATATTCATTATGAATAGCAGTTAGGTTACGTCGTAAGCATGTATATATATAAGTTCAGACCACTTGTTAATAGGCACCAGGATTCCAATAAATGCCGGGGGCTCTAATAACCGCCGGGGTAAGAGGGGGTTTGACTTAATAGCCGCCCCCGGTTATTATTGGAGGTTATACGGTACCTCATCTTGTTCAGCATTTCACATTCAGACCTGACACTGTTAAAACGCTATACAGGGGGTGCTAAATCCCTGTCAGGTTCAAAGGTGACACCCTTTGTTGATATATTGGAGGAGTTTTGTACTTTAGATCTTAACCTAGCCAAGCCCATGCACGCTGAAAACCACCAAAACTCTCTTGGGAACCAAGCTACAGAGTGGGCACTGGCGGACATTCCACCACCCATCCAGTTGATATTGCTGTAAACTAAGGGAAATCTCCGCCTGGGTGGGGGAATGTTTTCTCAGACATTTCCCTACCATTAATTCCCCCACATCCCCGGGGGTGTGGGGGGGGGCGGGCATTGCAATTAACAAGTGCATAACGTGTTGGGTAAATTGTTTCGGGGAGTCTATAATGTAGTAAAGTGTTTCAAGGTTATTCTAATAGAAAGGTATTTTGAAAAGAATAGAATTCCCAAATAATTCAGCTCTAAAGATTGGATATTTAAAGGGCGCCCTATTTTGTTGGTTTTGCCATCGTGGTATCCTTCTACGATCAATATATTTATCATTATCTATAGGCCTGCTGGAGCAGGTGTAGCCTCATCCTCTGCTTCCAGTTGGGGGGGGGGGGCAGTTAAAATGTTGATGACAGGGATCAACACGCTGATATTTATTAGCTCTTGCAATTATTCTTAAGGCTCTATTTTGTAATATTTGTAAATGGGCCAGTTTAGTCTTAGCTGCAGAACCATAAAAAGATATCAGATTGGTCAAAAAGGGGTGAAATAGAAGTTATGTTTACTTGAGCACGCAAATGTTGATTCAAGTTGCTCCTGAGGTGTTTATAGTAACCATTTTCTTTATTAATATTTCATTTCAGGCCAATATCATATTTAATACAGGTTCAAACACAAAAACGCAATACTTATCCTACACGGATGTTTTCAGGCGCTGCCTATATATAAAAGAACTACAAATTACCTTTATTATTTGATATATTAAAGAGTATTTTAGCACAGAATTGTGTAAGTTAATTATTGAAAAAAAATGAAATAAGATTAACACCAAAAAGAACATAGCAAAGAACATAGATGTCTGTACCTATGTTATAATCTTACATTCCAACAATCACATGTATGCACTTTGAACAGCATCATCTCACGATACATTTCATCGCAAGAAAAAAGGTAGAAACACATTTTTCTATCCAATAATTTAAAGATAAGCGATCTGGCCTAGCAAGATGAGGAACAATTTCCTACAACTGCACAAGGAAAACGAGATGGAGTCACCTTAAAGGGTGGTCTCCACTGGCTGCGGATGCTCTGCGGTAAGCCTTGCGATGGTGTTGTGCTGGTTCTGTAGGTGGAGAGGAATGACGAGGTCCTTGCCTAAATGGGTCACTGGCCATGTAGGCAGGACCTCACCACTCCTCACCAACACAGCACCATCGCAAGGCTTACCGCAGGGCTTACCGCTGGGCCTCGTCTCATGAGTGTGGTTTTCAAATACCCTCAATAAAACTAAGTTGTCCCTCCTATTTAGTGCAATGCCAAAGACCCGGCCTCACGAGTGGGTTAGGAGTCAAGTGAGTAAAGTGTGTCTATGATAAACCGAATTAGCTAGAACCTTGGTCGCTGGGTGTTGAGTAGCGTGCTCGCGGTGGAGTAACATAGTGCGGTAACCATGGTAACTTGGTCCCAACCTGGTCCCAACCTGGCCCCAACATGGTCCCAACATGGTCCCAACCTGGTCCAAATCTGGTCCAGTACGGTGAAATTAATGGATGGGATAGCTAGGGGAAATGAGCGCGACTTGGCTAACTCCACTAGGATAGCAGTGGGATAGCAGCACTCTTTTATTATTGCCTGAGCCTGCGCATTTCGGCGGTATTAAGGATGCACTCCAACTTAGGGCATTTCTTAAACCAACATCATGAGACGACGCCCAGAGCTTACCGCAGCAAAGGGACCACCCTTTAAAGTAACGCAAAACAGTCTCCTTGCATACATATTCACTCTCTGTGTATGATTATATCAGTGTGGAGAGCTTTCCATACAAAGTGGTGGGACATGACAGATCACAAAGAAAAGAAAATATATCAAGAAGAAATTAATATTTCATCATTAAATCACGACATCGAGGATTAAATCTCCTACGGCAGTATGACAAAACGAAATTTCTCATATGGAAAGCTCAGTCTGGTCTTTATTTTCATAATAAACTATGGAAAGCGGAATACATATAACCGAAAATGGCGCATGCGCAAAAAGCGGCTCAATAGTAATTGAATGGGGAGCGTACTTTTCGCATCCGTCAATATCGGCCAATACATACGGGTTCCTCCGACTAAAACGGGTGCGCCAAATGCGCCCTGCGTTTTTTTCGGCCGGTAATTTCGGCCGCGAGGAATGCGGCCGAAAAAAACGGGTGACTAAGCGTTAAAAGCGCGATGTGTGACCGAAATTGGCGCATGTGTGACCGAAATTGGCGCATGACACACCGATATTTTCGCCCGTCTTTTGCGTCAAATGCGCATCTTTTGCGTCAAATGCGGCCGTCAAATGGGCCCGGAGATGAATGGGGGTAGGGTATGGGGTAAGAGATGGGTAAGAGTAAAATTGTAGATTTAGAAATTGAGTAATAAAATTGTGATTTTGATTATGAAAAGGAGTAATTATGAAAATGAAATTGATATAATGGATTAGTATATTGAAAAGGTTTGTGGGTGGGTGGGAATTTGAGTAGTGTGGAGGTGTAGAAGGTCGAAGCAGAAGTGACTGCTAGGAGTGTTTGAAAGTGAGAGATCAGGTGTGTGTGTGCGTGAATGTGTAGTAAGTGGTGCGCGAGGTGGGTGAGTGCAATGATGCGTATAATTGTTTTGTTTGTGAGAGGGGAGAGGCAGTGAAATGCGAGCGCATTGCGTCTACACACAATGCTATACACATATGAATCAATGTACCAAATTTGGGGAGATTGTATTGAATATATCATTGTGTTTTGAAGGCATTCTTATAGGGTATATATAGTTACTTTACTGATTTACCCAGCCAGAAAAATTGCAAACTTGTTTTTTTTTTTCAAAAATAGAAATATCAAACTTAAAATATAGAAATACTTATTAGATGTTCTAGTGTTTACTATCATTGGAATCAGCTTGATCTCCTCTTTTCAAATATGGTGATATCTCAAAATCCATTTTTTGCGACTTATGACTCATTTTCCTAAAACGGATCACATATGGGTCAGATTTTCAGAAAATGTACAATTGGCAGCTGTACATATTTAGTCAATTCTGCTAAACTAGGCTACAATTTGGTCAATACTAGGTAAATTGGGGTATATTTGGCATTGTATTGATCCTAGCAATCTGGTTGGTTAGGTTGAACTGTATTTTGAAGTTTATTTTCGTCAGAAATCTTGTTTTTTTATAGAAGATTGGTGACGTTGAATTGTACATTTTCTGAAAATCTGACCCATATAATGAAACGTAATACATACTCCTGTACCTCCAACCTGTACATACCCCTGTACGTCCTCCTGTACCTCCTCCTGTACACCCTCCTGTACCTCCTCCTGTACCTCCTCCTGTACACCCTCCTGTACCTCCTCCTGTACACCCCCTGTACCTCCTCCTGTACATAACCCTGTACCTCCTCCTGTAAACCTCCTGTCATACTCATAATTCTATGATCTAATGCTTTTAAATGATTATATAAGGTTACGTAAAATGACGTAAGGTATTATTAAAATTTTAATATGAATTTATTTTTTAGAAATATTATGAATAATATAATATATTATATATAACGAAATCTGTTTCTTTGAATTCCTCAGAGATGTCAAGTCGGCCCTGAGAGCCCTCAAGGACAGCGCCGTATACGGCCAGTCCCACGTCAACGAATTTAAGTTGTGGGAGCGTTTCTATGATAACTTGTAATGTCCGATTCGTGCTGTGTAACCAAACTATCACCCCATGTCCTGGAACATGACGAGTGCACTTGATTTTATTTTGTATCTTGCCCTGTAACTTGTTTCTATCCATGTTGATTTGTTTTTTTGTTGTCCTCTAGAGCGTTTGTAAAAGCAAAATTGTATACCGCTCTGCATCTGAAATCATGTCTACCTTATGAATAAAGACCCGGTGTTGGGAAAAAAAAAAAAATATATTATATACTGAATATCACGAATATTCATGCTGAGTAATAACCGTTAAAGGTTCATATACCAGACTGTATAATTACCTAATCTTCACATGTTTCCAGGTGTGTATACATATATTATCTTATTAGATTAACATGAAAGCTATGACATATTTCGGCCGCCATTGTCGGCGACAAAAGCGGCCGCCATTGCGACGAAAGCGGTACGAGTTCCGAAATCGACGGCTAGAAATACCGAAAATTGCGGCCGTTTGTGCGCAAAAAGCGGCTAGCTTGCCGTGAAAGTCGGGTGACTTCCCGTCGATTACGGTAATGTTGCGATAAAAACGGTTGCCGCCTTTTGCGCATGCGCAATTTTCGGTCATATGCATCCCGCTTTCCATAATAAACCTATCCCTATCGCCTTTCCCCCTTTTATGGTCAGATACCAAAATACCAAAACTAAAAATAAGGGTTTTCTAATCAATTATCAATCTATAACCAGCAACACCGACATAAGCCTTATATCGATACAGATAAAATATGCCATAGCCTCTTGCCTTTAAAATGAATAGTGCCACACAGTTTCTCTTTCCGGGGTCTATCTATTTTAAGCATGTTTGACCTTCTATTCCTTAGATAGATGTTCTCATGAGGAAGATGCTCATATTTCTGACGTCATAAATTGTATAGGTATATCAAAATAAGAAGACTCAACCACCTGCAAGCGCGACAAGACGAACTGATACTCCTATATTTGCATGATTTAAATCGACCTCTGAAAGAGATTAAATCATTATACTTCAATGTACCACACACGTGGAATAATCTACCCATAAATATTATGAATTTATATGGGCCCCTACAATTCAAACTTACCTAAGATTACTCACCACTACAATGCATGAGTAATCATTGTGTTGAACACAAAGTCAGTAATCCATCTGTTGTACCGTAAATAATAGCGACCTAAGTGAAATTTTTTGAATGCGATTCATAATGAATATTAATAAAGGTAATATAATTAAAGGTTTATGGGTATTCAAAGATGAGTAGTTATGTTAAAGTGTGTTCGTTCCTATCAGTTTTAAATACCCAAATGAGGGTGCATATGTCATTGTTCTACGCACTTCTCTGTAACTTAATATGTGTTGGTTTATTATAACCCAGGAGATAAAGCTGCAATGTCACTTAACTTCGGTCAAAAACTGAACATTTTCCATCCGAAGGTTGCTTGATCAATCTTTGATGACTTCACTTATCATCGCTCATCAGCTGCCGTTTTCTCCAGGTAGATTCACTTCAAATTCTTATATAAACATATGTAACAGTAGTAGAATATTGATGAATTCAGAGCTATAAGTCATAATGTATTAGGCAAAGTCTATTTGGAAGAATTAAAGTAATCTGGAATGATGTACCAGCTGATGTTCGAAATGTAGGGAATAAGGCGACTTTCTCAAATCTGGTGAGGGGATTATGTGTGAAATTGTTTGTCGACTCAGTACAAATCTTGTCGTTCGTTACAAGACCTACACTTCTTGTTTTTCATTCAATTACAACACTGAAAATATAAAGGGCTAAAGGAATTTGGTAATAATGCATAATTGATGCAGCTTTCAATTAGTGAGAAACCCATTTTTTATTTTATCAATATTCCATGTATTTATTCAAACCTCTTTTTTCACATAACCAATTGTTGTTGACTGCTTGTGGTATTTTGGTTTAGATTGTTTTTTTTGGTATAAGCTTCTTTTCAGTAAGGTTTTAAATATAGGCTGTGTTAAATTTAAGGTTCAATTGAAAATAGCAATGTCCTATTGTAATATTGTTAAAAAATGAATAGGATTTCTTTAATATTTTTTTGATTGGACAGCTAGGAACATGGATGTGTTCTTTAGCTGAGAATACAGCTTTAAATGTAGAATATATCGATGAAATGCAATCAAGCAGAAAATGAAATGACAGTTATCAATAATAATAATAATGCATCTTGAATGTATTATTATTGAAGCATGAAGCATATTATTGGGATTTCAAACTATATACACTGCAGTTTGCCTGAGGGATCTGCCACTTTTCATATACTACACATACACCAAATCTAGCAATATTTCTAACAAAGGTATTTGTATCTTTTTCTGTTATGAAGAAAAAAATAGAGGGTCGAGAAATAGCTGTCTGTTCTGTCTTCTTAATGTTTATTGTTTTTTTTTATTATTTTAATACAATATGAATTTTGAGTGACATGTATAAAGTCAGCCTCACAAACCTCTGTATAAATCTGTACATACCCTGTAAGCAATTGTGCAATATCTGTGTCAATGGAACGCGAGGGAAACCTGTCATATTTCTAACATAGACTATTTATTCATGCCCTCATGTAACCACAGCTAAAATATATGATGCTTTCATTCCCCCCCCCCCCTTATTTGGATTGTTTTTTATAAATCTGCTCCCTAAATGTTCAACCGCTAAGGTCTCCATGCCCTGATATTCTTTCTTTCACAGGTTGAGCATACTGGTATATTGAATTTGTATAACCTTATGGCTAGAAACGTGATCCCTATCATGCCACTCATTGGTGATGTGATACAGGAAAATGAGTCACAAGTAGCAAAATTTATATTTTTCAATGTGTTTTACTCACAAGTTCTCTTTGTAGAAATGTTCTCATCTTTGGAGTATCAATCGTATTACGTTGTATGAATACAACTATCAAGACTGTGTATAATATAATAGTTTAATATATTCTTGAATTTCAAGGCTCATTCTGTAGAGTATATTTAGCCACTTAACTAATGTCCACTCAGAAATATTGCAAGCTGTCTTTTGAAAATAAAGATATCAAATTTATAATATTGTAATACTTATTAAATGTCCTTATCTTTACCATCATTGGAATCCGCGGGATCTCATCTTTTCAAATATGGTGATGTCTCAAAATCCTTTTTAGCGACATGTGACTCACTTTCCTGGAACACATCACATTTGGTTAATTGTCTTATCTTGATTCCCTAAAGTCACTTATGCATATAGAAATTGTAATATGTGTATTAAGCTATGGCCACCAGACAAGTGTGGAAGTGAATAAACTAGATGTGTTTCAGGAAAATGAGTCACAAGTCGCAAAAAAAAGATATTTTTCAAACTGATTTATTCACTGGAACTCTTTGTTGGAAATCTCTCATGATGTGGATGCTTAGCGCTGCTAGTAGCACAAATATGTATAAAATTTCAAAACTGTGTATTTAATATATCTATGCATTTTTAAGGTCATCCTTAGTATATTTAGTTAATTTACTAATAATTCTCCACCCAAAAATATTTGGGGGTGGCTACTGTTTACATTCATTCGAATCCGCTTGATCTCCTTGTTTAAAATATGATATCTCAAATTCCATTCCCTGCGATTTGTGGCTCATTTTCCTTAAACACATCACATATATTATGTAATTCGGCAAGGTATAAAAAGTAGGAAAGAGAGCTTTTGCGAGTCGATCAGTTCTCGATTAGTTTTTTATCGTTATGAAAAACATATTTTCCTATCCCAATCGTTATTCAATCCATAGTCCATTACAATACGAGTCTGAATACGAGTCTGTTATTGTGCACTAGTTTTCCTTCCACTTCCTATCTTTGGTCACAAGTCCCAGAGAATACTAAGAAAACATTCTTCTCTACTGTATAAGTACAGATGTTTCCCATTTCTTGTCATTTCTTGTTATTCTTGTCATATTCACATTTTTACGTTACTCGTGGGTGTATACTGAGAGTAAGGGAAAGAGCTGAAGGTGTACAGAGTTTTACCTGCAAGAAGTTTATCATCATCCAAAGAGACTTCTTAACTTGGCTTCCAAAACTCCCTAATGCCTCTGAGAGGGAGAGTGTCTGATAGAGCGTTTTATACATTATCCCGGGAATCTCTTAGCAAATATTCACACTTCATGGTGACGACATCTTAGAAAGAACTACTTTTCTAATGCATTTCTTCCATACGATAATTACTGCGAGGTGTGTTTTGTATTGACTTGACTGAGAGACAGAACGTTACGTGTTTTTACACCATTGGATACGATCGGATAAGGTGGGTGTTTTAGTCAAAGGAAAAATTTGTTTTGCCCAAATACAAAAATGATCGTTGCTTGAAATAATCATACCCACAAATAATCCTCATAATCTTGTAATATAAGATGTGTACGATTGTCCATTATGCGAAGACGTATATTAAACGTTTTTAAATAACGAAAACTATTCTTCACAGAAACAGTATTGATATACTTTATTATTTCCTAATTTAAGGTACATGTCTGTTCCGTCTATTCAGTATTTTGTCTGTATCCAAAGTACTTACACTAATCCTTTTTCTTACATTTCTCTTTAATGATCATTTCTGATATTCATAATTCAATATTGGTTAAGAATTATAATATCAGTGTTCTTTTCATGTTATACGTATTAGTCCACAAAACCCATTGTATGATATACCATACATGTATACATATTTCCTCTTCTTCGTCTTATTCCTCTTCTTTTTCATCGCCTTCTTCACAAGTTCAACTTATTTTTCTTGAGACAGAATTCAACAAGTTCTAATGAGCTGTTTTCCTGCCTAATAAGACAAAATACACGTGCAAAATCGGTTCTCGTTTTCTCGCTGAACAAATGGCAGGTGCTGAGTACACAACCTCCAATTGGAGGTTTGCATGTGGGACTGCCCATGTCATGAATGGTGTGACATGGGATATCCCTAGGGCACATCTGCCGTCCAAATACAAGGCATCATCTGTTGCTAGAAATATAATATCTCATGTAAATGTTAACCTTTTAACATTTTTATTTCCTGATCTACAGAAAACAGGTGAACGCATCGCTCTTTCGAGCGTTTTTCATGCTCACCATATCCACTTCGTTTTTTAACATAATTTTCAAAACATGTTTGAATATAAAGTCAGAACTCTAATTGATGCATATATCGGGGAGTTGATATTACTTGAACAATGTTTTTATAATAGGAGTTGATGAAAATAGAAATAATGGTTTATGATAATTCGATGCACATCTATATAATAGCAGAAGTTGAAAATCAAGGGGAAAACGAAGACTCGTAGTGGCTATTTGCATGAGTATATTTAAGAACAAGAATTATGCTTAACCTAAATCATTTCACAGAAGTTTTGGAATGATATGTAACTACTGTGATTCAAAGTTACGAACGTCACTTTTCACCTGATTGAACAAATGATCCTGGAGGTGAAATTCGAAGCATCATATTCTGAGAATGCACCTATACACCTAATTTAGAAATAAATATAAGTTTTATATTACAATTGAAAGTCGCTGAACAAACACAAAAACCTATACTGGCCACAGTAGAGTGTTGCCATGTGGGTGATGATTCCCATGACTTTGTATACCAAGATTATTGCCCCATTTAGATAGCAGAACATCTGCAACCTCTGATTGTCTTGTGGATCTTCAGGAAGATCTGCAGTAACACACACACACGTTGTATTTAAGATTTTTTTTCAGCTACAGAATCATTTTGCAACAATTACAATATCCCAGACCGTGCTGTTATATATATACCGATGTCAGTCTACAAATTATAATCTGATGGAAGTTCATTTATCCAAGATACATTTATACAAATTGAATAAGAAGAAAAAGAAGAAAAAGAAAAAGGAGAAGCACATAACACATGAGTAAGAAGGAAATAATAAAATCCAACACCAGCGTTGTGTTGTATTCTAACATTCAAATTGGGTGTATCCTAATTATATTATATTAAACATCCCTAGATTACTTTCTCACACAACGAGTAGGGTTTTCAATGAAAAAACATCAAGAATCATTAATCATTATTGTTCTCATTGTATATTATATGTGTTACCAAAATATTAGTCATCAGTCGCAAAAAAATAAATTTTGAGATATCATCATATTTGAAAAGATGAGATCGAGTGGATTCCAAAAAGATTAGGACATTTAAACATCAGGATGTCTAAAATGTTGCGGATCTGATTACGCTCCGCCTACCGTCTGCAAGAGGGTGTCTGCAGTGAAGACTTGTGATGATGTGAGGTCACCTCCTGGCGGAACTGGCTGGAACTAAGTATCGTGCCAGGCTCTAGTAGAGGTGCCCTTCACTTCCATTGGCTTGATGAGTTGGATATACACTTCTATATTGTTTTAGGCATGAACAAATGTTAGCGATATTTCTTGATATACTTGTTAGGATAACCTCAGATATGCATATCCAAATGGTTAGGACAATACACAAATGAAATTTGGGATATCTATTCATGCTACTAGCCGCGCTAGATACCCCCAAAAATTACCAAGGGAAAAACTTTTGAAAGATATCATTTTTGACTTTTTCACATTTTTCGTAAACAAATTTCATTAACAAAAATGATATTGGTTGGTGTGGCACTTAACTTATGAAGCACATTATTTAAGAACATATCCTATATATGTGCGACAAGTTATATCATATGGCATATCTTATATTGTATGATTTCATCTTATTTTTATGAAACACCCCCCTGGATGACTGGATGACTGGATGACCATGATCACGGCCTAAAAATACTTCAAATCTTTTTATAAAGGTTTTTTCCTATTTTACCAGGTTATTTCAGCTGGCGTTTCACTATAGCCTTGCTGGAAGAGCGATACTTTTAGTGATATTGGCCAAAAGTTGCTGTTCTCAGCTAATTTTGTTAAACAATAAACAAAGAAAACAAGTAATCACATTGTTATCAACTCAATAGCTAAAAATACAAGAAAATAGGTATGATTTATATGCATATTGAATGGAAATAGCAATGAGAACGCTATTCGGGTTATAATTGAGACAAAAAGGTGTTGAGGAATTCGTAAAAGAAAAGTAATCAATATTTTCCAGATTTAATCCAACCACATCCGAATTCTAAAAGATGATTGATGCTGTGTCATGACGTCATTAAAGGTATTTCAGCTCATGTGTGAATTAGTTTTCCGGCAGCACTCTGTGATGCATCAGGCTTTGTTAATGGTCTCATTAAAATGATTAGACCTGAAGAGACCTAAGAAAACATTGAAATAATGACAACATCCTATGCTTTTGCATTATGTTGAAATATGTGGGGGGGGGGGGGGGCGTCCTATCATGTTCTTTACTATTCGGGTTCATTTAGAGTCCAGGATTATATTTGCTCCAAAAGAAAGCATTTAAATTCTTGTAAAAACTGTAAAAACAGAAATGCTCTACATCCAAGTTCTAATAGTGATTGGCATTTTCCAAGGTTTAAAGGCTATTTACGTGTTCATATATTTGTCATATATATATTATCATGCATATTGCACTGCAAATTTACCATTTTCTCCAATAATTGACTCAAAAGACTCTTTACTTCAGACTCAAAATATTTCCATGAAATGTCATTTCAATATTACTATTGGTATTGGGAAATGCTTTGTACAAATGTATTAGTGGAATATTACTATGATATTGATTCTCACAAAGTCTTTAAAGAGAATACACAAAATTAGAAAATACATAGATTCCCAAACAGCCTTGAGAATGTATGAAACAAAAATCCTACCCTACTTTGACTATTGTGACGTGATACTACATGACTCCAATCCACCACTGCTTCAGAAACTACAGCGACTACAAAGCAAATCGTTAAAAATTGCTTTAGATATGCCTTTCGACACCCCTACCAATACATTGCACACAATAACCAAGATACCACTCCTGGAGAATAGAAGGAAAGCACACCTACGTGCCCTGGCTTTTAAAAGAGCAAGAATTCCCGACCAAATTGAAAATCCAATTAGACCCACTAGAAGAAATGAAGGCATTACACTAAAAGCCCCAAGATATCGCACAAAATTCAGCCAAAATTCAATTCAAATAAAGTGTGCCCGCTCCTGGAATGAGTTATCTGCCCGACAAAGAGGTATTGGAACGATCGAAGCATTTAAATCAACCCAAAAAATATGGTTACAATCACTTTTCACAGTCCCATAACAAACAAACCCAAAATTGATTACCAATCCTCACATGTATTACTTCATGACCAAGGTAAAGACGATCCCGCACCGAGGCTCTACTTGCCCGTGATTCCACGCATCAAACAAGGTTTCCCACGGCTCGGGGAACCAT
Organism: Sthenelais limicola; assembly: GCA_942159475.1. Lineage (NCBI taxonomy): Eukaryota > Metazoa > Annelida > Polychaeta > Phyllodocida > Sigalionidae > Sthenelais > Sthenelais limicola. The sequence continues at coordinate 40,853,148 of OW804097.1, read as the reverse complement.
GCACTCCTTGAGGCAACAGAAACAGGGAACCCGTCAAACTCAAGAGACAGAGACGGGTCCCCGGGTACAGCATGCATGTGTTACGTAACACTAGGCCTACCAAGCTGTCAGTGGTTGCATTCGGGAAACAAATGCTTGGTGGTCCAATATACAGACCTTAGTGGTTGCATTCGGGGAACATATATATGCTTTGTAACATAGTTGCCTATATATAGAAATCGACCTCCTCCTCCTGGGAGAGGGCGGAGTGAGGGGAGATTGGTTGCTTAACACCCTTATCAACACATTTAATATGGTTATATCAAGGGGAGGAGGATGAGGAGCGCAGGAGGAAGAAGAGGTATAGGTGTGTGTGTTTGGGGTGGGGGTAGGGGAGGGGGGTGGGGTGGGGAGGGGCAAAGAGGATGAGGACAGGAAGGTAGGAATGGGGGAATTCCTCTCCTTCTGTGACCTTCTCTCTCTCTCCCTCCCTCTCTTCTTTCTTATTTGCTAATCTAATAATGATATTTTAAAATAGTATTAATTCATTGCATGGCCTACACAATGCATTAAAATGATATAGCATGCTTTTGAATTTGACTGCATTGAAGTGAAGAATCGAAATATTAATAATCGGGATTTAAGATTTTTTTAAATCGAAATATTGAAATGAATTGAAAAATACTTTTATTTGTCAAACATTTTACATGTAAGAATATGACAAATGGATAATATAAATGATCAAGATTTAAGATAATTCTAAAATATTATTTGGCCGACTTTTACATTTATCGGCCGATTTTTCGGGGGCACAAAATGAATTCTAAAAAAACATCGGAAAATTTCCGAACATATCGGCTGTCATTGCCGACATTGCTTTCTCCAGTTTAAATTGCTCTTCCACTTTGCGCATAATGAACTTTGTCAGCCGATAAGTCGGCCGATATGTCGGTGACTTAAACTACAATTTGCCGACATGGCGGCGGACATGGCGGCCGTCAAAGATGTGTTTCACAAAATGAGTCACAAGTGGATGTAGCTGTACATGTATATGTCCCCCTCTCTCTCCCTCCCATCTGCTCTCTCTCTCTCTATCCCTTTGCATGTATATATATGTAAGTGCTGTGTTAAATTCAATTCAATTCAATTCTTTATTGCTGATAGTTTTACAATAAGGTGGTCCAATAATCTAAATAAGCATGCGTCTAAATAGGTCTTCCATTGGATGCCTGAATCTTGTTTTTGAGCTTTCTTTTGTTTACTCTATTAATGGTTCCATACCTTGTATGTATGTAATAATTTTATTTCTGATCGCACATTTACATATAGCAAATATATCGTCAAGAAAAAGGAATAAAGAAAAAATACACAATTTTCCACAACTTTCTGTGCGAACACAGGTTTTCCTAGTCTCCCTAATAATTTTACCGCGCTCATGTATACCGCTCCCCTGCATTGCGCGCTCATGCATACCGCTCCCCTCCCATACCGCTCCCATGCATACCGCGCACCTGCCTACCGCGGTCAGGCGTTGAGCTCCCGGCCGACGGCCGACATGCTTATGATGACCTGAATGACGCACAGAAAACAATGTTGATACATGATAAAACTATCTGACTGATGATAAGCTGTGGGCTATATGAACGAAAGGTAGATGAACTGTATCAAAACTACAAACAATATGATATGTGTGTAGCAATGTCTTAATGTCTAATCATCATGTCATATTTCTTTTGTGCTTTGCTATTATCTCCGACCTGATATGTTTTAACTGTCCTTGATGTGAATGTGAATAGAGAAGGACTCTTGCCTTGCTCCACTTTTGTACCAACATCGTGACTGAATACAACTACATTGAAAGCAAGAAAATGTCTTTATTCTTCATTTATTCCCAGGGGCGGATCCGAGGGGGGGGGGGGGGGTTGAGGGGTTTGAACCATGATGCCCTTTTTGCCCTCACCCAAAGTGCCCTTTTTCCGCCCCTGATGGATGTGGGGTGGGAATGTTTTGGATTGTTTTATTAGGTTGGGAATGTAAGGCCAAGTGTACGTGGCTCAGAGATAGACATCAAATAGACAGTTAAATAATGCGCCGCTGGACTGAATAATGACACTAACTCACCAATAGGTAGTATAGGGTGCTTTGGTGTAAACGACCGACAGTACACCTCATGAATAATGTCATGGTGTTTTTCCAAATGCGGGTTTGCCAGGAGCCATGGGGTCGGCACTGGTCAATTTATTATTCAATTTCTATGAAATGAAAAAAAATATATTCTATTCCTGATTGGAATTGATCTAATAAATAGTAAGCATGTGTGGACTCCACTATGAAAAAAACGGCAAAAAACGGCTGCAACGAATTTTTTGCGACGAAATATCTAATCAAGTATTTTGCAATTGTTGGCAACACATAAATGTGTTGCCAACAAACTATTTTACCCCTCTTCCACTGGTGATTTGTGTGCGCCGAATTTTTACAATTTTTTAGTCATGTCGGCGACGAATTTTGCCTGTCGGTGCCGTTTTTTACTTATAGTGGAGTCGCCCTATAAGGCTACGAAATCCACTGGAAACAATGGTACCAAATAGTTTGATAATAAAGCTTTATTCTGCTACCTCCCAAAGGGACCCTGTATGTGAGAATTATTACTTATCTGCAAAATACACCAAGAATGAATACAATATACTTTGCAGAACTGATATGTTATTTATTATTCCCCTTACATCATACATAACACATAAGGAAATGCATGGAAATCTGGTCATAAGCCCATTTTTAGTGGACTATTCCACTGGCAGAGGGAGGGGGTTTGGGCTCATTAACTGTGAACCAAAATAGTAATTAACTTATTTCAGCAATTATTGCTGAAATAAGTTAATTACTATTTTGGCTCACAGTTAAATATCAATATTTAATACCCTGTATTGTCTTCAATGAATAGGTTTGAACAGCCAAATGTTACATAAAAATGCATACAAATTAACTTGTCATTTCTATACAAAAACATGCTTAATCAAATTTTCAAAATATTCAAACGCATATAAAATGTTTTCCCAAGGCTGATTCCTGTGAATTTTGGATATGTTATTCAACTCAGAATTACGCTTCATTTGACACCAAGATTGTTTTCATCACATTTTGGGGGGGGGGGGGGATTGTGCGGTCAAAAAATATTTAAAAAACTATTAAAAAAAACGTGAAATTCATATAAAAAAAATTTAATTCTCCATAGCAGATTTTTGCGAACTTTGAATATGTTATTCTACTCCGAATTCCGCTTCATTTGACACCAAAATTGTCTTTATACCAATTTATGCCGGGTCAAAATGTTCATGGACTGGACTAAAGTTGTTTACAACTCATTGTTGAAATATTTTCATTCTTGGAGTGTCTAGTCCTTGTGGTTGTATGAATACATCTACCAAATTTCAAGACTGTTTATTAATAATATCAGTGTGTTTCTTAGATCATCCCATTGAGTATATTTAGCTATTTTACTGGTAATTATCCACCCAGAAATATTGCAAACGTTGTTTTTTTAAAAAAAGGCAACTAAAAAGATAAAAGTGTAGTGAATCGCCTCTATAGTAAAGTGCTTCATTACTAGAGGCTAATTCCAACCCAGGTTCGACTACGGCGGACACGGCTCTCGACGAAGGCAAGGAAGAACACCAACACGGAAATGTCTCTTTCGTTAGGTTTATTGCCACCCACGACCAGACTGCAAGTCTCAACAGACCCGGCTCAGACCCAGCATAGGCCTGAACTGATCCACTCAAAGCCTTAGAGTGAATACTTACACCTTACAGGCAGGAGCAAGGTCATACTTGTCCTCACATCATAAAAGAGGTGTTGCACCAGGCAAACAATATCAGTGAATACAATACATAAGAACAGGTCGTACAGGAATACAGTAAATGGTTATACACGATACACATTCTGCTGTAGTTGAATAGACTATAAGATTCCTGTAAATGGGTGATAATGGTAAAACATATCTCTCTTGTAGTTAACACAAATCCGAAAGCCCATTCCGTGCTCAGTGAAGTGTTACGGAGACACGGGGAAGGTCAAGGACATTTGATTTATACACACTCTTGACGCGGAGGGCTATATATAACCTCCGATCTACTACAATACCCCCTCCATAATTTAAGATTTTTACCAACTTTGTAAACAATCTATACGGGAGTAATAAATTATACTGTGAACATCAACACGGAACATCAAAGTAAAGTAAGAAATGACATAGAGAATTAACATTGCGAATCAGTACAGGCAGGAGCATACTTGTGACCTCCGCACGAACAATAAATCGCGACATCTCTAGAATTACATTTTACATTGTAAGTGATTCCTTCTGAATCAACATACTCAAAAGTTTTAAACAGCCTTTACATAAGGCGCTTTGGTAGACCTGCTACGACAAAACATTTCCCTTATGAAAAGCACCAGGCTGTAAGTAAAATGTACTAAACTTCTTACGAATCGGCGGAAAAAAATTTCCGGATTCCGAGGTTGTTCCGAGTCAGCAGCTGTCAATCCATTTGAATCGTCAAGAGGTAGTCAGAGTCCAAGGTTTATCAGCGGTTTCTTACATTTCCGAGCTTTCAGGTTTCCGAGGGGCAATTCCGGGTTATCAAAGGGTCCATCCATCCACACGTACAGGTTCCGGGGTCAGGGCAAGTCCATGGTCATTCCGCATCGCAAGGTAAACTTGAACAGTAAGTAACCAGCGTGGCTACTTTAGCAAAAACACTTTTACGTCCCACCATCTGGTTTCTTTACCTCCTCAGAACCAGTTGGGGCACTACCTGCGGCTGCAGGGGTGTTCACTGTCCAATCCCTTCCGGGGGTTAACGGAGTCTCCCCTGGAAGTTCCTGCCTTAGTAAGGGGAGAGGTTGTGCCATGGTCTCCCGGAACAACCTTCCCATCATCATTAGGTTCCGCATTTCGTTGAAGTCTACTTGACCTCCGAAACCGGTTCCCACCAAGGCTTGCTGTGGCTGCATGGGAGGTATTGCCTCCATTCCCATGCCAGCACTCCACATCCGTGTCGGGGTAGTGCCACCCAGAGGGCGGATCCCTGACAGGATGTTCTCCGTCTGCTGTGACCCGCTAGAGGATGAAGGATTACGGAAAGCCTCCAACTCCGCCCGGAGAGCGCTAATCTCTTCCAGTTGGGACTGGATTTTCGCATCTCTCTCCTTGAGCCACGATCTCTGGTCTCGGATCAGACCGGCTTGCGCACGATTCTCTTCACGAAGAGTCGTTAGCTCGCGGATCTGTTCTCGTACTGTTCTCAGCTGTGACAGTGGTTCCGCCAAGGTCTGGAACGCTGCTGTCACTTTCTCTCCAACCTCCGTTAATGCATCGTTGGCCAAATCCAACACATCACGGACTTCGGTCTCACTTTTCTCCAGTAGCTTTTCCATGAGCTTTTCATGAGTGGGCGTCACCGCCATGGCTTTCCGGACGGCCTCTGACAATCCCTTGTTGTGGCACACTTCCTCTCCGTACTGCAAGTGGCGCACAAGCTCACATCTCCGGTCTAGCCTCTGCTGGCAACGGGCAGAAGGGCAGGTCCAGACCTCCAACCTGGGAGTGTGCTCCTCACACAGGTGGCGGAATACGTATCAAGGCTTCCCAGGGCAAATTCAGTCAGCAATCTCTGGTCGGGCTCGAACATCAAACCTATTGATGCGTCAGAGCCCCTGCGAATGTCAATCTTGGCCAGTGTGACCGTATGAGGTTGGATAATCACCGCTTCCCTCAGTGTTACCTGGTATCCATCCTCTGTCTCCTCCACCTTAATCGACTTCACAGAGGGACTCGGCTGCTTTGAACGGGGTCCACGCCAGTAGTGCATTTGTACTGCGTCCTCTCCGTTATTCAAAGCTAGTTTCCCTGAGCAGTATACATCACATCGATGCACGTGATCGAAGTCACGAGCAAGTATTCCGGCCTCGGGTCCAGACAAACCCGCTACTACCAGACAAGTGATCATATACGTCCGCCTTTCCATCGCCACAGGAATCACAGCACATCCGTGTACAGTAATCCGAGAATCATTACCCATCGCGCACGTCAGACGGGACGGAGCCATCGACGGTGGGCGTTGGAGGGAATCATAGAATTTCTTAGTAATCAGGCTTGTGGTTGCACCTGGTTCCCACAGAAATTCACCGACATCCCCATTCACAGATACCGACACGTACCATCTCTCACCGATCACAGGATCGTGATTTCTCAGGGTTCGCTGCTCATTGCTGGATATTCAACTGATACGAGCTATGGTGTTGGGACCTTCCTCCGCTATCACCACCTGCCCTATCACTGCTTGGAGTCCGGGTTTACCCCACCGCACATCGGTGTATCCCGAACTACTCTCAACAAGGTCACACAGACCCACCGGGCGAGTGCGCTCCCCAGGCAACCAGACGTCAGTATCCGCGTTCCAGCTAGAAGGACTTACAATGCCTTCCCTTGCCGTACTTACGGGAGCCAGAGCCTCACTCCCAATATCCACACAATTCGCAGTTTCCAATTGAATTGTGGTACTACGAAGCGCTTTAGATTCCTCGGGTCCCGCCTCACTTCTTATGCAGACCCGCTGGAGTTTTCCGGAACCTTGGACTTTCCGCCAGTACTTGTCCCTTGGTTCCCAACTCCCTTCTCAGCTCTCTTCGGGCAGTCAGCAATGAAGTGACCCTCTTGCCCGCAATAGTAGCAATTTGAGTGTCTGGGTTTATGGTACATCTTTCTCCCCTGAGGAGAACCACCATCTCTCCACGACGCCCAATTGCCACCCTTTCTCTGGCCTTCCAAGAAGGTTTGGAAAGCTTGCACTATCACCTCGGAGGGATCAGTCTCGGAATGACCCGCTACTTCCTCCATGGTTTCTGTGACCTGGACTACTGCTCCGTCAGTGTGACCTCCGCGCCCTTTTATTTTCCGGAGTGGGGTCGTTGCTACTGGTGCAACGGTAGCTGTATTGACTGTAGCTATGGTTGCTGCATCCATATAACAGCTTTCCCACACTTCCGACCAATGTATTGCACGTAGGAGATCATGGGGTTGTTTTAAACGCACCCACACTGCCATTTCCTGATTAGTCAATCCCTGCAAGTAAATGCGAAGGGAGACAGCACTCAGTGTCTTGTCCAGGGATCCAAATGCTCTCCGGCCCCTCCTGGCTACCTCATTCCCGAACAGCCTCACAGCTTGTCCTGGGGTCTGGCGACAGTTGTAGAACTCTGCCTGGATCTTAGCCTTAGACTTCTCTCCGAAGTTGGCTTCCATGTGAGCCACATACTCCTTGAGAGAGGTCTTCTTTGGCAAAGGTCCCAACTCTGTCAACTGCTTTCTAGTTCCGCACTTCAACTGGCGAAGGAACTGTTTCGGAGTCCAATTGTATGCCTCGGCAACAACTTTGGTCTCCGCCAAATACATCCGCCAGGAGCTTTTACCATCCCATGGTTTCAGCTGAGGCATCTTATCATGGTGACTATCTTCACCCTCAGAGTAATCATACTCAAAGTCCGATTCTGAGTCACTGGGTCCTTCATACGTGAGGCCAGCAACCAGTGATCGGTCTTTCCTGTGAGAGCGTTTCGAAAGGGTTTCCCCTGCTCGATCCTCTACAGAACTGTCAGAATCATGTCCTTTGACTTTGGACGTGAACAGCGTGGAAGGGGGAACATGCTTGCCTTTCGACTTGCTTCCCTTGTTGGCTTCCGCCCCAGTAGAAGGAGGTCCCTCACTACCACAAGCACCAACTACACTTCCGGGCCGTTCGTCATCCGTATCATCGGACACCGATTCTATAATCACTCTGTGGCTCTCTTTAGGAGACGATGTTGCCCCCATTGTTCCTTTAGAAAAAGTCACCTTTTTATCCGTTTCTTCTGCTATCTTGACCCGGGACGGATCATCTGTCATTGGAGCATACTTCACTCTTGAATCCGCGAAGGTGGATGTCACAGGATTCTTAAGCGGAGTCTGCTTGGCTGCTAGATCCTGTAGCATACCTAACACATCATGCTCCAATTCCGTTGTATGGAGTCTGGCTCGATCACTGTTTTCCCGAAGCTCACGGATTTGTAATTCATAAGCTTGACGGTCCGCCAGCGTATCGACTTCCATAACTCTCATACGCTCCCCCAGGTCATTATTCAAAGCAGAAAGTTGTTGGATCTGATTACTCAGGTCCTCTCTCCGTGCCCGTTCATGTTCGCAGTCCCTCCTTGCCCCTGCTAGGGAGTGCCGGAGGTCGTCCTCAGACATCTCCTCCGGGTTATTTCTCCACCTAGCAAAGGCTCTCCCTCCAAATCTATCAGTTGGGGGAGGGTAGGCACCACCAAACATTGGTCTAGCGTCATGAGAACGCGACAAGCGTCCTCCCCTGTCTGGATACGGTGTACCTCTTTCGAACATTCCGGTTAGGGGTGGCCCCCTTCTGTACATGTCTATCGGAGGTGGTGGTCCGAACAGTCCGCCAGGTTGTAAACCCATATCTCTTTCACTGTTAATGGCTATCGAGGAAAGCTCTCCAGCTCCCGCGACACCATTTAGTGCTGGTTCTCGAGTATGGTCTACTCCATTAGGCACCATCAAATCCGCCTCCGCCATTGTTATTGCGGAATATTTTCTTACTACGGATTTTTCTGCTACGGCACTCTATTTCTCCAAGAGAAATATGGGACAATCAAGCCTGCCAGGCTCACTGCTAGTAGCAGTTTCTATTCCTCCAGGAATATGGGACGGTCAACGGAAAAATTGCAAAGTCAGCTTCGTGAGGTCAAGAACTGGTCATGGCACCAATTGTAGTGAATCGCCTCTATAGTAAAGTGCTTTATTACTAGAGGCTAATTCCAACCCAGGTTCGACTACGGCGGACACGGCTCTCGACGAAGGCAAGGAAGAACACCAACACGGAAATGTCTCTTTCGTTAGGTTTATTGCCACCCACGACCAGACTGCAAGTCTCAACAGACCCGGCTCAGACCCAGCATAGGCCTGAACTGATCCACTCAAAGCCTTAGAGTGAATTCTTACACCTTACAGGCAGGAGCAAGGTCATACTTGTCCTCACATCATAAAAGAGGTGTTGCACCAGGCAAACAATATCAGTGAATACAATACATAAGAACAGGTCGTACAGGAATACAGTAAATGGTTATACACGATACACATTCTGCTGTAGTTGAATAGACTATAAGATTCCTGTAAATGGGTGATAATGGTAAAACATATCTCTCTTGTAGTTAACACAAATCCGAAAGCCCATTCCGTGCTCAGTGAAGCGTTACGGAGACACAGGGAAGGTCAAGGACATTTGATTTATACACACTCTTGACGCGGAGGGCTATATATAACCTCCGATCTACTACAAAAGTACTTATTAGATGTCCGTAATGTTTACATTCATTAGAATCCAGTTGGTCTCATCTTTTCAAATGTGGTGATTATGGACGTGTATGTATACGTATGACTTATTTTGCTAAAACGGATCACATATGTCATCTCGCTTTAAACAAAAGTTGTAGCTGTCTGAAATAGACAAGTTTGTGAAACAGAGCTAGCTGTGGGTAGGCCTACTCTCAGCTGTACCCATTTAGTAGGCAAGTCTATTGGGAAATGCTGCATTTTTCTTTCACGGTTTTGGGAATAAAACAATTTTTATTTAGTTGGGATTAAATTGTTTTTACAAAAATACCGAAAAATAGTGAGTTTTTTTCGAGATTCTAATTAAAAATTTGCATCTGCTAGGACATAATATGTCTAGGACTGGGAAAAATAGTGGTTTTTTTCGAGATTCTAATTAAAAATTTGCATCTGCTAGGACATAATATGTCTAGGACTATTTCACCTGAAAAGATCAACTTCGGCTTATATGAATTTTGGAAATTCTATTGATTCCATTACTTTCCACATAATACAATATCATTTGTCATATCTCATTAGAATTTATCAACCCCACATTCATTACCAAGCGATTGCTGAAAATGACTATTAAAATACAGAAGCATATTCTAAAATAGATTACTGCGTTGCCTTCCATCGTATGAGATTAAATCTAATTCACAAAGTTCTACAGAATACTCCTAGATATAGATCAAACATATAAATACTAACTATACATATTTGTTCCTTGACGTTAATTAATTCAAATCATATCGAACTGTCCCACTTATGTTGTTAATCTATCCTCTCTCTCTCTCTCTCTCTCTCTCTCTCTCTCTCTGTCTCATCTCTCTCATTTCTTTAAGGAAATAAATTCCGTTTCTATTATATAAGGTGACCTCCCCACCTCCCTCCACTGACACTCCACGCGGGAAAATGGCTATTATGTGTTGTCCAGGACTCCACTGATCCTGATCCACTGATTTTTTCAGCCAGTATTTGTATGGATACTTTTCATGAAATTATGATTTACTGATCGATGAATGATGTTGGAATCATGAAATTGTCACACATGCCCCCCCCCCAACACCCCCACCCCCCATCCCCCTGGTAGCAACGGTAAGTTACTCTGTTCAAACTTTCACGTCGACTTATCACATCGTCAGTTTGTGACGCATCCATAAGGGAAGGAGTGTATAGGGATGTTTCAATTCTCATAGGAATGGTAGGTGTGCGACAACTACATTGAAAGCAAGAAAATGTCTTTATTCTTCATTTATTCCCAGGGGCGGATCCAAGGGGGGGGGGGGGGGGTTGAGGGGTTCGAACCATGATGCCCTTTTTGCCCTCACCCAAAGTGCCCTTTTTCCGCCCCTGATGGATGTGGGGTGGGAATGTTTTGGATTGTTTTATTAGGTTGGGAATGTAAGGCCAAGTGTATGTGGCTCAGAGATAGACATCAAATAGACAGTTAAATAATGCGCCGCTGGACTGAATAATGACACTAACTCACCAATAGGTAGTATAGGGTGCTTTGGTGTAAACGACCGACAGTACACCTCACAAATAATGTCATGGTGTTTTTCCAAATGCGGATCGATGAATGATGTTGGAATCATGAAATTGTCACACATGCCCCCCCCCCAACACCCCCACCCCCCATCCCCCTGGTAGCAATGGTAAGTTACTCTGTTCAAACTTTCACATCGACTTATCACGTCGTCAGTTTGTGACACATCCATAAGGGAAGGAGTGTATAGGGATGTTTCAATTCTCATAGGAATGGTAGGTGTGCGGCAAGGGTTGGAGTGGGCGTGGTGAGGCACCCAAATTTCCATGGGCGTGAGTCGCGGTAAGGTAAGCTGTCGCGGAAGGGACAGTGCGGAAAGATTTGGCGCGGCAAGGGTGGTACCCTCTATGGATACTATGGTTTTCTAAGACTACCACAAGGTTACACAATGAAATGATAGAATGGGTATAATGATTTGCGGAGCATGAATAATAGATGGATACAATACAGTGTTTCAGGTCATATTATGTAATTATTAAATTATGTAATGATGATATGAATCGCATCTTAAGCTTTCTCTGACTGGCTTTTTATTAAGAGAATTTTAACAATGTCCGTTGTGCACATGGGAGGTATAAAAGTATATGAGTAATTCCACCAAATATAATGGATTATATGTGTATATACGCAGAGGGTCAATCATTGCAGCTACCATTGCCATTATCATTAGTATTTCGTTATAAATTTGGCTGTAACTTTTCTTCGAGTTGGAATATTTTCACAAACTAAAAAGTATTATGACTCTGATGTCGAGACCCATGAAGTACACATATGTGCATATTTTTTTTATTTATTTCTAATTTATGTAGAAATATACACACAGTGAGCAATTCCACCAATTGGTCGACATTTGGCTGAAAATTCTTAATTTTTAAAAATTGCTTTGATCGATTTATTATTTGTCCTACATAAACTACACATATTGCTGATAATATAGACAAAATTGTGAAAGTTATAATAATGAATATTGTAGCCATGGCAGCTTCTTGGAGTCTGTGATGGGAACTATAGCTGATAAGGGCACAGAAGAAGTGTACATATTTCTACATAAATTAGAAATAAATGAAAAGAAATATGCAAATAATGTTTTTAATTATTTTGTACTTCATAGGTCTCGACATAAGGGTCATTATGCTGTTTAGTGTTGAAGACATTCCAACTAGAAGAAAAGTTACAGCCAAATAACGAGATAATAATGGTAATGGTAATGGCAGCGGCTATGATTTACCCCCTGCCCATATACACATATACAGGTTAAATAACGAGTTGATTGAAGGAGCGTGAAATTACATTAACTAAAATGTCCGACACGTTACAGTGACATAAAACCTTTCCAAATATACATTATATGCAAATATACATTATATGCTATATCATTTTTTTCGGCATAGCGGCCGACAAATTATTAATTCACCGATAAATCGGCCGACAAATCGGCCGACGATCAGCCAACTTGGAGAAACTTTAGAAATATTTGCAAACGTAAAAATAAAATTGCCGACAATGTCGGGGCATAACACCCACTATCGGAAAATTACCGACATAGTCGGCTTTACTCTCTCTCTGTTACTGATTTGTCGGAGTTTTTACCGACATTTCTAGCGATTTGTCGGTGGTTGCATCCCGCTTTCCATATTATACTCAAACAGGAACCTTGTTCATCCAACACGGTCAATGTATTACCCTTTTTATGTATATCATTGATTTGGCAGCATCAACACTCATAGACAGTGGCAAGATGTCTCCTATTCTCAAAATCCACTATAATTGTCATGTAAGCACCAACACTCTAAGATAGTGGCACTGTGTCTCTCCTACCTATCTCAACACAACTGTATACCCGACACGTGCGGATCCCTATACAAACTTTATGTCTTAATAACTATTCCTCTGACTCTCATATAAACTGCAAAAAGCAGTATACACCTCCATCCATCAATTGTATGTACTGTATTTATTGTATATACACTACTTTATCGGTGAAATTACTTGCTGACTGTATTGACACCTGGGGCATGTGAAAAACCCTAGTTTGAGATTTTGCACACCAAGTATAAATAAAGTTTTTTAAAAAAAAGAATATACTCTGCTCAGCTAGCCGATTTCAACTTGCTCCTATTATATTCACTTCCCCATCAAAGTTAGTCAAACGTAAGGTTTATAATTAGATTGAATTAAAGTAGCTCCCTAGAAAACTTTCTAACCCCAATCAATCTAGAATTTGCATGTATACCATTTTGAAACTAGATTTGCATAGTATAATAGAGTTCTAATTCAGAGTAAAAGCTGTAGGAAACATTTTCAGTATAGATATATGTAACTCACAATGCTTTATCGTTCCCATTTTTCATTAGGATTTCATTGATTTAATTCATACAATCTACAATATTTACAAAAGCAATTCGGGAAAGTGCTGGACGTTGTGTCTCCTTCACCAGGGGTTCAATTGTGATGTGTTACAGGAAAAGGAGTCACAAGTCGCAAAATGGATATTTTTCAAAGTGTTATACTCACACAATCTCTTTGTAGGAATGTTTTCATTTTTGGTATATCTAACGCCGGAATGAATACACGTATCAAATTTAATTAATATTTTCCAGCATTTCTATAGTCATCTTATAGAGTACTAGCACATTTCTATAGTCATCTTATAGAGTACTAGCAAAGTACCCGTCCTCCGGATGGTCACTCTCTCTCCCCACACTTCCTCCTCTCCCTGTTTTCCCTCCCCCTCTTCTCTGTCTTTCATACCAGTTTTTCCCTCCCAACCCCAGCTCCGATTTCCCCCTGCCCTTCCGCTTCCCCCATCTCCCTCCCCTCTTCCTCATTATTATCATTATAGAACTTTTATTTCTCATTAAGCATACAGTTACATAAAAGAGAAAAAGGGGATAGCATATGATCTGTCAGCACTACTCTGAATGTGCCTGATATATTTTGGATTACATTTTGTTTTATTTTTTATGATGAAGTTGCTCTTACATAATGTTTTCTATATTTTACATTTGTTTTAAATTTGGTAGAGTGGTAGAGACTTTTTTAATTATATATTAAAGTTTGATTAGAAAATCATGCTCCCCCTCTCCTCTCCGATCCCCGCCCCCCCCCCCCCCCGCACACACACACACACACTCTCCCTCCCCTCTTCATCATGCTCCCCCTAGTATCCCAGAGCCTGGGGGTCCCAGAAAGGCTCTCCCGAAGGCTTCCCCAGGCTAAAAACAGTTGTATAGAACACAACTAAAAATCTAAAAAGGGCTTCAAAATCACATTTCCACCCCAGATATCCTCTTGTCCCTGACCCTATCTGATTTCTCCCACCCTATCCTTATGCTTCCTTAATTTTTTCTCATTCCCTCTCCCGCCCTTTCCCTCCCTCCCTCTTGAACTCTTCTTCCCTCTCCCTCCAGTTGCTAGGGAATCCCACGTTGCCACAGACGGTGGGAGAGGCATGACGTCAATCTCTTTTACTTTCTAACAGGGGCTTTCCCGTGCTAAAAATAGTTGTATAAAAAAATGAATAAAAAGGGCTTCAAAATCACATTTCCACCCCTAATACCTTCACAAACCACATACGACTACATCGAGAGAGGGGGGACAGACCTCTACAGATGAGTTAATTTTCCGAGAACATTCAGGACAAAGAAAACCTTCTTTCTACCATTTCTTTTCTACCTCCTTTCCTAGAAATCGCTCTAGCCGTATATTATATGGATATGTAGCTACTTCACTAGTAAACGTCCACTCAGAAATATTGCAAACTTTTTTCAAAAAATTTTCAAAAATAAAAATTGATACAAATCTTAACATACAATCTTAAAATATAGAAGCACTTATTGGATATCCTACTCTTTACTATATTTGGAATCGGCTTGATCTCATTTTTCAAATATGATAATATAGATACGACTTGTGACTCATTTTTAGATTGATGGGATAACATCAATCTAAGTAGATTGGGGTGATGTCTGTCAATCATTGATAGCATCTTGGCTCCTCCCATCCTGGATATTAGTGTGAAGAATCTGTTGATTCTGATATCAGCAGATGAGATCAGAATCATGCTGGTAATGGCTTGGAGGGGGAGGGGATGGCGTTTAGGTGTGAATTAAAGGGTAGACCATGTGTGAATTAAAGTGGCAAGTTGAGAAGCAAGATGTCTCATATGCAAAGGTGTTAAAGGGACCAACAAAATTACATAGAGTGACCATTCATATATGGGATAGGGATTTCATGTTTTTTGTCTCCCCTTCCTCTCCCTCCTACTATCCCTCCCTCTCGAATTTTACATTTAACTGACATCAATGTTCGTTTCCCTTGGAAACGCAATCTTCTGCGTGAACCGGAAATAAATGTAAACTGATCACTGTTAACTAATTCTTGTTCTGACACACATCACAATTTAGGATAAAAATAAACATGATTTCCAAATCTTTGTGTCTTATTCATATATTCCAAGGGGGTTTATCCTATTTATGTATATATTAAACACTCAAAATTTTAGTTTTTCTCCACGAAAAGGGTCATTTTTCCAACACTGGACCAATTCATTTCATTATATTCACATACGCATCTCCTCTCTTACTTCTATAGTTCTTACCAAATATTCATATAATATAGCATAACATATCTCCTAATGGTAGTAGGGGCATAACACCGGTTGCTGGGATCTTTTGGCAAGACCTAGGTTAACCCCTCTTCCACGCCTGCAGCTCGTGTTTGCATGTTTGCATGCTCACCCTGGTACTTGATATTGAAGGATACCTATGCTTCCTCGAAATGTTACTAGGAATTGTAAACAGAGGGTCAATCTGACCTACCTTATACTTATACTTACTTAGTAGGTTGAAAATTAGAAGCTTGGCATAATGCCACGGAAATGTTCATACTGTTGCTGATGATTTTTGGCAAAACATAGGTTAACCCCTCTTCCATGCTTGCAGCTCATGTTTGCATGTTTGCATGCTCACTTTGGTACTTGATATTGAGGGATACCTATCGAGATGTTAATAGGAATTGTAAACAGATGGTCAATCTGACCTACCTTACACTTATGCTCTTACTTAGTAGGTTGAAAATTAGAAGCTAGGCATAAAACCACAGAAATGTTCATACAGGTCCACTTCGTAACCTTGAAGAAATGCGAGACATTCTTCATAATAATTCAGGGTCAGTAGTTGGGCGAGAAATTAATCAACGCAACACACAGAGATGTATGCTTCAGGTCAGTAGGATCACTTAAAAGAGGTCGAACTCATCACTGATCTTTATTCTTATACTAGACAGATTAGAACAAATACACTGGGCCTGCGCTGATTGGCTTAGGTCTCTCTGGACCAATTAATCAACAGGTTAGATTAGAGATCCAATCAGCCACAGGATAACAATGACAGGAAAATATTAAAATGAGGTTCAGAGCGACCACTGCCACTCTGACCAATCTCTTTGGGTGGTGACCAGGTCTCCCCTCCCCTCTCCCTCCCGCTCTTAATCAATACTCCCCCTCCCCTCCCTTCCCATGTGATTGACTTTGAGATAACAGTCAGACCTGGACCTCACCTGTACCTTTGGACTTTGGAATGATAAGAAATCTGCGAGTGTTGTGGCGGTAAGAAAGTGTATGTAGCCTTCTGGCCGATAGGGGCGTGACAAATGTGTGGCTGAATGAGACTACCTTAACTGAGAAACTAGACAATTTATGCTTGTCAATTTTACAACCTAATTATATATTTCTATATTTTATCGTAGGTATTAGTTGAAGTAGAAACTTGTCTCTATGTATCCTTTGTGTCACACAAGAAATCTTTATTATCGTAGTTCATCAGATGAGGACAAAGGGGCCCTTGTACCAAGATGTTAATCGCCCCGGATGGTGCTGCTTTGTTGACATATTGAATAAAGTTGTTTTTTAAAAAAAACAAAAAAAAACAACATATCTCCTAGGGACAGTCAGAGGGCATTTTCCCCCAAACTCCAAATCTCCCCAGAGTCCACAAATATATTTGTATATAATTTTTTCACTTCTTTAGAAAAGATCTTCTTATCATTTATCTCTCTAACATCTGCTGGTAATGCATTCCACAATACTTTTACTCTTCCAATCGAACTCCCCCTAATACTTTCTTTCTTCCATTTATCTACTTCTACCCTACCCTGACCCTTAAATTATAATTATGTTCTATATCTACAGGGTCTAAATTATTATTTCTATTTTCCCAAAATAAATTTAAAATTCTGATAGTTCTATAGCATTGTGGAACCATTTCACAGTTAATATGCAGCATCTTTGTACCTATTTTATCTGCCCCCTTACTTTTCACATTTTGTACTAAGCCCAGACATTTATTTTGTATTAATTTTGTATTAATCCTTACTTGCTGTTTAGTGGACATA